>OY744483.1:64418623-65068498 GCA_963556165.1 Tipula helvola
ATATCAAAGGGCCGAATGTCGAAGGGCCGAAAGTCGAAGGGCCGAATGGGTCGAAGGGCCGAATTTTTTTGTTTTGTTTTTAGAAATATAATTTTTTGAATTTCTTGTTTTAAGGAATATTTTGTAAATGTATTGAATTTGATATTCAGAACTATAATTTTTATTTATTAAAAAAATATTAAAAAAAAAAATATTTAACAAGTGTTTTTAAAAAAATTTAAAAATGTGTGTGTTTCTAATAATTGTAGATACATAATCATACAGTCAAAAATTTTCAAAAATTCTACATCTTACATATGTACAGTAGTAAACTTTAGCCTGATGCGCTATTTACCACCCCAAATCTATCTTTTTCACAATTCTTATTTTAAAAGGTGCTTATAATGCTTGATGGCAGCAATTAATTTGATACTTAAATACTGGACGATTCAATTTAAATTAGAAATAAAGGCAATCAACTTTATTTCTATTTACTTTACTAAAAGGTACCGAATTGTCATAGTTTTTGAATTTAATCAAAATTGAATAATCTAATAAATTATGGATCAATTAGATAAATACAAAATGATATGAACATTATATCCAAAAATGAATCACACAATATTTTACTGGTTTGGGTGATACAACACAATAAAATGTAAATTCTTTTAAATGACCAGTTGTTATATTTTGGGAATAGAATATGCATATTCGCTGATAAGTAGTAATTGTACTGAAATAAGCAACAGGAATTGTACTAAATATGACGAGTTTTCGAAAATTTTAATCTTGTGCTCTAAAATGTTTATCCAAAATTAACTTTTGTTAATTGAAAAATTTTATCTAATCGAACTAGATTAGGGCATTAAGCTGTTAGTTAAATTAAAACAAAAACAAAACCTGAAAATTTCAACTTCAATTTCATTATTCAGCGTCAGTTTGTGTATGAAAAAATTAAAAGTGTGAATGAAAATAAAATTTCTTGTGCAAAAATGAAAGTTTTAATTATTTTAATTAATTTATTTAATTTATTATTATTAGGTACATATAGAAATAGTGCGAATGTGAAATTTCTAGACGAATAATGTTTAACTTTCTGTTTTCTTGGTTTAAATTCATTTGGTTCAACAGTACAAAATAACCCGATCGATTGTACAAATTTTGGATCGGATGATGCTCAGTTACAAGATAATTGTAAAATTGAACAAGCTGGAGGTTTGTGTGCAACAAATTTGTAATCGAAGGTTTCTTAAGTTATAGCAACGTTTTTTTTTTTGTTTATTTGTAGAAAAATTTGGGAAACAAAATGATTTAATACATGAGGTAGAAGTGATGATAACACATCCTCCTCTAACGAGTGCCCCACCTGACACAACAATAAGTTCAACAACACCAACCACGCAAGCTACAACAATTCCAACAGTGCCAACACAAACACCTAAATCACCAATTTTGACTACACAATACCCAACTCGAACTGCCCCAACAACAATCACCATTCCAACCAACCCAACGCTACCACTACCTGGACCAACTACAACTCCTGGAGATACAACAACAACATCCGCTACCACAACAACTCCTACAACATCGACTCTACCAACTTCAACTATATCAACGATACCAACCACACAAGTTCCTACTTTTCCAACACCAACACCAACTACAACTCCAACCAATCCACCACAGACGCCAGAAGTTGCTCCAACAACACCTGGAACACCAACTTCAACTATATCAACGGTGCCAACCACACAAGCTCCAACAAGTCAAACACAAAATACAACTCCAACCAATCCAACGCAGCCACCAACTACCTGGTCACCTTGGTTACCTACTGACCCACATGATCCAACAATAACCCCTACCACAACAACTCCTACCACAGCAAACTCTACTACAACAACACCGGTAACCGGACCAACTGCTCCAACAACACCTGCTCCACCAACTTCAACTATATCAACGGTGCCAACCACACAAGGTTCAACTACTCAAATAGCAAGTACAGCTCCAACTAATCCAACGCAGCCACCACTCACTGGGCCAACTACTAGTCCAGGAGACACAACAACAACAACCGCAACAACCCCTACCTCTACACCACCGGCAACTGGACCAACTGCTCCAACAACACCTGCCCCACCAACGTCAACTATATCAACGGTGCCAACCACACAAGGTACAACTAGTCAAACTGCAAGTACAGCTCCAACCAATCCAACGCAGCCACCAATTACTGGGCCAACTACTAGTCCAGGAGACACAACACCAACAACGACCTCTTCCACAACAACACCGGCAACCGGACCAACTGCTCCAACAACACCTGCTCCACCAACGTCAACTATATCAACAGTGCCAACCACACAAGGTACAACTAGTCAAACAGCAAGTACAGCTCCAACCAATCCAACGCAGCCACCAATTACTGGGCCAACTACTAGTCCAGGAGACACAACAACAACATCGACGACAACGACCCCTACCTCAACAACACCGGCAACCGGGCCAACTGCTCCAACAACACCTGCCCCACCAACTTCAACTATATCAACGGTGCCAACCACTCAAGGTTCAACTACTCAAACAGCAAGTACAGCTCCAACCAATCCAACGCAGCCACCACTTACTGGGCCAACTACTAGTCCAGGAGACACAACAACACCATCGACCACAACGACCTCTACCACAACAACACCGGCAACCGGACCAACTGCTCCAACAACACCTGCTCCACCAACTTCAACTACATCAACGGTGCCAACCACACAAGGTTCAACTACTCAAACAGCAAGTACAGCTCCAACCAATCCAACGCAGCCACCAATTACTGGGCCAACTACTAGTCCAGGAGACACAACACCAACAACGACCTCTTCCACAACAACACCGGCAACCGGACCAACTGCTCCAACAACACCTGCTCCACCAACGTCAACTATATCAACAGTGCCAACCACACAAGGTACAACTAGTCAAACAGCAAGTACAGCTCCAACCAATCCAACGCAGCCACCAATTACTGGGCCAACTACTAGTCCAGGAGACACAACAACAACATCGACGACAACGACCCCTACCTCAACAACACCGGCAACCGGGCCAACTGCTCCAACAACACCTGCCCCACCAACTTCAACTATATCAACGGTGCCAACCACTCAAGGTTCAACTACTCAAACAGCAAGTACAGCTCCAACCAATCCAACGCAGCCACCACTTACTGGGCCAACTACTAGTCCAGGAGACACAACAACACCATCGACCACAACGACCTCTACCACAACAACACCGGCAACCGGGCCAACTGCTCCAACAACACCTGCCCCACCAACTTCAACTATATCAACGGTGCCAACCACTCAAGGTTCAACTACTCAAACAGCAAGTACAGCTCCAACCAATCCAACGCAGCCACCACTTACTGGGCCAACTACTAGTCCAGGAGACACAACAACACCATCGACCACAACGACCTCTACCACAACAACACCGGCAACCGGACCAACTGCTCCAACAACACCTGCTCCACCAACGTCAACTATATCAACAGTGCCAACCACACAAGGTACAACTAGTCAAACAGCAAGTACAGCTCCAACCAATCCAACGCAGCCACCAATTACTGGGCCAACTACTAGTCCAGGAGACACAACACCAACAACGACCTCTTCCACAACAACACCGGCAACCGGACCAACTGCTCCAACAACACCTGCTCCACCAACGTCAACTATATCAACAGTGCCAACCACACAAGGTACAACTAGTCAAACAGCAAGTACAGCTCCAACCAATCCAACGCAGCCACCACTTACTGGGCCAACTACTAGTCCAGGAGACACAACAACACCATCGACCACAACGACCTCTACCACAACAACACCGGCAACCGGACCAACTGCTCCAACAACACCTGCTCCACCAACGTCAACTATATCAACAGTGCCAACCACACAAGGTACAACTAGTCAAACAGCAAGTACAGCTCCAACCAATCCAACGCAGCCACCAATTACTGGGCCAACTACTAGTCCAGGAGACACAACAATAACATCGACCACAACGACCCCTACCACAACAACACCGGCAACCGGACCAACTGCTCCAACAACACCTGCTCCACCAACTTCAACTACATCAACGGTGCCAACCACACAAGGTTCAACTACTCAAACAGCAAGTACAGCTCCAACCAATCCAACGCAGCCACCACTTACTGGGCCAACTACTAGTCCAGGAGACACAACAACACCATCGACCACAACGACCTCTACCACAACAACACCGGCAACCGGGCCAACTGCTCCAACAACACCTGCCCCACCAACTTCAACTATATCAACGGTGCCAACCACTCAAGGTTCAACTACTCAAACAGCAAGTACAGCTCCAACCAATCCAACGCAGCCACCACTTACTGGGCCAACTACTAGTCCAGGAGACACAACAACACCATCGACCACAACGACCTCTACCACAACAACACCGGCAACCGGACCAACTGCTCCAACAACACCTGCTCCACCAACGTCAACTATATCAACAGTGCCAACCACACAAGGTACAACTAGTCAAACAGCAAGTACAGCTCCAACCAATCCAACGCAGCCACCAATTACTGGGCCAACTACTAGTCCAGGAGACACAACAACACCATCGACCACAACGACCCCTACCACAACAACCCCGGCAACCGGACCAACTACTCCAACAACACCTGCTCCACCAACTTCAACTATATCAACGGTGCCAACAACACAAAGTTCAACTACTCAAACAGCAAGTACAGCTCCAACCAATCCAACGCAGCCACCACTTACTGGGCCAACTACTAGTCCAGGAGACACAACAACAACATCGACCACAACAACCCCTACCACAACAACACCGGCAACCGGACCAACTACTCCAACAGCACCTGCCCCACCGACTTCAACTATATCAACGGTGCCAACTACACAAAGTTCAACTACTCAAACAGCAAGTACAGCTCCAACTAATCCAACGCAGCCACCACTTACTGGGCCAACTACTAGTCCAGGAGACACAACAACGACCACAACTACCCCTACCACAACAACACCGGTAACCGGACCAACTACTCCAACAACACCTGCTCCACCAACTTCAACTATATCAACGGTGCCAACCACACAAGGTTTAACTACTCAAACAGCAAGTACAGCTCCAACCAATCCAACGCAGCCACCACTTACTGCTCCAACTACCAGTCCAGGAGACACAACAACAGCAACAACATCGACCACAACGACCCCTACCACAACAACACCTGCAACCGGACCAACTACTCCAACAACACCTGCTTCACCAACTTCAACTATATCAACGGTGCCAACAACACAAGGTTTAACTAGTCAAACAGCAAGTACAGCTCCAACCAATCCAACGCAGCCACAACTAACTGGACCAACTACTAGTCAAGGAGAAACAACAATAACCCCTACCACTACAACAACAACGCCGGCTACTGGACCAACCTCTCCAACCCTCCCAGACCTTCCGCCCATGACAGGAACGACGGTTTCAAATATGCCAATTCCAACAACAACAACGCAAAGTACCGCACCAACTAATCCAACCCAACCAACTTTAACAACGCCTAATCAATCGCTGACTGCGGATACAGGTCATTTATATTTAAAATAAAAGCTTCGTTTTGCAATTTATTATATTTTTTTTTTTTTGTATTTAACAATTTACAATATTTTCAGTAATATTTCTCCAAAAACCGCCATTTTGTTATTTAATTGTGCGCGTGATCTGAATCCTATTTAAAACTTTCCAAGCTAGAAATTTATGCCTTACTTATTGCTCCAGGAATTCAATTTAGAATATGGCTGCCTCGTTATCGCATAGGCATTTTAAAACATAAAACGCTCTTTCGCGCTATCATTCATGATTCAGGTTGTAAATGAGCCGGTTTTTTTAAAAGTGGTATAGCGAGATTTTTTTTTTTTGTGGCACGGAACATTATAATTATCTGCCCAGAAAATGAAATGATGGCGGTTGTACATCCATATTATTAACATGTCTAATGCTCGGTTATACCGAAGACGATAAACCATCAAACTGGTGTTTTCAGCAAGATAACGATACTTAGATTACCTTGAGAGAAGCAAAATATTAGCTTAACGATTACAAAGTGGCGGTCACACAATGGCCGAGTCAGTCATCTGATCTGAATTCGATCGAAAATTGTTGGAATCGAATAAAATTAGCTATTAATAATGAGAAACACAAAAATAAATAGAAATTTTGGAATTTAAATTTGTCGGATTTGGAATAAGTGACCGTTCACAAATGCCAGGGGCTGGTGGGCTCTAGAGATGTGTCGATGCGTGGAAGTGGTTCGAAAAGAAGGTCACAAGACCAATACTATTCAATAAAAACGGAAATTAGGTTTAATCATATACACAAATCAAGCTGGAAATGAATTTTGATATTAACTGTGCTACTATTTTGAACAGCACATTTATAAAATAAAATGTTTAATTATTCTTTTTAATATTCCTATAAATATTATGATTTTTTATATTTAATTGTAAGTTTATATTTATTCTATGTATGTAAATAAAAAAAATAATTAAAAATTGATAAATAGTTTTTTAGTTAATGAAGAATTTGTAAAAAAATCTTAGAGTGTGCTATTTCATGAACACCACTGTATTTCTCATAGTATAGATCATGTTTTCCAAAAGAGGCAGCACGATTGTTGAAAAAGTACAGAGCCTTTTCCGGAAGAGGCAGCACGGTCAAAAAAGAAGTACAGAGGGTCTGCCACTAGATGTCACTACACAATCAATAAAATATTTCAGCGTTTTTCAAAAGGGAATATTCAAAATCAATTTAATTATCACGTATTAATAATAATCAATCACTTTTATAACATTAAAATATTTTTGTTTATGTTTACAAAATGCACATATAAAAATGTCATACATTTTTGACAGCAAATATTTAGTGACACCTAGTGGCATTATGTGAAAGTTGCTTGTGTTTTCGATCTATAGATCATGTTTAAATGTCAAATTTTCAACAACCGCAAGAGCTACCATCTTTCGGAAAACTCCGAAAACACAAGCAACTTTCACATAATGCTACTACAGTGGTAGACATTCATTTAAACGCACTATGTTTTCTGAATATACATAGTTCTAAGAGTAAAGTGTTTTGATTTTTTTCAAGTGGTCTATAATTCAATGCCTTCTCGAATTTTCGAAGTTATTCAGAAAGGTCGGGGCCAGACCAAATATTAAATAAAATAACATATGAAAAATTGCTAATTTTGTTTTTTATTTTAGTACATTATCAGAAGTGCGTTTATACGAATGTCCACCTGAAATTTAGATTTTTCAATTTATTAAAGTAAACCATTAAAATGTTTACTAATGGCATAGACAATCATAATAGATTTCTCATTTGACTAAAAATACAAAAAAAAATTAAAATTTTCCATTCAAATGTTATCGGTGTATTGCATATACGTATTATATTTGCAACGCATTCTAAAATCATTGCCTTATAAAATATACAACACAACGATATTATTGGAATTATTAGAAGTTTTGTTTTTTTCCTTTAGTTATAATGAAATGAGAAATCTAGTATGAATGTCTATGCTAATGGTTTATCTTAGCAACATATTTGAGATGATAGACACAATTTAGACCACTTGAAAAAAATCAAAACACTTTACTCTTAGAACTACTACCTCGCAAAAATAAGTTTCCACTTATGAAAATAATAAAAAATCAACATTTCTCGTAATATTTTCTTTATTTATAAAGGAAAAAAATGGCTTAAATAATTAATTAAACTACTATAAAGTTTAATACATTTCATTTATAAACAAATATTCAGTACATTTTGTATTTAGGAACTTTTATCGTAGGTAAGTGGATATTTTAGCAGTAGAAATAAGTTTCCAGTGATACTAATATCCACTGTGTCCACCGTTTCGTTGAGACATGTTGGCGATACGGTCTGGAACTGAACGAGTATACTTCCTGCATTCTTCAGGAGTGATATTTTTCCACGATTCCTCTATGCAACTCTTCAATTCTTTAATATTCTTTAGCTCTTTTGCAGCAATTCGAGTTTTAAGCAAATCCCAGACATTCTCTATGGGGGAAAGGTCCGGACTTTGCGGAGGCCATTCCAAAACATTCGTACTTTGAATTTTGATAAATTCCTTAACAATTTTTGCGGTATGTATCGGTGCGTTATCTTGATGTAAGATGAAATCATCACCTATTAAGCGTTTTCCTTCCGGTAAGATCACCTCCGACAAAAGCTTCAGGTACACTACCGCATCAACCTTCCCTTCCAACATCACAATTTTTCCTGTTCCATACGACGAGATACACCCCCATGCCATTACACCTTTCTGCGCTGACTTTAAAGTGGGTAAAGCACACTTATAGGATAATGCTTCTCCAGCCTTTCTCCATATAAAAATGCGACCATGAGAATAAGTCATCCGTACCATCGATTCATCTGTCCACAGGATGCGGTTCCAAAATTCTGCTGGTTGAAGGGCATTTTCGTGATAAAACTTCATCATTTTCATTAAATTGACCTTGCTAACGAACGGTAATTTCCTAGCAACACGACCGTGCTTACCATCTTCATACAATCGTCGTCTGATAGTATCCGTTGATGGGGTATTATGGCCTTCATTTTGAAGTTTTGCTTTGATTTTTGGAGCAGAAAAGCGTGGATTATGCTCCGATATAGTTTTGATCTTTTTATCCAATCGTGGGTTGGTTGTCCTTGGACGTCCTGGTCGAAGTTTGGCGGTCAGACGACCTTCTTCGTTGAAAGCATTAACTACCTTATTAATGACAGTATGAGTTTTCTCAAACACGTCAGCAATTTTTCGGTTATAGTAACCTTCATTATGCATATTAATTATGGCTCTCCGTTCCTCGTTAGTGAATTGCTTAAATGAACCCATTTTTCGAGGCATTTTTACTGCAATAACTTGAAATATTTTGAAAAAGTGACAACGAATAGCTAATTATTTTTAAAAATTAGAAAAAAATTAATTTTAATAAACTTACCACAAAATTAAAATCAATAATCTTAAACTCAATTAAACAAATTTTTTTTGCTGAGAAAAAGTTACAAAGATCACACACCAACTTGATAACTAAACTGTGAAAACTAATTTTTGCTGTGTCGATAATGATCGCTCGCGTGTAACTAAACGTAATATTGCGAAATACTTAAAACAATGGAAATAATTTGTGTATAACACGTTCATACATTCTCAAACAAGGAGTCCTTTATAATTAGAATTCATCAATATTTGCTTATTTCGGAGTAACCGATGCATTTTATTTCTAAATAATGTGTGGAAACTTATTTTTGCGAGGTAGAGTATATTCAAAAAACATAGTGCGTTTAAACGAATGTCTACCACTGTAGGTGTCACCAAATATTTGCGGTCAAAAATTGTATGACATTTTTATGTATGCATTTTGTAAATATAACAAAATATTTTCGTGTCATAAAAGTGACTATTATTAGTATGTACGTGATAAATAAATTGATTTTGGCTGTCCCTTTTTGACGTCAGTATTATTGTTTTGACTGTGTAGTGACATCTAGTAGCAAACGCTCTGTACTTTTTCTGCCTCTTTCGGAAAACATGATCTATTTTGTGTGTTTCGTAACCCAAGAAGTACACTTGCGCCACCATTTTAGTACGTTTTTTAATATCGTGTATTGAAAATAAGTACGACGGTACCGCCTATAAAATAGCGGCAAACATTTGTAGTCTAAGCATATGGCGATTTAGTGCTTTGTGGGTTTCAGTACGATGTATGGACGCACTCTTGCCAAACGTCAAAATTTGTATCAATAAAAATAGAAAAATCTAAGCTAATTTCGTGATTTATTCCAATTTTCTATATTAAAGATCACCAAAGGTAAATACAAATTGGACAATACGAATATGGAATGTATTAACCGATTATTTTTAAAAACTCAGATTGGTAATCAAAGTAAAATCTTCTCAGTTTGATGGACAAAACTACCTAGGGTGAAGTCGGATTGTTTTATTCATATAACAAGCAAAAAAATGCCGCGATGTGCTGTCCCCGAATGTCACGCCGCTCAAAATAGACTTAAAAAAAATCCTATTTCAATGTGCAAGTTTCCCGTAAATCCAGAAATAATTAAATTCTGGTTGGTCAATCTTAACCGCCCCAATTGGCAACCGACTAGATCCTCGCTGATTTGTGCGAGTCATTTTCGCACGGAAGATTTCATTGTTGTTGCTTCGCCTTCAAAAAGGAAAAACAAAAAAGAGCGACGGTTCTTAAAAGATAATGCCGTTCCCACCATTTTTCCTGATTTACCAAATGCTCGTAATACAATGATATCCACAGAAGAGGTAGAAAAAAAACTTCAAGAAATCGAGGCTGAAAAATTAGAATTAGCAAGAGTTGCTGCTGCACGAGCAGAGCTAGAGTTACATATAGCCGCAATGAAACGAGAAAGTCATGATTTCATTACGGATTTCGCAAGCTTCAAAGCACACGTAAAAGACAAATTAATTCTTGGAAAATATAATCTTTTTGAAAATGAAGATAAATGCGTATTTTACCAAGTCGAGGATTCTCAGGATGCGGAATGTGCAATTTCATTCCGAATCAGCGTTAGCAATACGCTAAAAATTAAAGTATTGATTGGTGATACCGAAGATACACGTCACTTTGAACGATTACGGATAATAAATCGTAAATTACTCAAATGGTCGCAAATGTCGAATTTGCTTGATGCCTATCGTGATGGTACAACACAGGCTGAAAATGAAAATGTAAATTGCGAATGTTTATTGAAACGAGCACTTTTGTGTTTAAATTTGGCCAAACCTTTATCGAAAACTTTTGCCAGCACGAGCACAGACAAATTAGATATTATAATAAATCAACTCGAAAATATCCTGAAACCACGGTGTCCAAAATACAATGCGGGAACTGTAAAAATGGCATTTATGTTGTTTACTCATTCGCATGCTACTTTAGATATGTTAAGAACATTTTTACACCTACCTGGAAATGGGCTCTTACAGCGCGTATCATCGAAGATGCTTATTTCAACAAATTTTGATATAACAACTAGGAAAGATCGTAATTTAAGCGATCCAGAAAATTTTGTAGCCCTTATAATCGATGAGCTGTATATTGACCGAGATATTCAATGCAACAACGATAAACTTGTTGCCACAGCAATACTGAACCCGTCAAAAGATCCAAAAACCTTGTTGCTGGACACGAAAACTATATTGACATTCACAATAAAATCCTTATTTGGAAATTTACAAGAAATAGTTCGCATGTCTCCGGCTATCTATCCATTTGGAGATATTATATATTCGCACACAAAAGAAGCGCTTGACTATGTACAAAATATGGGCTTTAATATTAAACTCATGATAGCCGATACAAGTAAAAATGGTCAGAGAATTTTCCAGCGTTTTAGCGATAAAAATCATCATTTCACCAATCCAAAATTTCTCGATCATCAAACCTATTTGTATCATGATGTATTACAAATCTTGAAGGATATTCGAAACGATTGGCTCGATTTAATTAATGCTGATCGAACTTTTATTTATCCCGATATTGACACTTTAGAGATCAAGGAAGCTTCGTTTATGGATTTTGAAATATTATTCGAATTAGATAATTCGAATGCAGTGAAAAAAGCGCCAAAACTGACGAAGGCCACGATACATCCAAATGATATTGATAAAAATAATGTAACATTAGCAAGTAATATATTTCATGAGTCTACTATTTCAGCCCTGAGAGAAGACGATAGCATGCATGAAACAGCTGATTTTTGTGCTACAATTAAAAAATGGTGGGACATTGTAATCACTAACGATCCGATTTTATTATACAGTGATGAACGTTTTAAATATTTAGAAAGTTTTGCTGTTTGGATTAGAACTTGGAGATATGCACGCAGCAATCCTGGACGTTTAAAATATTCTACATTTCATGCTATTGAGTCAACTACAAAAACTTTAATAGAATTGATTAAATTTTCATTTTCACAGTGTCAGGCGGAATTTCTTAATCTGGGAAAATTACAGAAGGATAGTATTGAAAATCGTTTCAAATTTTATGAAGCCAAAATGAAATCCAAGGCAAACCAACTAACAGAAGGTAATTTAGCAGAAATTAATATTGACGAGGAATTTGAATCGTTGTTTAAAGACGACCTAGATGATCCGTTAGATTGGGAAACAGAATATTTAAATGAGGAACAAGATGATGAAGAAAAAGCTTTTAAAATGTGTGTTACAGTAAATTTAGCTGAATCATGAATACGTCGATTTAATTTTCTTGTTATCTGTGGATTTTGGAATTACAATTTTCTTTACTTTCAAAAACATTTAACGTAGGGCTCCCAACTGAAGAGGAGAACACTAGAAGCTACAAAGTAAAGATATTAAACAATATTTTGGTAAAGTTAGATATGTATATGTACATATTTGAGTTGTGTTGAACATTATCTCAACAAATCTAATCATACAAAAATATTGTTTTATAGCTTATTGGCCTTCCCTTCAGTTGGGAACCCTAATTTAAAGTATTTAGGTAATTATGAAAAGAAATTATTAATAGTGTTTGTTTTATCATACATCTATAATTATGTTGTCTATACATAAATGAGATTTAATATTTGCTTAGTAGTAATAATAATTTAAATGTACGTTTGAACTGTTGAAATAAATAAACGTATCATCTTTATGTTCAATCAAGCTTAAATTAATAAATTATATTACAAAGTTGTTAGATCACTAAGAAACCTTTTGTATGTTTATTACGGCCTTGCCGTTTTTTGAATTTAGTTCAAAACAGTTTGAGATTAATAAATTTATTGTATTTCAATTTAATTTACTTTAACATTAGTTCATTTGTAGACGTAGTACTAACAAGGAGTTATGTTTATTCCAAAGCCTATCACAAAAACAAAAATATCGAGAAAACGAAAATACGGAAAAACACAATTGTCGAAGTGTGGCCCAAGTTAATATTTATAAAATTCGGATTTTAAAAGTCCCTAAAATTTATGTTCCTGGAAATAGCTTCGTCGATCTTGCATAGGTACATATAATTGTAATAGGTACTCTTATTGCTTCAAAAGGGTGATCCAGTAAGAGCTTCCGGAAGTTTTTTTGAAATAAAACGCATTTTTAATAATCAAAAATTGTATTTGTGACGTAAATTCGGTTTATGACATTTAATGTTTGAAAATAATTTCTTTTAAATGTTGTCTGCGACTGGCTCTTAGGTAATCCATTCTATGGTTCCAATTTTCGAGCATTTCGGCCGATATTCCGTTAATTACACGTGTTATGTTCGCTTCTAATGCAGGAATAGATTGTGGTTTATCGATATAAACAAGTGATTTCAGATACCCCCATAAAAAGTAATCTAACGGCGTCAGATCACAAGATCTTGGAGGCCAATTCATGGGTCTCTTTCTTGATATGATGTTCTCATTAAAATTTTCTTTCGATAAATCGATGGTTTGGCCTGCTGTATGGCACGTTGCACCATCCTGTTGAAACCACAAGTCGGCTACACCAATATCTTGAATTTTTGGCAATAAAAATTCATTAGTCATTGCTCTATCTGTAGTTTGCGCCATTGACGTTTACACGCTATCCTTCCGCATTTTTAAAGAAATACGGTTCGATGATGCCACCTGCCCATAAACCACACCAAACAGTGCATTTTTCAGGATGCATTGGAAGCTCTTGAATCTCTTCTGGCTGTTCATCAGCCCAAATACGACAATTTTGTTTGTTGACTTATCCATTCAGCCAAAAATGAGCTTCATCGCTGAAGACAATTTTTCGATAAAAAAACGGATCAATTTGGAGCTGTTCCAACCCCATAAACCAAATCGATGACGCAAAGGAAGGTCAACCGGCTTCAATTGTTGAACAAGCTGTATTTTGTATGCCTTTTGTAAACCAAGATCTCTCTTCAAAATACGCCACAACGTGCCATATGAGAGACCCAGAGCTTGAGAACGGCGACGAATTGATTGATTGCGGTCTTCACATATACGTTCAGCTACAGCAGCAATATTCATATTAGATTGACTTGTACGCACTCTAGCCGGGTGATGAATATCCAATAATGAAAAAGTGGTTCGAAATTTTTGATTGTTTCGCGAATAGTGCGTTCAGTTGGACGATTATGAACACCATAAAAAGGTCGAAGAGCACGAAAACAATTTTTCACTGAACACTGATTTTTGAAATAAATTTCCACAATTTGTAAACGTTGTTCTCGCGTGTCTATTCATGGTGAAATGTCAATGAATACTGAACGTGAACACAAATGTCATATGAACATGACAGTTGTCACGCATGAATCCCAATGAGAATCACAATTGGAAAAAGTACCTCCTATTGGATCACCCATCCTTCTGGCACATTGGTGCCACAGTAAAATTAATTAAAAAATCTAAACTTTAATGATCAGTAAATAATTTTATTTGAATTCTTAACAGTGTTTTTTAATTTATTTATTTTAAATAATTTTAATTTTTGAAATATAAATAAATTTAATAGTTTTTTGTTTACTTTTCTTTTTTTTAAAAAACATTTAATAATGAAAAAATAAAATACATTTACAAAAATTGGTAAAAATAATAGTAATTATAATTACAATACATTATATAATGCATATCACCAACAAGAAAACTACATGTTCTATAATAGTTCATACAATTTTTTTTTTTTAATTTACCGATTCTTAGTATACATATGATGGATGCTGAGTTTTATGTACCAATAAAATAAGACATACAAGATGATGGGCGATACTTTTTCGGAGTGAATTATAAGAAAGACGAATATGGTATATAATACACGTACTAGGTATGCATGGTTTGATGGAACATAACGTAGGTTGGTAAGTTCCTCTTATTTTGTAATTAATGAAAATTTATGACTAGAAATTTGGTACCCATAAATATTATTTATAAATAAGTTATAAAATTTCTAAACAGAACCTTTATTATATTTTTTGGTTTCTTTCTTTATCCATCCCGAAGCTCTTTGTAAATTTGTTCAAGTTCATTTACAAAAATCTACTAATTAGAATATATTGGCTAATGGGTAAATCTAATTAAACAAAAATTTACTAGGATGTAATTTAAAAATTAAGAATTAAAAATAATGCTTGATAAATAATGAATCATTTTGTTTAATACAAGAAATTCGTTAATACCACCAATGGAAAAAATGAATCGAAGTTTCTTGTTTATTGAACGAATTAATCGCCGCTGGTTATGAAAAAAGAAATTTTTAAGATTAACATCACTTACGAACACATTTTAAATCACTGACTATTGAAAATTACCAAACTGGTTGCTAATCCTTTGTATGACCTAAACAATTAAAGGTTGCCACAGTTGATTACAAAGTTAATAAAAATTAATTTGCTGCACACCAATTTTCTCCAAGTTCGGATTTTTTTTTTTTTAACTCTAAAAATCAACAATTTGATTGCTTTTTAACGTTTTGCGCGCCCACAAACCGTAAGAAAATAAAAAGGAAACTGATATGTTGTATAAAACTAATCGACCAAAACTTAAATTTTATAATTGAAGGTTTATTTAAATAAATAATTTGTAATTATGCTAACTATAATACATATACAGGCTGCGCCATCTTTTATGTTGGTATGTAAACATTGAATAACTTTAAAAAAAAACAACCGATTTCTAATACATATGAGATTTTTTTATTCAATTTGGTCCTTTGCAATTTATTTGGACTAGTTTTTGAAGCTCGTCAATAGTCTGGGGCTTGCTAGTGTACACTTTGCTTTTCAAATAACCCCACAAAAAAAATTCCGGGGGGGGAGTCAAATCTGGAGATCTGGGTGGCTAGCCAATGTCGCCTCTTTTTGACATCAGACATTCAGAGAATTATCGTTGCAGATTTCCATCGACTGTTTCGTTTTCTCTGAAAAAATATGTCCCAATGATGGTTTTGGCGCAAACGCCGACCCAAATAGTCACTTTTTGGACATGCAATGGCGTTTCATGGATCTCGTTCCCCAAATGCGGCAATTTTGCTTATTAACGCCGCCAGAGAGTATGAAATGGGCCTCGTCGGTCATCAAAATTTGCTTCCAAAAATCAAGTTCAGTGTCAACCATTCGAACGACTATTTGGCCGTATTTCAAGCGACGTGGACGGTCTGTCGGCAATATTCTTTGTGTTAATTGCACTTTATACGGAAACAAATGCAAATCATCCTTCAAAATGCGCCGCAAAGTGGTTCCACTGACTCCTAAATGCTGAGCGCGGCGACGATACGACACTTTTGGGTTCTGGGCAACGCTCTCTCTCTCTCTGACCGCTTCAACTAGTTTATTGGTACGTATTGGTCGTTGATGAATGGCATGTTGACGATCTCTCTGTCCTGTGCTAAACAAAATTCGACACCAAACGACGAATAGTGTTGTCAGACGGTGCCTGTTAGCCACGTATTTTCGACGATATGCACGTTGAGTTAACACAACTGAACGACTATTTTCAATGTATAGTGTCACTATTTCGGCGCGTTGTTTCGGTGTGAAGCGATTCATAATTAAAATTGTACTGAATTGACGTTTCAAAAACATGTTTAATCAAGTCAATCGGTTGACAAATGTCAGTTATTCAATGTTTACATACCGACATAAACGATGGCGCACCCTGTATGTGTATATGATTTATATAAATCATGTACCAAATGGAAGTTGCATTCTGGAACCCGTTTTCTGGGCCATATTTTATTTTTAAATAATTAAATTAAATATATTATAATATACATATACATAGGGTTGTGTATAATTTATAATATAATAATAAGTTCGATTGAAAAATATATAAATATGTGTGTTTATGTGTATATAATGTATTTGGTGTTTAATTTTTATAAAAATAACTCAATCAAAATAAAAATCAAAAAAAATAAAAACCTTCTAATGAATGAAGCGCGAAATTTATCTTAAAATATATTAGTAATATAAAGTAGAAGTGCACTATAACCAACATGGTAAATCATTCCCAATCTCCCTGCTGTCTTTTTAGTTAACTCATCACGATTTAATGTTTCCATTGATAACTAAATTTTTTTATCAGCAATTTAGATAGAAAATAATAATTTTGTTTAAAGACTTTAGAATACTTGATTTAAAAAAATACTTGGTTTCAAACTAAAAATAATTTGAAATTAAATCGATAATAATTAAAATAATAAATAATCATTTTATTTAAACTGCCAATTTTCATATAAAAAAAAAATAGTTATCACTGATGACGTTAGTTACCTAGTTGGTTATATAGTACCATAGTATTCTAGTATTTAGTAGCTAATTTAAACCTGACTGACTTGTATATTACCCTGATACTTATTCACATCGTTCGATCCGGAAATAATTTCCGTGTCCAGCGATAAATCATTACCCGAATCCAATGATTCAATTGTATCAACACTTATATTTAATGTATCTGTTGTCCTCATTTTATCGTCCGTGCTATTTGAAGTACCATTTTTCATTTGATGTTGGTTGAGTGTTGATATTTCCAATGGTATTGTTGTCGAAATATCACCTATTATGCTATTACGTGTAGTTCCTGATAAACTAATACCGTCCGTTGATTCAAGATCATTCGACAAAGGCATTATCATTTGTAAAGAATTACGCGTTACAAATTTGTTACTTTTGTTGGAATCGCCTGATGGCCGTTTTGTTATAATTAACGATTCAGAACTAATTAACGAAGCGGATGAACCATTTTTATGTGTCTCACTTAATTTTTTCTCTTTTTCTTTATCTTTTAGTTTTTTGAAACCGGGGAATGGCACCTTATGTGTTTTAATTACATCTTTTGCGGTACGTAGGGCAATATTTTTTGTTCCCGCTTGTGAATCGATATCATTTGTTGCTTCCTCGTTTATGCTTTGCAGTGGACCAGGTGTATTATCATCTTTGTTACCCTGAATTATTGGAATATCATCTAGAAATTTAAAAATAAATTCAAACTATTAATTTAACATTTTGGAAAATTAGTTCTCATAAATCATAAACCTAACAGATAGTTTACTATTAGGAATTGTAAATTATTGTTACTAATTTTTAAGGTCAATCCATCCTCTTTTCCACCCTCAAATTCACCGAAAACCAGAAAATATACAATATCAAAATAATTATAATCCTAATACTTTAAAAGCAGTTACTCACTCTTCAAAAAATAATCGGTGGGCTGATTAGTGAGCACATTGAGACAATATAACTTAGATGACTACCAGCGAATCAATACGCTTAATGCTGCCTAAATACTCCAGACATCAATCGATTATGGCGAGCAAAGAGAAATTTTGAGAACTGTTAAGGCCCAAAATTCTTTTTTTCTGGGCTTTAGAAATTACACAAGACATGTTGATAGTACACCATAATGTTAGAGTTAATTTTTTTCGCAATGGCGCTTATCGTGAGCTTACAACTATTCCTAATTTTAAATAGCTTCACGAATCGAACTCTTAGGAATACTTTTATTATCTCTGAAAAGAGAGCTAGGCTTACGCACCTTACATTAAAACTTGTTTTTGAACTTACATTCAAAATGAAAAAACTTTGTCAAAAGTAAAAAATTTTCTGCATTGTGAATGCTGTTAGCAGTAAAGTCGGGTTAAGATTCTTATTGGCTAATAGAAAATGGAATAGGTGAAAAAATAAGGAATCATAAATAATCACACGAAGGACCAAATAAAAAATCTCAACTGTCTAAATAATAAAAAATTAAACCAAAAACTAAAACACTGCCATCTACATTTTAATAGTTATTTAGTTCAGTTACAAACCAAAATTAACTGTAAGATTAATTACAGACCATTCACAATGAAAAAGCTTTTTACTTACAGGTTTGTATGAATTTCCAACTTTACGAACAATAATTTTTGCTCGTTATGTTGGAAATTCATACAAACCTGTACCTAAGTCAAAAGTAAATTTTTTTTTTCATTGTGAATGCTGTTACTCACGTATAAAAATTTTCTTCTTCCGAGAAGAATATAATTCGTTGTATTATAATTGAACCGATGAATCACTCAAAATATAACAAAAACAAAGGGGCGTCTAAATATAACAAAAGAAATAATTTAAAATGCGCCATACCTGGTAATTTTTTCGTTCTAAAGGAAGCATTAGTAATCATTAATTTGGACACAGTTACGGTTGTAGTGGCTGCCGTTAGTGCAACGCTAATACCCATGGGGCCATCACTAGGTTGACCTAAAATAAATTAAAGCCAAAAAAAGAACATACATTCACGTTCCCTCGATAAATAACATTATGATCGCTTACCTGACGGATTTGCATGTAATGAATTTCGTATTGCATTCGAAACTAGTATAACGTCCGATAACATTTCATAGCAAGCTCGCTCGTGTATATCATCAACTGTTTGCTTTGCAATGGATGCAAATTCATTGAACATAGCAAAATAAACTGCATTCAACAATTCTAGTAGGAAATTCGACGAGACCGGTATTCGAGGTAAAGCTTTTGTAACAATCGGTGAATTTGGATCGTTCCCATACGATGAACGATGAGCATGACCAAATTTTAAAAATCCTTGATTAACAATTTGGGATGATATGCTACACAGATGGTACAGGGCTGGTTTATGAATCAGGCTCAGCTGCTGGTTGTATGCGAAAAGTATGGCCGATATGATTTTAAGACGATTTTGAGCATTTAACGATTCCACTTGGGGCAATAGACCCCATTTTACATCCTTATTGCTGTTCTCTTCCCAGCGACGCAAATCTGTTGAATTCAAATTTTTCTCCTCATGATAAATCGATGTTTGGGCCAATACCGGCATACGGAATGATACAATTTTTGATTGGCCATCGTCATTGCTCACCTCGATATTGTAAACGATTATTAGTAGTGTTTCAATGCTTCGACAACTCTTTTTGTCGCCCTGTGACACCGAATTTAAATATAGATACACCAGTATTGGTATGAATTGTAAAGTAAAACGTCTTAATTGGGTTTGATTTGATTTGTAGAAACCATAAAATTGATTGCAAACCGGATGAAGCAACTGAAAAATTAATAAATCTTATAATTCTCTATCTAGGTTTTAATGAGTATTTGATTGGATATACTTACTTCTGGATACTTTTGGCGTTCGGTATAAAGTACAGCAAACAGGGCTTTTGAAATTTCATAATTATTTTCATGTTGTGATGCAAACGAGTGGAGTTCGCTGTCATTTAGATTGTCATAATCGTGCAGCCAGTCGTTAACTATCGCTTCAGCCATTATTATTCTGTGACATTCTGCAATTAATCACCACAAAACGAGTTTTGGTTTAATTTGCAAGTCTATTATCGATTTTATGTTCGTTTCACATATCATTGAGGACATGTCCCAAAGAGAAATTATATAACTCCAGTTAGCCGTCAGTGTAATATGTTTTCAAAATAATAGAGGGTTTCATGAGCAAATCATTTACATTTCTTGCATAATTAGAACCAACGTCCAACAGTCAAGGATAGCAGGCCAATATGAATTAATTAACGTGTAATTGCTATAATTTTTTTGCGAATAGGTACGTAAACAATTGGGCTAAACCGACACTAAAATCATTTGTTTGTAAAATAATATTTTTTAGTTATAAAAATATATATCTAGAATACAACTGTAAAGATGATGATTAAAAATAGTTTAGGCCAATTTTATTGAGTGATTAGCATGACCAAAATCGAACCATTAGATCTGTTCGGTAAATTCGCAAACGTATTTTTGTTTCTTTTTTCAATTGATTCATGAATTTGTTAAAATTAAAAAACTTATTTATTTGTATTTTATTAAACTTACCCTAATTAAAAAGAAAAAAACTAAATTAAATTTTTTTTTATTAATTTATGAGAAAGTTTATGTTGAATGACAGCTAAATTGGCATATTCGATAAAGCTGATAGTACACGGTACAAATCGTATTGATTAAAGAAGTATGTGGCGGGCGCTTTTTAACTGAGTTCGTTCAGATATGTTTCGCAAGATATCGTTTTTAATTGGACAACTGACAATTTTATCTTTTTACTGCATATACGATAGTTTCGTTTTCTTCCACCGCAAGCGCAAAAAAAACACGAAAACTTAAATTAAAATTACAAAATTCAAAATAGGGCACGTTAAGGGGGTTTTATACGATACTACATGTTGGACGACATGTTCGACACAAATAAATTATAATAACCTATTGACGATTGGAGCATCACGGATTCCACCTAGTGGAACATTTTTAAACTGAGATACCTGATAATTTGACGTTCGAAATTGTTGTAAATAATTCCAATTTTGATCTCTAAACACAATTTTTACTTATCGGATTGCTAATAATTGTAAATAATTTCAATTTTGGACTATAAAAACTATTTTTAATTACCGCATTGCTAAATTTTCTTTCGTCGCATTTGTGACAAATGTCATTTTATCAGGTGCATCATTTTAACTATTGTCCTCGAGAGGCGCTTTCTCTACTTTTACAATCGTCAATAAGGGAAATCGCTAACAAATATTGAAGACAACATGAATCTTAGGTAGAGATGGCATTACTAGTAATTGAGCGAATTCCAATAAATAACTCAATTAAATATGTATTAAAGCGAATATAATATTAATTTTAATATTAAACGAAATAAAAAAATAAAATCTCGGTTGAAAGGTAGGGAACAATTTTATGTGCAAATACAATTTTTTTGACTTTTTTTTTCATTTTCTTTGTTCAACGATTAGTGGTGCCATCTCTACCCAAGGCACAGGTGCTAGCATTTTAACGCACCCCAACAAGCAGATGTTTGCTTAAAGCTTTACTATGAGAATTATGACTAATTTCCTTTATAGATATTATAATTTATTTGGTTCGACAAGACGGAAAGTTCGATCGTGTAAAAGTTAAAAACTACGGTCTAATACCCTTGACAGACTAGGGATTAGCTAAGCGCGATTAGTGATTTTTTCGAGATTAGCTGTAGTGTGTCAAGTTGAAGATTAGCTAATCTCGTTTTATTCGAGGATTAGTGACTAATCGAGATTAGTGCACCAATCCTTGAAAATTTTCGAGCTTATCTCGTTGTATTGGGTTTAGTGATGGTACAAGTGGCACTACAATGTGAAATAATTATTTAAACATTGCTGAAAATGCAAGTGGCGTGAATTTACGATAGAAGTTATAAAATCAATGACATCTTAAATAATTTGTGCTGAATAAATTTTGAGGAAAAAGAAAATCTAGTGTGTTTTAATGTATAAATCTTAGAAATATTGAATTAAAAAATGAGTCCAGCTGATTTACTAGCTATATTTCAGCGAATCACCATAATAATATTTTATTTCTCTGCAAGAAACTAATCCCTAGTCTGTCAACGCATATGGATTTGTGGTGGATTAGCTAATCTCGTTTCACCAATCGCGCTTAGCTAATCCCTAGTCTGTCAGTGGTATTATGTAACCCGACTCGACAAATTATTAGGTCGAGTCGAGTTTAATTCGACTCCATATATAGTGCAAGTTAAACTAGGATTAAACTCGACTCGACTCGCAGCACACCGTCATGTCATGAGATCACACATTTTAATTTTTTTTTTTAACTTTGTTATACCACTGACAGACTACGGATTAGCTAAGCGCGATTAGTGAAACGAGATTAGCTAATCCACCACAAATCCATATGCGTTGACAGACTAGGGATTAGTTTCTTGCAGAGAAATAAAATATTATATTAAGGTGATTCGCTGAAATATAGCTAGTAAATCAGCTGGATTTTCTTTTTCCTCGAAATTTATTCAGCACAAATTTTTTAAGATGTCATTGATTTTATAACTTCTATCGTAAATTCACGCCACTTGCATTTGCAGCAATGTTTAAATAACTATTTTACATTGTAGTGCCACTTGTACCATCACTAAACCCAATACAACGAGATAAGCTCGAAAATTTTCAAGGATTAGTGCACTAATCTCGATTAGTGACTAATCCTCAAATAAAACGAGATTAGCTAATCTTCAACTTGACACACTACAGCTAATCCCGAAAAAATCACTAATCGCGCTTAGCTAATCCCTAGTCTGTCTAGTAGGGTATTAGGTTTCTCAATTCGGGTGCTTTCAAGAATTCAGTGGGCTGCGCAGCAATTGCAGTCGAAAAAAACTGAAAAGCAGTCAAACTGCAATAGCTGCTGTCTGCATTTTAAAACGACCGACTGCGCAAATAAAAATTGACATAAAAAATGTTTAACCAATAAATAATAATTACGTTATAGTGTTGTCATAAAGATGAAAAATATTTCGGGAATAAATAATACTAGATCGAAATAATAGTAGATCGATAATTTGACAGCCAAAATATGTCAGATTTTTTTAAGTGTTAAGAAAAATAAACAGCAGATTATATAAAAATATCTTAAAATGTTTGAAAATAACTTAATTTTAATAAAAATAACCACAAACTCAAACGGCACAAGATTAAACCTAAAGAATACGAATTGCCTTTTCCTTAGGTTTTAATTTTTCACTGGATTTTCACAAAAAATTACCGTCTTAGCTTAAAATTACATAAAATTAATACATTTCAATTAAATTTTTATTAAAAAATATTTAATAAATGTCTGTAATTGTACAAATAAAATTGTATCTGTGCAACTTAATACAAAAGATCGTTTAATTTGTTTTCCTTAATACAAAAAATCACAATGAAGTTGTCTACTAATTCAATCTATTGACTGACTGCATCTATGCAGTTAATATAAAACGACTGCAAAAACTGCATACCGGCTGCGTTCGTGAATGTAATTTTTGAACGACCAACTGCGCTGCTTTTGCTGCAAAACTTAATTTTTGAACGAAGCACTGCACAAACTGCGCAGTCGACTGAATTTTTGAATGCACCCTTCTTAATTGGTCGCCCACCAATTATCAGGAGACAGGCGCCCGTCTCATGAAATTAATAGCGATAAGCGATGCCACATGGAGAAATAAAACCGAACGATTTCGTTCGTTTATACAAAAATGCGCCACATGAGAAATGATATATCGTCGATAAAAATTGACGTCACACAAACAAAAAGACATTTGGCTTTAGCGTTTTTCAGTTTCTAATTTGGTAAGTAGTCTGAAAATTAAAAATCATGGTGCGTTCAAAAGGAATTATTTATATTAATAATATTATTCAATACTTTTGACAACCCAGCCCAACGAAATGAGGTTAAATCAGAACGAAAAAAAATTCGTCGAAATTTTAGAATGAATACGGATATCGTGTTTATTTTTGGAAGAGTTCGGTCACGAATTTTATTATACCATTTAGTAAAATATCGCCGAAAAATTCTTTCAAATTCAGAATTTGTTATTTTTAATTAAAACTTAATACATATATTGTATGATATTTTAATTGTAAATACTAATAGCACTGATTAGCTAATCAGTGCTAATAGGACAAATTTAGTAGATGATTTCATCAATTTTCATCAAGATTATTTTTTATTTAATTGAAAATTGGATATTCGTTGTTAGATCGTCGTCGATATTTCTGTCATGTGGCAAAGCTATAAAAATGTGAGATCTCACGACAGTGAAACCATTTTTTTTTTTTTTTACTACATAATTTTACTTTTTATGTTTTGCTAATTTTTGACATTTCTTAAAACTTTTTTTTTTGATGTTTACATTTATACGTAATATAAACACCGATAGCATAACAAGAAAAGTTTTAAAAATGTCAAAAATTAACAAAACACAAAAAGTAAAATTAGTAAAAAAAAAAAATGGTAACACTGTCGTGAGATATTTTTAATTTCAAGAGGTGGGCTTCAAATGTACAGCCCAAGTATAACAAATCTTAACTCAGTTGTGAGTTCCATCTTTTTTGGTAAGTTAAACAGGAACTTGTTTGTATATAGGGAAATTAGTAAAAGATTGACAAGGAAAAATGTTCATCATTTAGTTTTTGGTCAGCCCTTCAGCCGTATTTCATTAGAAATAAATATTTGATGTGTACAGTACACATTAAGTTAATATTTCTGTGATTTTAAATCATGAGTGTAAGTAATACGTTATATTAATTAAATAATTTTTATAAATACTACAAAATATTTAATAAAACGTTTAAATAATTTTCTTTTAAATTTTAAGCTGCTCTCTGACTCTGATGTTCCTGATATTCACACATCTACACTTAGATATTCACATGTCGATCGAAAACGACATAAGATAATCTTGGATTTTCAGCTTGTTGTTCTTATTAAAATATACTTAATTAAAAATAAAACATAAATCTAATACCGTTTTCCAGTTATACAAAAAAAAAAAACCGGGGCGATAGCAGCTGTCATTCGTCGCCCGGTAAAATTTTTCGGGGCGACGAATATCGCCCCGGTTTTTTTTTTTTCGTGTAACTGGAAAACAGTATAAATGATGTATTTCATTGAAAAAACTAAAAACCTTACCAATGTACATAAGGGAGATTTTGACAGTACCCAACAAGCCCAAAAGCAATTTTTCCCAACAAACATGGTATTGCGTTCCATCCAGTTCCAGCTTTTCGCGACAAGTTTCATATATATTGTATATGCTGCGAGTCGAGTCGAGTTTAATCCTAGTTTAACTCTCACTATATACGGAGTCGAGTTAAACTCGACTCGACCTAATAATTTGCCGAGTCGAGTTAAACTCTACTCTAAAAATGCACTATATACGCAGAGTAGAGTAGAGTTAAAAAAACAACAACAAAATTAATGCAAAATTCGTACACACCATTTTATTTATTTATTTCATATTATGTTATTGAAGAATGAAAGCGATATACAAAAAATATATTTAAATATAATAAACAATTTTCTTTTTAATTTTTTCAATCAAATTCGATGTTTTATTTTAAATATGTATCTTGTTTATTAAGATTTTAATTAATTAATTTGCATAAATATTTTTTTTTTCAGGATTTGAAAATAACAATTTTTTCGCCAAAATATCACTGGAAAATTAAAACAACACATAATATGGTGATAAACAAAAAGAATAATCAATCTGATAATCATCTAATGATTTTTTGTTAATTTTTTTTTCGATTATTTTAACTCGGTTTTAATCCTATTTGAACTCTGCATATTTTTAACTCTGCAGTATATACACCAAGAGTTGGTTAGAAAATAACTCGACTCTGTATATAGTGAGAGTTAAACTGGGATTAAACTCGACTCGACTCGCAGCATATACAATATAATAGTGTTTCTTATAATAAAATGGAACTCAAATGGAGCTTATTCTAAACTAAGGTCAGATTGAGTACTGGAAATTCGAGGTAAAAGGTTGAGGTAAAAATACTTGGGGTATGATCAAAAAGTACCGAGAATTTGTAATTTAAATGAACCGCTCTCGACCGATTCGGATATTTTTTTTTTTAAGTTGGTAGATCCTATACTGACATCTGTGTGTAACTTGAGTGGGATCAGATGATTAGTGTTTGTTTGTCAGCTGTTCATAATAGACAAGTTTTTGTGTTTTGTCGCATTTTAATATGAACAATTTTATTGAGCAAAGATTTTGCTTGAAATTTTGTGTTTTGAACGGAATTTCTTGTGCTGAATCGTTGAAAATGTTGCAGAAAGCCTTTGGGGAGTCTGCTCTATCAAAAACCAGAGCATATGACTGGTATAAAGTGTTTAAAAATGGTCGTGAAGTGGTTGAAGACTTGCCTCGTTCTGGACGCCCTTCCACATCGAATACCGATGAAAACGTTGAAATTGTGAAGAAAACTGTGCTTGAAAATCG
Organism: Tipula helvola; assembly: GCA_963556165.1. Taxonomy (NCBI): domain Eukaryota; kingdom Metazoa; phylum Arthropoda; class Insecta; order Diptera; family Tipulidae; genus Tipula; species Tipula helvola. The sequence goes on from OY744483.1 coordinate 64,445,507, forward strand.
TCATGTGAGTATTAGAGAGATTGCTAGTGATCTTAACATCTCATACGGAACCGTTCAGCACATTGTTGAAGATATTTTGGGCATGCGACGCGTTGCCGCACGGCTTGTGCCGAAAGAGCTGAACTTCATGCAAAAAGACTATCGAAAGAATGTTGCTGAACAGATGATTTTAGAGGCCCAAAGTGATCCAAACTTCATGAAACGGATAATTACGGGAGACGAGACATGGGTCTATGAATACGACGTACAAACATCCCAACAATCATCTGAATGGCGCCTCGAGAGCGAGCCGAAACCGAAAAAATCGCGCCAAAGTCGATCGAAAATCAAGGTTATGCTAACAGTTTTCTTTGATTACCGAGGTGTTGTCCATTATGAGTTCTTGCCTACGGGTGGAACGGTCAACAAGGAGTATTACCTTGGCGTTTTAAAGCGTTTAAGAGATGCAGTGCGCTGCAAACGGCCGGATTTGTGGGCCGACAACAGTTGGATTTTGCACCACGATAATGCGCCGTCACACAAAGCGCGTATTGTGACAGATTTTTTGACCAAACACAGCGTAAATATCCTTGAGCAGGCACCGTATTCACCCGATATGGCTCCGTGCGACTTTTTTCTCTTCCCTCGACTTAAATTACCACTTCGTGGAAAAAGATTTGAATCTCTGGAAGCCATAAAACGAAATGCGGCGAAGGAGCTGAACGACATCCCAGTTTCGGCCTACCGAAAATGCATGGATGATTGGGTTAAGCGTTGGCACATGTGTGTTGCTTCAGATGGATGTTATTTTGAAGGAGATAAAATAAATTTGCCCGAAAATTAACACAAACTTGTTTTATTTACAAATTCCCGGTACTTTTTGATCATTGTACATAAACTCGGCACCAGTTCATCGAAAAATTTGTGCGAGCCGTATTCTCTTTGGAATCACCGAAAGTGGATTATTAGTACGTTTATACTTAGGGTTCAACCTGGGTTCAACCTAGGTTATCTTTCAATATAAACGGAGTCGAGTTATCTTGTAGTTAACTCGACTCGATCCTAAAAAAATGTGGAGTCGAGTTAACTTAACTCTAACAAAATGCAATAAAAACGGAGTCGAGTTAAAAGCCAACAACAAAAATTAATTCAAAGAAAACAAGAACATTATTTTTAATTTTTTTCGGATGTGAACCAAGCGTATCTCCATTTTGGATTTTTTTCATATTTCAATTTTGCTGATTTTTAATTTAATTTTCATATTTTGTTTGCTTTTTAAAAAATAATGGCGGCAGAAGTAAACAATAGTCGTGTTCCAGTCGACCACTCACAAGTACTTATGAGTAGTTAGGTTTGTGTCTTTGCTTAAATTTAACTACTCGTAACTGCTCTTGCCAGAATGCAAGAGCAGTTACGAGTAGTTAAATTTAAGCAAAGACACAAACCTAACTACTCATAAGTACTTGAAGTGGTCGACTGGAACACGACTATTGTTAACTCGGTTTCAACCTCATTTTAACTCAATTGTAGTTTTAACTCTGCAGTATGAACGGTAAAAAAGATAACTCGAAGTTGATCCAAAGTTAACTACAAGTTGACTCGACCCCGAGTATAAACGTAACATATGAATTATATTCTTTCATTTGACGTTTTGTTAATTATGTGCGATGCACGAATTTTAAATGATTTACATCGCATGCTAAATGAAATTATTAGTTATGAATTTATGATAAAATTGTTTACAGCTTAAAATAAATATGTACAAATACACCAATTAAAATTTTTTTAAATGTTTTTAATTTCTTTACACATCAGTTTTAAACGAAGCTTGGAGGATACCAGAAATTCCAGATTATATTTTGTATACCTATCAATTAAAATTAATACACACCACATTGCGTATTTAAATTTTAAACGTACGTATAAATTATGTACATATTTACAATTTTATCGAATCTATTTAATAAATTGAATTTGATTGCTAATTTAATGAAAAAGATCATAGCTACTGTCGAAAATCAAATCTTCATTTTAATAATGGGTGAATATTCCGAGATTACATGACCAATATTCTATTACTTAAACGAAAACATTCTTTTTTTTTATTCTAATTCTGCGCATTTACTTTTTCCTTGTATTTTATTTTCTCGAAATTTTCAGAATGCCTTCTGTTTGTACAGACTCTGTTAATCGTATGGTAATTGGATTAGTGTATCTGTGTACATTTGATATGTAAAAAAACATATTTCGTTTTTAAAATTTACCAAAATATTAAAAAATATATACATAAAACATAATACAAATTTTGCTATAAGGTTGCTTGTTTGCTAGCTGGCCTACTTAGTAGCTATAGCAACTGAATTCGAATTTCGAAGAAAATTTGAATTTCGAAAACTACAATAAACAAAAAATCATACGGTATCTAGGTAGAAATTTTGTTAGAGCAAGCTGTCACAAAAATTCAATTATTTTTGCTTGATTTCACTACTTCATACGTTCGCATTTTAATTTCTATTTAAGTTCTAATTTAATTTAAAACCATCCAAAATGGTAAATTTACAAAATTAATACTTATAGAGATATAATTATATAATAAAAAAATCTATAATTTATCCTTTAATAATTAAAAAATATAACTACATAAAAACTAGTTCAAGTAAACTATTTATAGAATTTTGATTAAATTTGATTAAATAACTATTAAAAATATTCAAGTAATTACAAATTAATACAAGAAAAGAAATATAAATTTACAAAAATATAATTTATGCGTATCACAAAAAATGGAAGAAGGTGAATGTTTGACAGATGATTCTATTAATAAAAATTCTACCGATCGACAAAATACAAAAAGGTGCCAAAACAGAGCAAATGATGGTAGCTTAGAGCCATGGTAAATATATTAATGGAATAAAAATTAAACTGAATAAGGTTGAAAATAGTAAATTTAATTTTGCTTTTTACAGTAACGATGGTACCACATTTGACAGTAAACGTGGACGTAACGATTACCACGATGATCAATCTACTGGATCATCAGCATCAACATCAGATGATCGCATTTCAAATGAACTAACCCAGTCACCTACAGTTGAACCAACCGGTATTGAAATTGATAGCGTTGATGCGGATATTGTCATGAGTAATACGGAAAATATACCTTCGCCACAATTAAATGAAATCGATATAAATACATCTGATTCAAATGACAATAACAACAAGGAGGGAGAAAGTTCCAGTTTTCAAAATAATGAGGATTCAGTTAACACATTCGCAGGTTTTGAGAGATCAATGGAGGATGTTGACGATGATGATGATCACGATATTAATGAAAATCAAGATGACGAGGAGGAAGAAGATTCGAGCAATACCAGTACATCATATGGTGGTGACATGGAAGATGTAGTTGGAATTGAAATGGCCGATGATAGTAGCTGTGAAGGAGCATCTAGTTTGTTTTCATCGTCTGATTCTCAATCTTTAAGTGATTCGGATGATGATGACGATGATGAGTCAGGATCGCATAGAAAAGTTCAGAAAAATTACTCAAAAATTACAGAAACACAAAACGAAATTTTAGGAAAACCGAAACCTAAGTGAGAATCTTAAAATGAGTTTCTGATTTTGTTGGTTTCTAATTTTCAATATGCTTTCAGATACACTTGGAATGCTGTGCCTGATTTATACTACCGTGAATTAGGTTTAACGAGCCGACATAAAAAATCTATTGTTGGTCGAAATTCGGAAATGTTTCACTATCGATTGTCCGGTTCGTTATATACTGTGGAACGGTTAGAACTAATGGCGAAAATGGAGCACCATACTGGTTGTGTCAATAGTTTACATTTTAATAAATCTGGCACTTTAGTAGTATCCGGATCAGATGATTTACAAATCATCTTATGGAAATGGTCAACGAATAAAATCTTCTATAAATACGATAGTACACACAATTCTAATGTATTTCAAACAAAATTTTTAGACTTGGGCGGATCGATAAATATAATTTCAAGTGCTAGGGATGGTCAAGTAAATATAAATGAATATTTTGTAAATGAAAATTGTTTCCTGATATTTTTTTTAATTTTAGGTACTTCGGGCAGAAGTGCCTTCAAGTGGTGGAAAACCAATTATAACTACTTTAGTAAAACATGCGAGTCCAGTTCATAAATTGGCCTTACCACCATCTTCTCCGTTTGAAGTTTTGACTGCTGGTGAAGATGGACGCGTCTTTCGGTATGATTTTAGAGAAAATGTGTCTGAGAAGTTAATATCTGTAAAGGCTAACGGAAAACGGATACCACTTTACAGTATAGCCGCTCATCCCATTGATGAAGAATTTTGTGTATGCGGGCGCGATCAATTTGTTCGTGTTTACGATAAAAGAAATCTCAAGGAAGCCGTTAAAAAGTTAGCACCAAAGCATCTTTTATCGGTAATTACATGTTTTATATTTTATTTAAACAAAACACCGTAAAGAATGTAAAACTGTTAATAATTGTTTGCGTTTTTATTTACAGAAGCGGCCATATTCAACACACATTACATGTGCTGTTTATAATTATAATGGGACTGAAATTCTAGCATCTTACAGTGATGATGACATATTCCTGTTTGAAAATAAAGTTGATGTTGCAGGAAATTATCTACATAAGTACCAGGGGCATAAGTAAGATCGATAATTGTTCTTAATTAAATACATTTAACTAATTTCTTCGATTCAGCAATACGTCTACAATAAAAGGAGTTAATTTCTTTGGACCACGTTCCGAATTCGTCATGAGCGGAAGTGATTGTGCCAATTGCTTCTTTTGGGATAAAAATACGGAGGCGATTGTTCAATGGATGCCGGGGGATGAAACCGGTGTTGTGAATTGTCTCGAACCTCATCCATCCTTTCCAATATTGGCCACATCTGGTATGGATCATGATATAAAAATTTGGGTTCCATCGTGTGAATATCCACCAAACCTTAATGATTTACGTAAATGTATCCATAAAAATTTACAATCAAAACAGAAAACATTCGGTAGTTTAAATATTTTTGATGATCAAACGATTAATTTATTTGTGCGACACTGCTTACGAACCCATCGGCGTCGAAATAATTATCTTGATGATAATACTGACGAGTTACCAGTATCAGATGATGACGAAGATGATGATGAAACAGATAGTGATCGTCGTTTCAGAGGTTTACCATGCTCCCCCTCATAAACAAGAAAATGAAATGAATTATTTAAAAATAACACAAATATTTGAAAAGTAAACTGGGTGCCAACCACCAGTTTTACTAGGGTTTTAAAAAATTTCTTTATTACCTTATTTAATATAATTTTTGTAAATGAAATGTAATTTGTCAAAATTGATATGTGTTATGAATTTATGATTAAACAATTATTATTAAATAAACATTTATAAACATATATAATATTTATAAAATGTTGTTTATAAAAGAAAGCGATCGTTTCAAATTATATTCTGAAAAGGTTTATCACAGCGCATCGAAAAGTCTTTTCTCAAGTACGTTTTATTCATCCACTGTAAATTACAAAAAAAATTTGACATTCAGTTTAATAACATAACCAATAAACATTGTATTTTTTTCGATTTATGAAGAAAGTTTTGCACTAAATTGAAATGAGGATACCAGCAGTTCTATTAAGTTCTCGGCTACCACAAAATGAAGGTGCCGTACCTTTTCAAGAGATGCTGCCATTACGTTTAAAAAATCGGGTTAGTGGTAAATCCGATTCACAAGATGATGTTGCTTGTCTGCAAGAAATGGCCGTACTATTTGCGTGTATGAAAAATACAGATTTCAGTGAATCAATGTGCTCGAAAGAAATAGGAACTTTTAAAAACTGTTATAAAAGTTTTCTGGACCGAAAAACCGAACGGAAGAAAGCAGAGAGTAAAGGTATTGTGACTCCCGGAACAAACTTGAACTACAAGCAACTGAATAAATATTTTAAGACTTTTCCGAGTTCTTAATGAAATAAAGGGTAATTTATTGTAATTAGATTGAATATAAATAAATAGATTGAGTTAAATAATTAAAATGATGTTATTATTTATTATTAGATAGGTATATCGAATTTTTAACAGTTCTCTTTGGACACTGGTATTTTATATTAGCTTTTAATGTCGCATTTCGAGCTGATTTGCTCAAAGTAAAGATATGTAATACTAACGCTGTGTAAAATTGTAAACCATATCCAAAATAAATCGTTATTTAATAAATAGATCACACCCAATCCAATTCAAACTCCAAGCAAAACTTCGTTGGCACTTTCGTCACTGCGCAACGCTGCTTCCGGCGCGTCTGTACTTTCATTGGAACCGACTCCAAAAATCGTTGTCATTAGATCGTATCCAAAAATACACGAGGCTCATGTTGAAGTTTCGTAGCAATACTGTTTTACAGGTTGGGCTGTTAACCCAACCCTCTGTAAATGGACCATAGCTCTCACATTTTAGCCTATTCCTTGAAGGCACATGAAACGAGTTTTGTGTTTATTCCCCTGCATACACAGTAGCCTGACCACCGATTTCTATTCCTCTCTTTTAGAGAATAAAAACGGCTTCTTAAGTTTTCTTATAAAAATATAAATTCAGACCGTCCTGTTGTTGGTACACCATATTGTACTACTCTTAACATGTCTTTAGACATAGATAATATATTCTATATGCGTCCATCTTGTTGTTCAATTGCTCAGTAATTCTAGAATTTCACTTCGACCGCGGTCGTGCATGCATAAATTGGCCTAAAAATCTTTTGCATTTAGTAGCTTTTAGGATCAGTAGGAATTGAGCGACGGCAACAGTTTCTAAGGCTTACGAGCACTTTTGCCCGTAAGATGTATGAGAACATCCTAGATAGCAGAAAACCTAACATAATACCTTTGAAACATGGAATAGTCCATTACACCCTACAAAAAGGCCGACTTTGTGACAAAATTACCCGTAAATTATGACCTCTTTATAGCTCTTCGCTTTGACTTGGCATTTTTCCTTCCATCTGGAAAATAGCTAATGTACATGTGGTACTTTAGAAGATGAGCAGCAAACCTAATCTGTAGAATTATAGTCCTTTAGTTATTGTCGCAGCTCAGTTCTCTCTAAAGTTCTAGAAATAATAGTCAATTTCCAACAAATGAAATACCTTGAAGACGACTGCCAGTCGGGAGCAATTAGTTTGTTTTTAGTCGTAGAATCCAAGTTGTAGCGCGATAATATTGGTGTTCCCCTCTTTTGAAAAGCTGGTCTTCTACAGGGATCCGTTCTATCGCCTACGATACGTTTTCTTAATTTCATTAATTAATACTCTTTCATAAACGACTCTCAATTCAATTCACTTTCCTCCTTTTTTTCTTTTCCCTTTGCTACTTTATCGCGAAACACTATAAGAGCTCGGCTTGATGATAACATCATTACGAGTTGTGGCAAACACGCCGATCTCTTTTAATCCCCTCCCATCATTACTTCTGATCCGTTTCTTTCCTTTAATTATGATGTACTACGAATCGCCCAGGAACGATGTTAAAAAAAAGTTATAGGTAATTGAAATCACAAGGCCCATCTTATAGTATAAGACCAATTACCGTAAACATACTCACGAAATCGGTGGAATAGTCAAGACAAAATGTACTTTTCCGTAAGATCTTAACCATTTTTAGTTTAATGTGTTGATCGAAATAAACCAAATGGGTCGGATTAAATTGGACCCTTACCTGAAAAAATGGACTTACAAATTTTCAACCTTTCACTTGCTTTGAAATTAAATCGTTTAAGAAAATATACGTTAAATATACTCAAGAAACCGTTGGGCCTCATCCGCTATTTTAAATTCATTATATACACTGGCCCAGCACATCCAACCCGTCGACCATTGGAATGCCTATCTAATACAATCCTAGGATAACGCGCTGAACCATCTTGTTATAACCGAATATTAATCCTTTCATAACGCGGTAGCACTTCAAGAAATTGCAGACAATTCTGGTGTAAAAAACCTCTTTATTTCTAACCGTTTGGGATAGATCAATTAAGCATTGGCCGATTAGTTTTACTCGAATTATCCTACACCAAAACATTAACCGACCAAGAACATCGATTTCACGCAACCAATGCGAATTTGTGTATATTGTGACAATCAGTTTTGTTTAAGCCAATTTTTTCAGACTTTCGTGTATGTCCTCTCGTCTCTTTCTGATGGGTTTTCTTGTGAATTTGATGAATTGGCCGCATTGACTGATTATTTTTCAAGGCTGGAAATTGATTCGCCTTTAAACGATTCTAATAGAAAAGAAACCAAGAGTCCTATTGGTTTTACCACTGAGCAAAATAGTTTGGTTCAAATTATTGACTTTACAGATAATTATTGTTGACCCTGCGTTTCAATGCAATTGAATTTAAGGAAGTCTGTAATAAAATTAAAAATCAAATTAGTTAACTAGCAGTTAGCACCACGCAACATATACATAATCTTAATTAGGTATTTAAAAAAAATAATATCGGTGAATCAGCTGATTAGCAGATGATCGAACCAAGCGATTTGTTTTGGTCAGGCCAACAAGATATGTGCCGCCCCGGTGGCACAGTTGTTAGCATGCTTGCTTTAAGCTCCGGAGGTCCCGGGTTCGATTCCCGGTGGGTGATGAAAAAATCACGGCTGGTTAATGTAAGGATCAATGAACTAATCACTCATTATCCGTTGTAAAAATGATTACGAAACTTCACTATGAAGCGGCCAAATCCCTCCATGGGATGTAGCGCCAGCGAAAAAAAAAAAAAAAAAAAAAAAAAAAAAAAACAAGATATATTGCTTTTGCCGCCCCGGTGGCACAGTTGTTAGCATGCTGCTTAAAGCTCCGGAGGTCCCGGATTCGATTCCCGGCTGGTGATGAAAAAATCACGGCTGGTTAATGTAAGGTTCAATGAATTAATCACTCATTATCCGTTGAAAAAAATGATTACGAAACTTCACCATCCCTCTATGGGATGTAGCGCGAGCGAAAAAAAAAAAAGTTTTCTAGGCGTTTCATAATCTGTCTCATCCTGGCGTCAAAGCGTTCATTAAACTTTTGACTCAGAACGTTATTTGGCCATCTATTAACAAAGACGTCCAGAAGATGGAGCAAAACTGTGTAGCTTGCCAAAAGGCTAAAGTCTCTCGTCGACACACCAAAACTCCACTTAGTATACATATAAATTAACTTCTCAACGCTTTCGATTATTCACCTCGATATCATTGGTCCGTTACCGGTTTCTGATAATCAGCGGTATTACGTCACGTTGATTGATCGATACACCCGCTGGCCCGAGGCGATTCCCAGTTTCTGATATAACCGTGGCTACAGTCGCTTTCGCGGTCTACGCAGCTATTGGATAGCTCGCTTTGGTGTGCCAGAGTCCATTGTCACCCGACAAACATTTTTTGATTTGCGTCCAAAGATGCGACTGCGATGCGTCAACATCGGTCCGTTTTAAAGAGTCAAACACATGTTGACAATTTTCAGTTAAAAACCTGAGCAAAAGCAGGAAAATACTGCCTCATGCGCCTTAGTTGACGCATTCTGAACGCAAGAATGGTAAATTGGACGCATGAGGATTAAAAAAACTTTCTGGACGCAAAATGTTTGTTGGATCACGGACCAAGGCATGCAATTCGAATCACAACTTTTCCACGAACTGGCTAACTTACCGGGGTTCGAGCAAAGGAGAACAACTAGTTACAATCCAAAATGTAACGGCATGATTGAGCGATGGCACCGCGTCATCAAGTCTGTCATTATGTGCTACGATCGAGCAGATTGGACTAGTGTTCTCCCTTCAATCTTATTAGGACTACGAACAACGTATAGCGACAAACTGAAAGCCACGCCTGCTGAACTCGTATACGGACAAACGACGCGAGTTCCAGGAGCCTTTTTGGATACAACGAACGATCAAATTTTACAGTCAGACTTTGTAACGGATATCAAACGACACTTCGAAGAAATTAAACCTGTACCGGCTTCGTGACATGCAACGGACAAAATTTTTATTAGCAAAGATCTGCATACTTGCTCGCACGTTTTTTTACGGACTGACGCAGTACGCAGATCACTGCAACCACCATATACAGGACCGTTTTTAGTTATCGACTGTACACCAAAATTTTACACGTTAGAATTGAACGGAAGACACGTCAACATTTCCAACGACCGACTTAAACCTTGTTACACGGACAATCAAGATACATAGACTACACAAACTGGGCCATGACTCACGAACCAGAACTTCCTATTCCGGCTGAAGTACCTAAATTACCTACTGTGGAGCCGAAAATTCGCAAGCAGGTTCGCTTCGATCTTACGCCGGAACCGGCGTCCAAAACTGCGAGATTGGGTCGGGTGTCCAGGCCGCCCATTCGTTTCGTGGATTAAAGTACGACAGATCTTCGATCTCTCTGGGAGGGGAGCATTTGTGGTGTCAACCAAATTAGAATCATCCCGACTCTCGCGGACGTTCAAGGGATCTACCAGTGATCGCGACAATTCATCACACTCCGAACACCGGTTGTATAAACTATAAAGAACAACCAAACATTCTCTCGAGCATCGCTGAGGCTGCCAAATCTCTTCATGGGATTTAGCGCCAACGGAAGGATAGACTCGAAATTCGTAGCTACACCACTGATCAGATGAGGCATTCTCTTCTCTTAAACCGTAGACAGACACAAAAATTATCGCGATTTTCGTTTATCCCGATTGTCAAAAATCGCGTTCTGAAAACGAAAGAATCCTATGTGTATTGACAGACAGGCAAAAATTCTTTAATATTCTAGATTCGCGATTATTCAGTTTGTGTCTATGTCTACAGTATTACTTACACATGAAAATTTCATCGTAATCGGTTAAAAAATAGCCAAGTTCCATCCTAAGTGGCCATATTCCAGAACTACATCTAAAAATCATTTAAGAATCCCATTTCCATCGCTAAAATATGGGTTTAAATAGTATCCCTGTTACCGCCAAGATTTCAATGTTATTAGTTTAATTTCAATTGATCGAGATTGCTTGCACTTGGGTTGACTTGAGTAATATCGTTGCTACATTATAAATTAAATGCGTCCTTCCAAATTGCACCCAAATTTTGCATAATTTTCCTAAAATCGAACGCCACAAACATTTTGGGAAAGTTAAACAATTCAAAGCAGGTGCTCTCGTTTGATTTCAATAAAATTTAAGATAAACATCACATTTTTATGTAAACAATATAGTTTTAATTTTTTTTTGTATTATCCAACCAATGAATCTACCCTAACTTTGTTCCATGTACGTATCATTTAATTCAATAATCATGTAAACCAAAACCGGTGTATTAACATCCATATATTTCGTGGCGTAAGAAGCGAGTGTTAAATTTCCCGTACTGGAAATGGATCAAAATGGATTAACCACATAAAAACAAGTGTATTAGATGAAAATTTAAAATCGATTTAAAATAAATATACAATGCAAAATATGAAAGGGGAAATGCGGAACAAATTAAAAAAATATAATTTGCTTGTATATTGTATTTACAAGGAAACTCGTCTGTTGTATTTCGAATTACTCTGGAACCAAAAAAAAAAATACAAAATTGTTGGTTTAGAAGTGGTTAGATGAGAACAAGAACACATGACTTTATAAAAAATCATACCAAAAATAGGGGAAATTGCAAGTTTTTGAAACTATATTATCCCCTTGATATATAACGGATTCATTGTATGCGTATTGTATTACGAAACAGGTGTCACCAAATAAGAAAATCACCATGACACCACCATCATCATGATCATTATGTTTTACCGTAACGAATATATGTATAGCAAGATGTTAAAATTCTCATAGAAGGTACTTCAACATATATTTTCGAGGGGCGGGTCTTACCAACTATTTTTTTAAGGATTTCGTTGAATTATATAATATAACCACCATGTACATAGTTGTAGAATTTAGTTTTTGTAACACTATTTGCTCCGGTGTTAGCCAACATGTTATGTACTTGCCTTGGTACAGATTACAGTGTTCAGTTTGTTTAAATATCTGCGATCTAAAAAATAAAACAAAATTATAATTTAACCCTTCAAACAATGGGGGAGGCACCATTTAAATAGAAATTAAATATTTCATCCCCATTGTGGCGATTCTTCTGTTACCCAATTCGTACATTGAAATCAAACTGCAACCAAAAAAAAAAAAAAAATAGCAGCTTGTATCACGATGTCAAAGATCAACTCTAGCACGTGTCGCCATGCGAATTTTTGCATTTGTTACCACCCCATTCAAATTGGAATTCTATCTTCTACCCCTAATTGAATAAACAATAAATACTATTAATCCGATGGTAGTAGTTTAGTTTCTTAATAGTGCGGTTATTTCTATTTAAAAGTCGTGTGATACTTTGCACTTGTTACACCATGCATCCCTTTTGGCTTGATTAAATCACGGTCCATAATATAAATACAAGTGGTACAGGCTCAGTTGAAATCAGATGAATTTTAAATTTCAACTGGATAACAACATGTTTCCAATTATACCACAACGTTTTTTTTTACAACAAACAAATCAAGCCGTATCAATGCTAGTGGCCAATGAGCAGCTAAGCTCGAATTTTAAAGATAAGAACAATTTTCAAATTGATACGATTATGAGTGGTGATAGAAGTGATGAAATTCGAATATTGTGTGGAATTTTTTTACCCAAAAACGCTACAAGTGCACCATTTAATTCGGTGGATTTAATTAAATCGGAGACATTTGAGATAAGAAAAAGTGAAGTGCTAGTGAAATACAAAAATGGTTTAATCCAAGGAAATACAGGAAATTGGAATTGGATAAAAAATATTCGATTGGCTAATGATTTCTATAGCAATAATTGTATTTTGGAATTAACTGTGAATCGAAAATTACAGTTACGTATCGTCAGAGAGATGCAGATTCATGAAGAATTAGTGTTATGGTTTTCTGAGGAAATTATGCATTTAATATCTTTACCCCACTTATCCCCTATGAATATACAAGGTAATTAAAGAATATTTGTGATGTATAAATTATGTGCAGTCGTGGCCGAGTGGTTAAGGCGTCTGACTCGAAATCAGATTCCCTTTGGGAGCGTAGGTTCGAATCCTACCGGCTGCGTTATTAACTTTTTATATTAATTACCTAATTAATTAATTTTATTTTTTTTATAATTTTAAGGTCAAAATAAATATTGCTGCCACAAATGTCATAAAGTATATGAAAATCCAAATCCGCTAAAGCTTCATTTATTCATTGGATGTACTAATTACCTGAAAAATTCAATTGATATTTTATGGACTCGTCTAAATATGGAAATAACCTCATTAAAATCATGGATGACATCATCGCCGTTGACATTGTCCACTTCAATTTTAACGATTCCAACAATTTCGACAATCGACACAACATCTTCATCCTCATCAAAACGATATCCGTCTGCCTTTCAACCGATTCTTGCAACAAATAAAATGCAAACCGATATTATGCCGTATGATCCGAATACGGCGGCTTCAAATTTAGAAACAATTGTCTCGAATATGGGTACCTCAAAACAGGGACATTTATGTATATACTGTGGAAAATTATATTCTCGAAAATATGGCCTAAAAATACATATTCGCACGCATACCGGATTTAAACCGTTAAAATGTAAATATTGCTTTCGCCCGTTCGGGGATCCAAGTAATTTAAACAAACACATTCGCTTGCATGCACAAAATAATTGCAACTACAAATGTAATTTGTGCAATAAAATATTGATACGGCGACGCGATTTGGAACGGCATATTCAAACGAAGCATGCAATAATGGATTGAGGCGAAAAATACTCGGAATCGATTAAAAACCTGTGATAAAGATGAACTACACCATTCAAAATGGAACTAATAAAAAAATTTTGTAACAAAAACCTCTTTATATAATTTAACATTCTTTTAATTTTAACAGTATAAAACTACAATAAACTAACAATATCATAAATATATGTATTTTAAAAATTCTATATCATTTTGTTTAAAACCAATCACCAAATATAATAAACGCACATCTAAATAATGTAAACAATTAATATTGCGTCTGCTGGTTGTTTTGGCCAGCCGTTTTATTTTAAAATTGAACTGCTTCGTTTGTGTTCAATATGTTAGAGCACCACGTTTTTGTAAACGTTAAATAAATAATTTTGTTAATTTATATATTACATGAATCTAATTAATAAAGTTATATAAATTATTGGACGGATTTTTGGTATTTATTGTGTAAATATTTCATTTTTGGAAGAGATATTTACCAAAAAAAAAAAAAAAAACTATGTGTGTAGTAAATAAACATATCCTATAAATCTTGCATAGCCAATATAATATTTTGTAATGCAGTTCGTGCATCACTTGATGGTAAATCATTTAGAACATTCATTGCAGCAACGCTATGTTTAATGTGTAAATTTCGGGTTTTTTCTATTCCAGGTCCATTTATAACTTCATTGAATATTTTACCATAATCAATATTGTCTGCGGATGATAAACCTTTTTCTATTTCACTGTATAGTGCTGGATTATATTCTAGTTGATAAATAACGGGAGCTGAAACTAAACTGAACGATTCTAAAAAAGAAAAGAAAATACGATTATTAATCATATCATATCATGGTTAAATTCGGCTTAGTTTTTGCATACCGCCTTGGAATTCATTTGTTTGAAACGGTTCCAAATCAATGCACGCTTGCCATGCTAGAGCCAAATGGCGCCCAAATACGTAGCCTTGTCTTTGAGCGGCATCATCAAGAACGGCCAATTTTAATGCACCTTGACAACTTTTACCAAGTAATCGGCCAGCACTTAAAATATGTCGTACAGTCCATTCCTTCTCTGGATCTCCTTTAATGCCTTTAAGGCTTAACGGCTTTAGATTATCAGCCGCATCGATTGTTAAATAATCCTCGTCAATTCGTAGCTCGGGCGCTGGTCTAATCGGTAAAGGTACATTTTGTTCATCACGATCACCAATAAATTCAGCTTCAGCTAAATCTCGTACAGCTGAAGAAATTAATTCGACAATTTCTTGATTTCTGCAATAATAAAACAAGTAGAAACATAATTATTTAGAAGTTAGTTACACAATAAAAGAAACATTCAACGCGTCTATCGAACCATACTCCCAGAACGACCTTAACAACGTTAAATTATGCTTTACGTAAAAACCAAATTGAACAAAAGAAAACCTGCAAATATTTGCCTAAAGTGTTTATTTGATTTGGTTGGTTTTTAATTTTTTATACGACAAACTATGGAAATAATTTCAATAAATCTGAGATGAATTTTAATAATATGAATTTTACGTAAGTAGAATACTTAAGTAAAATTTATTATTCATTTAGAAATAACACGCGAAGAAAATTATTTGTGGATCAACTATATATCTATGGAATTTAGCTATAAATCAGTTTTTTAATTAACACCGATCGCACTAAAACCACCAAAACTACGGATTAAAGAAGAATACAAATTTGATGTCGTAAGACGTAGACTTAAGAGAAAGTGAAAACTAAAGAAAGGCAAAAACAAGTCAATACAAATATTTTCACTTTTTAATTAAATTACCTTAAGCCAGCTAATTCTGCACAAGAGTTTCCTAGTAGATAATCGCCACTGAGTAGGGCAATTTTATTGCCAAAAGTCATATCACCTTGTATTTGTAAGTCACTGCCCGATTCGATGTATGGTTGTAAATTAACAAGCCCTTGGTGCACTAAATGAGATATTCGAATCATTTCTGCGACTTCTGCTAGTGCACGTTGAGAATGCAATACACCTGCACTTTGATCCTGTTCCATATCGGGTATAGATGGGGCATGGCCTGACGCTTTAGATACGAGCAATACAATTAAACCCCATGCAGGCATATTATTTTTACCATTAGATAATAAATGTTTGGCCGTCTTAAGCAATGGATGATGACTACCAACTAATTTTCGCAAATGTAACGCCACATTAGCAATTTCATCGCTTAGCAACCATCGTAGACTCAAAAATGATGTGGGATAACCAACAATTTTTTCCGCTTCACTTACGGCACGATTCCAGTCATGTTTTTGTACGGTTTTGATAGCCAATTTATCTTGATTTACAGCCGAGGTCATAATAGATCGTGATTCCTGTTTAATCATAAAATTTTCATTGCGTATCACAGTCACAGCAGCCGGTGATGCTATTTTTAATATTAATTTTTTATGAACATTTATTAAATGAATTAAACGATTTAAAGACATTATTAAAATGTTGGTATTTAACTAAAAAAAAGTTAGTAATATGTATCTGGAATTTGGCGGGGCTCTCTCAGCGACGTGACGATGGAAGCATTAACGTATTTAGATAAACAAAAAGAAAGTAGAACAGGTAAATTTGTATTGTTATTTTTTTTAAGTTTCTCTTTTACTTTAAAAAATCTATAACCCACTTAATATTTTGTATAATAACTTTTATAATTTATACAATAATTTTTAACCTAACAATTTTGACGTTTCATAATCAGACACAGAAAAACTGATAAAACTTTGTTTTAATATTTTATTTGTTTAATGTTTTAACATTTATTTAAAACGAACATTCAATTATCAAGTTGTTATTTTATTTTTTTTAGTCCAAATCACCTCCACTTTTTATATATTTTGACTGCATAACACAAAAATTATGAATGAACACTTTTTATCATGAGTAATTCATATTACTGATTACTGAATGACATTAGTGTAATTTTGTGATAAATGAATATGGGGAAAAATTGTACGCAGAAATTTTACAATAGGGTGATCGACAAGTGTTTTCTTTCAATTTTATGAATCAAATTTATGTATGGAGATAAATTCAAATAAAACTGTGTTGGTTTGTAAACCGGCTATTAACGTGACATAATTGAATGTGTTTTATATTGTAAATTATCAAAAATGTTTAACAAATTTTATAGTAAGATACTAACAATTTAAATTAAGATTTTGTCTTTCAATATTCAATCATTTTCATTCAATTCTAATAAGAATGGTTTGTATCTTCGTTCTTTGATACAGTTTGACATTTATAAGGCTCTTTAATTCAAATCATAAGGGCGCTTTCAGTTCCCACACAACATGTTGGTATTGAAAATTTACTGATGGAAAAGATGTCACTCGACCTGTCATACCATAAATTTTTTGATAAATTGGTTGCATTCAGAAAGCAACATGATTATTTTACTCAACATAAAGAATGCAATAGAACCTAATTAAATTAATGTCAATCGTTTTCAAGTAACTTTAAATTTAATTCGTGTTTGGTTTCTCAGACCAAAATAGTGTTTGATTGATTATTAATTTATTATGTTTGTAGAGCGATAGGATTGTTCTGTTTGCTTTCGTTGGTAAAGCGAAGATAAGGTGACCAGATTTTGCGAAGAACCAAAGAGGACATATGTATATTTACCTAAACAAAACGTTCGATGTTAAAAGGCTGAATGCCGAATGTGTCGAAAGGCCGAATGGGTCGAAAGGCCGAATGTATCGAAAGGCCGAATGTCGAAAGGCCGAATGTGTCAAAAATTTTAAAATCCAGAAAAGTAAAATCCCGAAATAAAAAATCTATAAATTACCGGAAAAGCAATTCAGAAAAAATCCAGAAAAAATATTTTGTTTAAAATAAATGAAAAAAAAATCAATTTTATTGGCATTTTTAGACTTCTGTCATCACTGAAATATTTGTGGTATATCTATCAGTAGAAGGCGATACGAGTGATACAAAATACAATTACTTTGATCTGTATCTGCAAGGTTGACGAAGCATTTACGAAGCATTAAATCCGCAATTCGCTCCAATACATTCGTCGATGTTATACTAACTCAACGAATTAAGCCAACCACAAAATAATTTGAAACATTTGTTATAGAAATATTAGAAAAAGCGATATTAGCGATACTATTCCTTTGATCTGTTTCTGAAAGGTTGACGAAGCAATTTCCATTATCGTAAATACATATTAAGAATTTCACAGAAAAAGTAAAATATGATACATTTTATAAATTTTAATTTTAATTTGGTCCGCACTTTGATAATTGCGTTTCTGAATTTTTTTTCGGGATTTTGTTTTTTAAAATTTTGTTTTCCGAAATAATTATTTTGATGATTTTATAGTGAAATAATGAATATTTAGTGAAATAGTTTTTTTCTACGATAGTGCAGTAACCTATGCTTTCGATGATGATTTTTGAATTTAAATTATGTATATAAGAAAAGGAGCCTTTGCGCCGTCTACTAAAATCGTGTGGAAATTATTCATTACACAACGATTTCTTAATATTGCCACACGATTTGTGAAAATCCAAACATTTCAATTTCTTTTTTTGTTGCGAATAATTTTTTTTTCTATCGTAGAAAAATAGCGTGTGTAACTCGTGTGAAAATGAGTCATTGCAATACTCAAGTGAGTGCAGCCCTCGCTATCGCTCAGGCTGCAAATTTCACTTTCGTATTGCAATGACTCGTTTTCTTCACTTATTATACAATTATGTACTATTATGGGATCGATATAAAATATTGGATTTCAAAATGTTGCAATTACAAAATGTTGCAAATACAAAATCTTACAATTACAAAATCTTGCATAACAAAATAGTGCAATTATTTTTCTTTTTAGTAGGTGTCATTAATAAATTCTGTATAATCCGCTCCTACGTGCGGTACGCAGTGCGACATGTTTGCTGATCCCGGCTCCTACGTCCCCCGAAGTTCAAATCTAAGGCCCCTCTGAGGGCTATCGAATCGTATCATTGTTCTCAGTTTATACATTATTACTCTTTTGGAATGAGAATTTGATTTACAAAAGAGCAATTTAATGGTAGCATCTCAAATTTTATTATACATTTTTATATCATGAGGTAAATAGAAAATTCGTTTTCATCATGCATTTTGTGTGATACTTTGTCAGCAATCGCTTGATCCATTCTAAATTAGAGAAATTGGTTTGTAAATAAGGTGACTGAATTTGCCCTACCAACCTATTTGTAAAATGGTTTCTGAAATTTAGTTCACTGCCACAAATAACCCCTAAATCACGAATGGACGTAACTTAAACACGAGATCATCGTTAATGAAATAATTGCGAGATGAGGAACTTTTACGTTACGAGAAGTGATCGATCGATTGACATTAAAGTACTTTATACCAGACGCCTCGACTTTGAACCGCTTTTGAATTAAAATTCTTTATTACTTCGGTCCAAAAATACCAAAGTAGGTATTGAAATCCTGTCAAAAATGACCAAAAATTTGGTTGGTTCAAAACCACTTTTCTCGACGATTTGGTAGTCCCTGAGGTTGATAAAAGCAACAACAAAAAAATGTCCGTTCTGGATGTCTGTACCTATATGGTATCTCGAGAACGGCTTGTCCGATTTAGAATTTTTTTTGCCAATCTCTTTCTATGATCAAGGCGAAAATTTGGAAATCTTTTAAAACCTGAACATCAAGAGGGTCGGGTACCTACCATACGAATTGACCGAAAACACCTAGTTATATAAATATTTACCAATTTTTTATGTATTCTGGTTTGAATATTGTGTTGGGCGTTGAGTTTGGGGTTTAGTTGAAGCATAGACATTCATACTAGATTTCTCATTTCATTATAACTAAAGGAAAAAAACAAAACCTCTGATATTTCCAATGTTATCGTTGTGTTGTGTATTTTATAAGGCAATGATTTAAGAATGCGT
The DNA here is from genome assembly GCA_963556165.1 of Tipula helvola. Classification (NCBI taxonomy): domain Eukaryota; kingdom Metazoa; phylum Arthropoda; class Insecta; order Diptera; family Tipulidae; genus Tipula; species Tipula helvola. The sequence goes on from OY744483.1 coordinate 64,465,266, forward strand.
TGCAAATATAATACGTATATGCAATACACCGATAACATTTGAATAGAAAATTTTTATTTTTTTTTTGTGTTTTTAGTCAAATGAGAAATCTATGTATTATGAATGTCTATGGTGATAGTAATAGTGACGGTGATATTGTTGGTGATGGTGATGGAGGTATGATGGTATGATTATAATTGTATGATGGTTTTTATATAAGAATGGTGTGATGGTGAGGTGATAGTATGATGGTGTGATGGTATGATGATATGATGGATGATGGTACGATGGTATAATGGTATGATGGTAAGATGGTATGCTGCCGTGCTAAGAAAAAATGTCACAAACGCCAAAAGTCAAAAAATGCGTTAAGAGGCATATTTGGATTCTGCAAACAAATACCTATTTTTCTGCTTTTTTAAAAAGCCAAATATCCGTCATTAAATGCCATAAGTCACGTTATTTAGTAGTCAAGTATCATATTAAGACATGGCAAACAGAAATAGAAACATTGAAATTACTCAAAACTACAAAAAGGCAAATTTGACTTTTTTCTCAGCACGTTCCAGTATGATGGTATGACGGTAGAATGGTCCGATGGTATGAAGATATGATGTTATGATGGTATAGTGGTATGATGGAATGGCATAATGGAATGATGGTGTGATAATATGATTGTATATATTCTAGAATGATTGTATGATGGTAGAATGGTATGGCAGTATGACAGTTGGATGGTAAGATGGTATTGAGGCTTGCATTGAGGTTAAATGAGTTGTTCGGTTGGGGAATTATTTAAGGGTTGATTTGGAGTTAGGTTAAGCGTTGAGTTGGCGGTTAATTTGGTGATTGCGTTTGCGATTTTGTTTCGATTGAGTTGGAGGTTGATTTGTAAATTGTATTAGAGGTTAAGCTGAAGATTGACTTAAGAGGTTCAGTTAGGGATTGATTTGGGAGTTGAATTACTTTTCAAGACCGAAGTTCTGATCACCTCATGACGGTTTAGGCCTTTATATTTTCATTTTTGGACTATGGAAATTGGTTTCATTTGATTGATAATGGTTGATTTTATAGAAATAAATTCCATTTATTGAAAAATAATTTATTTTTAAGTGATAATTTAATTTTAAAAAAAAGTCAAAATATACAGCCATGAAGTTATCTGTAAAGCGAAGGTAATGCGTTCTACACACGACTGCAACAGTTTAACAGGCAGACGCATGTCAAAAGACTTCAGCTTTTTTGACACGCATTCTACAATAAAAAGATACATTTTGTCTATCTCTCTTGTATTATATTCTAATAAAGTTACTAAAAAATATTACAACAACAAAAAAAAATTAGCAACTTTTAGAACTATAAGCTCTTTCCACCCTTTGAGCCCTCAAACACCAACTAGAAACCCTTTCCGCTTCCAAATATTTTTTTGATTTTGATGAATTTACGAGACAAAAACTAGCATACATTTCTCACGGTACACTGTACTATATATTTTTTTATATAAAATAAAAACTTACTGGAGTTTGAAAATAAATATTTATTTTTCAATAAAATGAAACAATTGATATATTTTTTCGTTAGTTTCCGCCCTTTTCAACTTTTTTATGGACAATGCGGTTTTAGAATATACTCGTAACACAAGAGCGATGGAAAAAATGTATCTTTTTAGTGTAGATTAATGCGTGTCGAAAAACCTGAAGTCTTTTGGAATGCATCTGCCTTGGGTGAAACACACCTAGAGCAGCGCGACATTTCTTAAACAATCCGCATCATCGGTTGCTTGTATCCCTTCACACCGAGCAGCGCAGCAAATTTTATTTTTTATTTTTATCAAAATAGTTTTTGGTCTCGCCTCTCCCACCGCCCAACTGCCGATGGGAAAAATAGTGGAGACACAAAACAAAAAAACAACATAATTAATAATTAATTAAATTAAAGCTTTTCAGATCTTGGCAGTTACAACTTGGGGGGCGCTGTATTAGAAAAAATTGTGTTGTCTTGTGATTAATAAGTGTCAAAAAGAAAAATACTAACAAATTTGCTAACTATCGACGACTTAGGTGTCTGGAACAGGGTCGAGTTTTTAACGCTTAACATACCTTTCCATTCCTTCGATCTTGTTATTCGTAATAAGGGTGTGCGGTGGACCAGGCGTATCCAGGAAACTTGCCTCAAATTTATCAAAATCGTTTTTTGTATTATACGAGACTTTAATACAATATTTTGTGAAGAAAGTTTATTTTTCAAAATATTTTATTACATTACAAATAGGTACACACGAAAATAACAGAAACTAAACTGCAACACGTCAGTAATCTATTGAGGTGTTATGTTTAGCTGCAAAGATCTTTTTTTTTTCATTGGTGCTACCGGTACGGGTGTGAAACCTATTGATGCGATAACAGAACAAAAACTTCATCCGATATATTTTCTTTTAATTGAAATTTTCCTATTAAAAATATAAAATATGATTGTTTTCTTTAAAAAATGCCTTTATTCATGCTCAAACTATAATTTGAATTCATTAAATAGATAAATTAGTTAATATTTATTTAAATCACTGGTCACTGCCACTGCTCGGTGTGTTTCATGCTTTAGTATAAAGCGAAGCATTTTGTGAACATAACCTTCAAATCACATTTTTGGCACGGCCGTTTTGTATTTACCGAAGAATCAAGCTCACATCGTTGATTGAATACATTAAGAAATGTCACCGAGATTTTCGCCGCTATGATCGAGTAACGTCTCCACGGTCGCTTATAAATAGAGACAAAATTGTTTGAAACTAGTTTAGCACTTCTAGCTTAGAAATTGCAAAATATTTCAAAAAATTCAAGGTTAATTATTGTGTTACTGGGCATACCATCACTTTTACCACTTATATAATGTTTTTGAATGGCAAACATGTCATGTTTGGTTTTAAATGCACTTTTGTTTATACATGTTGGTTCAAAATGATTGATCGGCACATAAATCAACTTTTTTATATTTCAGAAGCGAAAATAGTGTTTTGTTGCCAGAAATGTTAAACCAAATATCACACCGGTTGTCGTTGGGAATTAGAAAATTTAAAATCCTCTAGGCTTTCTTATTGTTGCAAATTAAATATGCACAATATTCCATTTTCGTAATAAGTAAAGAAAAAAATTAATAATTAAATTGTTTGACTCACGTGTGATCAGAAAAATAACTGATTATAATAAAAAGGAGAATACTGGGGGTCTGGGGGGCTATTTATGAATTCGATTCGAACGTATTCGTTTCTTCGAAATATAAGATTCGTATTTGATTTAAATAAGAAACGAACGAATTTGATTCAATTCAAATAAGAATCCCATACTTAGTAGACTCGAATACATTCTAATCAAATTCACAAATAGCCCTGAAAACGAAAAAAAAACAACACTCATCTGCGCCCGAATTCCGGTTCAATGATAAATGAAAATAAAAATGCAACCGACTAGTTGAAATAAAAAATCAAGTAATTTCTCATTATCATTTGTCATCGAACCGGAATTCGGGCCCTGATGCACTTTTCGTTAGCTTTTAACATCACCAATGTTCAGGTTTTTAAATTATCCTTAGAATATCGATATCACTGCAATATTACACAAAACATAAATTATGCTTTAACGTGCTAATATTTGAATTTTTAATTTTTTTGAAACTTCAAGGAAAAATTTACAGGCTGCATTTGTTGTGAAAGAAAGGGTAAAACATTTGATTTTTTTATAAAGTATGTTGTTTTTTGTTTAAGTGTTAGTTATAAATGCGATACAAAACAAACAATTTTGTATTCCTTTCTAGATGCATTGTTTCATTTATATTGTATATGCTGCGGGTCGAGTCGAGTTTAATCCTAGTTTAACTCTCACTATATACGAAGTCGAGTTAAACTCTACTCTAAAAATGCACTATATACGCAGGTCGCAGAGTAGAGTTAAAAAACAACAACAAAATTAAAGAAAAATTCATTCCCACCAGTTCGTCATTTTTGTTTTAGATTATTGTTGTTGAAGAATGAAGCGATATGGATACAAAAAATATATTTAAAAATAATCTTTTTTTCGAAAAAGATTATTCCGACATATCGGTGGTATATCCTTTAATTTTCAAGGATTTGAAAATTGCAATGTTTTAGACAAAAGATCGCTGGAAAAATTAAAACAACACATATGGTGATCATCAAAAAGAATAATCAATCTGATGATCATCTGAAATTAATTTTTGTTAATTTTTTTTTTTTTTTGTTTATTTTAACTCGGTTTTAATCCTATTTGGGCTCAGTATATTTTTAACTCTGCAGTATATACACACCAAGAGTTCGTTAGAAAATAACTCGACTCTGTATATAGTGAGAGTTAAACTAGGATTAAACTCGACTCGACTCGCAGTACATACATGGTAATTGAAACCTTACCATGTTTCCATGTACCGAGTTCAAATAGGTTTAGGTTTCGTTGAGTTGAAAACATGGCGGCGCTAACCTGTACCGTTTCCATGAACAGAGTTAGGATTTACAGATAAAAAAATATTTCGATAGAATACAAAAATAAAATTGCTTGTTGAACAAAACCAAATTTTTGTTTCGCTCTCTTTTATCGTCATTACGTTGACAACGACATTTTTGTGTATTTTTTTAATTATTTTGAGGAAATATAATTAATAATATGCGAAGCGCCATTTTTAATTTTCAAAATTCTTTGACAGATAGAATCTAACTCAAACAAACTAGATTCGTTGAGTTTATTTGGATTTAACGAAACTCTACCCTAATAAGCGTTTCCATGCACATAAACCGAGTTGAACCTAGGTTAACTCTATCACGGAAACATGGTACCTGTCTTCGTTCTTCTTAATACCGTAGAGAGACAAGGATGGTGCACATTGAGAGCGAGTAGCGAGTAACGAGTCAGTTCCACAAGCGCGAGAGAGAATTGTGTACACATACAAGACGAGCGATATTTTATGTCACATTTTGATTCATTCTATTGTTTTCAGATTTTCATTATTTAAAATTTTTAACCTAAAACGTAAAACATATTTTAATTTCACATAAAATAATATTTTAATTCAATTTATATAAATATATAGTTCAAAATGATTTCAAAAAGAAATAAACTGATTGTTGCCGTTTATTTATTGAGGAAACATCGAAGAACTAAACTAAATCGCTAAAAAATACGACGATATATAATTTTCGTACTAAAGAAAGATTTGTGGAAAATGATTGGAACTTATTTTGAATTGACAACTAGCGGCGATAATGCAAAATTTGCGACGATATATTAGAATTTTATATTAAAATGATTTAAATTCTATATTTTGTGTTTAGTAAATGCAAAATTTATAAACTATCGTCAATTAAAAACTAAAGGTTTTTATTATTCTTACTATTTTCTTTCATTATTTAGTGAAAAAGAAAAATATCGTTCTCGTCGCTCGTTGTTAATGTGCACCATCCTACACAGAGTTAATCGCGATTTTCAGTTGTCATTTTTGTCAAAAATCGCGTTGTGAAAACAAAATAATCCGGTTTAGGTAAAAATCGTGTAATAACAGACGACTGTCATTACACAATCTTCACAAAAAATTGGATTATTTCGTTTTCATAACGCGATTTTTGACAATCGGGATAAATAAAAATCGCGATGAACTTTGTGTCTGTCTACCGTATAAACCAACAAAGCCAAAACTAATTTGCTCTTCGTTGGCCATGAGTAAACTGAAAGAAAAAAATTAAGTTGTCGTTGTATTTCCCAGTAGTGATACTATCTATAGGTTTAGCACTCCAAATTCAACCTTTTACAAAACATATTCATCCTTTTCCAAAGCAAATTCACCTTTTTCTAAAAAATAGTCAATCTTTTCCAAATCAAATTCACCTTTATGCAAATCATATTCATCCTTTTTCAAATCAAATTCAAATTCATCATTTATGGAAATATCACATTGAAATTAAAAACATCGGATTGAAGTCCTTTGACTCACTGATAATTCGTATTTAGAATTTTTGAGATTATTTCGAAATTATTGAAAATTTTTAAACTATTACAAGTTTTTGAATTGGTCTGCGGCATAAAATTGTTTTTCTCGATTCAATGATGAATCAGGAAAAACTTAATTGTTTGTACCGGTAGGCAGTGGAGGAACTAAACTTGCCTGTCACTCCGTTTTGCTTTAACCCGCGACTGCATGCTAGAGAAAGAACCTTATATGTACAATGTACATGTTACTAAAATCAAAAATTCTAAATAATACTCTATATTTTTGAAATTCTAAATTATTTAAATTTCCATATTCCTAAAATTTGCAAATGCCTATGGAATTTGTTAATTTTCTAAATTTCGAAAATCTTAAATTTGTATTGTATTTAGTATCAAATGCCTAAATTAACTAATTCCTAATACAAATTCTAAATTTCAAAAATATTGTAAAAACTCTCTAAGTATCAGGATTCTTAAGTTTGACGAATTTCTAAGTTTATACTAACTTTAAAGCTTAGATAGATCTTTAAATTCCCATTTTCCTAAATTTCCTAATTTCTTTTCTTTCCAAACTACGTTACAAAATTCGTTAATTTCTAAAATCAATAATTCCAAATTCTAAACAAATGATGGATTTGAATTTAACGATTTTATAAAATTTGTAAAACCTAAATTAATTTTTCCACTATTAAAATTTCCAAACTCCAGAATTCTTAAATTTGATAAAATCCTTATTTAAGCTTTTAACGGTTTTCACTTTCTAAATTCATGGTATTTTCGGTGCATTTTAGAGTGAAATTCAGGGTTAGTTTTCGAGAGGATTTTCCAGTGAATTTTAGGGTGATTTCTAGAGTAGGTTGAATTAAAGGGTATATTTTGGAGCGAATTTTAAAGTAAAATTTTAGGGTTAATTTTAGAGTGACTTGTATAGCTTGAATTTAAGAGTAAATTTTAGAATTAATTTGTCGTAATTTTAGGAAGTAAATTTGGGGTAAATTTTTGATGAATTTGAATTGATTTTGGGGTGAATTTTAGGATGAAGTTTAATGTTGGGTTGTACGGTAAGAAGACACTGTATGGTAAATTTGGGAATGAATTTTAAATTGAATTCAGATCAGTTTGGGATGAATTCTACGGTGAATTTTACGATGGCATCTAAGGTGAGGTTTATAATAGTTATAGGGCGAATTTTAAGGTGAATTTTATGCCCCTAATATACGTTTATTTATTTTATTATAAATCAACTTGTTATTTTGTATCTGGAATTCAAATGCATCAAATTTATTAAATTAAATAAATTCTGTTGGTTTTATAATGAATAAATTGTGTTGGTCTACGATTGAATTTGATTTGGAAAAGGATGATTGTGTTTTGTAACAGGTTGAATTTGTAGTGTAAAACCTATATAACATACTTAACCAACGCTCATATATGTACGTTATAAATTCATAATATCTCAGTTCTTGCTATAATTCAAGTGTAAAATAAACCAAAACAAAATATTTAATAGCAACCGAATGTTCAAAGTCTACGACACCGGTATGAAAAGGTCTCAGCTTCACCTTTGTGGTAACAAATTTGAGGTGAGGCGTCTGGTACGAAAAGCGCTTTACTGATGTTTAATTCCATGTGATTCATAACACACCAAATAGTAAAGCTACTAATGTCATCGTTAGAAGATGAGCATTAATTGGGATTGAATATTTTTAATGTTTTCATATCATTAGCGTACACATCGTTAATTGGTAGATTAAAAATAAAAAGTCCCAAACGACTATTCTGAGGTACACCAGACGTCCCTGAGAAGAAGTAATATATTGATGATTTCAGAAAAGAATTTGATATTTACAATCTTTCAGACAGGACTTAACCCACAATAGAAAATGAGGTGGAAAACCAAGAGCCTTTATTAGCTTGAATAAAATATTTTTGTGGGAAAGCGTTAGGTGTATCTCATACCAATTTAATTAGATTGGTGGTCGTGGACCATCCTCTAAGAAAATTATGCTTATTGGGCGAAAGCAATGGTTTGCAATAGTCAATGGCATCATAAAGAATCACACACAACACAATGCATTCGTAGAAATTGTATATTCACTGTCAAATCAAAATAACAAAAGGAAAAGTTAATTTCCGATAAATCCGGTTTTTCAAAAATAAATCACTGATTATCAGTTTTCTAAAAGTCGGTAAATTTGCGCACCCTACCTAGTTGTCAGTGTGGTAATAAATTTAGCTCATGTAGACAAATATAAAAAAAGTAGAAAAAATGTCTTTAGCGGCATACATATTTAACTAGTTGAGATTGCAGATGTTCGTTTTATGATAATTCTACATCCGTGTTTCGGCACATCTCTAAAAAGGTTTACATCTTTGTACTATACTTATATACAAAAAACAATGCTAAGTAAACAGCGTTTCATTATCATTACATGCTTACACAAAGAAATATATTTATAGTTGTCACTGTAACACTAATACGAAAGAATCATTCATTAATTCCATCAAAAATCAAAAGTATAAACCGAGTTTACTTTGTTCATATAGTAAAATTTTGAAAACCACTTTGATCGAAATGTAGATGAAACTGTAAATGAATCAATCGAGTTGCTAATCAAAAGTGTAAAGTGTAAGTTTGCCTTTAAGTTATAGCACGCATGTTTTTAAATGTTTTGGTCTCGCAACCAAAAATACCAAAGGTGATAACTGGTCTTACCGCCGATAGACATACAAACTAGCTAATCACGATTTCGAGATTATGTAGTTATTATTTTGCGGTCTGTCACAAACGTTTTTAATGTTTTCAGGATTACTGCGATTCATAACTTGATTATCGCGATAATTTTTGTGTTTGTCGATGGTATTAGGGCGGTTAGCCAGCGATATTTCGGAAAAGGTTTTATTTGAAATAAAACCGAATTTATTTCAATTTAGCAGTTTTTTTTTTAATTGCATGTGGCACACACATGCTTAAAGAAATCAATTCGTGCACAAATAAAATAATACTGTAGCAATGATCAGATAAAAATATTGTAGTTCATTCAACAATAAAATATAAATAACACTTTCCGTTAAGCTACAATACCATATAACATTATTTTACCCAATTATTTTGCCATTCTCAAACTAATTACATGTAATTAGATACAATTACAAGATAATACACACAATTGAGTAAGGGACCTCTCAAAATTTCTCCTTTATACAATACAATATTGTATTACAAAATTAATTATGATGCTCTGCAATGACCTTTTTGTTAGATTCAATTAAGAACTTTCATTTTATTTTATTATTCATAAAGGTGTTATACGTGTGTTTGTCCATTGCTAACAAAACTATTCCATTGTTTATTTTAACCACAAATACAAGCACAAAACGAATAATATTGGACAAACAAATTTTAAGTAGTAAAGATGTCCTCTATAAATTTTTTTTTGGACATTCCATCAGCAAAATATACAAAAGCCCAAATGAATAAAGCAAACAAAATTAAAATCCATATCGGCTGTGCTTTTCGCGTTTATTTACCAAATACTTAAGATTTAAATGGAATTAAAACCTTCTAATCAATGAATATGTATAATATCCGATTCGATTATACATATAAGTGGTAAATTAAACATTGGCATAAAAATGTTAGAAGGGAACCAATTTTCGCACGGATCGTAGTTTACGTATCTACTCCATCAAATTGCACCATCTAATATTAAAAAATGGAATCAAATTTCATGTTTAGAATTTTAATTGGTGGTCGCGATGAAGAAACAACAAAACAATGTAAAGGTCATCCACGAGAATCTGTTCACGCGTACAGAATTTAAATGATTCTAAAATTATATTTCCTTATACGAGCGTAACGCTGCATAACTCCAAATATAACTGCTTATTCCTAACTACATATAGGTACTCAGTAAATCAATTACAACAACTAATTTTATTGATAACTTCTCATAAATTTTGGCTTTCTTTATATAATTTAAACTTGTTTACAACTATATGAATTAATTTCTAAAATAATGTAAGACCAGTTGGGACAATTGGGTTTAAAGAGAAAGTTTTTTTTTTATTTTTAAATTTTGCGAGCGAACCAATAAGTTGAGTTGTTTTTGATTTTATGTTTTGATATTTTATCACGTTTTTAATAACCGAATTTTGTTTTAACACCATAATGGATGAGTACGTTGAATTTGTTATGTGCGTTCTATATGGGAAGAATTAGTAGTAACGTTGATTAAGGTGTTGGACTCAATAAATAAAGTTAAAAGTGTAATTATGAGAAAAAATTATGAAAAACCGCATAAATCATAACACAGATATGAAGGTTTCAGTTAGAAATTGGTTTTTCTTATATTTATTTATCGTGGCTTGTACGTGTATAGTCGTTTGATTTTGGAGGACAACTTTCACAAATCCTTTCACTTGATTTGTAATTTTATGATTTTAAATGTTACAAAATTGTGTAACTATATAGTTAATAAATAATTACCTTAATGCACCGACTTCAGCACTAGCATTTCCAATTAAGTAATCGCCGAACAATAGACACATTTTATTACCGAACGTAATATCATTATCCATTTTCGATAGATCCTCTCCGGCTTGCGCCTGCGGCTGTAAATTAATTATTACTTGATGTGCCATATTCGATATTCTAATCATTTCGGTAGCTTCTGCTATGGTACGCTGCGAATTTAATATTCCCGCATTTCGATCAATATCGCCAGGCTTAACAAGGGCTGGATTAAATCCGTATGATTTTGCCAGTAGCAATATCATTAATCCCCATGTTTGTAGATTATTTTTTTGATTGTACATCCATTTTTTGGCCGTATACACCAATGGATGGGTACTTCCGGTTAATTTTCGTAAATGTACGGCAACATTTCCCATCTCATCGCTGAGCACCCAACGAAAACTTAAGTACGCATTTGGATAGCCGACACATTTTTCACCATCGGTAATCGCACGATTCCAATCAATACTTGTTTCTTTTTTATACGCCAGATTATCGCGTAATAATCGCACATTTCCCGTATTAAAATTACGTTCCGTTGATGTTTCACAAGCATTCGGTACTATTTTAACCGTGTGAAGTAAAGAATTTTTATTGAATTTAATAAACCGACTTAAAGACATTTTTTGTTATTTGTTTGTTTGTATATTTAAAACTTATAAAGATATTCGTAAACAATTCAACAGAGAAAGTTGTATTTAAATTTTAATTAATTTATAATTTATTCAAAAACTAACCCACTTAAAATTTATAAGATCGTCGACATGACAAAACGAAAAAAATCAAGATATTCATAAAAAAAAAGAAAAAATATTATAATCTTCCAGAACGCTGTTATTTACTTCACTTAATTTTTTTTTTTTTATCGTGACCTTTGTGGCTCACTTAACTTTAATTTTATTTTGATTAATATTTCACAAAAATTTTCAAATCACAAAACAAAATTCACGCACGATTTAATTAATTAAAATAATAACCCGTTAGTTTTTTTTTTGCGTATTCCAATTTTTTTACTTGATTAATTCTATTGGTCGCGCGATCTTCATAAGTGCAAGGGCAAGTTTTGACTAAGAAACGGATCATACTACGCTGTGAGTTTATATACTCATTGAAAAATTAAAATAAATATGTATACTCGTAAATTCAAAACAAATAAATTTTAATCGTTACTTGCTTACATACAATACAAGTTAAACAATATCGTTAACAGTTGGTGGAATAATTTTTAAACAAAGAAACGATATAAGAAAAAGTTCCAATCCAATAAAAGCTTATTAAAAAAAAAAATGACAGGTTTGTGACTTTGATGAGCTTAAATATTTGTTCTAAATGCAGAGTATTTATCGACTCAAGTTCGTAGGTATGTACAAACAAAAAGCAAAGACACATAAAAATAAATGCCGTATTGCTTTGGTAAATACAAAAATGATTGTCCGAAACTTACAACAACAATTGTATTTGTACTGCGTTCCACCTTATATTAATACATAAATAACAAAGAAAAACTCTATTTAGTTATAATTCTAACTGTATAATAAATTACAGTGAGAACGGGATTATTTATTTGTCATTTGATAATATTTCCAAAAATACACTACTTAGGTTGAGAGTCCAATTTACCCTAGATTATATTTTGTTGTCTTTATTTTGTAGGTCATGTCGCAGTCATTCGATCAATACCTCAAAAGCCCTTATTGATAAGATTTTGCATAGCAATGCATATAAAATGGCCGCCGAAACGCTTTTTCCGTGGTATGTTTTACCCGGCTCGCCTCACCGGCCTTGAGGATTCTACCGGTGTCATTTGAATATTTAAGGTAATTGGACACGTTTGTCTACATTATAGTTTATGGCGTACATAACGTTTCGCTACGTTTCTCATTTCAAAAGATACAAGCAAATCTAGTGGAATAATTTTAAATTCTCTTGAGCTCTCTCTGCCATATTTTACACTTCTAAAGACGCGTTTCCTCTATGTAACAAATAGCCATGTTATACATACAACAAAACTTATAAAAGCATTGTTATACAACATGAGAAACGATATTTAAGATATAGTCATATATTATAGAGTATATATGTATATACGCCATTACGTGGACTAAACGATTTTTTTTTCCTCCCGTATTTTTTGACATGATGAAGTTAGCCACACAACAATTAACTATGTAGCTTCGCCATTTTGTACACTGTCATGTTTCAAACCACTATAAAACCTCCCGTATTTTCAAATGAAGGTCACGAAAATTAGTCCAAATTTTTCCATAGTAAAAGTAGGTTATGGCGTATATATATAATCTATAATATATGATATAGTGTTATATCAATAATGTTCATTAATTCTTGAAATAAATTACAAATGTAACATTGCTATAGAACACGTGATGTTATATAGCAGAAACCGACCTTTAGTATTGGCATTGGGTTTATATTTATTCCGTCTTATTCTTCAATTATTCTTGTGACCTGTTGTGCAGTCCCCACTTTAGGATTCTCTAAATGTTTGATTTTCGAAGCAGCTTTAAAGTTGAAAGAAAATTTCGTCCATTTTTTTAGATTTGGTGGTTCAGATTATCCCGGATAATTTATTTTTTCCCTGCATTCAGTAAGTCGTATTGGGCCGTTCGATGGACACCTTTAACGTCCGAATTAATTGATATCTCATGAAGTCATACAACTAAAATGGACGCAGAAATGCGTTTTCAAGGGTGTTTTGTCTGATCCGCTTAGCCTCGACGGTCCGAGTTGTTGTATTTCAAAAGTTATAAGCGGTTAGTTTATAACATGTTTATGGCGCATTTCATTTTTTGAGATAAATAAACTCTTTAGGCTTAACATTTTCGTTACTTCTTAATGCCGTATGGCGTTTTCATGTTGTTTTTGGATTTCCAAAATGGCGGACTATATCTGCTAAACAATAAGTCTCTTATTTTTAATAAAATTGTTATGAAAACGTAATTTTAGCTCTGTTAATTTACTCAAAAGTGTTTTTGTAGTTATTGATTACAAATTTTTTAATAGTTTTTTAAAATTCTAAGGTGGGGGATCTAAGATGGCCGCCAAAATGACAAATTTTTCGACGTTCATAAAGGTCGTTAGCAAAATGTGTTAGATGGTTTTCTGGGTTGCTGATCACTAATTTGAGATCAGAATTTCCAAGATGGTGGATCGAATATGGCCGAAAAAAGGCCAATTTTTCGACGTTCATATACAAATCAATAAAAACATAATCTAGGGTTTTTCGGAGTCGGTTATCATTAATTTAGGGTTGGAATCTGAAAATTCAAGACGGCGGACCCATAAGCTTGCCACCATAAAGGGTCAACTTTTCAACGTTTATGAAAATCGATAAAAATATGATATAGGGGGTTTTCGGTGTGGCTGATCACGAATTTGATGTCGAAATTTAAAAAGTCTATCCCAAAAGCACCAGATTTCCGATAAACGCGTTATTTTAGACATTTTTAAAAAAAATATCTAAAACTAACACTTTTTATCGAGAATCTGGTACTTTTTTGAAAGAATTTTTAAATTCTGAACTCAGATTCGAGATCAGCGACCCCGAAAACCCCTAGATCATGTTTTTATCGATTTTCATAAACGTTGAAAACTGATCCTTTATGACGGCCATCTTGGGTCCGCCGCACAGTGCGGCAGATTCCAAAAACGTTAGCTAAAATGAAAAACTCAAGTAAAGTATCTAAAAATCTGCACCCAGGGGGTTTTTAGGTCGTTGATTACGAATCTGAAGTTAGAGTTGCAAAACTTAATCCTCTTTATCCCCTATTGCAACCCCTATTCATGAAACAGCCTATGTATGTCATATTATAATCAAGATGCATATCATTTTCATGGTTGTTTGGGTCGTTGATTACGAATCTGAAGTCAGAGTTGCAAAATTAAATAACAGAAACGAATTATACGCAAAGTGCAATAATAACCGTATTTCTTGGACAAAACTACAATAACAATTGCACAAAAAAAGTCTTTATTATATTCAAAGTATAGCAGATATAAAAGAAAAGGGAAACAATTAATTAAATCTAAATTTATTTTCATTTTTTTCAACAAAATACCACTTATGAAAGGTGACGCGCATTTAAAATTGGAAAAATTCTGGAAATTTCGATGTCAAAAATGCTTCTCGCTCTGGTCGACCAATCACTGAAAAAGTCGATGAAATCTTACAAAAAATCAAAGAAGACCGACACATAAGTAGCCATGACATTTCTAAGGAATGGGGCATGCAAAAAGAGTTTGTTTTTGTCTCCACACATCAGATGTCATTACCGTCGTGATAAAGGTTACAATAAAGTTTGACGTTTAATTTTATGGCTACGAAGTACGAACGCGTCGATAAACGGCTCATAAACATTTTCAAATATAAAAATTCTTTTGTGTTATTAAATTCATCATACAGTTTCGATGCAACACACTATTGACATTTGGCATGCTAACCTGTATCGAGGGTGCTGCATTCAAAAACAGCGGCGAATATTGTCACTATAAGCATGCCCCATTAAATACCGAGCACAAAACAGTTTTAAACCATTTGCGTAAGGCTGGATACGCAAAAAAGCTCGATGCTTGGGTGTCGCAAGAATTTTCGATGAAAAATTTGGTTGTCCAAATTTCCATCAACGAGTTACTACGAAACGCAACGAAATCAACCAATTTTTGAAGCAAATCATTACTGGCGATGAAAAATGGGTACAATACAAGAACGTCGTTTGAAAAGATCATGGTCAAAGAAAGGTGAACCACCACAAACGATTTCAAAGCCAGGATTGGCGCCCCATAAAGTTATGCTGTGTGTATGGTGGGATTCGAAGGTTTGTTGGCAATTAACCAGGCTGCAGCAAGCAAATAAAACAAAACTGTCAGAATTGATCAATAGAAAACTTGTTGTCTTCGATCATGGCAACGCAAGGCCACCTCCCTTGTAAACATCCTTGATATTCTAAATTTAGCTTCAAAAATGACTGTGAAAATCACTTGGTCAAGTTTTTCACCGATAAACCCCAGAATTTCTACACTGATAAAATTATGAAACTTCCCGAAAAAAGGCAAACGGTCATAGATAATAATGGCCAATATGTTCTAAAATAAAACTCATTTTGAATACAAGAAAAATTTAATCAAAAAATGACAGAAAATCTCTCAATACTTTTTCCCCAACCTATTTTTCAAAAACTTCAATAAAATCCAAATAAGCAGCTTAAAGCAGCCATTTTTTTTATTTGGAAGATAATACTTTCACTTACGACCTCAGATAAGTTTTACAATCGAGCACGACAGAACAACACAACTTTTTGATAATAACATATCGTATATTAAAGATTGATAAGATATAAAAATCGGCTACAATTTTTACTGCTTTTTTGATATTTGCCCGATAGAATTGGTTGTGCTTTCGATTTTCTATATGACTTTTAATAAGGTTGTTTACCATTTCCGTAACAATGTTGATACTATTCGAACAAAGGTAGCATTGTGATGAATATTCCAGAGCAGGTAGAAGGAAATGTAATCTTATCTGATTGATTTCTGAACGTTAGACGCATGTACTTTAGCCAACGCAATGGGCAAAATTCCCATCTAGGAACTTTTTTCTTTGGACTTTTGGCCAACATTTTTTGATTTCGCAGCATTCATTGTGCGCCGTCTTGACTTTTCAAATTCTGACCCTAAATTAATGATCAATGATCACCTACCTCGAAAACAACCCCTAGATCAAGTTTTTATTGATTTCTATGAACGTCGAAAAATTGGTCTTTTTTTCGACTATTCGATCCAACATCTTCGTTCACCATCATGTTTCTAACGATTTATATGAACGTCGAAAAATTTGCTAATTTTGGCGGCCAATACTACAGTTTTGAGTAAATTAACAGAGTTAAAATTACTTGTTTATAACAATTTTAAAAAGGTATTTTAGGCACCTTAATTTCATGCACCGGGTCGTTTTCGTCTTTGCGCTATAAAATCAACAATTATTATCAATAAAAAAATTTTAAATATTTCATGAATTATCTTTAGACATCCTTATTCAAGAAACAATAGTTTTCACCTAGATGAAACAATAGTTTTCACCTAGATGGCGCTAGAGTCTCATGTGCCCGCAAAATCACAAAAAATAGTTTTAGCCAGGGCTAAAACGATCCTGGTTCAAGGATTGAGGGCTAAAAATAAGAGGCTTGTTTAAAAGTCGAACGACATTGAAAAATAAACATGTTAACAAAAATGTTAAGCCCAAAAAAGTTTATTTTTGTCAAAAATTGAAATGCGCAGGCCAGGGAGTGACCGATTTGACAGAGAATGCCCCATATACAATATTTCATTCTACCAGAAACAACGTAACATATTTATCCTATGTTTCCCATTTTACTAAAAAGACGAAAAAATAAACTTTATCGTTGTATTCGATTAATTTTATAAGCGTTGATTTTAAAATACGCAAAGAAAAATAAAATTGAATACATATATCAGAAGTTTATTTTTTTCGTGTTTTTAATAAAATGAGAAATCTATGATAAATACTTTTCTCTGGTTCTACCCTTCACTTGTTGAAGAAAGAAATTTGTTAAACACAATGTCGTTGAACACAGTGTTGTGTGAGTTTAATCAAGTTAATTAGCTTATTAAATAATGTTTGTTTATTTTGCTAATACATATTTGCGTCCAACTTCTTCGTTCGTTGGGCAGTAAATAAATTAAAATTGTATAAGCTCTAAACTCTTACCGATTGTAGAACACTTACTAGTTACTAGACTGTTGAAGTCTTCACTAAAAATACACATTTAATTATTGGTGAATAGAATTAATATTATTAGCAAGCATTTGCTGTATTGCTTTCGTAAAACAAGTTTTATTTGATTAACAGATTTAGATTTGTCCAAAGCATCAGCAGAAAATTATATTTATTTGTTCTAAAATTGTTTTAGCTTAATCATATTTAGTTTCGTCCAAGGCAACTTTATAGTTGTCTTGTATTGCTTTCACCAAAAAAATATTACAACAACAAACGTACTAGGTAGACCAAAAAATATTTAGCTCCCAAAAAAAAATTAGTGGTTAAACAAATCTTAACCAAATTTTTAGTTTAAATACCTGCCACACGAGTCCAATTGGCAAGAAAATTCATCAAAACAAATTAGACCAAAATTTGTTAATTTTTGCTGCTGCTTTGACCAGCAATTAACCAAAAAAAAAAATTACCTAACCCATTTTGGTTGAAAGCAATACTCTTAAAGTGATGATTCATGTACAAATTTTGTCTGGCAGACATAAATAATAATCACTCTGATTGGTCAAATGTCGGTCATATTTTTTTATCTTACGACAAAAATTAAAAATTGAACATTGCTCAATTTTGTATAAGATAAATACATAACCTCGATACATAAATAAAGTTTTAAGTGAGAACAAAATAATATTCTAAAATATAAAAAAAAAAAATTCTAAATTAAAATATTTTGAAAAATGAATTCACTAAGTGAGTTTATGGATATACATAGGCTGCGTGCCATACTCAAGGTAAATCACAAAATTCGGTAAATTGCAGTTTTAGTACAAATTTACTTCTAATATCGTGCCAAATTTGAAGTAAATTTTATAGTAAAAATTGGCTTTACGGGAAAAATATACCGGTTTGAAGGGTTGAATTCACTGGTTTAAGGTGATAAAATAAACGTTAAATAATACCTAGCCTTACATCTTTCCGAATAATTTTTTTTGATTTTTTCCATTTTCGTCAATCGAGATAAAATATTTAATTATATTAACATATATATTAATGAAAATCTTTTATTAATATGTGTAAATATAAATATTTGAAATCACTTTGACTAATGTCAAAAAAACGTTAACTACAATCAATTACCGTTTTTTCACTATTTGCCCTACTTTTTAGTACAGTATTTCAATTTACTAAATTTTTTACCGAAAATGTCATTTACCTTGAGTATGGCACACAGCCATAATATGTATATCAAAAAATATAAAGACAAATAAAATCAAAATAAATTGGATCGTGTACTTGCTAAATAGCAACGGTAGCTCATTGTGTTGAACGATATTATTTTCTTCGACAAGGTGAAGGGTAAAACAAGATATCTAGAAAAATATTCATAGTTTTGTTTCACTCTGTTGTTTGTTATATAAAAATATTTGGATAACCTATATATTTATTCCTGTTTATAATTGCCATGTTTACGCTGTAGTTGTTTTACTCGATTTTATTTATTTTTTTTTTTTTTGATTTCTTAATATTGTCACGCTGACGATATAAAGTGACATTTCATAACAAAAAAAAAATACAATCTATTTACCAAAAATACATCTTGCTTGTTGCTTTGGTTAAAAATATATCAAAAATATATTTTATTCCAATTCTTGTATTGACCAAAGCAATGCGGCATATGAATTCGAACAACGCATTGAAAAAATAAAAATTAAAGCAAGGTCGATTAATTGGAGTAACAAACCAATTTAGCCGAGTCAACTATTTCTTTAAGTAACAATTTGGATTTGTAGTGCTCACGTTGAAATATGAAATTGTAGGTTTTTTATTTTTGTAGATGTAACATCGAAGTTGGACAATAAATTTTATTATTTAAAACGGGTTTGTCTCAAATAATGGGTTTGTATTTGTTGGTTTAGTTTTAACATTTATTGGTAATTTAATTAGATTCTTTCTAATTCAGCAATTCAAAGTAGTTGTTAAGTTAGCTAAATAATGTTCATGTTTTTTTTATTTTTAATATTTGAGAAAGACATAATTGTTGGTCAATAGTTTAATAAATAAGTGTTAGGTATTTAAAACAAAACATTTAAATTTGAATAATTTTGTATTTTATTATTTCTTCATTTTATTGATTAAAACTAAGGAGGCCAAATAAACTTACCTCCGAGATTTTAGCCAATAAAATGAATTATGTTGGCCTACGTGAGCCCATATAGTATGTATCGCGTATCGGCCGGCAGTATTGTCAGGTTCATTAAGAGCCTGAATATTAACTGGACGGAGAATTAAGCAGGGTCCAAGCACAAAAAATCTTTTAGGTCGCAGGCCGAGGTGGCTAAACGCACACATGCAGTGGCGGATTTAACGGCGGGCGCACCGGGCGCGCGCCCGGGGCCCCGACTTCTGGGGGGCCCCGCAAAACTCCAACTTTCCAGTTTTTAGTTTAAGTATCTAAAATAATTTTCGTGTTTACATTGTGTGTAGAAGGAAAGAAAAATGGATTAATAATTTAATATACATAAATGTTTAAAGATGTATGTTCTTTATGACACGTCATAACTTGGTAAAATTCCCAAACGAAAAAAAGTTAAGACCTCCTTCTTAGCTAGATATTTTATCAAATTTTCAATGTAAAAATTTTAAATGCGCGTAATTTGTACTTATAATTAGGGTACGCAATGTATTTTCTTCGGTGGAGAAAAAATAGTACGTGCGTTATTCGGATTAAAAGCGGCTTTGTTTTTTGACTCGCATTCTTTGCACTTGCTCGGCTACGCTGCGCTTCGCCCCGCTTGCAAATATAAAGTGCTTTTCATACCGGCTGCCTTGACTTTGGACTTTAAAAATGTAAAGTCGTTTTGTAACTTTAAAGTTTTGTAATTTTGTTTTATTTGATTAACAGTGTCACTTTTTATAGAAATGTTTTCAAACTGTTATAAAATAAATTATTTTTAAGTGATAATTATTAAAAATAAAACGTAAATTTTTTGAAGTCCGAAGTCAACGCAGCCGGTATGAAAAGCACTTAATTGCTACTATTTTGCAGTTTTGTTACCAAATTATGCCTTTTCAAAATCGTAGTAGGTTGTGAAACGGCATATTTTTCATAACTAGTTAGGAAATGGGGAATATTTCATTTCAATACCAGTTTGTGCCTACTTGATTTCCAAAACATTTTAAAATTCATTTGGAATTTAACCATTCAAAGACTTTCTCAAAATTCAATAATTTACTGTTTATAATGAAACAAGCTGTACGGGGGCGCTTCGCTTCACTCATTTCGCAATATCCCACTCGTTACACAAAATGAGAAATTTCCTAACTGTGCCCAGATTCTCTAAAGATAATGTGTAAATGTGAAAACTTGTAAAAAGCAAAGCTTTCTTTTATGAGTTGCAATTTTT
This sequence comes from Tipula helvola, assembly GCA_963556165.1. Classification (NCBI taxonomy): domain Eukaryota; kingdom Metazoa; phylum Arthropoda; class Insecta; order Diptera; family Tipulidae; genus Tipula; species Tipula helvola. The sequence continues at coordinate 64,485,897 of OY744483.1, forward strand.
CGATATTATTTTAATGGTAATCCTCTCGAAAATTTCAAACTCATAAAAGTAAACTTTGCCTTTTACAAGTTTTCACGTTCACACATCGCACATGACTTAGAAAAGTGACACAACTCAAAAATTGAGTTTTTGAGATAATTAATAGTTTTTGAGATAAAGCGAGCGACGGCTTGATTTTCTGATCTCCTTTTTTTGACGCGCATGGGCAATATCCTATGATAGTAGTTAAAATCGAAATTAGCATTTTTTCTTTTGCTCTCATGAAAAATTTGAAATTTTGAGTTGTGTCACTATTCTTTGTGACGGGCGACCTTATTTTTTAGAGAATCAACACCCAGAATGCTTAAATACGTGAACCTGTATTTTTATTTTCCTGCCTCTCTATTTTTTTAAGGGGCCTAATTTTTTATTCTGCGCCCGCGGCCCCAACCGACCTTAATCCGCCACTGCACACATGGCCCTTCAACAATAATAATAATAATCACTACTAGGAATTTTTTTTTTATTACACAAGTGTCCGTGACAGCGAAAAAATTGTGAAATACTGAGAATTTAGTGTTGTTTTATTAGTAAGTATGTACAAACTCTACTTTAGTTCCAAGTCTATGGTTTGACCATATACTTTTCGTTAACGCTTGTACATAACTATCATTTATTTTGCGTTTCAAAGTGAATTAAACAATTAATAAAGCTTACATATGAGTCGCTCAGAAGCCAATGCGGTTAAGTCCATTTTTTGAAATTTTCTGATTTTTGTAAATTTTAATTAAATAAAATTTATTCAATTAAAATTTACAAAAATCAGAAAATTTCAAAAAATGGACTTAACCGCATTGACTTCTGAGCGACTCATATGTTATTCAAAAATTTTGTGGTAAAAAATTATTTTTTTAATTTCCCTCACCTGTTTTGAACTATTTGCTAATAAAAGCAATGATATGTTGTAAACAGTAAAAATAAAAAATATTGTAGGCTTAACTTTAATCCGTTAAATGACTGTAAGTAGGTTAACATTGAATACTATTTACTAACACATTAAAAAACGATTTTATTTCGGTTTGGCTGAAACAAATCCACAAAAACGCACCTACTGTCATAATAAGTAGCGTATAAGCATTTTAAATTAAAGGTAGTGACTAATAAATAACTAGCTATTGGTAGGCACAAATTGAAATGTTTTATATACAATAAATATGTAATTATTTGATTTGCTAATATTCCGGAGAAAATTCATTTGAGACCTGTCGTTTTGTACAATGAAATGAAAAAACACTAAACTAGTGGGGGTTATTGTTTGATAGTTGTTGGCTTATTCATATTTAAATGTTTAGGTTTTTTAAAAATATCGAACTATGAACCAACGAATATTATTAATAGGACCAACAGAAGATTTAGTGTCTCCCTCGAAAATCAAAAATAAAAAAAAACATGAACATAATTTAAAGTTGGCTAACTTAACACCTATTTATAATTGCTCGATTTAAAAAAGCTAATTAAATTACCATAACAAATTCTAAAAAATTCTACAAACAAAAAGATCAACGAATAACCAATAAGCCGATTAACATCAAACAAAATTAATAACTAGAGATTGAGTTTTCGACTGCGAAATATTCCCTCCTATGTTCCTAAAAGTTTAGATCAATCGACACCACCTGAATATACACAAATATGACTACCATACAATATCTGCAGTCCTTCAGCCTTGCTAGACAACAAAGAGCTACGAAAGTTTTTGTTTTATGGAGTTCTACAAAGAGTTCTCGGTCTGGCAAAATACGTACATTGTAATTTATAATCAATAATCACAAAGCTTTTGTTATGCTGTTGTTAGTTTTCACATAACCCTCCTGAACATAAAAATATGATTGCAAGCAAGTTCTGCAATCATCTGAATTTTATACTGTGAGTTGTTGGCAAGGTAGAAAATAGAAAAATACCTAACCGCAAGTCCGCAACCGAAAATTTCATCTTTCCCTCATTAGAAGCACCTTTCTCTGTAGAAAAGGAATCAATGATGAGTTGAGCCAAACCAGTCTTTGAAATGAATAAGCATTCATTCGACTGTATCAGTTGAGTTTTTTTTCAAACACTAACATAGCCTGTAGGGACAGTCGAATTATTTGGAGCTTTAAGAACTTGAATGCTTTTTAAGTATTTTAAAACCTTCAAAATTAGCCGGAATAATAAATTTGCAAAGATGATAGTTTACGCTCGTTTCGTGCAATTCTTTAGGTACAAGAAGAATTTTTAAGGGCCGAAAAAAAATATTACGTCACTGTGAAGGTATACCGTCGAGTTGCGCATTAAACGTGAAGTACTGTATTTCGGAAAACAGTCTGCAACTGCATAGTCAAAACGTAAAAGTAGAGATTATGTTGACAATTGACTTGTTTGAAGATAACCGCATTGCAATGTATTTTAATTTTTCATAATTATCACTTAAATGTTAACTATTTTGTAATAATTAATAATCAAATAAAATCAATGTTAATTAAACAAAATTAATTTATATAACTTAACCCTCTAATGCATGAATTTTTGATCATTTTCTATCAAAATTTTGATTTCAACTCGTAGTTGTTGAACAAATGTGCATATTACAACAACAAAAATCAAACCGTTATGACGAGAATACTTTAAAAAAGAATAACTCATGTAAAAACTAAAGAAAAAAATATTTATGATAACGTAAAGTTACACAATTCAAGATAACATAAAGTCCGCCTTTAGGCGGGGTTATGCATTAGAGGGTTAAAAGTTTAATAACAATTTTCCTTTTATCCAAAGTCGACGGAGTCCTTATGAAAAGTATGTATTTATAAAATTCTCTTTTTAAATTTCCCCTTTTCAGTTTCTACAGTTGGCTATAGTTATACAGAAGTGATCCAAGTACTGTTGAGCATTGTTACAGTGCTAATATGATGGCAAAGAAGCCCAAAAAGTGACATAACTCAGTTTTTGTAAAAATGTTACTTGTATCACTTCTGTTCTTAATTAGCCTGCACCCTGATTCTCTAAAAAATAAGATAATGGGTAAACGTGTAAACCTGTGAAAAGCAAAGCTTTCTTTTATTAGTTTGAAATTTTTGATTTTATTTGAAGTAATAGCCAAATCGGAAAATTGCGAATTCATTAAAGTAAGCTTCGCATTTTTCAAGTTTACACGTTTACCCATTATATTATTTTTTAGGGAATCAGGGCCCAGTTATAGACTGTCCACTGTAAAACATATGATTTGTTGCAAACAGATATATTTACACTTAATTTTAATTTGAAGTTCAAACAATCAATTTGGACAGCCTGCGGCTCAAAATTTGGTAGAGTCGAGTTATTTCAATTCTAAAATTCTACAAGGGCGATTCGAAAAACAAAAATAATAAAATCGAAATGTAAAGCAATTCGCAACTTTTAATTGTGTAAGTAATTAGGAAAGAATTGAGAATCAATAAATGCAAAAGTATACGGGATTTTTAATTTATTGCAAAACGATAAAAAAAAGATCGTATATTGTCTATTGTTATCATTAATTTTTTTTTTTTTATTTTATAAATGGAATTACACCACTTTCAAAATAAATGGCTCAACTATGAAAAACCGCAAAAAATCATTTACATAAGAAGGTTTCATGTAGCGTCTTGTACGTAGTCAATTTGAAGGTATGTACCATTTCAATTTATTATAATTTGTTTGGTTTTGGAGGACAACTTTCATAAATCCTTTCACTTGAGATTTATATAATATTACGTTTTTAAATGTTACCAAATTATGCAAGTATATTACAATTATTACACACTTGATTTGTGATTTTATGTTTTTAAAGGTTACCAAATTATGTAAGTATATGTAAGTATTCTGTATAGTTACCTTAATGCACCGACTTCAGTACTAACGTTTCCAATTAAGTAATCCCCAAATAATAGACACATTTTATTTCCGAACGTAATATCATTATCGATTATTGATAGATTTTCTCCAGATTGTGTATGCGGCTGTAAATTAACTATTCCTTGATGTGCTATAGTTGATATCCTAATCATTTCGGTCGCTTCTGCTATGGTACGTTGCGAATTTAATATTCCCGCGCTTCGATCAATGTCACCAGCCATAACAAGGTCTGGATTAAATCCGTATGATTTTGATAATAGTAATATCATTAATCCCCATGTTTGTAGATTATTTTTTTGATTGTACATCAATTTTTTGGCCGCATTCACTAACGGATGAGTACTTCCAATTAATTTTCGTAAATGTACGGCAACATTTCCCATCTCATCGCTGAGCATCCAACGAAAACTTAAGTACGTATTTGGATAGGTGACACATCTTTCACCATCGGTAATCGCACGATTCCAATCGAGTCGAGTTTCTTTTTTATATGCCAGATTATCGCCTAATCGCACGTTTCCCGTATTAAAATTACGTTCCACTGATATTTCACAAGCATTCGGTACTAATTTGACCGTGCGGAGGAACGAATTTTTATCGAATTTTATAAATCGACTTAAAGACATTTTATTTATTTTTTTTTTAATTTGAATATGTAAACTTATAAAGATGTTCGTAAATTGGCTTCAACAGAGAAAGTTTTATCTAAATTTTAATTAATGTGTAATTTATTCAAAATTGACCCACTTAAAAATTATAAGATCATCGACACGACAAAACCACAAAAAATATATGAAATATTGTAATCTTTCACAACACTGTTATTCACTTCACTTATATTCTTTATTTTTTTTTTTATGTGAACTATATGTTGCTCACTTAACTTTAATTTTTTTTTTTTTGTGATTAATATTTCACAAAAATTTTGAAATTATAAAACAAAATGCACACACAATTAATTGAAATTAACCCGTTAGTTTTTATTTTTTGTTATTCCAATTTTTTACTATATTAATTCCGTTGGTCGCGCGATCTTCATAGTTGCCCGGGCAAATATTGACTAAGAAGATCTTATAACGCTGCGAGTTTAAATACCCTTTGAAAAATTTAAATACATACGTAAATTCAAAACAAAAAAAATTTAATCGTTAGTTTATAAATAATAAACAAATATCATAACGGTTGGTGGATGAATGGCTAAACAAAGAAAGAAACTAAAGTGGTGACCAAACATAGCTTAAAACAACTTATTTGTAAACTTATTAAATTAAAAAAAATTAAGAGTCCGATCAATGGCATTTATTTATATGTACTCGCCCATGGTACAAACAATGAAGCTTCGTCAAATTTTACCTTTCACTTAAAAAAGCGAAATTTTGCGGACAAACTTAAAAAAAAAATAAAAAACAGCTTTTTTTAGGAGAGTCACTAAAAGCTCTAATATCGAATTGTGAGTAAATCTGTTTTGGGAAATGTTGACATAAAATACACAAAGGTGGATCAGGATCAAAATTCTGAGATGGGGGATGGGGATGGGGATGGGGAGGAGGGGGGGGGGGGTGAGTGTAGGGTACAATTTGTTTATCTCTCTATATATAACAATCAAATCGACCGATAGAAACAGCTAAAATTTATTAGTTTTAGCCAATCGTGATGGATGATCAGGTTATCTGTTTTTTTAATTTTACATTTTGTATGTATATGTACGTTTATAAGCCTGGTTAACTTGATTAAAAACATAAATAAATATGAAAACATAAATAAATATGTATGTATAACTATAGGTAGACAATTTGTTTCTTCATCAAAAGGCATTTAAATTTAAATGGTTTATTCTTTATTCTAATGCTTAACAGAAATGTTTGTTATGAATGTTTATATCTGATTATTTTTGAACCAGGTTTTACTGTATAAACGTCCATATACATAAACTTATAAGCATATCGCTCATTTGCTGCAAGAATGACACAACTCAAAAATTACTATTGTTGAAGAAACACTTTTAAAACTGTTGAATTGTAATACTTTTCGATAATAATTTAATAATGACTTAACATGTTGTTAGAAACACTTAGAAATAATAGAAATATGTTCTTATGGCCTTTTCGCCGCCGCTAGAGGCGCTATAGTCTAAATGAGCCAAGGAGGTAAAAAGTTTATTTATATGTCACAACGCATAGGAAAATGGTCCAATGTAAGTATGTAATAATGTTAATTTATTAATATTTTACAATAATTTTAGTAAAAAAAACATTATATATTGGTTATATTAGAATCCATACTGTATATATTTGTATTCATTTCAGAAAATCAAGCATAACAAACATCAAACATTTATCGAACTAAATCATTCGGCTATGAAATCAAGATGGATCAAAACTTTTTAATTACCATTTCATATATTATTGAATTTTGTGGTGGCCATTCAAAACGATGTTTTATGGAAGGGGAGAAAGTGCTCATGTCAAAAAATATTATCAAATGCGGCATTCAAGAAATTAGTGGTGGTAATTTTAAAATCATAAATGTTTGTTTACAATCGACGAACCCTAAAAAACAACCTTGGGGAATAATCATGTTTAAACCTGTTGCAAACAAACGAACAGTTAACAATGCTACATGTACTTGTCCTGCAGGACAAGGAGGCAAGTGCAAATACATAGTTGCAACACTAATTATATAAATCAGTAAGTTGTAAGTTAAATTTTTATTCGGCGAAGAAATTCAAACTAATTTATACATTTTTAGAACTTCCACTTTAAGAATATTAATATCCACGTAGGTGAAACAAAACTGGGAAAAAGTAGTGAAAAAAGCGGCTGATCAGATGTATGCTCTTCGTATCCTTAGCGAAAATAATTGTTGTCGAAAAACCAGCTATAAGTCTTTTACCGTTCCATTCCATTTATCAGTGGACAAGGAAAAATTTACAATGTTTGTTAACGGTAAAGTATATTCAACGTCAAGCGTACGAATTAATAACCTTGCTTCTTCTGTTAGGATGCTCCTGATCTTTCACCACTTCAGGTTGTTCGTACAGCTCAGGGTTTAGATCCAGAGATGTTAAGACGCCTTTTAATAAATAACGTGTTCTTATCAAATTTAAATTTAAACAAATTTTCTTTAGAACCGGAGTTAACCACATTTTTTAAAGCCCACGTAGAATTAAGTTTGAGCAAATCAATCGAGATTTTTCAATCATTGCTAAGTCAATCAGGACACATTTGGCTGTACGAAAGGTCTAAATGAATTACAGGCACCAGTTGTTATGGTTTGTTTACTTAGTCAAAGAATAAATCTCCTGACTGGAATCGGAAACTCGGATGCATGTGACATTGTGACATCTAAAACCGACAATAAAAATTTTAAATTTGGAAGAGATATCGATTCATTTATTCATTAACTTAGGGTTTGTGGTAAATCCTAATGCTGCTTGGTTCGGCTACACTCCGAGTAAAAATAAATTTTTGGAAATTAAATGTCTGACTAAAGGTGAAAACCTAAGTTTACTAGAGTTGATACCAAGCGTAAGCTACATTATTGGTGACAATAATAATTTCCAATTGAAACAAAATCATCCTTACTTTGGCCAATTATTTCCTTAATTTGGTCTACTCGAAACAATCAACAATTTGTGCTGGAAATGGTGATGGTGTTGAAACAAGTCTATTTCGAAAAAATGTTGCCTTTTTCCTGTCATATTAATATTTTTAATATTAAACACATGATTACCTAAATTTATTTAGTTTTAAGACTTTACCAAGTTGAAATAATGAAATATTTATTTATATTTATTAAAACGAATTTATTTGGTATATAGCTTATTTTATTAATTTATTGTCGACGTTTCAACGGCTGTATTCCGTCATCCTCAGGACATTTAAAAAAATTGTCCTGAGGATGACGGAATACAGCCGTTGAAACGTCGACAATAAATTAATAAAATAAGCGATATACCAAATAAATTCGTTTTAAATATTTATTTGAATTATGTGATTGAAGGGTTTTATAAAATGTGATATTTATAATATATAAACTTAAATGTATATATTAGGAATTTACAAAATTTCACCATTTAAAATATTTTTAACAAATTTGGTGCTATGGATTATTTTCAATTTTTATTATTTATTTATGAATGGAATGAAAAACTGAATTCAAGTTTAACTAAAATTTATTTTTATTAAATATAGGAGCTCTTAAATTAACTAAGCTACATATGATATTAAATATATCGTCGACTACGGGGAACAAACAGTAGTGGTTGATTCTGTTATTCATAATTTTATAAATTTTTATTCGCTGAATAGCTCTTTCAACATGAACTCGAGCAGCGGCTATAGCGGTATTATCGAATTGATTTTTGAAATCCTTAAATAAGGGCCGATATAATTGTATGCCCTTCATTTTTTATTCGCTTTCGATTGCAAAACCTTTATCGACCATTATCGCATCGTTTTGTTGAAAAAGTTCGTTCAAGTTTTCTTGGTTAAATATGTATTTGTCTGATGATTTTCCGGTAAGTTATTAATCCAGCTGGACTAACAGCAACTAAAAATTTTACAGTGTTCCTTCCTTTGTAGTGTGAATATGTAACCACCTTACATTTATTTAAGGCAATTGGTCTGGATGATCTCAACTTCTGTGCAATCTAGTACAGCTCGAACATCCGCAAAAGCTGCGAAACAATCAGGAATATTCATTTGCACCTCTTCTTTAGAAGGCCAATAAATTAATGATCTTAGTTGATAAACCCGCTCTCATAACGGGTAACATTTTTCTGAAATATTTGATACAAGTTGAAACAGCAATTCCAAACAATACCGATATCACCAAGAAATAGAGATTTTTTATCAATTTTATCAGCACTAGCAGGATCTTCAATTTAACAGATAAATGTGTTTTAAAAATTCAGTTGTAAATATCAGGTTCGAGGCTTAAATTCATAATGGTTTTCTCTATTAATCCTATGGTTTTAGTTTCGCTTAATGAAGTCATAATACTTAGTTGAGACCCCGATGTTATTAGGTCATCAATTGTTAATTTAGAATTCCTTTCGATATCTTTGGCGATGACTGAGAAAATAACAATACTACTTAGCTTGAACTGCAATATCAGCAGTTTGAGTTACTGGGTCTCCAACAACTGATTCAGGGGCATCCTGATTATGTTCGTCTGATAATTGAGATTTTTGTAAATTTTGGTATTGAATTGTAATGGACATATTCTTTAATGGCTTCAACAATTCATTACAACTCGAAAACGGCTTTGATATTTTGCTTCTTCAAATTGTCATGTTTGAGTCCGTTTATCGTAATCTAATAATACAGTCGTCTAGATCAGCTTTTCATCCTAGAGATACCATTTTATAATAAAGCTCCTCGGGGGTTTCGAGAAATTTACGCTTAGTCTCCATCATTTCTATATACATATGGATGTCTGCAACATTCGTCTCGCATGGCAAGTCTTGAAGGAATTTATTTCGAAACTGTTGCCATGTAATGAAGGCTTCTTCTATGCCGTTTATTGTCTATCCAATGCTTTGCGGGTCCTGCAAGTTTCGATTGAAGCTATCGATTTTCTGTATAAACTTAACCTCAATGACGACGATGGTGTCGGGTCAAATTCCGGTAGAATTAACATAACATCCTTTACATTATTGAACAAATTATTGTGTTGAACGTTTTAAAAACTGAAATTTGATAAATTCCCATACATTGAATAATTTTGATTAGCAATAAAATTGCTTGGTATTACGGTTATTTACATAAATCAGATCCCATACTGGAATAAAATTCACATATTTGAGCTGGCACGCCTAAGACTCACCTGGCTGCACTCAAACATCGTTTTGAATGGCCTAGGATTTGGTTTTTGTTTCATGTCTCCAGCTAATGCGGTTTAAGCCGTGTTCATATTTGAAAATTGACTTATAAAGCATGTTGTGGGGTAAGGAAAAAAACTCAGCCACATGACGGTGACAAAGTATGCTATGGTATTGTTTTCTAAGATTGTTTTGAATGTCCTTGGCTTTGAATTTTGTTTCATGTTTCTAGTTACGGTTTAAAAGATATTCGCATCAAAAAAAAATTTTTTAGGGTCATTGTTGTAGGGCCATGTGGGTGTTTAGCCACCTCGCACAGCGACCTAAAAGAACTTTTGGGCTTGGATCCTGCTTAATTATCTGTCAGCCAATATTCAGGGTCTTAATGAACCGGTTAATACTGCCGGTCGGTGTATATGATACATACTATCTAGGCTCATTGCTCTCCCTCCTATACGTTTACTGTAGGAAGTACTTCTACTGGAAAGACGGTAGCTTGGTTCCCAAGGACTTCGAGAGAGCAGTCTCACTCCCGTATATTCCCAGCCGTGCTCCAACTTCCGTTTTAATTTTACTCTTAAGAGTTGCTGGGAATGGAGTCGCCTGTAGGTTACCCAGCTTTAGTACAGGAAGACTAAATAAAACTGAAGGGTGCCTGGTATCCAGAGTCCGCATACTTTGTACATACTGATTAACCTATCAGCCATTCATCCTTCGGCAAATGCTGTTCCACCTTAGAGATTAGGCTTTTTTGTCAAGGTTTTCTCCTTTAGCGCCATATTTTAGAATGTACCAAAAGGCCACATTGTGCCTAATGGTATCAGTTACCAGTGATTGCCACGAGGAGGCAGCACGTACACTTGCGAATTGTGCAGATTACCCATTACACAATTGTACCCATCACGCTTCTGCCTGATACAAAACCAGAGCAGCTCACGTGATGCGCACCCTACTGGAAGGTTACGGAGCTGGCAGATTAATCTACTTAACTTTAGTCCCTCCTACAATATACGCCAACCACCCGGTCAGTGTATTAAGTTGTTGCTGATGCGTGGTTAAGATCTGTCCAGCTAAATCCTTTAATGGGTGGAATATTCGTTTATTTACCGGTGACCTTCTTTACACATTGATGTAGCGTGCGCATATTTCTGATTGCAGCTGCTTCCTCTGCAGTTTCGAGAATGTCTTCTGCAGCTTAAGTTGACGAAGTTCTTCTACGTATCATCGCTAATCCATGGCTTTCTGGTATTGTCTTGGTACCCGAGCACACTGGTAGTAGTCTTGATGTAGGCATATTCTAGTTGTGCCCATTTTTGATGGACTGTACTGGTTTCATTTCTTGCTAGATCTAGTTGGAGTGTTTCTCAATCTATTGATGTTAAACTTCCTCCGATTTGTCTTCATGCACGTTTTTACAGCGGCCGGTTTGAGTTTGAAAGTTGCTATTACCAGTTGATTGGTCGCTAAGATATCTTTGTTTGGGAATTTGCTGCTTCCCAAAAATAGTTGGTTTGTGACACAACAGTCGATGGGGCATGTTGTAACGTTACGATTTCGAAATTAAATTAAAACATAAATTTTTTTTTTAACTTTTTTTGTTTTATTCAGATTTTTATATTTTTTGTAGTTTTTGATTTTTTTTTCATTTTTTTATTTTGTTTATTTATTTTTTGGATTATTTCATGTAATACCGTTATTATCGCTGTTTGCTTTGTTTATAATGTATAATAATTGTTTAAATTGTTTGCAACACAATATGTAGAAGACTAGTTTTCCACATAGACACCTAAGGAAATAAGAATAAAGATCATGAGTTTATAAAGTACGAGGGGGGTTGAAAAATGAATACCTGGAAATCTATTAGAGCGTAACAAAGAAGAAAATCCTTTAGTACCATCTGGTCCTTTTGGTTGACGAACTACTGTAATTTTTGGACCAAATTCTTCAACCGAATTTACTTTGATCCGTGATAACATACGTTCTGGTCGATTACCATCAGATATTTTGGCAACATTACAGGCAGATGATTTGCCACTTCGCTAAAAACCGCAACAAATTCAAATTATTTATTGTATTCGAAAACAAAAAATATCTCTAACTCACTTGATTTGTTACAATTGAAAATTCAACTGTATCGCCGCTGTGTAAATTATTCCCATTGCCTTGAACTTCTGACATATGAAAGAATAATTTTTTACCCTCCTCAATCTCGTAGTCAAGAAAACCGAATTGTCCTTTGTTATTTATTGAGTCAACGCTAGCACGGCTTTTCTTGCGCACAGCAACAATCTGTAAATAAAAGACCAAAGTTTGACATTTTTGTTTTCATTACAGTTCCAATTTGCTACCTCAGTCGCACGACCATTCTCATCCAATTTAAATGTTACATTATCATTTTTCTGTAACAAATCACGTTTATTTATCAAACTTGTGATACCAAAATCGTGTACGGTTGTTGTTTGTCCACTATTATCAAACATTTGTACAACACCACAGTATTCGACTTGATCCGGATTTACGCATCGCAGTGGTCTCATTATGTTTCCATTGTAAATTTCATCATAAATTATTGGCTGATATATGGTTCCTTTCGATAAAACTTTTACGTTTTCAGCTGGAAGACAATTACCACAAGATGAGTTATTTGAACGTGATGATAAATTATATTCAACTTCTTGTCCCAATTCCAATGAATTCGGATTTCCTACAAAATTACTAAAATGAAAGAATACTTCTTCTTCGTGATTTAACGTTTCTATAAAACCAAAATTATCCTGTGAAATGAAGGAAAAAATGTAAGTTAGATGACATTTATTGTCCAAACGTGATTCTACGTACCTTCAATACGGCAATGTATCCTTGATAAAGATTATTTTTTGTATTACCACCATCGTTAGACTTGTTACTGGATTCAGAATATTTTCGTTGATTACCTGATGATGTTGAATTATTATTATTATTAATGATACTAATATTACTATTACTATTGTATTGCCCATTTTCATTTTGGGATGATTGTATATTATTTGATATTTCTTGTACATTAATTGCGATTAATTCTTTGTTTCGTTTAACCTGGCAAATATTGAATTTAACAATATCGCCAGAGCGCGGTGGTTTTTCACAGTCTTTAAGGAAATACATTATAGTCTTTTTAACATTACCCTCATTATATGAAATAACACCACCTTCTGTACGATCAAGAGATTTTGTTGGACTCTTTGGCGCCTCACGTGTAATTACACCTAACGAAAATAAATTTTTAAATAATTATAAACGGCAGAACTTTACAATAAATATTAAGCATGTCTCTTACCTTCAACATTACTCTCAACCAAGGTTTCAAACTGTACAGTACCAGGTGTCAAATGTTTAATTCTAATGGCACTAAATCTAGTATTTGAAAAACTGGATGTTGGATCTTGGATTACAGTAAATTCGCATTCATCACCTACATAAATTTCACGTGCCTATTACAAATAAAACAAAAAAAATCTAGAATAACCGAATTTAAGTTTACAAACAAAACTTACCGTATCCAAAACTTCAGTGAAATGAAAAAATAATCGAGTATTACGTTCAACGCAGCGTAAAAATCCATAACCTTCTTTTAACGCAGCAATTACACCTTGTTCACGTTTCTCACCCGATACATCAAACGTTTCTTCAAGCAATGAAATAGATGTAGCCCGTTGCAATTGGTCTCGACGATCGGTGGCCAACAAAAATTGTACCCAATCCCCGTGACGCAATGTAAAATCACCTTTCTGATCCTTATCACCAAAAGGCACTTCAACTTCAGAGTGATCGGGAGCACGATAACGAATACGGCCGGGTAATGGATCATTGTTATGACGTTGCGGATTGTTACGGTCGAGCGGTTTCAATACTTGACCCTTAAACACAGTTGTTCCAACATCTTCGAATATAACGGAGCCAGGTGCTAATCGTATAATATTACAAGCAACTTCTTTACCCTAAAATTTGTAAAAAAAAAAATTAAATTAACAAAACCAATTTAAATTTAAAAATTCTCACATTTCTTGTCTGAATAATAAATTCAACATCATCTCCAGGTCTCAATTCAACGCTTACATCAGCCTCTGAAAAATGGAAAAATATTTCTTTGACAACATCGGCCCGTTCAATAAAACCAAACGATTCTTTCATTGAGCACACGACACCACGATATTTTACTGGGTGTACTGGATTTTCAAGCCGAATATGGCAAGCACCCAAATTTCCACGTTGATTTGTTGCAATTTGAAAGCTTACTTTATCGCCAGCACGTAACGAAACATTTCCTTCAACATCATCCTTAGTATAGGGTAGAAAAAAACATTCGCCACGATTCTCATAGCTAATCCGACCAGTATTTTCACCCGATGAATTACTTGTTTCACATTTAATCTCAGTGGTTACGGTACCGGTAACACGTTCCTCCGATAGTACAACTTCAGGTGCAATTTTTGTTACTTGACTAGCAATTGGTTTTCCGGTACGTCGATCATATGTCATTTCAAATTCAACCGGATCCCCAATCTTTAGATGCTCAATATTTCCGCTGAATTGGGAAAAATGAAAAAATAATCGAGCCTGTCGTTCACAGCATTGTATAAAACCATACGAATGCAATAACTTTTCTATAATTCCAGTCTCTCGGGTTCCTTGATTATCACCACTGGTATTATTGTTGCCATTGTATCCTGATGTACTATTATTGTTATTATTATTATTACTATTCGTATTATTATTATTATTGTTGTTGCTGTTGTTATTATTATTACCGTTTGTAATCGATCTTGGTGAATTATTAAATATATTATTATTGCCGCGGGGGCGAGTATTACCGTTATCAATATTAGAATTAAAAATTGAATTTGAATTATTTTGATTATTTGAATTTATTGTTGAATCAATAGTAAATGTTCCGATTGGTGGAAATGACGTTAAATTTAATTCATGTGGTGATTGAACCGAAAAATAGGGGTCACGTGGTGAGAAGTTACCAAAATCCATAAAATTATCTGCAAGAAACAAAAAATCTTTATTTTTTATTAAATATTTGTCAATATACGCAAGAATAAAAATTATTTGGTAAATTCGGAAAAACAAAAAAAAAATTAAATGAGATACATATTCTAATTTGCATTGTAATTTTTGCTTCTATAAATAAAATTTATTTTTTAAAACATACACAAAATTTTAATAGCCAACGTATCAAATTTCTCTTGACTGTGTGTCAGATGACGGTGGTGGGAGTTGATTCTTTATTGTTGTAATAAGAAAATCAAGGATATATTGATTCTAAGAGATAAGAATAATCTTGAAAGTTTTTCAATGAAAAATAAGATTTGGAGATATAACTCCTATACACTTTCATTCAATCAATCGATAGACAGAATTTTCTTTCCATATGGTATATTTAATTAGGTTAGGTGCATTATTGAACGTAAATGAATATCATGGACACACTATCAGTTTTAAATTAAATACGAAGCCACATTAATCCAAGTTACGTCATAGGTAATATTTGAAATTATGTTAAACATGCTTAAAACTTTTTTAGTCTAGTCTCAGTCACAAACTTTTTGGATCAACTAATATAATTTCAGTTTAATTTATGGATTCCTGCGGAAATCACAGTTTAATAAAGCTCCATACCATTTGCCACTTCAGTAACTGATTTTATTTAAGTGCCATTTGCGTTAAAACTTGTTTATTGAAAAAAATGAATTAAATGTAGAAATAAATCATATTTTTTTGTCTACTATTCTCTTGTTGGTGATAACGAAAGTGATAGCTAAAATAAAATCACTAAAAAGTGTGATCACCGATAGGTGATAATTGTGGTGATAATCACCATATGAAATGTAATTTATGAAAAAGTGACAGGAGATAATGAATTGTCATCTTCTGAAATCTCACCCTAGGGGGTCAATTCTCGTTCTATGAAAAAATGGAATGACAAAAATCTGTCTATTTACTATCTTTTCACGCAACAGCAATATGCGATTCTCGTTGTCCAAATGAAAACGAATGCTGAAAATAAATACACTGAATACTACACAGCAAAACATATTTTATCAAGTTTCATATATTGCCATTAGGTGCGCTACATAGGTAAATTGTATAAATAATAGCTAAATAAATGATAAAAGAAATTATAATTTGTAATTACCTAGATTTAATCACTCTCTCAAAGAGAGGTAAATAGAGAGTTAAACAAGTTTTCGTCATTGCTTGTTCAAAATATAAAATAAATTATTAAAATGACCAAATTTTATTAAAACTTAACGAAACTAATTATTTAGGAATTTTTGCTTATAATTTAGTTTTAAAGTGACATGAATCGGAAATCTGTATTTCTCACTGAAAATACTGTTCACAGAACGAGAATTGACCGCCCCCAAATTTCCGATTCATGTTCTATGAAAAGGAAAAAAATGACGTCAAAATCTTTTCATATGAAAAATACTTTCTCACCGAGTATTTTGGTCGTGAGAATATAAATGAATATGGAAATACAATTTTATAAGACCTAAATTTGTAGTTTTATTACTAAATATGCAACGAAACTATAATATAATATAATTCACTGTATTCTTAACTAATTTATAAGTAAATTAAAAAAAAAAAATTCAATGCATTTAAGAAAAACCCTTAAGTAATTTTAATTTTGACAGGCAAAGAAAAAATTGGTTTAACTCTCTATTTACCTCTAAAGGAGAGACTGGTTATCTCTATCTCCAAATTATAATCTATTTTATCATTTATTTAGCTATTATTTAAACCATTTACTTAGCGCACCTAGCGGAAATATAAATGAAACTTGATAAAATATATTTTGCTGTGTAGCGTATTATTAAAACCATTTATACAGCGGCTTTTTCATTTGGACAACGAGAATCACATATTGTTGTTGTGTGAAATGATACAAATGAAAAAGACGTGATGGAAACCAAATGGGGAAAGATTTTATTCATTCGATTTTTTCATAGAACGAGAATTGATCCCCTTGGATCATTTATTTAGCGCACCTAGTGGAAATATATAAGAAACTAATAAAACATGTTTGGTTGTGTGACGTATTATGAAAACAATTTATCCAGTTTTTTTAAGCATTCTTTTCCATTAGACAACGAGAATCGCAAATTATTGTTGTTTAAATGATACGAATGAAATAAACACGATCAAAACGAAATGAAAAGATTTTTTTTTCATTTAATTTTATCACAAAACGATAATGTAAACAGGGGGTAATGTTTTGTTTTAAAGAAATTTCTTGTTATTAGCTCTTTTTGGTAAAAAGTAGTCTCGGATTTGGCTGAATTTACTTTTAAGTGATGGCTATTGCACTATTTTTCGTTTAACTAATTGATTCACATTACTTGCTAAGATTTTCATTCATTTTCTCATAAACTTATGGGAGTTCGATAGGGTAAAATAAATGAATCTAATGTCAAAAAAATGATTTAAATCACTATGCACGTTCGATTGTGCAGAATAAATCATTTAGTTTTTGATTTAAATCAATTTTGACAAATCGCGATTTTCGGGAAGATGTTTCTTTCAGCTTACAATACCAACCAAAAAGAAATGTCAATGTCAATTGTGGCAATTCAATATGCCATATGTGGTAAGAATATGTGATTAAAATGGAAAATATGTGGTCAAATTTTGAAAAGAAAGCCAAAACTAGAACTTATCATAAGTGGGTTTTAATTCACTCAACTCTCCTTTAGGGGTGGAAAGGTAGTCCAAAAATGATTCCACATCTCCAAACATTTAAAAGTTTGGACACGTAAATGGTTCCGACCTCTAAAGGACACCATGATGGTTGAGACGATTCACGCATTAAAATGGGGTAGAATTCCATTTTCTATGCTTTTGTGGGTCAACATACTCTTATTTGATCCATTTAAATTTTAAAGAATTTCTTTGTGTACATTTTCTAAATTTTGGACCAATCAGATAAACGGACGAGAATACGAGAATTATTTCATTTTTGATAACGATCTGGGGCCATATTTTGCACTAAAGGCGAGAAGTGATTCTGTCTCACTACATAAAATCTTATTTCTTGCTTTTTGTGAAAAACATGTGAACGTATTTTGACGTTTTGAAATTTAAAATTTCAGCATATTGTGTAAACATTTTATATCAAAATTACATTATTTAATATGAAGGACCTTACTCACAACCTCACTTTTTTCTAATATTGTACTTAAGTCATTGTTTCGTCATTTCTGTTAGTAAAATATTTCGTTTGCAACAGACTTAAAAGCAAATAAAAATTTACTCAGATTTCAAATATCGGATGAAGAATTTTTTTGATTAACACAGGAGATAACCTTAAAAAAAAAATAAAGACGACACAATAAATTTTCGAAATTGTTTTACATATACATAGTACATATTAATGTCGAATCCTTTCGAAAATAAAAAATAATCCGGGATCAAAAAAGTTGCTCCTACATCAAACGGATTTTAATCCCAAATATTTTTCATATTTTTTTGAAAGAAAATATTGATTTTTTTTTTTTTTTGATCCGGGATCAATTTAAAAAATCCGAGATTTTCGGCAGATTTTATTTGAGGTTTTTCAAATACAGTGGTGGTATTATAATTAAGCCATAGGTATAAATCAAATGAAGTTATAATATTCATATGTTGACAATTACAGTCTGTCAAACAAAAAAAAAAAAAAAAATAGTAGTAGTGGTTCTGACTGGCATTTTAATTAAGCCACTTACTTATAAAACTAATTAATTTAGAAAATATTCATTATGTACTATTTGGTTGGGAAACTTTTTGCTTCAAGACTATACTTCTTCTCCTGCCTATACTATTTGTAAGGGAGGCATTTTGGACTGGCGTTGCATTCTTCTAAACCTCCTGAATTTGCGCCCATAAATATTCTGTTTGTCGGTTTCCTTAGTGAGATTTCTCATTTAACCTTCGTTAGGCGGCATAGATACAACATCTGTGTTTTTTTCTTAGTTGGACTTACCATTTAACATTTCCCCATAGATTCTCGGTTCTTTTTATTCGATTCTTTACCGTTCTAAATACTTTTAGATTATCTTTGTGGTGCTGATAACGCCAGCATAGCGGAAGATCATATTATATAATCATCTAAATTCTGATCGAGAATTTCGATATATTTAAGGAAATCCATGATTCCATCGATTTTTTTGTTTACTGATGTTTTTTGACATACCGATGGCTAATCTCCAGGTTTAGGAGTCATTTTACGTATGGTCTTCCATCACGTCCAAACACGTTGGATTTACCCTCATTCCTCCAAATTTTTAAATTACATAATGCCCTAGGTTTTACCAAATGCTCTTTAGCAAAACCAATTCTTTTGGCTACGTTCCGGTTGCTTAATTGTGGTTTCCTTTTCAATAAAGCAAAAATGGCTTAATTATAATAGTCGTGTTCCAGTCGACCACTTCAAGTACTTATGAGTAGTTAGGTTTGTGTCTTTGCTTAAATTTAACTACTCGTAACTGCTCTTGCATTCTGGCAAGAGCAGTTACGAGTAGTTAAATTTAAGCAAAGACACAAACCTAACTACTCATAAGTACTTGTGAGTGGTTGACTGGAACACGACTAATTGTTTATCGTTTAATTTTATGGCTACGAAGTTCGAACGCGTTGCTAAACGACTTACAAACATTTTAAAATTCAAAAAAATCTTTTGTATTATTAAATTCCAATGCAGGCGTATTATTAAATTCACAATACAGGCTGCGGTCGAATTCTCGGGTAAATCATTTACTGCGGTAAATGTAGATTTTTAATGTTCGTTTTTTGTTAAATTACGAATTTTTTTTGGTTTTTTACTCGTTCAGTTGATATAATAATAAAGAATAAAGTATCCAAACGTGAAACAGTTACGTTTTTTTATTTCGTTTACCCTCCATCAAAAATAGGTAAATGAATTTACCGAATTTTGCGGATTTACTCGAGAATTCGACCACAGCCACAGTTTCGATACAAAACACTAATACCATTCGATATTCTAACCTTTACCGAGGGTGCTGCATTTAAAAACAGCGGCGAATATTGTTACTATAAGCATGCCCCATATGGAAAATGTTTTCCACCGCCAACTTAATTTTTAGAAGTTGTGAAAGTTATTTAAAATTGACGATTTTCCGCGAAAGGGTTGCCATCTATGATGAACTAACATTAGTGCTATACAATTAATTTGATGTTTGATTTAGTATGTGAAATAAACATTTAAATGATATACAAACGAATTCAAATGAATAATAATTTAATTTTAATAAACAAAATTGTATCTACCAGCCATTTCAGACTAAAACATTATAATCCACTAAACGTCAAATTTGATTTTTAAATAGCTGTATAGCAGTATAGCACTAAACCTACGCAACATCTATATCAGTAAAATCGTCAATAATGGATTATAAATACACCCACTCTCGATTTACGAAATCCCTTTTTACGAATTTTCGGAAAATTTACGTGCAATTTTTTGGAACGAATAGGCTAGATAGGGATGTAAATCGAAATTTCGTTAACCGAATTGTTTGTAAATTTTCCGAAAATTGGTAAAAAGAGATTTTCATAAATCGAGGGATGGGTGTCATACAACTAAAAATAATTTAAATTGAATTTGTTCGAGTTATTTGACCTTCATTTGGTGTTTCAGTATATAGTTTCTCTGTTGGTAAAAACTTTAACCGGCAAATCTTAAGAGGATTCACTAACCGTTTACCAGTAAAAATTGCTTGTACCTTAAAAGTGTAGAGCTACGTAAAATACAATAAATAAGAAAATTTCTATACATCTCAAAGAAATATGAAAGGCTTCTGCATCATCGCATGAGAATGAGTAATTGTGGTAGATCCAAGTACTTGCGATTAGTTTGCTTTCGCCCATGGGAAACGCTTAATGAATTTCGAAAAGTTTGTTGTAATAATGTCTATAACTAAAATCTAGAAAAATCGTCAAATTATCGAAAGCGATTTAACTATACGCGGGTCGTTTACATTGAATATTCCCCAAGATTCTCGAATAATATTAACAACTGAATACCTCACAATCTCCCCCAATCTCGAATAATCTTAACAATCTCGATTAATCTCCCGAACGATTTCAATAATTTCGAAAAATCTGGAAATTATCGAATAATTTCAAAAACTCGATAAGTATATTTCAAAACACCTCGAACCAATCCGCAATAGCTCTGACAGACAACTATTTAATAAATCCGATTTAGTGTATTTTGTTAGTTAGGCTGTAGTGTGTCAACTTCAGGTATAATTTATCTCATTTTATGTTGTGTTTAGTAGCCTTTAAAGTAATCAAACATTTATTTGGGTTTTGGCTGCGGTAAATAAAAAAAAAAAATTCTTTTTTTGTTCAGTGTGCCACTGTTTTTATGGATCGATTAAAAATATTCGCAATCAATCATAGTTATTCAACGTACTGTATATTTGGAAAAGTCCTAAAAAATAAAATGTTACTATTGACGATTGTAAAAGTAGAGAAAGCGCCTCTCGAGGACAATAGATAAAATGATGCACCTGATAAAATGACATTTCTCACAAATGCGACGAAAGAAAATTTAGGAATGCGGTAATTAAAAATTGTTTTTATAGTCCAAAATTGGAATTATTTACCATTATTAGCAATCCGGTAAGTAAAAATTGTGTTTACAGTTCAAAATTGCAATTGTTTACAATAATTTCGAACGTCAAATTATCAGGTACCTCAGTTTAAAAATGTTTCACTAGGTGGAATCCGTGATGCTCCAATCGTCAATAGCAACCATTACACGGTCAATAATAATGTCATTACTTTCTGATAATGACATTAATATTGATCGTGTAACTTGAAGTAATGACGAATGATGGCCGGTAATGATGAAACTCCGGATTTTTTGATTTCAAGACATCATTATTGATGTGTGGTGGGGATACTATCATTATTAATGATAGTGTAGGATTCGCGTCATTACTGTGTGTCATTACTATTGAATATTACATAAATTTAAGGTTATCTACGTAATTATATTTTTTTTAATAAATATATAAAAAAAATTAATAATTATTAAATTGTAAATAATTAGTAAAAATTCATCAACATGGATGATATGTTTTATCTATTAGAGGATACAGATACAATACACGCTTTTTCTTTAGGATCCATGTAAAATTTAAGAAAAAAATGCTTCTACTTAGCAGTAATGAAAGCTTAGTAATGATGGAATTACTGTCATTAATAATGATTGTATAAGGTTAAAAAATATTGAAGTAGTATTGATGCAGGTATTGACATTACTGGTAATGACATTAATATTGATCGTGTAATGGTTGCTTATAACCACCCGATTATTTAATTTTCTAAAATAACGGATTAAAAAATTTCAAAACTTTTGATGCAAAAATTTGAATAAGGACGTAATACAGTAAAATATAAAAAACCGTTACAAAATTCAATTGTTTTAAACAAAAAAAAAAAAAACAAATTTAAAAAATTGCCTTGTTGCCTAACTATATAACCACACTTTTTAATTTTAAAAAAATCAATAAAATAAATCAAAATTAAAAAATTAATATGCCGTTGGACCACCTTTGTTTTCTGCTACAGCCAAAATCCTGTTCGGCATACTTCTAACCAACGAATTGATAATTTCAGGTGATATTTCCTCCCAGGCATGTTGAATGGCTAATTTTAGTACATCTATTGTTTCAAATTGGCGGTTACCTTCATAAATTTATCGAACCAATACTCCCCTTTTCGATTGAATTTTGGTCTGGCGAATAAGCGGGCCAATCTAATACTGGTATGCAATATTCTGCAAACCATAATTTTGTACTCCGGCTCTTGTGTACGAAAGCATTGTCTTGCTGGAAAATCCAGGTTTCATCTGGATGTATGTACAAAAAAGGTAACAGATGGTTTTCTAAGACGCATATGTACTCCACGCTGTTCATTTTAGTGGATGGAAATGCTAAGGTAAGGGTGCCCGCTGAACAGAAAGCCCCTCATACCATAAAGCTATCACCACCATTTTTTCTAAGACCCCTCCAATAGTACCGAAGCCATCTGGCCCGTCAAGGTTAAATTTTTTTTTCATCAGAAAAAATCACCTGTAATTGAATAATGGTTAGTTATGATAAAATTGGATAGTTATCATAAAAACAAAACAAGTATGTAATTCTTTAATTATGTTACATTTGACCATTCGCGACTCATGTTTGCCCTAATAAATTCAAGACGAGCGGCTTTGTGTCGTGGCAATAACTTTGGTGCTGACATCGTTTTACTGTATCTCAGATGCCCAGCAACTTTCAAACACCGGCTGATTGTGGTTCGAGCTACAGGTTATTTAAGATCGCTTTCCAGACGTGAACTCATCTTTTTTTGGTCCTTTCGCGTGAACTCATATTTTTTTGGTCCTCCGGTTTTGTTTGTTTCGTAACCGTAATTAACCGTATCGCCTAAAAAATTACCAACGGTTTACATGATTGCGGTTTAATTTTCGCCCGTTTTGCCTAAGCGAAAAACCTTCTTCGGAAAGGGCTAAAATGTTGACCTTTTCCACGTCCGATAAATATTTTCCACGTGGCATTATTTTTCTGCGACACTGATTTATATTCGGAAGACTAATTAACACTAAAATTTGTATAATTTAAAAAGCTGAGCAAGAAAAATGATCAAAAGGGCACTGTGGTTATATAGTTATGCAACCAGGCAATTTTAAAAAAATTGTTTGTTTTGTTTAAAACAATTGATATTTGAAACGGATTTTTTATATTTTGCTGTATTACCGTCCTTTTTCAACTTTTTGTAGTAAAAGTTTTGAAATTTTTTAATCCGTTATTTTAGAAAATTAAAAAAACGGGTGGTTGTATAGTTATGCAACGTACTGTAGTTCCAACGCTTGTTGACTGGCGGTACACTACTTATTAAAATATTTCGTATGTAGTGATAATGTCAAAAATGTGTCTTGAATATTTCATATACAAATCCTACTAACTTAACCACATTTTACTTAAAACAAAATTCGTATATTTTGTTTCATTAAATTATTAATTTCGCCTACATTAATTTTAAAATTTGATATTTATTAATTATTAATCGCAACACACTCAATTTTATTAATCATAAAAAATAGGTATGGGGACATCCACTTACTTAGACAAGAAACTTATATTTGTAAACACGATTTTTCTTGTTTCTGTATGTAATTTAAAAAAAAAAGAATCAGCGCTGACCAAGCGTGCGGACAAATGAACTAAAATCGATATTGAGAAAGTACCTCATTGAATGTTACAATTGTGCACATATGTATGCGTTTCAAACATCAACAAAACAATTTTGAAAGTTATTAATTGAAGAACCGGCTTTCCGATAAAGATTTCAACAAGCTCTATCAACATTAACTAACTTCAACTTAATGAATCGTTTTCAATTATTTTATAATTCTTTAAATTGTTTTTCTTCCAAATTAAATTAGAATATTTTCATTAGCATCAACGTGATATGATGCAAGAGAATTGTGTAAATCTGAATGTTACAAAGTAAATTGATGGGAAGACGAACTTCGACTATGGCATTTAATTCACATCTATTCATTAAAATTTATCTGATTAATTTTCTATTTGCATTTTTACAATATAAGTTTTTTTTGTGTTTTAGTATTTTGCTAATTTTATTGTTATTTTAATAATGATATGCAAAAATTTATCTAGGTAGTTTTAGTTTCAGTGATTGAGTTAGAGATTTATTAGTAGTAGGTGTATGTTATCTTTTCCTCGGACACTAAAACAACAAAAATAGGCTGATATAATTTATAAATTGTAATTAATATATTAAACGTGAACCTAACTAAATCAGCAAATTTTTAATTAAATGCTTAAATGTAAATATGTAGTAAACATAATATTTTTATTTTTTTATACGTGTGAAGCTTTTAATTTTGTCTGTTTTTTATGATAAGGCTGATATATTTATTTACTTAACCTCGGTCTATGTCATGGCTTGATGGTAATCATCGGTTGATGTTTACAATGTATCTTTGTTGTTGGAGTATGGCTTTCGTCTGTTCGAACTTTGTATAAAATTAGCATTAAAATTGGAAAGTAAATAAAGAAATTTTTATCTCACGACTTAGAGATGGATTTATTACTGTATGTGGCGATTTTTTTATTGAGTATTTAAACTTAGAGAATTTGGTTAGTAAAAACGGTATGTCAGATAATTAAATTAAATTTTGTTACTACATTTTCTTTCTAATTAAAAATAAGGGAAAAATAGAAACAATGATCTTGAAAAGAAAATTAACATGCCTTACGTTGCTAAAATCCCAGAGTCACATCCTACTAAACGTTATTCGGTTGCTATAACAAACCTTGGTTTGCAATTATTTTTTGCATAACTTACTTGTTACTGAAGAAGGGACTTGTAGAATAACTAAAAAACGATAATAATGTCATAGCAACAATACTATAACTTAACGTTATTTGGAGTTGGTTTATTATTTGGCAAATATGACTAAATAAATGGAATAAAGTTGATGGCTAAATAAATGGAATGAATAACTACTGAAAATAGTATGTAGATATGATTGATTACATATTATGTACATATGTAGTTTGAAACCCGAGAAAGAAATCCAAAAATAACCGTCTTGTTTTTTTAGAGATGCTGAGATTTTTCTATTTACTGGAAATCATCGAAACACTGTATTGAAATTCAACTTAGACCAGACTGATAATTCCAAATTCTATAATAAAATCTAATTTCCTTTTCCTTTAGTTCAAAGTTTAAATTCTTTATCCATTATTTTCTAAATGAATCCAAATATACCCTAAATAACACTAACAATAAGTAAACCGATTTGTAAAATTTTACTCGATTTTCAACTTGCGAAAAGAAAAATAAATTCACAGATCCAATTTTAACCGGATTAGGCAAACAGACATTTTATTTTTGGAGCTATTTAAAAATGAAGAATTGTACCAGGATATCGGATGGGAAAATTTTTGTTATTGTAAAAATAGAACTTGTGATTATATTTGCTTCTTCTTTCGGCAATTAACGGATTTCATTTTAAACCGGAAAACTGTAGGTCATTTTGCATCTTCCTGTAGCGGTTTAAAATCATATTTTACTTTCGCTTAATACTAAATCCAATTCTAGAACGACAAAAAATCTTGTTAGATTGTATTATTTCCTTGAAGTAACAATATACAGCAATAATACATTTTGGTAATTTTTTTGACGGTCATCTGATAGATCATTTACTTGATTTGGTTTGAGAAACTTTTAGAATAGCTATTCGCCTTTAAAGCACCGCAAGAGGTGCCACGATCGCCACTAGTTTATAGTTAAAGGTGAACAGCAATTCAGCGTTTATTTTTAAGTGTGTTATTTTTGAAAATTTTGCCGCTGAATAAAGAAATATATCTTTCATGTGCAATAAAAGATTGTTTTGAACCAAAATCAACAACAAAATTGTCTAAATATATATTTTTTTAATTGCTGTTCACCTTTAACTCTAGTTTCAATATCGTCCACCAGATGACAGCCACTATGCGTTAAAAAGCGAATAAATCAGTGTTTAAATTCATATTTCGTTCCTTGCTTTACTCTCTTTTTGCGAAAGGAGAGAAAAAATATTTTGTTTTGTTTCTTTCCTTTGGAACGAAATTCAACAAAATAAAATATCTCTTTTCTCCTATTCTTTGTGTTTTATATGAGGAGAGATATTTTACGTTTATCGATTTCGTTTTCGGGGAAAGAAACAACAAAAATATTTTTTGTTTCTTTCACAAAGAGAGAAATAAACGATAAAAGAAGGGAACGAAAAAATGAATTTAAACACTGCTATAAACTAATTCTCAAATTACATATATCGAATGTGAGCCCAAACAGATACATATTTGTTACCCAAACGGCAATTTCATGGAAAGCTAGTACAAATTTCTTTAATATATAGAATCAGATGATATATCATTTTATTTGGGGATTTAGGGAATACCTCCAAATAGGAAAAAAAAGTTGAATAGGAGTGAACAAACAAACAATTAGGAAAGCTTTATATATTCATTAAATTGCATTTGGGATTTTATGCTTAAAATGGGTCCCATTTGAAACGCGATATTTTAAAACTCGATTTGAGAAAAGTAGATATGGTACAAAACGCGTATTGCAAAACGCGATATTTCATAACGCGATATGGTACAAAACGCGATAATTCAAAACGCGATTTTTTAAAACCCAATTTCCTTGTTTTGATCGTACATGTTCAATTTCATCATAATGGTGAAGGAAAATTTTATTAAATGAGGGGGATGTCGCGTTTTGTACCATACCGCGTTTTGAAATATCGTGTTTTGAAATGTCGCGTTTCGAGCGGATCCCGCTTAAAATGAACAATTAGTATTTATTGAAAAGGTATGGTACCCAGGTCAAAACTGACTAAACCTGGACTACATAAGTCTGAAATTTTTTGAAATAAACAGAATATTCCGACTGAAAAAAACCAGAACCGCTATTAAGTCTCGAAATATGTTAAGCATATGTATTTTATTTTAAAAAAGAAATGCTGCATAAAACTGGTTTCGTGCAAAAATCATCTACCGGCTACAATACAGATGTGTGGTGAAATCTCTTCTAGGAAAGTTTGAAAAACGGACATTGGGATGTGCTACAACTAGTTTATTGATCATCAAATACGTTGTTTAAGTTAGATATTACGTACTCGCATAATTTCCAATTGGGGCAGGGATGGAGTTTCTGTCCAAACAAAATTCAACAAAAAATGTAGGTACTTGTGATACTTTGGTCCATAAATACAAGCCATAAATCAATAAATTAGACATTAATCAAAAAATTGTTTCACCAATTATTTTTTACATAAACAACCAATTCAGGCAGTTTACTACGTACACAGCAGTGCTCTAACTGGAACTATAATAGATAGCAGTAAGTTTTTGGATGCATTTTAATAAAATTTTATATCTAAGATTTGAGATGTAAAGTCGATTCTTTAAGTAGTTCCTAATATAAAATTGGTTAATTGCGGCTCTGGAGAATTCCTTCAGATGAATCTTCCGGGGTTGGATTTCTTAATTAAACCCTGATCAAAAATTATATTCTCCAAAGTTATTTTTACATATGTACTTATCTAATTCAGATTATCTTCTCAGTCTCTATAGAACATCAAATGGAACAAACCCGTTTGTTCATTGATTTCAGTGAAATTTTACATCTGAAATATTTTGTAGATCCGATAAATTGTTACTAATATAAAACTTATTATTTCATGGCCTGAAGAATTCTTCGGCCATAAGGTTGGACTGGGATACAATTTTTATTTTTTTTTAAAGGAGAGACACACGAACCCGGGACCCTCCCTCGGATGATAAAACAAGTGTTCTTCTCAAAACATGCCCCAACGTCAAAAAATATTATGGAAAAACTATTGTGGTCGACACAAAAATCAAAAATTAGATTTGCCGATTTTGGTTTTTCATTCACAGCCAACTCAGACAATTTTCTCCGTCTTTAGCCCCAAATGGAACACACATACATTTGGCATTTAGTGACGTTTTATATCTCAGATGTTAAGCTATTGAAGAATTTTTGGTCAACATTATTTTGGCTGGAGTACGATTTCTTAAATAAAATAATACCATTTTTTGAAATTATTATTTTTCTGATTCCTTCGGAATTTTGCATTGCTGCTAGTAAATTTAGGGACCTAAATGAATATTATCTAAAAAACAGGACAATGCAAGACATTTTCTCGGAAAATAAATTTGTTTTATAATAATGTGGTGATATGTTGTACAACAGAGGAAAAAAGGCTGATTAAAAAATTGAGACATAAAGGAAAATCGTACCGCGAAATTGCCACAGTTTGTTTGCAAATGATACAAAGCGGGAAAGACTGCAGAATAAGCGGTTGCCTAAAAAACTGAATATAATTTGTTTATTCGTTTATATTCGTTTGTCCCTAATTTTCTGACCAACATTTATTCGATTTATTTAGATTTTCGAATTGTTTTCTTATTGTTTGTAATCGTCTCCAAAAGGAGTACTAAATTTACTTTATTAAATTAAATAAAATACTGGAAAAAGGTTACAATTTTAACCATAATGAATTTTTCCCTATCCCAAATTTTTTGACTATGAATTTACGTAAGACACCTAAAAAACCTCGCAAATCTGTGAAGCTCGCTACCCTAGCCAGGAATTCCAAAATTCTGTAATCATCTTGGTAAATTTTCAGATTTTGTTCTAAGTTCGATGTATTGATTGGTACAAAAATTATAAATATAAATTAAAATATGTATCCATAATAAAATAGAAAAAAACGTAGACATAAAAAACTCACCATCGCCATTTGAAAATGATTTAATGTCACTTCCATTCATCCTATTATCCGTATCAATTTTATTAGATTTGGTTATAATGCGCGGTGTGGATTTTATAATAGAATTTATACCCGTTGTTGTTCCACTCGTATGCAATGGATAGTCTAGTAAATTATACGAATTATTTGTTATAATTCCACCCCCTCCACCACCACCGCCTCCTCCTCCTCCTCCTCCTCCACCACCACCACCACCACCTCCGATTCCACCACCTTGATTGTTACTATTCAATTGAGATGATCCGGATAGTAAAAAATTAGTCTTATTTAAAATTGGTGTTGATGTATTATTATCCTGTTGTTGCTGCTGTTGTTGAAAACTTTTCCAAAAATTAGATAACTGAATTTTAGTTGATGCCGATGTTACAACACTATCACCACTTAATCCTTGCTGTTGTTGTTGTTGCTGCTGCTGCTGTTGTTGTTGTTGCGATAAATCATTACAATTCAACGAAATTGTATTTAAATTTGGTATTAAATCATTTGCTGTTTGTAAATAATTCAAATTATTTGCTGTCAAATACGATGAATTATGCGTTTGAATATTTGACATCATATAAATTTAAAAAAAAACAATTTATATAGTAAAAAAAAAAAAAATAGTAAATAAAAAAAAACAAATATTGTTTATAATTTTTTATAATAATAAAGTTTGTTCGCTTTTTAAAACACAACACAACACAAAAGAAACAAAAAAAAAAATTATAAGTTTTTATAATTTTTTAATAGTTTATACAACTCTTTTTCACAAATTCACAATAATTAATTAGATTTTATGTTTTCAGTTCTTACAATATTATTTACAAATATCCATATTTTTGTTTTAGTTTAATTTATAATAAATACACAGTAATAATTTTTTTTTTTATATATAATTTAATTAGAATTTCTTGTTTCCATTTCTTCTTATTTGTTAATTATTAATTTTTTTTTTTAAATATATATCACAGCATAAAATATATTATGTTTCTTTATTATTATTATTATTAATTATTTTTGTTGGATTTAACTATTTTGTTTTTTTAATTTTAATTAAATTAAATTATAAAAAAAAATTAAATTAAATTGTCATTTATAAGGAATATTTCTTTTCTTTTTTATTAACACAAATTTTATTATTTTTTTATTTGTTTTGTTTATTTTTTGTACTTTTTATATATTTTATATAATTTATTATTTATAATTATTATCAATTATATAAAATGGTCTCTCAACTACGGTTTATTATCGCTTTTTTATGTGTATGAAAAATTAAGAAATAATAATAAAATAATAATTAAATTAAAGTAATAAAAATAATGAAAATTATAAATTTTTTCAGTTTCTTTAAATTTTAAAGGCAGGTAAACGTTATTAATTTGTGATTTTATACTTAATGAAAATTAAATTTTATAATAAAATGTTTTAAAAAAAAAAAAAAGTTGTTTGTCGTAAATGCGTGCTGAGTTGTTAAAACTTGTGTGTAATAATAATTCGTCTTCACTGTTCAAATTCTTCTTTTTAGATTTTTATCTCGTTTTCTTATTTGGTTGTCGTACTTTGTATAATTATTAAATTTATTTATTTATTTTTATCAAATATAATATAATAATAATAATATATATATATTTCTTGTATAATTATATATAAATAGTCTTATCGTAAATTACAAAAAATTCGAAAATGCATTTTTTCTTTTAATTTCATAAAATAAAGGAAAACTAAACAAAAAAAAAAAAAAAGAGAACACCTTTTTATTAAATAACAATAAAAAATAATTAATTGTTTTAATACTATTATTTTATTGTTATATAATTTATAATAAATTTATATTTTGTAATATTAAAAATTTTAATTCTTATTTTTTTAATTAAATTTATACTTCATCACAGAAAAATTATTATTATTTTTTTTTTATTTTTAATTTTTTATTTTTTTTTTTGACACTATCACGATTTTTTTTTATTAATTAATAATAATATATAATTTTAATTAAATTGTACTAAAAAATATCATTTAAGTCCATTTTATTTCACTTAAAAGTAATTATAGGAAAAAATTATAAGAAAAAAATAAGGAAAATAATAGTAAAACAAAAAAATGTTTAATTTTTAATGAATTTGAATTTTGGTAACGCGAAATATTTATTTTATTTTCCAAAAGAAAAGTAGTTTATATTTTATTTGTAGTTAATTAATCGAGTTTAAATTTTATTAATATTTTTATTTTGTGTAATTAATTTAAAAAAAAAAATGACAACCGCTTTGATTAAAATTGATTAATTTTTAATTATATAATTTAATTTTTTGTTTTTTTGGTTACATTAATTTTTAGGTTTTATTTATTAATTTTTTTTAAATTTTTATTTATTTATTTATTAATTTAATTTTAAGTTTTTAGAGTTTTAATATAATAGTTTTAGAGTTGTTTGATTTTATTAATATTATGTTTGTTTTGTTTTATGCAATGAGGAGACGGAATTTTTTATTGTAGATATTTTATTAGATGCACAAGCTGAAAGTAAACAAATTTAAATTTTTTAATTAATGTTTTTAATTAAAAAAATTTTAAATGTCTAATATTACAATATATAAAATACAATTTAATAGGCCACATATGTACATTATGATTAAAATTCAAAAAAAAAAATAAGGAAACTTCATTAAACAAAAATATGAATGATCAAATTATTAGAAAGGAGACATTCATGCTGATTCACATGAGTATTCTTCGCTTTCCACTTTAACTATAAACTAATTTTAGTTGTATAATGAAAAGGATACTCATCCGAATTGGCTAAATAAGGGGTGTTTCGTTTATTCATTCCACATACAGAAAAGAAGGAATAGATTATTGTTCAGGTGACCTCAGAATATTCCATGTTTTTTCAATTCGCATAATATGAACGTTCTGGAAATGGTATTAATTGTTTGTTATTCATTCTAGGTATTCTATTCTTTTTTCGTCTTTTCTTTTACTCATTCGGTTAGCTTCTTAGTTTGCTAAATGGTAATCCTATTCGAATAGGAACGAATTTTTGTCCAAAGAAAGAGCCAAGAATATTTTTTTTTCTACTTTTAACAGTTGGCACGAAGCTCTAAAAATATAATTTATTATTTAGAATTTTTACAAATATAAAATAACGATAACATACAGGGTGAAGAAAAAGTATGGAAACCTCTAGAAATCTCGCGGTGTTCTGTCAAAAATTCAAAAAAAAAAAAAAAAACTTAGATAATTTTCAACAAAGAATTCAACGGTAGCCTTGGATGTGACCTTGAGCCTCATCTTCAAGGTCATTTTGAGGCCACGGTCATTTTTGAAATGGGAACCCCTATTTTTGTTGCAAGAATCGAAAAGAACGGGAAATTGTTCGTCCGAATAGGTATTTTCCATGACCTCCCAAGGTCATCTGAAGGAATATACAGCAATTATCAAAGAAATAGGTGTAATTCGACAATACTTATATTTTTCAATATTTTCCATAATTGCTTCAAACGTATCAAAGTGACATCTAGCACACAAACTGTTTAGCTACTATTAATGCAATAATGCTGCTGGGTTAGAGTTTTTTTAATTTTTATTACGGAATTAGAAAAATTAGGTTAGAAGAAAAATAATAGTTTGGACAATAAAATATGTGTATATAACATGAAATCAAAAACAAAAAATTAATAATTACGGTTAGTTTTGGACAACATAGTTTCAATTAAATTAAATGAATTAAATAGGACGCAGGCCACATTGTACGCAGGAGGCAAGACAACTAATTTTATTATTACGGGGGTCAAAAATTTCCGAAAAAGTAAAATGTTCGCAGAATATGGTAACAAATGATTTTAAGCCACCAAAAATTGTAAGAGGCGAGGCAAAATACGAAAAACTTCAAAAAGAACTGATGCTCGGATTAGACAAATTGCGGAGACTGATCCTTTTAAGTCCTCGAGAGAAATTTTAAGATAAATTGACACGGAAATTAGTGTAGAACGGTTCGCAGACGACTAACGCGAAGCGAATTTGTTTGGGAGATCAGCAAACAAAGTTGCATTTTTAAACGCGAGACATATAAAGCAAAGAATCATATTTGAAAAAATCATAAGGATTGAAACGGAACAAGTAGCATTAGCAAGTGGAGAAATATTCTGTGGACAAACGAAACCAAAGTAAATTTACGAGGACCCGATGATAAAGTTTTCGTAAGGCGTCCACCAAACACGAAATTCCTACCTTTACAAACGGAAAACTGTTAAACACGGTAGGAGAAGTTTAATGATGTGGGGCTGTTGCTTCTGGTATGGTGTTGGGCCTTTATATAAAATAGAAGGGGCAATAACCGCTGATACATACATACACATTCTTGAAAATGTTATGAAACCCTACGCCGAGGACAATCTGCCACTTATTTGGACAATGCAACAGGACAATGATCCAAAGCATACGGCAAAGAAACCAAAGCATGGTTTCAACGTAATTAAAAGTAATGCGATGGCCGGCTCAATCACCTGACCTGAATCCAAAAGAAAATTTATGGAATGAGGTAAAGGCCGCCATTGCAACCAAAAAATTCCGAAACCAAGAACTGTGGGAATAAATTTAGGTGACCTGGAAGAATATATCTAACGCAACTTGTCAGAAGCTAGTGCCTACGGTTTGCTACGAAAATAGAAACAAATAAAAAAAAAATCATAACAAATCATGAGCATTCCTTCAGGTAAGCTTGATATGTCATCGAAAATACACATTCGGACGTAAAATTTCCCCATTCTTTTTGAATCAGAAAATAGGGGTTTCTAAATGAAAATGGAGTTCAAGGTCACATCCAAGGTTACCATTAAATTCCTTGTTGAAAATTACCTAAAATTTAATTTAGGAATTTTTTTACCGAACTCCGCGAGATTTCTAGGGGTTCCCATATTTTTCCTCACAATGTATATTCCTTCAGGTAACCGTGGAAGGTCATGGAAAATACATATTCAGACGTAAAGTTTCCTGCTCTTTTTGATTCTACCACCAAAAATGGGGTTCTCATTTAAAAAATAACCTTGACCTGACTTCAAAATGACCTTAAAGATGAGGTTCACGGTCACATCCAGGCTCACCATTAAATTCCTTGTTGGAAATTACCTAAGATATAACCTTGTTAATTTGTTTTTTACCGAACTCCTCGAGATTTCTGGGGGTTTCCATACTTTTTCCTCACCCTGTATGTATAATATGTGACGCCAAATGATATTCAACAAAATTGTGAATTGTTATTTAAAACCAACTCATAAAACTAGATATATTTAACCAATTCCACT
Organism: Tipula helvola; assembly: GCA_963556165.1. NCBI lineage: Eukaryota > Metazoa > Arthropoda > Insecta > Diptera > Tipulidae > Tipula > Tipula helvola. The sequence goes on from OY744483.1 coordinate 64,520,317, forward strand.
ACATAAAAAGCCGTGACACAAAAATGTGTGATGGTATTTGTTAAGGGTATAAAGATTTTTATTTTCCTATGAAACGTAAAAAAACTCATAACGATGGCAACAATGCAACAGTGTGTATCTACGTCTTTCGTAATTACACAGGAGGCGAAAAAAACGTTTCATTTAAACTGTGTTCACCCTACTTTACTAACGCCTGGGTGATCCTCCAATAAAATACAAAAGCCGAAAACTCTTTTTGAAAGAACTAGCATAATTATAGTTTAATGCAGCCGCATATCAACAGACGAAGTCTTATTCAAGGCTTAAGCGAAACTCTTAGATTTTCTTGTAAAAATTTTGCGAAATGCCAGATGGTCGGGCCACCACCAAAAAAATTCAAAATTGACAAACCTAGTCGACGCTCAATATGCCCTGCAAAAAAGGATCGTAAAACAAAATCAGTGTGCTTCAAGTGCAATCAATTTATCTGTGGTAGTCACTCAATTCTGATGTGCACAGTGTTCGCAAATACTGAAGTTGAACCGGAGAATAATTAGTAGTCGAAATTGAACGGTAGAATTAAAATTTAGAATTAGTGTTGTAGGACTATGTGGGCGTTTAACCACCTCACACTGCGACCTAGAAGATCTTTTGTGCTACAAGCCCTGCTTAATTATCCGTCTAGTCAATATTCAGGCTCTTAATGAACCTGATAATACTGCCGGCCGGTATGTGATACATACTATCTGGGCTTATTGCTCTCCCTCTTAGATGTTTACTGTTGGAGGTACTTCTACACGCGATACATACTATCTGAGCTCATTGCTCTTTCCTAGACGTTTACTATATCATTTACTTCTGCTAGAAAAGCGGTAGCATTGGGACTCGAAGGATTTCAAGAGGACAGTCCCACTCTCGTATATTCCTACGAGCCTCGTCTACCGTTTTGATTTTACTCTTGCGAGTTACTGGGAATATAAATTCGCCTGTAGGTCACCTAGTTTTACTACACGAAGGCTAAATAAAACTGGAAGGTGCCTGGAATTCAGAGTCCGCATATTTGGACTGATTAACCTATCAGCCATTCATCCTTCGGCATATGCTGTTCCACATTAGATTAGGGTTTTTTGTCAAGGTTTTCTCTTTTAGCGCCGTACTTTAGCCTGTCCCAAAAGGCCACATTCTGCCTAATACACGCGCCAATTAAAAAACGGAACAGAAATTTTCTTCGAAAAAATACCCAGATTTGAACGCTTGTATCTTGGTGAAATAACACCTTTCAAAAAAAAAATTTGTTTCTTGTTGAAGGAAATTTTGTTTTCTTTTCGATACTGGAAACCGATTTATTTTATTTTGTTTTTTAATGACTTTTTTGAGTAAAACAAAAGGTGTCTAAAAAAAACAAAATTTGATGCTGTTTGAAACTGTAAACGAACTTGCTCGATATTTCATTCCAAAATCCAAATCGGCCATTTTATAGAGAATTAAGAAGCCTTGCAAAATTATACTAGGAAAATTTCTGTGCGGCCACTTCTTGTCGAGTTATTGAAATTTCGAGCACCTCTAGCGCCACCATTTTGTTTTTTTTTTCACTGATAAAGGCATAACTAGGTATCACTCATAAAGGCTTTTGTCGGCCATAAAGAACTCCTCTTTACATCTGAACTCATTTGGCCCGAAACAGGCTAGAATAAAGTTTCTGACCCGAAACAGGCTAGAGTATCCAGCGCTTTGTCAACAGCTCAAAACGGCTTCATTGAGTTAGTACATAGGTAATTAATAAATAGTGGTATGGACTCCCACCTTAACCTAATCTATGAGTGTGGTAACAACTAACCTCGTTCTTTCATCTTGGTATTTTCCCCCTTTTAAACATTTCTATTAAAATTTTCTGCTCCATTATTTACGACTAATATTTAGATTAAAATACACCATTTCTTACTCAATTTTAATTCCACTATTATAATTTTCGTTAATTTATAACTTGATCCGAAAGCTTCTAAATTGACTTTCGTGTCTTTTAACCACGATTCCGCAAAATAACCTTTTTCAAATCCAAAATCTTTAGAATGTGATGGCAAATTTTGAAGTTTGACATGGTTAAATTATCTTATAACAACCGTTCTGAGAAAATTTATTTTGGTGCAGTTCTCTGACGGACAATATCCAATTTTAGTTTGTCATCCGTATAGCTAATTTCCAATAATTTCGCAACTTTATTATCCACTGTTAAAATGATGAAAGTTTGATAAAACTAGAACAGCCAGTGACTTGAAGCCAGAAGAAACGTTCGATGGGCTTGAATGAATTATTTAAAATTTTACAACCACTCGTTCAGAAAATATGAACTCTGTTACGGCACGATTTTAACGCTTTCAGGATTACCGCGCTTCATAATTTGATTATTGTAATCTAATTGTACAAACTCGATTATCATGAAACAGAAAAAAGAGGGAAAAAGTGTAAGTGAAATAGCGATTTGAGATTATCGCGATAATCTTTGAGTCTGTCGATGTATTATTATCTTTTAGTAAATTTTATTAAAACATTCATTTAATCCTGTTTTAATAATGAAAATTTGATACACTAACATTTTTAGAAGGAAGGTCATAATTTTGAATACAAATCTGATCTCTAAATTTTGCAGAATATAATTAAAGGTTTTCCTCCTATGACACGGTTTCATTCTAAAACGGTAAGGCAAATTGTGAGGAATCCTCGTATAATTTGGTTTACGTTACCAATGGAACCTCTAATAAATAACGTCGTTTAACACGGTTTCGCATAACACGGAACCTAACTAACGTGTTATAGGAGGGAAACCTGTAATACCGAGAGGTTAGATTCAAGAAATGTTGAGTAATACCTCAAAATAAAAAATTAGAGATAGACATTTTTAACAGATAACGGCGACTTTAAGACAAAATTTATAGCTGAGTTATTCAATACGGAATAAAATCTAAAGCCAAACATAAAATCTTTGATTTATGTTATGTATATAAAAGCAACGATGTAATGAAATAGATACATGAAACTCAAAAATATACAATGTGTGAAGGATTTACTCATTCATGATTTCCGGCAGTGTCAATTTTCATAAAACTCTGAAATTGTTTCCTAAAAACCGAAACAACCGAATGGGGGCGAAATTCATACCTTCTCTTCTGATCATTTAAACCAACCTAAACATGAAATTGAAGAAGCAGTAAAACCTAACGGTAGTGTTAAAACAAACAGAACTAACCACATCTAGCTTCCAGTAAATAGGAAAAATACGTAATCAATATGGTATTACTTGCGAGTAATAATTAAAGAATTTCATTGAAAGTTATATTTTGCCAAATTTTGTAGCACAAAATTTATTAATATAAAAAAAGGGTTACAAAAATGTGTTTGTGTAACTCTTTGGTATTCGCAATTTTTGTGTCGTTCTGTTTAGATTCGATTCGTTACTGTGTCAAGCAAATTTACCTTCAGGTGCTTATTGATTTAAAGAAAAATACAAAATAGGAAGTGAGTGTATGTTTGAGAAATTGAAAATGTTTAACGGTGCTAAATAAATCCAAATTAAATCTTCGCGTCCAATATGTAAACGATCAAATTCAGATTTTTTTCATATAAAAAAAAAAATCACTTTGAATGGGATAGAGTTTTCAGATTTATAAATAGACACCGTATACAGAGCTAAACAAAAATATACACATTTTTTGTTTCCGAAGAAGTGAAACTGAAACAAATTACATTTATTATGATGCAATAAAAAAAAAAAATAAAAAAACACAAAAATACGAAGCAGCGCGTTCTAAAAATACAGCTAAATTACTATTACTCATGTAAATTATCAATCCTGTATCTCTTCATAGATAAGCATAAAAACCATTATTGATTTTAACTTAATTCACGAGTCACGAAAAAACAGTAAAGTACAAAAAGTAAGCAATACATGGCAAAATGTCGCAATTTGGCAACAGGTTACACAATACAGCGCGCGGCCACTTCTATTTATGTGCTCGCCTATGTGGTAGTGAGGAATCAATATCAATTTATATTGTATAAATTGTAAAACAACAATCGGTTTTTGAGCTTCCGTATAAAAAATACCATAGACTTTAATTTTTAATTTTAATCATCTTAATTTTAGAGTACGATGACAGATGAATATTGTGTGGGAGTATTTATATACACAAAGAATTTGATATAAAATGAAATGATCTGACTTGTGTAAAGAATTTCACCAAATATTTTATTATAATCGTTTCACAATGCCACAAGAGTACGTCATATTTTATGTAATTTCAAAAAATTGTATATTAACCCGAATAGACGATTCCTGTTCCTGTGGTGTGGAAAAATATGTTCTTTCCTATGGTTACATTATTTTTTAGTAAACTTAACTGTACGGTAAACTTAACGTAGAACTAAGTATTCAAAAATTAAAACTTTTAACCTTAGAGAGAGCTAAGTTAATTTTTAGATATCATTCTCAAACATTAAATTTGTATTAAAGTCAATTTGTAGAATTTTAAATCGAGAACCGTTTCGTAAACTACTGACACATCGAATTTCTTAATCATAATTACACATAATGATTTCCAAAATTAAAATAGGTTACACATAACATAAATTAATTTCGTTTAACAATGAAATGGTAATGAATGATGATATATTAGAAACGTAAACAAACAAGAAACTAATTTGTATTTAAAAGAACAAAACAAATGTTTCTTTTGTAGTCGAGATGAGGTCCATATCAAACATTTTTAACCGACATAACAAACAAAAAAGTAACTAATTAATGATCGGCAATTCCTCTTCAGGAAAAACTGGCCGGAAAAATTTCATTTCAACGGAATGGAACTTGATATTCTGTTATCTAGCTGGATTTTATTTTTTTAGTATTGTCAGATTTTTTCGGAGTGGAATCACACCGATTGGCGATTTTTCAGTCAATAAACATCTTGTGAAAGTTTCATTAGTGAAGAGGCTGAGTCTTACAAGAGAAATCGCCCTATGAAGCTATGAGGCCAAAAGAGATTGAACGATATGTTAAGGGATTTGGGTTTACCAAAATATGGTACAGAGCTTCTCGCGTCAAATCTTAAGAAAGATGGTCATTTGGCTAAGAAGACTTCTGTTACTTTTTATAGACATCGGGAGAAAGAATTCCTTCCCTTTTTCACGAAAGAAGAGTCTCTTGTTTATTGCAAAGATGTTCGTGGACTTTTTGATTACGGTACTGTTGCACAACACAAATAAACTGGCTTCCATACCCATAGCACATTCCGTGAACATGCCAGAAGAGTACGAGTCATTACACTTTGTGCTTGAAAAAATTCATTATAGTGATCACAATTGGCAAATTTGTGGAGACCTCAAAATATACTCACCATTCTCTTAGGGCAACAAAAGGGGCATACGAAATATTCGTGCTTTAATATTCGTGCTTTTTATGTTTGTGGGACAGTCATGATCGTACGAATCACTATACATTGAAAAATTGGCCTATGAGAAATACTTTAGTTCCTGGTTTAGCTAATATTCTCGCTGAACCATTGGTACCACCTGAAAGAGTTCTTCTTCCTCCATTACATATAAAACTCGGATTAATTAAACAATTAGCCAAATCATTTAAAGGAGAAGGGGATGCTTTTAGGTACCTCCAACAGAAGTTTCCAAATAAATCCGAAGCCAAACTTAAGGAAGGAGTTTCCGATGGGCCGGAAATTCAGAAATTCCTTCGCGATACTGAATTTGTGGAATCAATGAACGCCCAGCAGGCAAAAGCTTGGCTTAGCCTTAAAACTATAGTGAAAAACTTCTTAGGCAATAAGAAAAGTCCTAATTACAAAAAAGATATAGAGGGGTTACTTGAGAACTACAAGATTGCTGGCTGTCTTATGAACTTGAAGCTCCATTTCCTTCATTCCCATGTAGACTATTTTCCAGAGAAGATCCACCAAGATCTCAAGGAAATCAAATGCCGCTATCAAGGTAAGTGGGACGTCAGTATGTTGGCGGACTATTGTTGGAATCTGAAGAGAGATGCACCAGGAGAGAAGATAACCAGAAAGAGGAAGCCCCTCAGAAGTTCCTTCAAGAGTAAGAGAGACCGATACAATAAGGCGCAATAATTGGGGAAACAGAGCCGGCGAGATACTTTTTTAACTTTGCAAGGGGTGTTTGCGTGAAAATCTACCAGTTCGCGAGAAATAAGAGGCTTCACCCGTTGAACAATCGTGAGGGGTGAGGAAACTTACGGTTGAAAAAGCACCCTGATTCGTGAGAGGCGAGGGGATTTATAGTTGAAAAAGTACTCCGATTTCGGAAAGGCGAGGGGACTTACGGTTGAAAAAGTACCCTGAACTATATATGAGGGGACTCGTCTCAAAAGTTACCCCGAATTACACCCCACTTTACCTTGTATGAAAATTGCCGTTCTAATTCTCATAACAGCGTGTATGTGGGTGGCGAAGAGCACTGAGGGTTGACGAGGAGATTGAATTCATTTTCGGTAGTCTTCTTTGTTTTCAGCAGCCTGGAAAACGTAGGCATACGCACCCTACTCGACTTTGTATGAAAATTGGCACTTCAACCCCCTTAAAGAGGTGTATGGGGCTGGTCAAGTGACGCTAGGGGATAACGAGGGGGGTCTTATCATTTTTGGTAGTCTTCTTCGTTCTTAGCGGCCCAGAAACATAGGAATACACACTATACTCGACTTTGTATGAGAATTGAAATTTCAACTCCCAGAAGGGGCTGTATGGAGGGTGGTAACGGGGAAATGGCTAGTTAAAATTTTGGTTTATGGTCATATTCGGTCTCAGCGACCCCAAAAACGGAGGGGTAGGCGGTCTACCCTCTGTGTCTTGACATTTTTTTTTTGTGTGCTGTTTGCAGATTTTGAAAACTAAATATTTTGTTTTCCAAAACCTCTTTTATCGACGCTTTGCAGGTAGTTGATTCCGAAAAAGTAAAACATGAATGTTCGTCCTGTCTGGATGTCTCTACCCACAGTATCTCGATAATGGCTTCATGAATAAGTAAGAAAATGCCTGTTTAAAAAATTTTCCAATGTACCCATGTTTATATACACTCCTGTACAAAATTAACGCATATTTGTAATAAAAAAATACCGCTGGTCAATTTCAGTGGAACTGGTATCAAATGATCCCAATTTTATATTTTTCTCAAACAAGGCCTCAAAACAAATGTGGCGTTATGGAATTATAGTGGGTATTTTTCATTGCAAAATGTTAAAATGTGTCTAACTATTTCTTTTTTTTGATTTTCAAAAGCGGTTTATAAACATTAAAACTAGCTTTATTACAATTTAGTTTGATTAATTTAGTAATGAGTATTCATCCCCCCCCCTTATTACAGCTTCCATCCTTCTTGGCATACTAAGTATGTAGAATGCTTTGAATCATTTCTTGCGGAATGAGATTCCACTCTTCTCGCGCTGCAACTCACAACTCTGCTATCGAATCTGGTGGGGATTTCTAGCTCTAATACGGCGTTTTAGATTATCCCATACGTGTTCGATCGGATTAAAATCCGGACTCATTGGTAGCCACTTAAATGCACGAATGCCGATATCTTGGAGATATTGTCATACCCTTGCAGCTATACGTGGACTGAAGCGTTATCATGCATTAACAAAAAACTGTCATAACCTATGAAGCCCACATATGGCAAAACGTGATCGCCAAGAATGTTCCGAACATACCAGTTTGCATTCATCCTCAAACCAATCTCCACCAGCCTTGTATGGCCCTCCCAACGAATTCCACCCCAAAACATTATTGAACTTCCACCAAACCTTACAGTTTGCACCATGTTACACTGTGCGTAGCGTTCTCCAACTCTTCTGTATACAATATCAAGTCCATCCGGTTTCCATAATTGGATTCTGGTCTCATCTGAAGAGAGAACAGTGGCCCATTGATCAGTTCCCCAATTTGCATGAGTATGAGCAAATTCTAAACGGCTGAATTTGTGGCGGGGAAGAAGCCGTGGAACTTTTACAGCCCGTTTTAGAGTTAGGTTCTCTTCTTTTAATCTTCGTCTAACTGTTCTGGCACTAATATTCACTTGGCACGCAGTAAGTAACTCATTTTTGACTTCAGTAGAAGTAAGCTTTCGATCTCGCAACGAATTCATTTTTAAAAATTGGTCGTCATGCTCGGTTGTGCACCTTTTACTTCCTTTTCCGGGCTTTCTTTTATACTCTAAGGTCTCCCGATATCGCTTAAGTATTCGTAAAACCGAAGACTGGTTCATTCCTAATTTTCGTGCAATTTGTACTTGAGAATAATCTTCCTGATACAATTTGACGACTTTAACCGCCTCCAGCTCATGAAAGGGTGCCATATTACAATAGATTTTATATTAGGTGTTTGCTTTAGAACACATTTACAAGAACTAGAGATACTGCATTTACAAATATTTGATATGCAATGGAACAAAAGCTGATCGTTGCGTTAGATGTCAAACACAATGCACTCTTGTTTAATCATTTTTGAAAAATTTAATTGATTGGCTTGCAAGTAGACTTTATCCATGGTGGTTTCTGATGTGCTATCATTTGACACTAGTAGTGTTAAAATTGACCAGCGAGATTTTTTTTTATTATAAAATAAAATATGCGTTAATTTTGTCCACGAGTGTATATCAAATATCATTATAGGGAAAATATTAAAATTAGAAAAAATTTTAGGCGAACACCTCTTTAAAACCACAAATCAACAAAATAAAATTAAACCACCAAAATTTTTTGTTTTCAAAAAACCTTTACATAAAAATTTAACTTTATTGTTATTTTAATAAAACAAACGTTTTCGATCATTAAGTGATCGTAACCTGATGATGATCACTTAGTGAACGAAAACGTTTGTTTTATTAAAATAACAATAAAGTTAAATTTTTATGTAAAGGTTTTTTGAAAACAAAAAATGTTTGTGCTTTAATTTTATTTTCTTGATTTGTGGTTTTAAAAAAATGTTTTTTGAATTTTTTTTTTTTTTAAATTTCTTTTTAAATTTTGTCATGGAAACCACGGCACGGCGGCTCATAGTTATAAAAATTTTTATCATATAAAGAATTACATTTATGCCTAATTTTAAATGTTTTTCATTTTTTTAAGAGCTAAAAATTTACAGGAATTTTTTTAAAATTATTTAAGAGTGTTAACCCTTGACAGACTAGGGATTAGCTAAGCGCGATTAGTGATTTTTTCGAGATTAGCTGTAGTGTGTCAAGTTGAAGATTAGCTAATCTCGTTTTATTTGAGGATTAGTCACTAATCGAGATTAGTGCACTAATCCTTGAAAATTTTCGAGCTTATCTCGTTATATTGGGTTTAGTGATGGTACAAGGTGAAACAATTATTTAAACATTGCTGAAAATGCAAGTGACATTATTTACGATAGAAGTTATAAAATCAATGACCTCTTAAAAAATTTGTGCTGAATAAATTTCGAGGAAAAAGAAAATCTAGTGTGTTTTAATGTATAAATCGTAGAAATATTAAATTAAAAAATGAGTCCAGCTGATTTACTAGCTATATTTCAGCGAATCACCATAATAATATTTTATTTCTCTGCAAGAAACTAATTCCTAGTCTTTTAACGCATATGGATTTGTGGTGGATTAGCTAATCTCGTTTCACTAATCGCGATTAGCTAATCCCTAGTCTATCAGTGGTATTAGGGGACGTATCGATCAAAATTCAAAAATTATTCTTATACGACCACCACCCTAAAAACATTATCGCAAAAAAATAATTATTGGCGATTTTTTTAATTTAAAGCTTAAGAGGAAAGATATGAATTAAACAGATCGAGATCTCTTACAATCAAGAAAAAGAATTACGCAATATTAAAGTATAATATGTACACCAAATAACCTAAATTTCGTCCATAATTTTGATATATCCTTAAACAAGTTTATACTGATAATAAATTAACATTACACTATTTATTTTATTAAAACAATTATGAAAGTTGAACAGATATATATAAAATGAAACATTAAATTTGTTAATTAAACTGTAACAAAAAAAAACAAAAAAAAAACTTTTGATGATAACATGAAAAATATCATAGATTATGATAGAAGAATATAAAATATAAAACCAGAAAATGTTATAAAACTTTCAGTTTGAAAAATATTTATGCAGTATGTATGTCGACTCATACGTGTATGTATGTATATCCATCTCTAGAATTCTGTGCTTCTTTTGAATTCTGCTCGTGACATATCGCCTACTTGCTAATCGGTTAACATGAAAATATTGAAAAAGATGAGGGTGTAGAGCGAAGGGAAACAATAATTGATAAGATAATTTTGAAATGTACATTTATTATATCATAGTAAATATCCTAGAAAGCATACTCTTTATTTTCTCATTCAATCATTGATAAATTTTAAATCCTCATTCAATGAAAATTAACAAGATATGTAGGTGAAATGAATATTTTAATTTTAAGCCAATGACATTCTTGGGGTAAAATATATATTTGTGTATCAGTACCGGAAATATGCGATAATAAAATTCTATCACTAAACTCGCTAAGATACAATATTCCTGTGATTAAATTTTATCTGAATTGACCGTTAAAAAACTCAAAAAAAAAAAAAACACGCGGATAAATTATAAAGGGTTAAATTATTTATTTGTAATCCATCCCAAAACCGAAAAAGGGGTGAAAAATTACAAAAGTATTGAACATTTCGCATTATGTACATATTTTGTTCTATTACATTCAACAAGTTTTGGATAAGGAAAAGTCGAGCAGATGAATTCAAGACGTAATTACGTACGTACCAGAAATGAATACGATCAATTATAATAAGATTCTACAGATAAAACTGATTTGTTTACAACGGCAATTTACATGGGAGAAATTTGTTTGTTTTTTTTATTTCATATAGTCGCGTTTTCATAATCAATCATTTTTTTTTTGTATTTTCTTATAAACGAATATGTTAGTCGAACTAAAAATAAACGCGAATAGTAATGAAAACAATAAGTTTATTGACATTTAAATTAATATTTTCATTTTTTGATAACAGAAAATTTGTTTGCGTAATTTACCAAGTCATAAGACCCACTTTCTATAGAAGAAGGTTGTTTGTGATAAAAAAAAAAATCAAATTACACGCATGTTCGGTATCGGAAAATAATAATAAAAATCATGTCAAGTTGGAAATGTTGTATTCTTCTTAGGGTCAGAATCAATTATATATTATTATCTGCAATGACCTTGGTTGATAATCTGAGATTGTGCAATCTTGAAGAAGTGGTAAAAAATATAGAAATTTCATTCCTTTCCAGATTTCTCAGTTACAAATTTTTTAGGAAAATTATGGGCTGGCAATAATACATTGCAAAAGGAAAAAATTTAATTTTGAAAAACTCATAACATGTCATTGGGACTATCGTAAAAAATCGGGGATATCCTGGAATTCTCAACAAAATAAATCCCTCAAAAAAATCCCGAAAAACACAAATTAGCAAAAGCGAAGTAAGTTTTCATAAACTTTACGCAATGTTGGGAGAGAAATATCAATAATTTTGGGCAAAAACATTTTTATCGTGTTGTAAATTCATAAATTACAATATAATAAAAATAAGGGACAATTTCACAAAAAAAAATTAAATCATAAAATGTGAAAGTTGCATAAATTGCAAAATTAACCCCGAAGAAAGCGCTCTGGGCGTTTTATTTGAATAAAATGCATAATAAGTGCACTATTCGTTTAAAATGCCTAGGCGTTATTTTTGGGGGAAGACATGAAAAATGAAAATTCGTTGCGAAACTTTGTTATACTAAAAATTTCGTTCAAGCTGATCGTTATAGAGATTTTACTGTGCAAATTGAAGTTAACTGGGCTAAAATTTTATGAAATTCAACTAACTCATTTTTTCACGTCCGATTTATCTTGTTTTTTGTTTGAGACCAGTGAAAATTTCATTTTACTTTCATTTTATTTTCACATCCCAGACTTACTCAAGAACTAGACAGCTTACAGCATCGCAGAGATGTTGCAAAACTCTGCGTGTTCTACAGATGCTTACATGGTAAATGTTCTGCAGAACTATCGGAGAAAACACCAACATTCGTTACAACAACAAGAGTAACAAGAGGAACAACCAATGCACATAGGTTTACGATGAAGCTCCCGAAACCTCGAACTGAAGAAATCAAGCGCGAATTTATATATCGAACATCAAAAAAGTGGGATTCGCTAATACACTTCAAATTAAATTCCGAAGGAATATAAAATGAATAAATTTAAGGTAGCTATTAATTTTGTTTTGGAAAAACTCCATAATTGTGCTACTTTTATCACTTTTGTTATATTATTAAAAAGCAAATACAAACAAACATAGTTATTATTTTCGTTTAGTGATAATTATTTTTACAATCTCTTGAGGACTATAGTTTCGAGCCCCTGGCTCATTGTCAACTCTTACAAATATTCTGAAGTTTGAACGATTTTCAAACAATTTCCTCTTTTTGCTTTCTTCAATTCGGACTACTTATATACATTTCGTAAATGCCGTTGTAAGGTACTTTGTCATTGAGTAATAACGGGTTATGCCTGTGGTATAACCTTACAACGGCATTTACGAAATGTATAGTAGTCCGAATTGAAGAAAGCAAAAAGAGGAAATTGTTTGAAAATCGTTCAAACTTCAGAATATTTCTAAGAGTTGACAATGAGCCAGGGGCTCGAAACTATAGTCCTCAAGAGATTGTAAAAATAATTATCACTAAACGAAAATAATAACTATGTTTGTTTGTATTTGCTTTTTAATAATATAGCTATTAATCTTTACTTGCAGGATCGTGCATTGGGTGCAGAAGCTCTGACAGTTACAAGGAGCTAGGACCGTTAATAAGTCTGCTCTGTACCCAATTAAAAAATTTATAAAAAAAAAACTAGTTACTGGTTTCAGTATACAATGTTTGCCCTCAGATTACTTTGTTTGAAAAGGGTAAATATTTTACTCTAATGTTAAAATAATCTGAGGGTAAAAAAAACTGAAATCTAGCGTCTACACCATAACAGGAGAATCATCTCCGTACCAAAAATGCTTCCGCCGCGGTGCTTGGTTGGACGCGATTCGCTCAGTATGTGTATTACGAAAAGCAAGTTTTTTGTATAACAGGGGCCGTACATTCCGAAGTCGTCGTACAAGTGGTATTCCCCATTTAACTTCATCATTTAGTCTCATCCGACCAAACAAAATTACGCAATTTGTCATCACTTCATCAGAAAAGTGAGCCTTTCATGCACTTTCTAGCTCTTATCAAGAAAGTCGAGGATCTTACCCATTTAAAGTTTGAGAATAGGTTGAGGTCGTTTCGGCCCCAAAGCCATACTTGGTAAAGATGAGGGTTTTGATTAAAGGAGATGGAAAAGATTGAAGAACACATAGAAACACATTTCATATGTAATTAACAAGATTGTTAAATTGTTTTATTTTTAATGATTTCTCTTTTTTATTTCTTTCATAAGTTTTCGTTTAAGCTGCGCTACAATGCTGTGATCGGTCTATTTTCAAGTACATACTAAATATAATTAAATGAAAACAGTTAATTTCTTACCTAACATAAAGCTCCAATATTACCTTAGTATTAAAGAAAATCAAGAATAAAACAGTAAACCCTCTAGTAATATCAAAAAAAATTTATTAATTTTCACACCGATAACCGATAAAATCTTAAATGAATACGCAGATTAATAATAAATAGAAACGATAAATTATTTTGGTTGTACTACGTTTGAAATTCCGTTAAAAAGTTGTTTTTTTCTCCCAACGTCTTAAAAGCCTCTAGTTTTAATACTGTTTTTGGGTATTAAAGTTGGCCTTTTTCTTACTATTTTAAAAATGTGTGTGTTGCTAAGCTACACTTTTAATCCTAGGTGTAAAAGTAGGCACTTTTAATACTAGGAGAAAAATATTATAGTGAAAATCCAATAATATGTATAATGTATGTATATGAAATAATTATTTTATTTTTTTTATTTTTCGTTCATATCATAACCTCCTTAGTTTCACAAAACATTTCAACAAAATTAGTTTCAATTTTGAAAGTCATGACCTCCTTAGTTTTACAAAATATTTCAACAAAATTAGTTTCAATTTTGAAGTTTTAATTACATAATTTGTACTTACTCGTATAATTAGTAATGTAAAACCGACAAGACATAAACTCTTCGTTGGAGAAAAAATAGTATGTGTTATTCGGATTAAAAGTGACTTTGTTTGACTCGCAATTATATTTGCTTTTGCTCGGCTACGCTGCGCTTCGCCTCGCATGCAAATATAATTGCTCGTCAAACAAAGTATCACTTTTAATCCTAATGACACAATGTACTATTATTGAAAACATCACTAATGTTGAATTCTATTGACGCAAAAAAACGGCTCTGGATAAAAAAACTGAACTGTCGTATTCTATTGACTCACAAAAACGCAACCCAGATCAAACAATGCTGAACTTTTCATAATATAAATTTATCTCAATTCAGTATTTTTTTTATCTAGCTAGATCATTTTTTTGCGTCAATAGAATACAACATAATATTAAACTCTATCGAGCCCAAATCGAAAGTGCGAGTTACGTGATGTTCTATTCACCCAGCTGGATCAAAAAATAAAAATATAAAGGGCTGGAACTTTACGAGGTGATCAGAACTTCGGTCTTTGCTTTCTTTAATAGGAATAGCATTCACCTGTGTCATAAAGTTGGTGTGACAGTTTTAACAGTATTGATTTCTATTTTAACCAGTATTTATTTACTTATACAACAACAGCCAAACAGGTCAAAAGCTTCAGTAACATGGGTACAGGTATCCAATTTATCATGAAAAATCATATTCTAGAACTTTATACCGAAAGTAGTATAAAAAATTATACTGATATTTCTAACCGTGTAACTGGCTATATTCCAGAACTATATCCAAAAATCATTTTAGAATCCCATTTACAACGCACATGTAAAATTTCATAATAATCGGGTAAGGAATAACCAAGTTGATCCTACTTGGCCATATTCCAGAGCTTTACCCAAAAATCATTTTAGAATCCCATTTCCAACACACATATCAAATTTCATCATAATTGGTTAAAAAATAGCCAAATTCCATCCTACTTGGCCATATTCCAGAGCTTCATCCAAAACTTATTTTAGAATTCCTTTCCCAACCCACATATCAAATTTGATAATACCCGGTTAAGGAATAGCCAAATTCCACCCTACTTGGCCATATTCCACACATATCAAATACATATTCCCATTTCCAGACACATCAAATTTCATTATAATCGGTTAAGGAATAGCCAAGTTCCATCTTACTTGGCCGTATTCCAGAGCTTCATCTAAAAATCATATTAAATCCCCATTTCCAACGCTCATGTCGAATTTCATCATAATCGGTCGAGAAATGAGCAAGTCCATCATACTTAGTCATATTCCAGAACCTCATCCAAAACTCATTTTAGAATCCCATTTCCAAAACACATGTCAAATTTCATAATAATCGGTTGATAAAATAGGCAAGTTCCATCATATAAAAAATTTGTTAACTACTCACTACATCCTAATTCAACCCCAACGCAACCCGCAAATTGACCCCTAACTTAACCTTCAAATCAATTCCAAATTCAACGCTCAACTCAACAATCAAACCAGCATATCGTCGTCCTAACTGTGAATTAACGTATCTGACATTTTTTCAAAATCTGATCTCTGATATCAAAATGTTCGTCTTGAGAAACTGAAACTGAATTCCCGGGCCGGCGTTAATTAACCCTTAGGAGACATCTTCGTCCTAACGATGAATCAATACAGGTGCAAAAATTCAGACAGTTTCTCACAATGAACCATTTTGTATCAGAGATGCGATTTTGAAAAAATATCAGATACGTTAATTCACAGTTAGGACGACGATATATAAAAAATCGTAAATATAAAATCAGGTATTTTGTATCAATTCCTATGGCAGGTACTCTACCCTCTTGACGTACAGTCTCCAAAAGCTTTTCAAATCTCCGCCTTGACCATAGAAACAGATTGGCGAAAAAAAAATTCAGTTCAGCCATTCTCGAGATACCATGGGTACAGCCATCCAGACGGACGGACATTTTTTTTTTTTTTTGCTTTTTCAGACTCAGGGACTTTCAAAACGTCGAGAAAAGTGGTTTTGGACCAACCAAATTTTTCGAATACTTTGGTTTTTTTAGACCGAAGTAAATGGCTCCAGAATAGGTTGGAGGACCTAGATCAAATTTCAAAAAAACGCATTTTTTTATATCGCGTTCTACGGCACAAAAAAACTGAACTAAGAAGATCAATTTCTAATATGAAGAGTTGAGCATTTTTTGATCCAGGTTTCGATTTTTTCCAATTCCACATCCAATTTCTTGGCAAATAATAAGATACGACTTGGCATTGTGAAGTAAATGAAAATATTAAATAAAATAAATAAATAGAAGTGATACAGTGGTACCTCGCTTAACAAACTTAATTCGTTACATTTCTGTATTATATTGAGCTGACAATCCTCTTCCTAGTCACTCGTTTTGCAAAACATCGCTCGTTAAGAGTCATTTTTTTACAATTTGTAGTTGAGGTTCGCTTAATGAGCATAATTCGTTCCAGGATCTACTCGTTAATTTTTTTTTAAATAACGAAATACATTATGTTTGTATAGACCCTTTTCCTCCAAAAAATTTGACAGTAAATTCATCGAAGCTGTATAATAATAAACTACGAATTATCACTGTAGATCAAATAAATAAGAATTATCGTTTATGAAAACAACCTCAAATGCTCAAATGAATATAAAAACGTTTCTAAAGTTAAATTTACCGTAAAAATTTAATTTTTTGGCCTAAAACACAGAAAACAAGAAATCAAGATGAAGTTTTTCTTACGCCTTCGGCAATAAATTTACATCAATTGACGTTTGAGGAAAAAAGTTAATTAAGCGCACAATCAGTCTCCTTCCTCTTCTCATCACTCGTTTTTGCGAAACGTTGCTCGTTAAGTGAGTCATTTTTAACAATTTGTTTTGCTCTAGAGATGTGCGGGTAGTAACTATTCGTTATTTAATACCCGTTACTTTTAACTACCCGAAGTAACGATTCCTTCGGTTAAAAAATATTCGTTACTTTATACCTACTAAAATGAAAACAAAACAAACAAAAATTATTTCGCTTTATTGAGTTGAAACGAACGTATATAATCAGTTATGTCTCGTTTTCTCCTCTAGTTATGTCTCTTTTTCTCCTCTAGTTATGTCTCGTTTCTCCTTACCTTTGTGTTTTTACATACAAAACACAAAACGCAAAATGTTTAACAAATTATATGGAGTAGTGATTATGTACTTTGTACCGAATAAAAAGTAACGAGTATTACGTCAAAAGTAACGAGTACCCGTGGTTAGTTAAAAGTAACGAAACTGAACATCTCTATTTGCTCGTTATGCGAGGTGCTCGTTAAGCGAGGGGTCACTGTACGAAAACCAAAAATATTTATACAAGCCGTGCGGAACAAACACTTAAGCTACAAAAATTGTCCTCTATGGCTTAGGATTAGTAATGTAAAAAATAAATCAGAAAATATATGTATATACACAATTACTGAAGTTACATGTTGAACCGAAACATGACCGACCGAGTTGTGCACCGAAAATTGACTGGACGAACCTTTCAGTCGAAAGTTACATGTGTTTTCGATATTGTGACCGAGATGACGTTTAAATGCCAAATTGTACAAAAACAAAATTAAACTAAACAAAAACAAAACCAACACGTCTAGTAAAACATCCGCTTCTTTATCTGACTACAAATTTCTTGTTTTTAAAACTCATTCTGTGTTTTGTACTTCAATTGATGATTTATTATTCTAAGATTTAACCTAGAAATAAGCTCGTGAAATGTCATTTCAGTCAGTCCGAAGTTACATGTTACACCGAAAATTAAAACCGACTCAACCAACCTAATGTTAACCGACTGACTCGGTCATTATTTCGGTCGCAATTTCGGTTGGGTTGCGGTTTACATGTTAGACTTTTCGTTAAGTTTCAGTCGGTCATCATTTCAGTTCAACATGTAACTTCAGTAAGAGTCTACTAGATATACAAGCCTATGACTACAAGCAATTTTTACAAATTGAAACACATTAAAGCCTCAATTCCATTGTGAAACAAAGTTTGTCAGTCAAAATAACTTGAGATAAAAATATAAAATCGATGGTTGCGTGAATATAGCCGGTATTCCATTGTGAAAAAATGTTGATCAGCAAAAATATATTGAGATAAAAATATAAAATCGGTTGTTGTATGAATGAGATACCCAACGTCGTCAGTAAACATTTTTATTACAAAAAAGTTGTGGCTGTGTTAGTGTGATGCCATAATTATTGACAAAAAGTATCAGATGGAGTACTTTTTATTGCAACCCTCTAACACATCTACATAAATTTTGTGTACGATGATAACATATTTCTCGCACACACTATTAAATTTCATAGTACGTCATTTTTATGGTAAAGATATTTTTTATTTTTTATTCTGTGACGGAAAATAATTGAAAAAAAATAATTCTGATATGGGAGATAATAATATTTAATTTTTTAGATAATTTTGAGAGGTGAAAATATACGAATTAAGCATAACGCATAATTTTGTTCATATTTGCTGGTTATGTTTTTATTTGCTGTCAACATTTATCCATGTGATTTTGCTATAAAATAGAAAATAAAAAAATTGTTTTTTCTTTGTCACTCTTATGTAACATTTTTTTTTGTCTTCTTTCATTTTTTCCAGCAGTCAGTAAATTTTTCATAATGGAATACAGGCTTATGAGATGCCCAACGGAGTCAGTCAAAATTTTACTTACAAAAAGATGTGTCTGTGTTAGTGGACTGATATCAAAATTTAAAAAAAGTTCAAATCGAGAACTATTTATGGCAGTCCAACTAATACAAGGACATAAATATTGTGTACCGATGAGAAATATTTCTCGCACACATTATTAATTTTAATAGTATGGCACCTTTATGGGAATGATTTTTTTTAATTTTGTATTTTAAGACAGAAAATATTCGAAAATAATAATTCTGATATGAGTAATAATAATAATTAATTTTTAAGATAGTTTTGAGACTTGAAATAATTGAATTAACACATAATACTTAATTTGTTAATTAATTGTAGGTTATGTGTTTGTTTGCTGTCAAAATACTAATAAACAATAGTGTGGCATTGTTACGGGAAAGATTTTTTTAATTTTGTATTTTATGACGGATAATCTTCGAAAAAAATAATTTTGATGTGGGTAATAATGATAATTAATTTTTTAGATTATTTTGAAACGTGAAAATAATAAAATTTACACTAATACCTAATTTTGTTTAATAATTTTTGGTTATGTTTTTGCTTGCTGTCAAAATGTGTCAAACAAATTTTGCTATTAAAAAAACAATAACAACATACTTTGTCTTTGTCACTCTGCTGGATTATTTTTTTTTGTCTTTTTCCAACTGAAGTCAGCTCAGTCAATTTTTCACAATTGAATTGAGGCATAAGTCTCTCCGCTACGCGGCAGTATAATAAAGAAAAGATATTTTTTTTTGCTTTTGCTTTGTCCGAAAACATTTTATTATTCATTTAGTTTTTTTAGTGCAGCATAATGCTTCAAAGGAAGACACGCACTTTCTGATCAAAGAGGAATACCATGTGAATTTGATTTATTCATGTACGTACATTTAAATTTTTTAGATAAATCTAGTGTATTATGTGTTTTAATAATAAAATATTGGAAATATTACTGAAAATAAATTAAATCAAATAAAAATTAATTTATGTAATCGATTTGAAAAACAAATCAAAGCGTAAAACAAACGCGTGACATCCCTCTTCGACGTAATATAATGCACTAAATAAACAAAAAAAAATTTTAACATGAAAGAAGAAATAAAACAAAAAAAATATCTTTACTTTACTACACTGCCACATAGCGGCGGAGACTTAGTGTGTCGTCACTGTTTGTAGTCATAGCATAGGCCTGTAAACTGTAATCCTGTATATTCAAGACGGCATTGATATACACTAGACTAACACAAATGCCTAAAATATTGTTTACATTTTTGTTGGTGTTCAAATATCGATACATACCAATGCCAACTCATACGGGACATTTCTTTTATAGGATCTGTGTAAAGAGCTGTACATATAAACATTTTTGTTGGCTTTGACTGTACTTTTAAAATGTCAACCAAAACAACCGTCACAACAAAACCAATGTTTCAATTCAACTACAGAACAGATAGTTTTTTCGTGTTCCATTGAAGCAGAAGAAGCACCACATTACAATTACAACATGCAGACAGAAAAAAAACGAGAATTAACGGTTTTTTTTTTTGAAGGCCTAACACAAAATAGTAAAATGGTGCTTTTGAATTTTTTTACTTACTTTATTCAAAATAAGCAGTACAAACACATCATAAAATGAACACTCCCTCACTCTCTTCAAATCACTTTCAAACCACTTAAAATCATGATTAAATCTAGAGAAAACTTCAATAATGAAATGCTTATCACATCCATAAAAACTAGCAAAAAAAATGTAGTTCAATTACTCTGTATGTACATAAATTTAACAAAACAAAAAACTATGGCATTGATCTTGCGCGTAATAGATACACACATGTGTGCAAATTCGCAGAAAATAATAATACAATTAAGCCAGACAAACACACTATATAAATAACAGACACACACTTAGTAATCTCGTGTGGCCTTCAAAAACAGAAGGCACCAACCAGAACCATATGGGATAAAAATACTATCATTTCGCATTATGTTACAAAATAGTAAATACATACATAATTTGTATAGAGTTTACGCCCGCCACGATAGCGCAGGAAAATTGAATTTGTTCTAGCTACATCATAGCCTAGCTCGAGCTCGTTTTGAAGAGAAATTTTTTAGAAAACTTTTAAATGAAAATTGTTGCACTCTTTTAAAACTAGAATATAGGTACCAAAGAAGGAAAAAAAATCAGCAGAAAAACCATTTTCCTACTAAGCGATATTACATTTAATTCTTGAAACTGACATTAGTGTTTTACAAGATGAATTTCTTATCACGTAGGAATAATATTTTTTTGTTTTTTATTTAGGTTATAAGTGTTACAGAAAAATAGAGAATAGCTAGATTGTTGATGTAGCCAAATTGTATCTGAATAGTGCTCTAACAACAACAAATCACAAACTTTTTTTTTATATACATATAAATATTTCTGATAACAAAGTAGCTATATTATGTACATAAAAGTCCGTGAATATTAAATCATTTCTATACATGTAATATACATATATGCTCGTTTTTATTTTTATTCATCAAGACAATAAAAAATAGGATTTTACACAAAAAGGAAAGTTTTTCTCTACAGTCTACAGTGTCTACACTTTATTTTGAATTAATGCGGAATCGCTCGACTTATATATAAATTGAATAAAAGTTAATAACCTTTTATGTAATTTATATCATATAAGACTATTTTCATTTCTAAATTTATTTTTGCTTAATTCATAATATGAATTAATTAAGAGAATTTGATTTATGTATATAACGTTGCTAGCTATATACAGATAAATAATATTAAAACGATAAAACATAAAAATAAGACACAATACAAAAATATAATGAAGTATCGTACTATCGTACATACATAAAAAAATCGACAAAAAATTCTATGTTTTTTTAGGAGAAGAAAAAAAATTTCATTACTTCATTTCATTTTTAGATTACTGTTTTTTTTTTTTTTTTGGTTTATTACACTAAATTATTAATCAAGCACATTTTTATTTATAATTTTAATTATCACGAAAACTTTGTTTTAAAAATAATCTAAGCTGTAACTATTTCATTTACTGTTTGGTCTACTAAAAACTAAACTAATCTAAAAAAAACGACAAGGGATTTTTCATAATCTATGATCGGTGATGCCGAAGAACATAATTACGACCATTGGAGTGCAGGGTTCTTGGGCCGAACCAAATTTCTTGTGAATGGAGCAAAGCACTGTGCAAATGGTCTACGTAAAATGGATCTATAGCAGTGCGTCCTCGATTTATCTACTGCGTAAGACCAAGATGTTAAAATTAAAATGCGAAAAAGTTGAGATGAGAATGCCTTAGGGCCTCCAGAACAAATGTTAAAGAACAAGAAGAAAACAAACAAACACATAATATTATCCTGATCTTGAGGTCGTTTTTTGTGATAAAAAAAAAACAACAAAAAGAAATACGTACAACAAAAAAATACTAAACAAGATGGAATTCAATATTGTATAATTGTTTTCTACATTTTTATTTTTTTAGTTTGAACACAGTTTTTCACATAAATCAAATTTCCACAGGAACTTAATTAATCGTAATTATAACAATTCACTTCGTTAATTCAAGCAAAAACAATCAATATTTATGTTAAAAACAAATTTAATTACTAAATTAAATGTATTTTATTATGAATTCTAATTTTTAAAGTTTTTCCGACTTACCACGACACAGCACAACACTGACGACAGACCGCCATTTTGAAAAAAAAAAATTATTTGATACAATATCGAATAAAAAATAAACACAAAAAAAAAAAAAAAATTAAATTCTATGTTTTTTTTGAGTTCGAGAGTGGTCGAGATATATTTGTTATATTTTGCATATGGATAGATTTTTGAATAAAAATTTTGGGTTTTAAAATAATTTTGTGAAGAATGTATAAATTTTATATATATTTTAATTTGATGGAATGATTATTGATGTAACTTAAACAAAATGTACAAATCAAATAAAATTTTTGTTTGTCATTTTGTCAGAGAAATTTTGATTTTTGAAAATGCTCCGCCGCTATTCGGTTTTTTGTTTATGGCTGAGTACATATACAGCGGGTAAACGAATATGTATGTAGTTAAAATTTTTTAAAAAATTGCACTAAAGCGTCATTTATAATTTAAAATTTTTAATGCAAACGCAAATTTTTGTTATGAAATAGTTAAATTAAACTTTCTTATTTCTAATGTTATAATTGCCCGGTTATTTTTGGACTCGGCCCTTACCACTTTTACAGTTAAACATTACAAATACAAATCCAAGGGTGACGTTGGCGTTGTGATTGTTAACGTCACTTTCAATTCGTTTTCGATAGTTTTATGTCTCTTGTTTCAAGAATAAAATTTTCTCTATTTCGCATTTTCTAATGATCAGACTCATCCTTTTCTTTACATCGATAAAATCTAGCACAATAATTGACGATTGGAATGGCACATTTTGTTGGTGGCTAATACGGTAGACAGACACAAAGTTAATCGCGATTTTCATTTATCCCGATTGTCAAAAATCGCGTTTGAAAACGAAATAGTCCAGTTTTTTGTGAAAATTTGTAATGACAGTCGCGATAATGGCTATTTGAACATCGTCAATAGTAGCACCGATTATATCCCTCATTCCATATTTATCCTGAATTTTTTTCTCACCATATTTTGTTTCTAGTTTTTTTCGAAAATAGTTGTCGGAAATGTTATGTGCCGCTAAATATTTATTTATTAGGCAAGTTACATTTTCTATGCACCTAGACACACTAGGTTGTGATAGGCCGAAAACATTGTTGCTACCAATGGAAGCTTGATAGCTTCCTTGCCCATAAAAATGCAAAGTAGCTAGCACCTAAGAAATAAGATTCAGATATGTACCTATTGTAGTTCTATTTGCATTTTAAAATAATTAATACAAACTTGTAAGTGGAAGCGCAATTCTGCTGCTAATTGGGATATCAAAGTCAAAACATTTCCCTTTTGCAAACGAAAATACTTGTGGAATAGACTATCAGGAAGCTTAAAGGGATCCTCGGCCGTTCTTATGTTCTTCAACCTCATTTTAGTTTTTGTCTAAAAAAAATTATTTAATTAATTTTTCTTAAAAATCCATTTTTTAAATCAGTTTTTTGATTTAATTAGCAAAATCAGAACACAATCCACTTTTGTTCAAAATCTATCAAAAAATAATTTCTTCTTGTTATAAAAGTTGCATATTTATGTCTTCTATTTTTAGTAAAAATCTTCTAAGCGAAAAAAATCAAAAAATTAGCTTTCTTTTAATGCGGAATAGCAATTCTTCTACTTTATCCTTTTATTTTGACCTTTAATAATTTTGATACAAATGTATAGAAGAATAGAAGATATTGAGAATAGATTATGTACATTGAGTCGACTTGAATAATCACATTAATCTACAAAATATATACTAAAGATACATGTTAAACCCAAAAGTGATTGACTGAGTTATGACTGAAAGTGATCTGACTGAAATTTTGGGTTGGTGATTGGTTACATGGGATTTTTTTATTTGATCTGAATTGACATTTTAAATGCCACTTTGTTCTAAAATTATATTTAAATTATTAGAAAATTATTTAAAATAATTTTAAAATCACTTCGAAAATGTATAAAACCTTTTGCCTGTATGAAAAAATCTGTCAGTTCAACTAAATTAAAGTTTACAGGTTTAACTCAATATATAAACTGACTCAACCAACCAAATTTAAGTTGACCGCACTCAGACTACTTTCAGATAACTTTCAGCCAAGTCACCGTTTACATGTTGAATTTAACTCAGACGTTTTCAGTCAGATCACTTTCGGTTTAACATGCATCTTTAGTAATAATCACAGTATGTAGTTCTTAAAATTCATTTAGCACAAAAACAATATTATTTTTATATTCATATGAAAATTCACGATGTACAAAAATAAAAAATTTAATTTAAATGAAAATCGTCGCCTTTGGCTTGTATTACTTTAAGTCCTGGTTTCCATTCCACTGAAAATTTCGTTGTATTTTTTACAACGGGCTGTGGTAAATATTTAAAAGGTGATAACTCGAGTTATGCGCTTTTACGCATTATTTCAATTTCGAAATCTGCATATTCGATTTCATATCATATTAATTTTTTGTAGTATTCCGACAACTACACACAACCGAAATAATTGTTTATAAAAACCAGAATTCTAAAAACTCTTACGATTTTGAGTAACTTAAAAAGTTTAAGAACGTTTTCCTAGAAATTGCGAATTTAGAGTTATTACCTTTTAAATCTTTACCACAGTATTATTTTTGTGTGGTTGTATCGGTGTTTCTTTTGTAAATGTATTTGTAATACAATTATAATTGTAATCCAGCCACTTTACACTTGCTTTCTTGCATTACGTTTCTCACTTCGTTCCCTTCCTCCGTACCTACAAACTGATTTCGAAGGTCAAAATTTTTGTAATTCTTTTTTCAACAAATTTTTTTTGTGATTCTTGTGATTCTCTGCACTAACACAAACAGAAAAGAAATATAAAATATTTCAAGGCCGCATTGTTTTTTTTTGTTTACAAATTTTACGTAATTATATAAATCTAATTATAT
Source organism: Tipula helvola (assembly GCA_963556165.1). Classification (NCBI taxonomy): domain Eukaryota; kingdom Metazoa; phylum Arthropoda; class Insecta; order Diptera; family Tipulidae; genus Tipula; species Tipula helvola. The sequence continues at coordinate 64,545,785 of OY744483.1, forward strand.
TTTTCTACAAAGAAAATACTGTTATATTTAGCTTCTTGAACCTAAATATAACAGTATTTTCACAGTAGTTTTTATGAGTCAAATGAATTATAATACCTATTGGCGATTGTAAAAGTAGAGAAAGCGCCTCTCGAGGACAATAGTTAAAATGATGCACCTGATAAAATGACATTTGTCACAAATGCGACGAAAGAAAATTTAGCAATGCGGTAATTAAAAATTGTTTTTATAGTCCGAAATTGGAATAATTTACAATTATTAGCAATCCGGTAAGTAAAAATTGTGTTTACAGTTCAAAATTGGAATTGTTTACAATAATTTCGAACGTCAAATTATCAGGTACCTCAGTTTAAAAAATTTCCACTAGGTGGAATCCGTGATGCTCCAATCGTCAATAAAGGACATAACTATACTTTTCCATAGTAAACTTGCGGTCAATGATATAAGCAGATTTATCGATAATGCAGTATTATTTAATACGTGGAAACATAGTACGGGATAACTTCTAAAGATGTCAGCTTTAACAATTTTTAATTTTTGGTAAATAAATAAAAAATAAAATGAATTTTTTTTATAATTCATGTCTACTTGTAAGTTTTATTCGTGTTTTTTGCTTTTGTATACATTTTTGTTTCGAAACAACAAAAAAAAAATTTAAAAACAACTACTAGTGCCATCTTAAGATTTAATCTATCTATCGCCGTTTTTTGACGGTTAATGTCCTTTATAGGTTATTATAATTTATTTGCCTATAAGGGAAATCGCTAACAAATTTTGAAGACAACATGAATCTACAACGGTAGACAGACACAAAGTTAATCGCGATTTTCATGTATCCCGATTATCAAAAATCGCGTTGTCAAAACGAAATAATCCAGTTTTTTGTGAAGATTGTGTAATAACAGTCGTCTGTCATTACAAGATTTTCACCTAAACCGGATTATTTTGTTTCCACAACGCGATTTTTGACAAAAATGACAACTGAAAATCGCGATTAACTCTGTGTCTGTCTACGGTATTAGGTAGAGATGGCATTACTAGTAATTGAACGAATCCCAATAAACAACTCAATTAAATATTAACGCGAATATAATATTAATATTAAACGAAATAAAAAAACAAAATCTCGGTTGAAAGGTAGGGAACAATTTTATGTGCAAATACAATTTTTCTGACTTTTTTTTTCATTTTCTTTGTTCAACGGTTAGTGGTGCCATCTCTACCCAAGGCACAGGTACTAGCATTTTAACGCATCCCAACAAGCAGATGTTTGCTTCAAGCTTTACTATGAGAATTATGACTAATTTCCCTTATAGATATTATAATTTATTTGTTAAAAAGTAGATAAAAGCAATTTACCCTACTATTGGTACGCAGCCAAAATATGTGATTGAATAAATTATTTACCGACCAAACGGCTCAGTGATTAAAGCTGCGGCGTTTGGATCGGGAGGTACCGGGTTCGAATCCCGATAGGGGCAGGATGCAAAAGGGATTTTTCATCATCTGATTACGATCGGTGATGACTGATGACAATGAATACAACTATGACCCCCTGTTGAGAGTGCAGAATCCATGGGCCGACCCATCTTTCATGTCAGCACTATAGGCTGGCATGAAGCAATGCAATGTGCAGGTGGTTTATACAAAACGGGTCTATAGCCGTACGTCCTCGATTTGGCTGCTACTGCTTAAAGTAGAACGGTAAAAGTTAACTGCGAAAGAGTTGGGAGTGCCTCGAGCCCCAGAAAAGATTGCATAGAATAAAACGAAAAAGAAAAAAAAAGAATAAATTATTTACGAAATTATTTTTTTTTACACCATAACAAAACACTTTAGACGTGTATAGCCGTCATAAAGTCAATAAACGTCATAGCGTTGAGCATCAATTATCCTACATTGTGGAAGCCATGACGGGAATACACATCGAAACTGGTATCACTATGTTATGATTTAGTTGCGACAAACTATTCATATCATAACTAGTAAATTAGCTGGACTCGTTTTTTAATTCAATATTTCTAAGATGTATACATTAAAACATACTAGTTTTTCTTTTTATAAACATAACCTCAAAATGTATTCAGCACAAATTGTTTAAGGTGTCATTGATTTTATAACTTCTATCATAAACTCACGCCGACACTTTCTGCACTAGTCTCGATTAATGAAACAAGATTAGCTAATCTTCAACTTGACACACTACAGCTAATCTCAAAAAAATCACTAATCGCGCTTAGCTAATCCTAGTTTGTCAAGGTTATTAAACAGGCAAATCATAATTTTAAAACATGAGTTTTTGGGACATAATAGTCTATCCGCTGAAATGCAGTATCCGCTTATAAGAGTGTTCGTTGAAGTGAGGTTTTACTGTATTTGAAATGCATAATAATTTTAAATTGATTCATATAAATATTATCGATTTTGTACAAGAAAGCGATGTACAATTTGTCTGTCTTGGCTAAAAATACTGATTAATTTTACATAAAACATAATACATACATCATTTCAAAAATTTCGTCTTGTTAATTAATCCTCTCAAACGCCTTGTACAATATATTGTACATCAACTTTCATCGCTTCGACCAACCGTAATTTTTAATTTTTGTCTCATTTCTCTTGTGCGATCGTTCTCTTAAGTATTTATGTTCACACTACAGTTTTATGAGCAATGCCATATCATAGCAGTGCATAATTGTGCTACGTATTTTATTTTTGGAAGAAAGTCAATTTTAAATGGCGTTTGAAACGGTTAAAAAAATCTTGTACAACGCACTAATCACAAATTCATCCAAAATACCGCAGCCACTTTCTACAAAATCTACACAAAAATTTCATCGGTTTAATCTGGCAGCACTAAATTTAAATGTCCCATTCAAAAAAAAAAAAAAAAAAAACTAAAAAAATACAACACAAAACTATAATTTTTTTTCCATTCAAATCGTCCCTTGAACATCTTGACGGGTTTTTTAAATGACGCCATGTCTGATCGAAAAAAAAATAACAAAAAAATATTTTTTAAAAAAAGTTAAAATATTGTAAATAAAATTCTAATCAAATATAAATAATTATAAAAATTTATAGTTTTTTGTTTCCGTTTCTCATTTTAATTCAATAATTATATGTGTTATTTAAATAAAATATTTAATTAAAAAAAATGTGTTGTTCATAAAAAAAAAATAAATAAAAATAAGAGAAGAAAAAAGTAATATTATGCCTTTTTTTGTAGTAGTGTGTATAAAATAAAACAAAAGAAATGAAATAAAAAAAAATTGTATGTTGATTTTTGTGAAAAATATGTGTTTTTGTTTTGTTTAGAAAAGAAATAAGTTTAAAAAATTATAAATTATATACCTAAATCATATTATTATTATAACTTAACAACATATAGGAAATAAATAAGGAAATTTAAAAGAACAAACGTAAGTAAATCATACAATTTTTGTTAATAGTTGTCTTCTTTTTCGTAATTGACTTTTGATTGGCCTTCAAAATGGATTTTTTTTTTGGTGGATTCACAAGACCTCCCTAAAAACTGTAAATCAAATAAATATTGATTAGGAAAATTGCAGTTTTACATTTTTCCTCTCGGTGTTTTTTCTCATAATCGGATTTTTTGTTCTGCTCTAATGTTTTTATATTTTGGGAAAAGTAAAAAAATTAAGAGAAAAATAATTTATATGGTGGTTTTATTCTGGATTTTCCTATTGAGCTTATTAGTACCAATGATTTTCTTATTAGTTTGGGCCCAAATAATTTCAGTTTTGCACATCGTTGGAACTCAAGTGTTTCTCTTTATGGACTGTGGAATATTTTAATTTCCGTGTGTAGGTTTTTTCTTTTTTAATTTTTGTTTCATTTCTATAACTTCATTTTTGCTTTTTTGTGTTTCTGCATCATAGAATTCTTAAAATTTTTTATTACAAATCGCTTTCATCACACAAGAAAAAAAAACACAAAAATTGATTAAAAAAAGTAAAGCCATTTAGTATTTGTGGGAGAATAAATTTATAATATTTGGAATGTCGTCAGAACTTAGAATAAGCGAGATGACGATGTACTGAGCTTAAATATTTTTTTAAATTTTGCCCTGTGCACTAAGTAGCCAGTATGCTAAGACCTAATGTTAATCGTTGAAATTACTAATCTTTGATAGATTTTCCTGGGTGATGTTATTTCAAGGTCAACTCAACAAATATCCCATTTCATTATTGACGTTATTTTAGAATATTATTTTGGTATTGTTTATTATTGATTGTTCATGCATTTGGAAATCTGATATTTTTTTAAGATTGGGCCGGGAGTGTCTCAAAATCCCGGTTTTAAAAAATCTCGGTTTTAATCTCGCATTTTATTTATATTTATTTTTAAATTAAATTCCCCATTTTCCAGAATTTATAATTTTTGATTATTTTCGTTTTAAAGTAAAAATAAAAATCCGTTTTTTCCAAAATTTGTAAAAACCGAGATTTTCTAGCACCGAGATTGTTGAGTTATGTTTATTAAATAAAAAGCCTCTAGGTTGATTTACATATGCGACGTGCGACGTGTGACGGGAGCTTCTAGCCAATCAGAGACGAATAATTTGACATTCGTCACACGGCACACGCCACAAGTCGAGAGATGGTTTAATTTTATCTTTTCCGTCACGCCGCACAAACACATACAAATTTTTTGTATGTAAGGAATTTTTTGTTATGCAAAACATGGTGGTAACCAAAAGGAAATTACATTTTCTGTTGTAAAATTAATTGGGATTGCAGCCAGAGGATAGAACAAACTACAGCAAAGCTTTTTAGGTTACTACATTTTATTCGACAATTATCTTTTTTTACGTATGGCTATTTTGATTATATCAAAGCAAACGAGAAATGTAGTTTTCGTTAGCTTAGTTAGCTCGCCTAGCTCACCCCTTTGCACTTTTCAGCTGATAACTAGCCTTATACACACACACATTGTTCAGTTTATATCTTCTCATTAAAATTTTTTATTTTCAACCGGGGGATAAGAATTTAGCTCACATCGCTTAGCTTAGCTTAGCTGAAATGTACAACGGGCCTAAACCAACTTCAAGCAAAATTTTATTTTATAATATATACGTCCTGCTCTAAAAGGATTAGATTGGAATTTGGTATTGAAATTTAGAATGTAAATATGGCCCATACAAGATCCACATCTGTCTATTCTTATCTGTGGTTATGTATAAAAGTGCTATATAAAGGATGACTTACATTACTAGAATTTATTGAATGCAAATTATCCTCCTTAATTTGCATTCTAGTTTTAATATTATCAATTTACAAAATTAATTTCAACATATAAACAAAAAATAATTTGATTTTGAAAATTTCACTAAAATCAATTCAATTTATTAAATTACACTTATCCCTAAATAATTTAAATTTCGCTTTAGCAAGACCCTTTGTAAATATGTCGGCCAGCATCTCATCGGTTGGACAATATTCAATTTTTACAAGATCATCGTCGACGTATTGATTTACGAAATGTACTTTGGTATTAATGTGCTTTGAACGGTTGCTCAATTTTTCATCAATTATCATTTTAATCACGCTTTGGTTGTCCTCGAAAATTTTTATTGATTGACTTCCTTGCCAGTGAAGATAAAATAATAAATAAATTATTTGAATTTTGTTACATTATTAATTTTATATTTTTTTTTTGCTGTCCCTAATTTTCTGTCCACCACTGTATATCCAGGTGGCTGACGCAAGTAAATCTCCTCCTATAAGTCGCCATTCAGAAACACGGTTTTCGCATCAAAATGATTAACCATCATTTTTCTGCTCGCTGCAATTGAAAGCAAAATTCGAAATGTTGTGTCTTGCGACAGGTGCAAACACTTGATCGTAGTCAACTCCATATTTTTGACTAAAGCCTTGTGCTACCAGTCTAGCCTTATATTTCTGCATCTTTCTATACTTAAAGATCTGCAGCCGACCAAATTTTTTTCTTCAGGTAAATTTACCAGCTTCCATGTATCATTTTTAATCAGCGATGCATACTCCTCCTCCATGGCGTCAATCCAATAATCCTTTTAAGTGCAGGAAATAGCTTCTCTAAAGTTGGATGGTTCGCCATTGATAACAACGCTGATTTCCTCAATCAAACGTCTTATCTAACATCTCATCTAAACATTATTATCTAGGTTTTCATCGGTAGTATTATCACTGTTCAGACTGGAAATAATGGTCTCCGTTGGAATAACTTCTGTGTATTCGTTGTTCTTCTGGTTGAGGATCGTCTAAATTAACGTAAATATAAGACTCTTCTTTGCCCTCCTCGATAGCAACATTGCGTTGATTGAGAGCTTGGTTTGTTAGTAGATTATGTTTCGCCGCTGTATCATCTGTGAATTTAACGTCTCGAGAAATGACAATCTTCTGTTTTACTTTCACGAAACACCTATATTATGCTTTCGATTCAGAATCAAAACCCAACAAAATTGCCCCTTCCGCTTTCGAATCTAATTTCCGACGTTACGCATCTTGAACTCGTACAAAACATTTTGCACCAAATCGTCTTAAATTTACATAAAATGGATTTCTACAGTTCCAAGCTTCAAAAGGAGTTCCACTTACTGCTTTCCACGATAATATATTTTGTAAATAATTCGCCATTACAACCGCTTCACACCAAAACCGATGTTCCAATCCAGCATCAAGCAGCATACAACGGGCCATTTCTATCAAAGTACGATTTTTTCGTTCTGCAATTCCGTTCTGTTGAGGAGAATAAGGTGCCGTACGATGAATTTTCACTCCGTTCGTATTCACATACTGTACGAACTCTTTGTCTATATACTCTCCGCCGCGATCTGTTCGAATACATTTAATTTTCATTCCAAATTTATTTTGGACATACTGGTGGAATTCTTTAAATCGCTGGAATGCCTCAGACTTTTCTCTCAGCAAATATACTGTTGTATATCGTGAGAAATCGTCAATAAGCGTTAAAACATATCGCTTACCAGCATTTGTGGCTGTTTGCATCGGACCGCATATATCACTGTGAATCAAATCCAATACTCTCGAAGACCGATTTTCAGAAACTTTCAGGAATGAAACGCGAGTTAATTTTCCCTTGATACAAACATCGCATTCCGCCGTTTGGTTGCAAGTCGATTTGCACTTTGCCAACTTCATCCCATTTACGAGACCTTCCACTCATGGCTGCAAAGTTGTTGTTTGTTCGCGACAAAATTAATACTATTCGACATACGCATTCTGTATAAATTATTGACAATATCCCCGACAGCAAACTGATACTCTTTTATCAGCTGACCAAATCTCGCAGACATCTCCGTTGAAAATAACACTTAACACTTTTTCGGTCAGTCGTTTTACAGAAATTAATTTTCCACCGATTTCTGGGATATATAAAACATTTTCGATTTTTATTTCATTTATTTTCACATCTCCGTTCAAAAAATGCACAATCACGTTGCCCCTGCCAGACGACTACTTGTTGGCCATTTGAAACCGATACATTTTTGGTATATGATTCGTTGAATTCAATGAATTCGCCACGGCAACTGGAAATATGACATGTCACCCCAGAATCGCAAGGATCCAGTCGCTTGAAGACTCGCCAACTTTGAACAAAAAATTATCCGGTTTATGTTGCTCGACGATATTTGCTTTCGATGTTCCACTTTCATTGGGTTTCTTTGCTTTCCATTTTGCATATTCATCGCACCTGACGACACTTTTGGTTTTCTGCGAACCATTACTGATTGACACTTTTAATGCGTTCGTCGATGTGAACTCTGGATTCTTAATAAGACGAATAGCACTTTGGTTATCTATGAATAAGGTGGTGGCGATTTCATTAATGTTCAAGAGTGGCATCCAAAACCCTTTCAGCCAGATGATTTCATTGGCAGTGTAAGTAACCGCAATGTACTCGGATTCTGTTGTGGATAATGCGACCACCTTCCGCTTTTGAGAACTCCATGATATGATTGAAGATTCCAACTTCACTATAAATCCGCTAGTAGACCTTCTAGTGTCCACATCGCCTGCGTAATCAGCATCGCTATATGCTGCAGCTGCAAATCTTCTTCACGTTTGAAGAGTAGTCCATATCGTAGCGTTCCCTTTAAATATTTTAAAATTTGTTTCACTGCATTACAGTGAATTTTTGAAGGCTTTTCTAAATATTGACCAAAACTATTAACCGCAAAAGTATTATCAGGTCTGGTACCTGTCGGCAAGTACATGAGTGGTGCATTGCTTATTTGATCTTCTCCATTGGGATGCATTGATGCACACATTTGATGGTGGTGATCTGCAGGAATATCTACAGGATTTGCATCCATCATGTTGAATCGCACTAACACTTTCCTTGCATAGGCTTCTTGATGAAGAAAAATTGACCCATCTGAGAGTTGCCCAATTTTCAAACCAAGGAAATACTTAGCCTCACTGGAAGTGATATTGAATTCCCTGTTTAATTCTTTCAACAGTGATTCTGCCAATTTTGAGTCTGTCGAAGCTGCAAGTCCATCGTCTATGTAAATGGTCAGAATTATTAGAGAGTTTTCCTGGTAGTTAAAGAATACACATGGATCTGCTTCTGTTGCCGTCAAGTTAAACTTTTGTAGTACATCTTTAAACAACTTGTTCCAACACCTCGATGCTTGTTTTAATCCATAGATACTTCGGTCAAGTTTACAAATTTGATCTGAGCCATCTTCATAGCCAATGGGCTGCTGCATGTAGATATTTTCTTCAAGCTCTCCATATAGAAAAGCAGTCTTGACGCCGAACTGGTGAAGTTTCATTCCTTTCGAAACAGAAACCGAAAGAATCAGTCGTATTGAATCAAACCGGAGTATAGGATTGAATGTTTCGTAGTAATTCAGAATATGCTGTTGTTTGAATCCCCGAGCCACAAGTCGGGCCTTGTAGCGATCGATTCTTCCATCAGGATGGCGTTTAATTTTAAACGTCCATTTGTTGTTAATAATTGAATCACCTTTTGACAGATCGGTTAAATGCCATGTTTGATTTTGTTTGAGCGATTTAATTTCCTTATCCATTGCCTTTCTCCATTCAGTCGAATTCTCGCAATTGAGGGGTTCTTCGTATGTGATAGGGTCAAAATAGCCAGTTCGAATGCTGAGCATTCGGCTAAATGTGCGAACTTCGCTGGCCGCCTCAATATGGCTCGATGTCGCAGATTAGGTAATTCTGTCGTATTCTCACTTATTTCAGTATCGTTGGGGATGTGAAGTTCTTCAGGTTGACCCTGAAGCTTCAATTCTTCAACATCATTATTTCCGATCGCATCACTCTCCGCATTATTATCATCCTGCACCATTGAGTCTGGTTCCTCGCGCTATAGTACAGCATTCTCGAAGTCCTGTTTGTTTCGATGCTGTCATCAGAATTATAAAATCGGTTGGTAAATCTCACATCTCGACCAATTCTGATTCGGTTTTCGCTTGGCCATATTCGGTAATTTTTTGTGTGGTCATCATATCTCACAAAATAACCCAAGTCCTCGCGGCCTCAACTATTGTTCTATTCTCGCGTTCAGCTGCTCCGTTTTGCTGTTGTCTATAGGCGACAGTCTTTTGGTGAATAATTCCATACTGCCGTGTTAATTGTTCAATTCGCTGATTGATAAATTCGAGCCCGTTGTCTGTTCTTAAAATCTTCACGCCTTCGTAAAAGAAATCTTGAAGGTATCCTGCTACCTCCGATTTTTCTTTCAAAAAATTTACATTTTTCCAGTGTAAAAAATCGTCTTTCAGTAACAGGAAATATCGCGATCCACCAATTGAATGTCTGCGTGTATGAGTTGTCCTGTTTCTGTACTCTTCCTGTCTGATCTCGGAAATGGAAGTCGATGCATTTTCCCAAAAATACAAGCATCGCAATAGAGATCTATTTAATCTTCAAAGTTGATGTCCTTTTTCTTTAAAAAATCTCGTACATGTGGGAGGTTTTGATAAGCTAATTTCTGGTGCCAAATTTGGATTGGTTCCTTCGTGACTATTCGTGAGCCTCTTTTTCCTTTCTTGGTATTGTCACTTCAAATTTCATCCGAATCATACTTATTTCGCTTGATTTTCGCGTTTTCATATTTATTCTGCTTGATTCTGTTATTTAAATATTTAATTCCATTTTCGCGTCCGATTTTTGTTTGGATGATTGATTTCATTTCTGGCGGTAACAAAAATAATTTCATTTTATTTACAGAAAGAATTGGTTTCATTCGCTTTCTAATTGTTTCTACGCATTTACATTTTACAGTGCGCCAATTTGCACATTATCATTCTAATCTAATGATTTTGCTATTGGCCGAAATATTTGTGATAATTCTTCACAATTTCGGTAGTATAAATATTCGCGATTTTATTACACTTACACTAACAAGATTCCAAACTTAAATCGGATGACAACAAATTCAAGATATCTTTATCTAAATTGATTTTTCTTTTATGTCCATTTATGTACTAACTAGTAAGTAAAACGCCTTCAATCAAATTAAATTTAATTAAGCCCGAAAACTGTTTGAAAATTATAAAAAAAATGAAATTAGCATGTACATATATAATTTGACATTCACAAAATTCATGACGCACGAATTTCGTTTTTCTCAAATTTTGAAATAATTTTCGGGCTTAATTAAATTTAACTTTATTGAAAACATCACACTAGTAGGTAGTCAATATAAATAGACAGATTTGTAAATAAAACACTTTTGTTTCACAATTTTATAAAAAATGTTTACTCGAATTCGCTAATCGCGTTTGGTGTGAAAGATTCCGTTTAAGTTAAATAGTTATCCAATCCGCATCTCTTCGTAATGATTCCGGGTGACCCCATTCCACTTAGGTATTTTGCTGAAAATTTTGACCAACACATCCTCACCAACCTCGAACTCTTTGTTGCTCCAGTTTCGTGTCGCGTTCAATCGGATATCTCTTGGTTTGTACCCCACAAGTCTAAATTCGTCTTCATTGGCCGTCCCATCATCGCTTGAAAGGGTGACTTCTGAATGAAGAGCAAATGAAGGTATGTATAGTATGGCGTTTCCTTCTCCTTCTAGCTTCTTGAGTCCGATCTTTAGCGAGTTTATGAATTTTTCAGCCTGACCATTCGAATGTGGGTGGAGCAGTGGCGTTCTGATTCGATGCCGTTTTCACTGCCGGAAACGATAATGTCGCAAGGACCCTGGCGGGAGAAAACGTCTTCCAAGCGATCGATCGTCTTTTCTGTCATTATTGATTGCATTTTAAAAACCTTCGTCCATTTATTTGCTAAACGCATCAATGACCACCAGGTAACAAAAACCATTTACAGGTCCTGCAAAATCTAGACCACAGACTTTTTGGCATTGGCCACGACTGCAACGTGCACTTGCCTGGTGTGTTCCCATTAACCACACAACTTTCACAGAGATTTACCAGTTTTTTGACGTCTTCATCGATCGATGGCCAGTACAAATTGCTTCGTGCTAAATAGCTTTATGTGGGCGATTCCTGGGTGGCCTTGGTATAGCTCAGAAAGGATGTGGTTGCGGTAGTGATTCGGAATAATAATGCGATCTCCATAAAATACGCAGCCTTGGATGGTCATTAGTTCTCCTCGTGAAGTGAAGAATTTTGCAATCTCTGGCTACCTTACCTGCGTTGGTGATTGCGGCCACCTGTTTTCGATGTTTTCGTCCATGTTGGTTTCGCACTGCAAGGCCTCAAATGTTATTTGTAGTTGTTTTGCTGTATCGATTACGAAACACACGTACCGGCTATTCTAAAATTTATGGAAAACATCCGCACATAAAGGAAATTTAGCAAAATTTTTCCGAACCAGAGCACAAGAAATCGATGCTGTTTGTGCTGCTGTTCAATGAACTATTTATTTTACAAATGGGGAACACCGATATGAAGAATTTTAGTCTTGCTTCGGCCGGAATGATGTCTCCACTATTTGCGTCTACATCGAATCTAATTTACTAGCAATCTAATTTGTCGCAAGTAAAATACTGAAATGGCCACGATAGTACCATTCAAAAATGAGTCTTATTTAAATATCTGATACACGGAAAACAAAAGCCAAGCGACTTGTTTTCAAACTACCGCCCATCATCCAATATACATTTCATATAAAATGTCAACAGGAAAAAAAAGGATATCCATGCTAAACTAAATGCCTAAGGTTGACAAACAATTGTTCATGGTATATTTAAAATAGTTTCAACGTCGAGATGTATGTTATTTTGTTATTGATGATTAATGGAACAATTTTGCCAAAAATTGAATTTGACTTTGTGAAATACGGGTTTGCCGTATTGAATGGGGCAATGCCTTCAAAAATAATATTTTTGTAAATATCTTCAGGCTTTGATTGAAAATGGTCACTAACTAAGTTCATCAAATGTTTTATATTTTTTACCACTGAGATGATTTTGTCGAACTTCTAAATAAATAAAATTGGACGGTGCCATATCCGGAGAATATGGTGAATTCGATAAAATTTCCCAACTGAACTCTTGCAATTTTTTGTATCTAGATTTGCATTATCGGGGTGAAAAGTTACTCATTTTCTATTGATCAAATTTGGCCTCTTTTCGTGTAAGACTTCCTATAATTTGTCGAGTTGGTCATAACCGCCGTGCTCTCTACAATAAATCGAAAATCGGATTTAGTATCTTTTCATGTCGAATTTTCATGCCATTTTAACAGAAATCACCTTAATTAAATAACTTATCTTGAATTTTATCAACAAAACATCAATGCGTAATTTTTAGATTTGTTGCCATCCGGATCCGGGAATGTCAGAACACAAACCAAAAATCATTTCAGTCAAACAACAAAAGTCGTTTTCGACATAAAATTTCCCATATAAATATTATGTCTAAAACTCCGTTTAAAAAGGAACTTCAGTGCAAAAAAATGTGTTTCGTTCAAAATCGTTTTATCGAAATGTCCTGTTATTTGGAAACCTTCTTGAAAGGTATTTTAGTCAGAAATTTTTGAACTGAACTACCTTTTGGTTGCTTTTTTTTTACTGAAATGCCTTCGTAGATCTATACGTTGGCTCCGAAGCCCCAGTGAAACGAAGTTAAGTCAAAAAAAGAAAAGAGTTTCGGCCAAAAATTAGAAGATAACTCAGTCAAAATCATTTTAGAGTGAAATACCTTTTCATAAGGTAAAAAAACATTCAAGTCAAAATTTTTTTGACTGGGATTTTTTTGAATTTGTGACTGGAATATCTTTTGAAAAGGAGATTCAGGCAAAATTGTTCTCTGGGAATACAGTCAAAAAACGAAAGGAGTTTCACTCACAAAATTTTCAACACAAATATTATGACTAAAATTCCGTTTAAAAGGAACTTCAGTCCAAAAAAAAACTTTCAATCAGAAAATTGTTTTACTGAAATGCATTTTGTGTATTTAGACTGAGCAATCAATCATCTTGAAAGGTGGTTCAGTCACAAATTTTTGAATTGGAATATATTTTTGTCAGGTTTGCTTTCATTTTCAATAAATTCTGGAAACGGAAGTTAGTCACGTACAACTAATGCAGTGTGAGACGACACATAACCGTGATGCAAAAATCAAGAGTTGTCTGTCCAAAATTCTGACCCAAACGATATATGTCAACAAGATCTCTAATGGTCAATCGACGATTTTTAAGCACCAAATCCTTGGCTTTTTTGAAGTGTTGTTTATCGGTAGACGTCGAGGGACAGCAAGGATGTTCATTGTCTTCAACGTGTTCTCCCATTAAGCCAAAATTCCATTTTTCAAGCAAAATTTGATGCAAAAATGCACTTTTTTAGATGAAAATAACAAGCGTATCTCGTTAACCACTAAAGATATTGACAAAAAATTTCACACATATGTCTGTTAGAGTGCTATCAATCTAACCAAATAAAAACTACTTCATTACCAACGTTAATTTAACTTACAACGTTACTAAAAATTGGTCAAATTGACCCATATTTAAAAAGCCCAATGTTCCGCCACTGTTAATATATTCCACCAAAATTGTTTTTTCAAATTAAACGCTGGGTATAATTATATATAAAAAATAAATTATATTTAATGTTTTATTTCGGTCTTTAGAAATAAAAATATATGTCACATAATGGGCTAGATACTCTATACTCTAGCAATTCGCAATTCGCAGCTCGGTAAATATGGCGGATTTCCTAATCGAATTTCCTTGCGTAATATGATATACATACTCGATTATTTTAGAAAAGTAAACTACAAATTGCTTGCTAGCTAACCAAGAAAAAATATCGAGTATCCCATTTTTTGAAATTCAGCAACCCAATTGCTAAATTATCGTCTATAACATTTCTAGCAAATTCGCAAAATATGACTGCTTATCTGCTTGCTTGAGTATCGAGTATCTAGCCCACTGTAAAAAATAAAAAAAATAATATAAAGGAAAGTTTAAAGCTCTCCATCGCGTCCTATCAGTCAGAACTTCAAAAGGTTGGAATCGTTGAAAAGTTGGAATTATGAGCGAAAAACTATTGCTTAATAATTTTTTTGTGTATAAAGTATTTTTTTTTCCAATAAATACCTTTCAAAAATGGCTATCTAAACTTCTGAATTAAGAGTTGTGTATTTACGGTCTTGAGTCGGTTGACAAAGTTGGAATCTACCGCGCTTATCCAATTCGGGTTTTTTTGCGGAGGCTCAAACGACGAATTTTGCGCAAATTTGTTACAACTAAATTTGAGATTTGTATTTAAATGCTGTGTTTTACTCCGCCTATCTATATGGGGTTGCATAAGAGCTAAAGCCAAAGTTTTCAAAAATAATTTGCGTTTTTTGAATTGTATTCCCAGTTGTACTTTGCGTGAGAAATAGAGACATTTTGTTTGAGATGGCACATTAAAATCATAAAATAAAAGTATAAAGCAAACAAAAAAGAAATCTTCGGTTTTTTAAATTTGTTTTTCATGAGTAAATTTACAATGTTCGCATTTTATTCGTTCTTTTTTTACGAATTATTGGGACATGTGATGATCACGGTGAGGTATAAGAGACCATCACTGTGATTGATCATTGATCGCTCTTGGAGCGCTCAGTCGTACAACAGGGTTGTAATGGAGGATTTTCGGTGGCTAATAAAGGATAATATTTATTAATTATTTACTAAATTGGGTCAAAATGACCCTAATTCACCTTTAAATATTTGAACACTGTTACTAACGTGGGTCAAAATGATCCAGACGCTTTCTAAAATAACTACCCACTTCCTTCGAAAATCAAAATCACACTAAAAATTATTTCGACATGACAAGTACAAGACAAGTAAAGATTGAGGTTAAATATCAAGTAACATGAAGTTAATTGCAATTCGTTTTCTATGTTTTTTTTTTAAATTTTCATCGCAATGAGGGACTCCCAAAATCGATTTTAGTTCATTTGTCCCCACGCTTGGGCAGCGCTGACTACTTTTTTTTTATTACATGCAAAAACAAGTAAAATCATGTTTACAAATACAAGTTTCTTGTCTAAATTAGGGGATGTCCCCCTACTTTTTTTTATGATTAATAAAGGTGAGTATGTTGCGATTAATAATAAATATCAAATTTTAAAATTAATTTAGTCGAAATTAATAATTTAATGAAACATTCAAACACATGTTTGACCATATAAAACTACATACGAAATATTTTGGCCGCCAGTCAGCAAGCGTTGGAATTCTATTTGGGAAAATCCCTAATAGGTCAATTTGACCCAGACGTTAGTAACCGAGGGTTAAATGGAAAAGTCTTACTATTTTAAGATCATAGTAGTATACTTCGAAAATTTTGCAAAAATTGATTATAAACTCCAATTTCATAACTTGACGAACGGATTTCGGTTTGAATGAAATACCATTTTAACAAAATTTTCAAAGATTATGAGATAATTTTTGTAGAGTCGAAACTATGTATATTTTAATAATTTTGATACCGCAAGTGAACCAATTCGGTCAAAAATTAGATTTGACGGTTTGGAATGCAGGTCGACATCACTTGCATGTGATAATGCTTTTATTAGGAAATATTTTTTTTTAATTTTTGACAAAATTGTTTTTTGCAATATGAAAATTATTAAAAAATATTTCAAATCTATTTTCTATCTGCCGGAAGGATTTTAGCTTGACGGCCGATTAATTTTAATAAAAAATTTTAAGAATTAGGTGCTACGTTTAGATTCAAACCACTTTTAATCATTTTGATATTGCAATTCTAATAATTTTACCAAACATTAAATTTGATGGTTTGCCGCTTATGAATCTTATTTAAATCAATGATTTAAATCAATTGATTTTAATCAAGAAAACTCTTCTGTAAGATTGCCGGCTAGAAAAATTAAATTATAAAATTAATTTCTAAAGTTAATGAGCCGAAGATGGGATTAATCGAGGTAATTTCTTAACGAAATCATAAATAATCTGACTAATTTGTCAAATCTTCAATGAATAATAAGATTTCAACTTCTTGATCACATAAAACACGCTATTATTTATTTTATCTAAACTATTGAGTGGAATTTTGTATGGATTATTATCTAACAATGACCTAAGTATTTATTTCCAATTAATTATAGATAATTTCAGATCTTTACTGGTAGTAAACATAAATAGAATTACCGTGAACAATAAATATTTTTTACAAAATTTGATAAATCGGCATAAATTTCAAAACACACCATTTCGATATCCGAAAAGTACGACTGGGAACCGGTGTATATGTATTACAGAAACCATACAGATTTTTAAGAAGAAAAAAAAAAATCGAAAACTGAAGATAACGTTACCATTAGAAATTTGTTTTGATTTTTTCAGTTTCTTTCATGTTTTTAAATAACACATATAAACACAATACTTTCTAAATTCATTCATCTAACATACGCTACGTATTATGAAATATCACATTATTAAATTCCATAATAGTGAAGTGGATTTGGTAATAGCCAAATTTTGAAATGTTATTAATTACAAAAAAAAATTGTCTTACCACAAAAAAACACTTTGATCACTTAAAACTGAAAGATGGTTGGTACTTAATTTCGTTTCATGAAAATTATTTATTTTCATTAATCTCATCCCAATATGTAGCTAGGAAAACTTCCAACCAAAATCATTAGTAGAGAAGTGATACAGAAAATAAAATATTTAAAGTTGCTGTAATAACCATACAAATTTCCTATCTAAAATTTATTTACCTTTTTAAAAAAAAAGTCTAAACACTTAAAAATGTTGATAAATTAGCCATGAACTTGTACATAATTTATAGATAATTATCTTATCTCATGGTAAATATGAATGTATGAATTAAGTATGTATTAACAAATGCGGCAAAATAATTTGAATTGGATTTATTTATATTGGGCGCACCCTGGATCAATCTAACCGATCTATATCTGAAAATATAAACAGAATTTTACGTCTAATACTAATATATTATATCCAGGTTTGTGATGATTGTTGATGAGATTTACTAAAACGTTGATTTGTAGTAGATAATGACATCGCTATTTACTCTGTTAATTTAATTAGCATTGAAAAATGGTTCTAATGAAACGGTGAACTTAAAATGAGGTGTGTCTTAGGAGTTGGATAAATTTTCGTAATTTTATTATTCACTTGATTTTTTCTTGCTGGGTTTTACCACAATATCCAGAAAAACAAAATTCTCTAAAATAAACTCCCGGCAAATATAATCTCAACGCGTCAATATCACTAAATTAAAAAAAAATTCTCAAAAGCCATAAACTCGAAAAAAAAAAAATTCCAAAAAATTCTTTGTTCCAAAAAACTCAGCACCTAATTCGAGATTTATGTAAATTCGATAATTATTAATTAGGTTATTCAAACCGATAGTTATTTCAATCGGCTGCCACCCCTAGACACCCTGATGATTTTGTGAAATTCTTATAGCATTGACACACTGCGATTTAATAAATCGGATTTAGTGAATTTTTCGAGTTTAGCCGTAGTGTGTCAACCCTAATTTTTGCTAATCGCGTTTTGTTGCATAAAGTACCTGAACCAGGTTAGGTAAATCGGATTTATTAAACCGCCGTCTGGCAACGCTATAACATTCATAGAAACTAGAACTAACTATAACATTTTTCAATTTTTTTTTTTTTTTTAATAATTATTCACGGCTCCAGGAATTCTAGTCAAAAACATTGCAGTCAAAAAACGAAAAGCGTTTCAGTCATAAAATTTCCCATACACATATTATGAGACTAAAACTCCTTTTAAAAAGGAACTCCACCCGAAAAAAAAAGGTATTTCGGTCAGAAAATAGTTTGAATAATTCTATATAGCAATGACGAGCTCAGAAGACGAAAATGTCGCGGCTATAAAATTTCAGGGCATAAGAATTGCGTTACTTATTTTGAAAATAAATTGAATAGGTTCGAATATAAGAGCATCGGCGAGTTGTAATCTACACTAAGTCGACTTCGTGTAACATAGACAAATTTCGATGACACAGTTTGGATTAGTCGAAGCTAAATTATTGAATAATATTAATGAAATGCAAGTAGGATCCAGGATCCCAGTTACTTCAAAATAAAATTGGGATTTCGGGTGAAAATAATTTGCAAAGGTTCGTAAAACTTCCAAATATTCAGTTGCCTAAAATCGATGGGTCCGAATTGAATTGGTTGGATTTTCGGGGTATTTTTGACAACGTTGCAAAGTTTCAGTATTTCATGTGTTAGGGACGGAAAGGTGATATAAATTTGTACAACCTTTTACAATCTCAAATGATAATTGCATTGACAAATTTTACTGATCACTATAGTAATGATGAAATTACAATCCAAAAATTGTACATGAACAAATTTATGAAATTAGAAGGCCAGGTAAACATCTTGAATATTTTATCGACAGTATGGTAAAGAGTTATGATTAGTTAAAGGCTTTTCAAGTTCTAGTTCAGTCCTGGGATTTATTTTTCATTCACCATCTGATGAATTGCTGAACGATTGGATGATCAGTCCAAAGTTGCAGTTATTAAGGGTTTCTCACAAGCAAAGGTTTTATCTTTTGACAAATTTTATAGAAATTCTGAGAGAAGGGTACAAAAACTTTGAACCTCATAAATCGTGTTTGCTCATACCATTTTGATACGTCACAGTAAGGATCAACATCAAACCCAACTGGCGTAATAAAAATTTAAAGATAACAATATACGAGTATATAAGCCCTCAGAATCGATATGAAGTTGTTAGAAGATACAAGTTATGTAGTAATTGTCTTCTTTCGGGAGCACTCTCTCTTCTAAATCATTAAATCGTGAAACATAGTCGAGTGTAGATAAATGAGTTGAAGCTTCCTTAAGTCTATCATCGACAGTATCAACATCATCTGGAACAAATTGTAGCAGTTTTTCTTTTCCGAGAGGAAAATGCGATCGTGTCCCATGTCGTGTTCTTGTAGGTAGTGGCCCACAAAAAAATTTCTTCACCCAAAATATGTGCAAAAGGTTGTCGTTAAAAATGGAGCCTGTGCATACCAATATTACCTGAATAAATGGTGACACATCAATGGCAACAAAAAGAGTAACGATTTTCATTGTATTTCGTTTAGCGGCCTTGATGAGAAAATCCATAAATTCTGGATTATTGAAAGCGTTGATGATCCAAAAATGCGAACAACATGCCTTTCATACTGAATTGAGAAAGAATAGTGTTGCCCTTCCAATAAAAGGTCAAAGGAATTGTATCGCTCATATCGCTTCTACAGATAGTTTTACCACAAATGTTTCAAGTTATTTTATGGTTGGCTTAATTCGATGGGTTAGTATGATATCGACGAATGTATTGGAGCGAATTTCGGAGCAAACAATTGCTCCATTTCATTCACAAAATGATTTAAAAGTTGTAAACAAACAACGTTTTATCAAATCCCGAAAGCGAGGTTTTCAAGATTATGTCTTTCTAGATTTTTTATTTTCGAGATTTTGTCCCATATGAGTTTTTTTCTTTTGAAATTTTGACAAATTCAGATTAAAAACACAAGTTTTATAAAATCCCGAAACCGAGATTTTCGAGATTATGTCTTTCGAGATTTTTTATTTTCGAGATTTTGTCCGATATGAGATTTTTTTCTTTTGAAGTATTGTCCAATTCAGATTTTGTTATCTCTATAAAACATCGCGATCCCATTCTTGCCACCATTTATAACCTTCAGACTTGGTATCAAGACCACGCCCAAACTTGTTGCCACAGACAACCGCCAGATTTGTTATCAAGGACAACTATAAGTCTTGCTAATGAAAAGGCTCGTGGCTAAAGATAAATTACAAGCAATACTAGAAAATAAATATTGGTTTCTTTTAAGTGGATACGCACCTTATTCATTTAGGAAAATGGATAGATACACTTCTTACTCTAACCAACTAAAGAAACTTGTAAATAACGTATTTTGTCAAATCCGGTATTTCGTTTTAATTACGGGTCCTATTATGGTAAATGTAACAGCAAATCTCTAATCTGTTTGATCGTGAAATACATATTTCTAATTTTCCTAGCATTGACCTGAATAATTTGCATGTATCACAAACATATGTTAATTGTCACCTCATCCGGAATAAAAATACAGATACGATTATGTATTAAATATTTCTGTGTATAAAATATAATGGAAATAGTTTTTATTTTATTTTCGTGAATCTATTGGAAAATTACCTAGTTATCGCACGACTCCCACCACCCAACCAATAATATTATTATGCTAATAATAAACCACAAAACGAATAATTTAATTGTTATTATAAATCGCACAATGTTAATGTGAATTGTTATTAAAATTTTGTTTTTTTGTATTTCTAGAATGGATGAACTAAGAGCACAGGATGTACTACCATTACTTCAAGAACGTTTAGTAACATTAACAGGTGGTCGTGATAAACGTGGCGGATCCATTGTATTCATACCAAAACGTGATCGTGTTAAACCAGATGATTATAAACGTTTATTTAGCTATATATTAAGTGTACTATGTGATGAAACAAAAAATTTAGGTTTTACCGTTATTATTGATTTTCGCGGTGTTAGCAATGCATCTAGCAGTGCTAAACCAATTTTAAAATTATTTCAAGAAAATTTTAGCCAAAATATACATCAAGTCATTATTATAAAATCGGATCTCTCATTCTTTAATAAATCGAGTGCACCAAAAAATAAATATAAATTCGATGCGACCTATATATGCATTGAATCTCTATCGAAATTGATTGATTTGTCCCAGGTGCCAACGGAATTGGGTGGACAATTGCAATGTGATAGTAAACATTGGATTGAATTGCGCTTAAAAATTGAAGAATTTTCATGGCGGGTAAATATAATATGCAAATCCCTTGGGATTTTTTTTTTTATTTACTTGGATTTTTTTTGTTATTGTTTTCAGGCAAGTGATATCCTAGATCGTATCGATGATTCGCAAGAAGACATAGCGCGCAATGATCATGCAGAAGATGTGAATAGTGCGAGTCACGCACTAAATCAGCATAAAGAAATGCGAAGTAAAATACTTAAGCTACCCGTTGAAGATTTAGAAGTACTGGCTCGTAAAATTTATGTGAAAATCAATTCTGATGTTAAATTATCGGATGAGCTTGTGACAACACCACTAAAATGGCTATTCTCAAATGCGTATCAATCGCCACCGCCAAACAATCCAGACATGGCATGGGCCCTAATGCAAGTGGTACAGCAATTAGAAAAGGTTCGCAAAAGTCAACTACAATTGCTCAATATGTGGCAAGATAAGAAAAATAAATTGGAACAGGGTTTGCAATTGCGGATGTTTGAACAAAATTGTGAACAGATGTTCAACTGGATATTACATAATCGCGATATATTTCATATATCGTACGTTGAAATTGGACATAATTATCAAATGGTAAAACAGCTGCAGGAGAATCATCAAAAATTTGCTATGGCATCGTTGAACGTCTGTAGTAAAGTTAAGTATACGATTTCGGAAGCACATCGTCTCATCGAGCAAAAACATTACGCACTGCAACATATAAATACAATAGCAAATCGGCTGGACCGTACCTGGAATGAATTTACAACATGCCTAGATGAGAGAACAACTGTACTAGCGCTAAGCGTTGCGTTCCATCATAAAGCTGAACAGTATTGTGAAAGTGTTAGTTCATGGGCTGCAGCATGTGAGGCATCTCAATCGCTACTGTCTGATGTTCAAAGTTTAGAGGCTGCCATTCGAACGCATCAATCAGTATACGAAGCTATGTGTCAAGCTTATACGGAAGTACACTCTACATCTAAAAAATTACTTTATAAACTTGATCGGTTGGTCCAAGTTTGTAATCAGCCGCAAACAAATCCGGCTGATGATTATAATGGATGTGCTACACATGTGTTGGATGTGATCCAACAAATTTTGGGACATCATCGTCAGCTGGAAAATAAATGGCATTTAGGTAAAATTAAATTACATCAGCGGTTAGCATTAAAATTGTTCCAAGAAGATGTAAAACAAGTATTAGACTGGCTTGAAAATCACGGTGAAGTATTTTTACAAAAGAATACGGGTATTGGGCGTAATTTACAAAAAGCTCGAGTGTATCAAAAGAGTCACGAACATTTTGAAAAAGTTGCTCAAAATACGTATAGCAATGCGGAAAAATTACTATCGGCTGCTGAGGGTTTCGCTCATTCGGGTGAAGTGGCACCGAATGAAATTTGTAATTTAGCTCAACAGTTGCAGTGTCATATAGAATCTTTTGCGGCCCGGGTAACTCAACGGCGTTATCGACTCGAAGCCGTTGTTGCTCTTTATACGCATGAAAAAGAAGTTGCCGCTTGGGTTGAACGTTGTCGGGATGAAATATCATCAGATGATACTCTACTATCACAGGAAAGTTTAGATGGAACCCAACAATTGGTACATGATTGTCAAAATCAAAGAGAGTCAGCGCTCGAACTGTGTTTGAAAACTATTGAAGATGGTGAGGCGCTGTTACATGATTTAAGGTAAATAGCTATGTTTTTATATTTATTTTATGATTGTCTCTTATCAGTGTGGAAACACAAAATATGAATCAAAAAACGTTTATTGATTTAACATGGAATAAAAAATACGCGACATAATAATACGTGTTCAATTTATTTTTAGAACTACACAAAGTGAGGATACAGCGGGTTCAATTGCTGCTATTGATAATACATTAGAACGACTATCAAAATTGCGAATGGAATTGGAAGAATTGTGTGCATCGCGAAAAGTATATTTGGATTTGTTTTTAAGATTCAAGCTCTTCGAGCGGGATGCTCTAAAGGCGGCCGATCAATTTGAAAAATGGATTGAAGATTTGCAACACATTGATTTGACCCGAGATTATCAGAAGGCTGAACAATATTTACGATTTCACAATGAATCGGTTAAACAAATGGAAAATACAACATGTGAGATTATGCAGAAAGGGCAGGAATTGTTACAGATATTTGACCAACCCGGTTTTATAAGTATGACGGATGCGTCACAGACAGCACAAAACCGTATCCAGACACTATTGGGAATGTTGAATGAGAAGGGTTTAGTATTGGAAGAATTGGCCGAACTCAAACGTATTAAGTTGGAACAAGCAGTTCAATTGTGTCAATTTCAAAATGATGCGAATCAAGTTGTCTCATGGATTCGGAATGGTGAAGCTATGCTCCTCGCTAGTTTTTCGATTCCGAATGCTTTGCAAGAGGCTGAACAAATGCGAAAGCAACACGAACAATTCCAGGTTGCAATTGAAAAGACTCATACTGCTGCTGTACAGGTAAAATATCGTGCAGACGCTTTAATCACCGCCAAGCATTACGATCCAGATAGTATTCTTGAGGTGGCAAACGATGTAACCAAAAAATGGCAACAATTAGTGACATGTGCTGAGGAGCGGCACAAGTTGGTTACCGCTTCAATGAACTTTTACAAAACAGTAGAACAAGTCTGCAATGTTCTCGATAGTTTAGACAAAGAATATCGTCGCGACGAAGACTGGTGCGGGGGTGCTAGCACAACCGAAAAATCTCAAATTGTATCTCAACTAATTAATAAGCATCAAGAACAGAAAGAAGCCTTCTTAAAGGCTTGTACATTAGCACGTCGAACTGCTGAAACTTTCCTAAAATATACCACACGCTCGTTACAGTTGTACAAGTATCCTGCTGTTAGTGGTAACAATGAATCTCGAGTCAAATACATATTAGATAAGTTGCTCGCACAAGAGAATCTTGTACTCGAATATTGGACACAGCGAAAAAAACGACTTGATCAATGTCAACAATTTATATTATTCGAACGCTCAGCAAAACAAGCAATCGATTGGATTCGTAATACTGGTGAAACTTACCTACTATCGCGTAACAATTCTCTTGGCAATAATCGTCAAGAATTTGAGGTTCTTCTTCGTGAGCATAACGATTTCAAAATATCTGCCAAAGAGACACGAGATCGTGTCAAACTTCTTATCCAATTAGCTGATAATTTAATGGAAAAAGGTCATATTCATGCGACCCAAATTAAAATTTGGGTTGATGAGGTGGACAAACGGTACAAAGGTTTTAGTAGCAGTATGGATTCGTATCGCATGAAATTAGAAAATTCGCTAGGGCTTCCAAATATGATAAATGAGGAATCAAATTCAAATTCATCATTCCAATCAGAGCGAACTCAACCAATCGAACAATCATTCGATCAAAAACTATCCTCGAATTCGTCAAAGGAGGTGACCGAAGAACGTCGCAAATCAGCAAAACGGAAAGAATTCGTTATGGCTGAATTAATGCAAACGGAACGATCATATGTAAAAGACTTGCAGACCTGTATACAGTGTTTCTTACATGAAATGAGTTCAGGTAAAAATGTTCCTGACAGTTTGAACGGTAAAGAGCATATACTGTTTGCAAATATCGAGGAAATTTATGAATTTCATAATCATGTATTCCTAAAAGAGTTGGAAAAATACGAAACAATTCCAGAAGATGTTGGCCATTGTTTTGTTACGTGGGCCCCGAAATTTGATATGTACGTGTATTATTGTAAAAATAAGCCACAATCAAATCAGGTGCTTGTTCAAGATGCGGGTACATATTTTGAGGAATTACAGAGGAAGCACAAAATTGAACATACTTTGGCCGCTTATCTTATAAAACCAGTGCAACGGATTACAAAGTATCAGCTCCTATTAAAAGATTTACAATCTTGTTGTGATGAGGATCAAGTTGAAATTAAGGATGGACTAGATGTTATGTTGAATGTTCCTAAAAAGGCGAACGATGCGCTTCATTTATCGATGCTCGATGGTTGTGACATTTCAACCGATAGTCTTGGTGATGTTATTTTGCAGGAATCCTTTATATTCTTTGATAATAAACAACTTATCCGAAAGGGTCGGGAGCGTCGAGTATTTCTATTCGATTTGTATCTGGTATTTGCAAAAGAGGTGAAAGATTCGAATGGTGTAGTGAAATATCAATTCAAGAATAAACTCATGACATCTGAATTGGGGGTTACCGAGCATATTGAAGGAGATGAAACCAAATATGCTGTATGGACTGGACGAGCACCAATACTCTCGGATTATCGGGTGGTTTTTAAAGCGACAAATATTGAAGTGAAACAAATTTGGGTGAAAAAATTACGTGAAGTTATACAAGAAACATATTTCTCAGCTGTTTCTTTGACACTTCCTAAATCTCCGGCTAAGCTACCTGCTAATCGCTTATCGAATAACTTTGATGATGGCATGGCTGAGAATGATCAAGACGGTACTTCAGTTGCAAGCTTTGGTTCTGGAAATACCACGGATAGCGATAAGGTGAGTTTTAACGACGAATCTACAACAAAACTGTGTAAAATTTCATCATAAATATTTTTCTCTCAAAGACTGGACCATCAAATGAAATGCCTTCTTGGATCATCGATCATAACAATCCATCTGGTGAGCATTCCGAAAATCATTCCCATAATGAAATCTCATCAAACAGTGCACAACAAACACCGGTGAAATCATCCAATCAGAAAGATAATTCGAGTGAGTTTTCAAAACTTGATTTTTATTATTCATAATTTGAAATTAATTTTAATTAATTATCAAAACTAAAATTGTAAAAAACTATTCAACGCGATACTAATTCGAAATTTAAAATTCATTTCATGTTTAGTATTTGTTGTGTGCCAAAATAGATTTTTTTTTTTTTTTCTATTTAAGTTTTTAAACATGAGATATACATAATTATGATTTCTATTTTATATAAATATACAAATTATGTCTCATGAAAATATTCTTCTTCCTTTCATTTTCTTGTGAAAATTTTATAATTAAATATTTTTCCATTTATTTTTTTCGTTTCAGATAAAAATGAGACAGCAGAAAATTCATCATCAAAAAGGAAAGCGTCTGGAGGGTAAGTTTTTCGATTTTTATTTAGAGATATTTGTTTGTCTGAAAGTTGATTACAGGAATGGGTAAAAATGATTGCGAACACAAAACGTGACGTGGTTTTTGCTTGTATAAAATATTAATGACGTTTCCGGTATTCTGAATGTTCTGTATGGTTACGCGCTACTTCCTATAATAACTTCAAAATTTTTATGGCATCCAAAAACTTAAAATATTTAAATTTAAAAAAACTAATTTAGGTCAAATTATTTGTCATGAATTTTAAATTTTTTTGGTTTATTTTTATTTTAGTTTTATTATTATTTTTTGTAGTTGAAATTTTAGGTTAATTAGTGGAATTAATTAACATAAAAAAATTATTTGTTCAAGCTAACTGTTGTGATAAATGTACTTTATTGTGTATGTACGAATGTAACTAAATTTCCGTTTAAACGTTTTTATTGTGATTTGTGTGCAGGGAAGAAATGTTGCTTAGATTAGATGATTAAAATGCAATTCATAGTTTGTTTTCCTTTTATTTTAATGTTCGTACCCAGCATCACGAGCGCGTTAATAAAACGTCATAAAACTTTTGTTTTCCCAACAATGTGACAAATTTATTTATGATTTGTTTGCCGCGAAATATAATTAGACCAAAGTGTTTTTTTTTCTTGTTTGAGTTTTTGCTTAGAAAAGATAAAGATGACTTTTTTTTTGATTTTTTTTAAATATACGACATGACATGGGTTTGCTGCAATTTGAAAATGCATGGTTACTTTAGTTTGTGATACAAATTATGTATATCGTGGCGTGAAGTTTTAGTCTGTAACGAATTTATATTTTGTATTTTTAGTTTTAAAGTTTTGTGATTTTGAATCAAAAATAGTCAGCGGACTACTTATATAGAATACCTACCAAAAATTGATGTGTACACAAAGTTAAAATTTCTGAACATATTTTATCTTCGCCAAACTTTTCCATCAAAATTTTAATAATGTCAAGCAAATATCGAACTGTTACCTGAACTAATAACTTATCATTATTGTAGAAGTATTTGTTTAGCAGTAAGCTGTTGTTTAGCCACTACATGGTTTATTATACAAGGGATATATCGCGCAATTTAATTTCAAATCCGATTTCCTTTAACATCTCTTAAATTTCAAAAATCGAAATTATTTAATTCATATTAAATTTTGGATACTTCTTAGTCTTCAATTTTGTTACAGTACAGAATCAAATACCGTATTAGGTAAAACTTCCTAATCATTATTATGAGATACTTACGAAGGTCATCGATATGGTGTCTCCAAAGCATAGTGTTATTCACAGTCTTCCTAAGTACTTAAAAGATTCAACGAATTCAATTTTAACACAGCCATCGTTAGAAGCAATTTGGTCGCAATTGCGAGCGTGATAAAGAACATTAGGGTCTACTAAAAAAGCATCGCTAATCTTAAAGAATATCCCTTTAGTTTTTGTACTTAAGAACATTGTATGCGCGGAGCACCAGTTCCTCAGTGGGATTAGGTTCGATTGCATATGTTGAGAAACAATGTTACGATCAGGTTGATTGTACATCAACACCAGATCATCCGCAAAAGCGATCAATTAGGAATTAAAGTTAATATAAAAAATAGAATTCAAATATATCAAAAACAGCAATGGACCTAATACTGAAGCTTGCGGAACACCATCGTTTAAGATTTTAGGCTGACTCACAATACCTTTAATCTTAATAACCTGGGATCTATCGGCAAGTATGAGCAAAACCAAAGCAAAGTGATCCCACGAAACGCAGCACAAAAAAGCTTTTTCAAAAGAACTTTGTGGTTAACCATATCGAATGCCTTCGTAAGATCAATAAAAATAGAGGCAACCGCATTTCTCTGATCAAGTCCTTCATATAAAAAGTTAATGAATTCTAATAGAGCAATTTGAGTACCTCTGGATTTTCTGAAGCCAAACTGGCTGTCATTCAAAAAATTGGTACTGTCCAAAATTAGTAACCCTCAATGGACGAGCTTCTCAATGGTTTTACCAAACACAGAGAGCAATGAGATTGGTCTGTAGTTTGAAATATATTTTCTATCGCCTTTTTAAAAATTGAAATAACAACAGCTTCTCTTAATCTAGAAGAAGATAGCTTCTCTTAATCTAGAAATGCAATAATTTAAGCTCCGATATTACATTTAGAATTTCAAGCGGGAAAGTTTCTAAGAACACACACGAATTTAATTGAAAATTGCTGTTTATAAAGTTGGCGCAGGATTCATCATCACAGTTAATGGATTGTTTCAAAGTTGCGACAGCATTTGCGAAGTGATTGTTAAACAAATCAGTCAATTCGCATGGATCGGTTACTGAAGCATTTTCATCAATAGATATTTCTTCAATTTAAGCGTTTGTCCTGTCTTTGTTTAAAATCTCATCGACTAATTTCCAACTTTGTTTAATGTTACCATTGGTAACTTGAAATTTATTATTAAAATAATTGGATTTGGCCAAGCTTATTTCCTGCTTAACAGCTTTAATTAATGCCTTAACTCGGTTTGTAAAGTCCGGATCATTTAAATTATTAATAAGCTTTTTCAAAAATTTATTTTTGTACCTTATTTTCCTAAGAACGGCAGGCTTTATCCAAGGCTTAATAATTCTATCTTTCGCTTTAACCTCAACCAACGAAGTATTTCCCTCAAAAAAATAGCTATAAATACATATAATTGAAAACAAAACAGACTTATATTCAAAATTCACCTGTAAAAGGTCAGCACTACTAGCATCAATACGATTATACGAACCACATTTTATCACTCAGATAAACAACAACACCTCCGGCTCTAAACATAAAATTGCAAAACCCGGTATCTTATAGCTATCCAGTTTATGATGTTCAATCTAGACTTCAGAGAGTAGAATGGTTTGTGGCAACCGCTCGAGTGCAGCAATATTAGCTAAAAATGAATCAAAATTTTTACGCAAACTTCTAATATTTTGATAAATAATAAATAAATATGACTTATCCGTAATAACACATGTTGGCGATGTTAGCTAGCAGCAAGACTGATGGTGATTCGGCTTTATAATTGAATGACATGGCTGGGTTACAGATGGGCTAAGCCTATATTTCGGCTGTAATTTCGCCCCAAAAAAATCTTTGATTAACAATCCATTAGGCCCAAGCTACAGCAGACATAATTTTGGTATAAAACGAAACAGGAACGTTGATTTTAAATGATGAGTAAGGCCTATTGTGATCCGTAGCATTTTTTGAGAGAACCCGAAAGCACGTAACATCCGTTAAATTGAGTTTATTTTTCAGGTGAAGGATGATTTTGTCTTCACTAACGGTTGGTGCAAAACGCAAATAAAAACATTACGCTGAGACGGTCTCTGAACTGGCTGATTTGGAATGTCAATTAACTCAGAAGCTGTCTCAATTATTGACACAGATACCGCTTGATTGTTATGTTTGGTAGTACCGTTCGTAAAGTTAGTCATTATGACATTCATGATTTAATGAAAGGTGTCCGTTAGTCCACTAAGTGTAGTGGTAAATTCGGCTAAATTCCCAACATTCGATTGCGAACAGTTCTCAATACAAGCATCACACACAAATTTAACGTTCCTAGAGTTGTTACATTGTTTTACCGTTGCTGATGATAACGAGACACACGTAGAGTGGAATGTCGTACGACAAACGCCATAACATTTATACCCCTATTATGGTTCTAAACCTCACCGAGAAATACTATGCAAATGTGACTAGATTTGTATGAAGTTTTTCAGTGAGGTGAGAACCATAATAGGGGTATTAATGATATTTTGGTTAAAAATGTCCAATTGTGATATTCCAATATTACATTTACCACAATTCATTTTAAAAACAGAAGTTGTCAAAAAAAATTGCAAGAAAATACTTAATTCACACAAGAAGATAAACACAACACTAACAAGCCGCTGTTGAATGTGAAATACAGTTTTTAAAATTGGCACACAGATTTAAAAAAACTTGATTTGCATGTACTTAAAAATAAATGCCACAAAATTAAATTGTAATTATCACACATACTTATAAATTAAAATATTATGTAATTAAGCACAATTATTTATATATTCAAAATATATTAATATAATTTCTCTTTCTATTATTTGTGTGGGCATGAAATACACAGAAATGAGGGGTTTTCTTGAGTTTTGATTTAGTGAATATAATTCGCTAAGTCACTACGCTCTTATCTCATACTTAATGTATGAAGTTAGACTTGTATGAAGTAGACCGAACTTTTTGTTCGTGCGAGCATGTCAGTATGAATTACGATTTACGAAACCAAACTACTACAGAGAAAACTCAAGGAAAGTTTTCGTTTTTTGGAGTCGATACACTTTGTATGACTCTCGGGTTTCAATAAAAATGGAAAAATTAGTTGTGCTTAATATATAATTTAATTGTTCATCTTCCACTTTGCATAACACATTTGTGATCAGTTTTGTACACTTTTTGCGGCCTAAATTAATATCCTTGCAGATTTTTGAGTACAAAAATACGTTTTAGTTGACCAATTACTCAACAATTTGAATCGAAACGTTATTGTCTGCTAAATGCTTGCTTTTCATGACTATTTCTAACAAAAAAATTGTTTGCCGATGATGTGTGTAACATGTTGCTTAAATTAATTCTGTGTTTCTCAGAATTATTATACGGTTTTAATTCGCTACTGCCACAAATTATTGACGATTTATAGGCCTTACAGAAACCTTTAGTCTTGCCGGTTGCCGTTCTTAACTGGGAGCAACCAAATTTTAAAATCTTTGTCTTGTATGATCATAATTCCTGGAAAATTTTAACTTTTCGATGTTCCATTTTTTTTTAGCTGCTTGTTTTTTTTTGGAGTATTATGCTGATCAACATATTCTAAATCAGAATCATCTGTTTCCGATAATATTTGTTCATTATAAATGTTGTTCATTATGTCCATAAATTTTAATTAAAGTTGAACTTTAGAAATATTTAATTTATGTATTTACTACAGAGAAGAATACAAAGTTTATATCTTAATCACATTTGACACTTTTACAGTTAGTTTACCCTTCGAACCGTTTTTCATATGAATAAAAAAGAAAACGAACACAACTAAGATTTTACTTATTGCGTATTTGGGTCTAGATATCCATTACGAATTACGCTATTTTTCCTTTGCGGTGTATATACAGGTAAACCTCGTTTAACGAACGTATTGTGTCCGTTCGTTGGTTGAGGTTTCTTTTGATTTGATTTTCATTTTTGACAACAAAAAAAATTTTGTAATTGTTTTTTGTTGTTTTATGTATTTACTACAAAAAATGCGAATTTAAAAAATTCGTTAATTCGAGGTTTGAAGTTCGTAATACGAGGTTTTTCAACAATTTTGGATGTTCGTTAATTCGAGGATTCGTTATTCGAGGGTTTGTTAAACGAGGTTTACCGTATATAAAATATACAATATGCATTCAATTTTGTATGTCGCAATTTATTTTGGGATTAATTATTCTACTGTATTCTCTGCCCTTTTACACATTTAAAAAATCCCACACTTTTCAAGTTTTGTCCGCTTTCCCGTTTAATACGAAATATCCCGCAAACGGGAAAAATATACTCTAGGATAAAAATTCGACCTCGCAAATCCACCTTAAATGAAACGAAATTTAATTGTTACATCTGCGGTAGATTGTTCAATGTAAAAAAGTTAAGTGCTTTTTTTTATATTAAATTAAGTCCACAATTAAACCTGGCTAAGTCTTTACCTAATTATTATTTATTATGTACTTACATGTATATTCAACATATTTATTATGTTTCATTTCTGCAACTATCGAATACCAACAATATCAATGCTTCAATTTCAATGCGAGTTTGACAAATAACTGAAATTTTTTCTCACGTTGTAACTTCGACTCTGATAAGATCGTGAAATTTTGTCGTGTTGTTGCTCGCAACAATCGGCTTGAGCAACCACTTTGGCAGCATCATAAAGTTTTTGAAATTCCTGGGGATTAAAATTTAAATGTTATACATTTTGCATGAGTATTTAGTACATTTAAATAATTTATTGGTCTACAAATTCCTGGATTCATCCAGCAATAATTTATGTCACAGAAATAGAAAGTTTTCCCGGGAAACGATAAAGTGTAATAAATTAAAACCAACATAACACCCACTATTTTCAAACTCCCACCAACAAAACTATTAGTATTTTTTTTTTCTAATCTTTTTAACATAATAAAATGACTTATGTATATTATTATTCGAACGCTTAAAATTCTTTTAACAAAGAAACAAATATAACATCTTCTTACCATAATCAGTTACCGAGGGTTGCCAATATTTTTGTACAACGTGTAAAACTACCTTGTATTGAAACAATATTAAACGCCTTAATGTATTATGTCGTTGGTTCAGACTGGATTCTCCATATATTGCTAAAATGTTGACCAATATCGCCTTTAGTTATCAATTTGACAGTTTCTAATCAATTATTTACATAAGACGATATCTTGTAAAGTATTCGAATAAACATAACACTTTTGAGTTTTTTTTTTGGTTGTATATACACATATACCCGCCGCGTCGCGTTTCTTGATTGATGACGTTTTGTAACGCGTTTTATTTTTGTTGTTGTTTTCTTAATCAATCAGCTGCTTATCTAAAGCAATTTTTTCTTTAAGTTTTTTTTTTTATCGAATTCAAACACACAATAATGAATATAAAAAATAAAAAGATATTTATTTAGTTTGAAAATTTAAACAAATTTAATGGTTAGTTATAAATAATTAGTTATAAATAATTATTAAGTTTTTAATTTAATTAATTAATTTAGGGAAAAATAAATAAAAACATTATGAATAATAATAGAAATTGTTGTGGTGGTGATAGTTCAATGAAATTTTGGTATTATTGCTGTTGCTGTTGTATTATCAAAAGGTGTGCGATTATTTAATTTTTTTGGTGTTTAATTTGTGTGTTTTCTTGTGGGCAAGATAAGAAATATATTATTTAGTGTCAATGATAACAAGCATTATAAAATGTATTACTAATACTTTTTAAATTTACAATAATTATTCGCCGATTTTTTGCTCACGTCGAATTTTTTGTTATTGTTTTGCAGAAGGAAATGGTTACCATTATACTATCGATCGAAAACAAGTGATAAAGGAATCAGCAAGAAACCATCTGATAAACGATTGAAGGTACGTGATAAACTTTAGTTTAACTCAATATGCAGATATACAAAATAACATAATATTAAATTGTTTTCAAGTTTTTCGTTTTTTTTTTTTACTTTTATTATTTTTAATGATAAAAATAGATTATGTGATTGTTGTTGTGAGGTGAGAAAATTTGTGGCTCTACTCCGGCTATTTATGCGTGTTCAATGGCTCTAGGTCGAAACGAATTATGACGAAGACGAGGCAAATTTCAAAGAAATTTTATGAATAATAGGTTTTGCAATATTCAAAAAAACGATAAGCAATATCGTAGTTTTAGGCCTGCACTGTACTTCCGTCGCGATATATTGTTCTCATATATAATAGTCTGGCTATTTGTGTTCTTAAGCAATTAACTACACCTTTAAACGCCGTCTTCTAATAATATAATTTACATTATTTACACACGGCTATCTTATCTATTAATTTGAAGTATGATGGACAAGTGAGTAAGCAGGACGTACTCAACAACAGTTTTTTCAACCTTTTGTACGGACAACTACGATCGAAATGATACATTGCAAAATTTTGTTGATTAATTCAAATTCGGTTAGACAATTTCACTATGATATCATATTTTTTCAACAAAAATTAAACAAATTTGCAGAATAATCCGCGCTAGAATACCTATGCACGAATGTGTTAACAACTTAACTTTAAAAATTAATATTTACATTATAAATTATTATTGAAAACTGATACAATTGGAAAATCAAATAGCTAAGTAGAACTTAGAAAAGTAATTTACTTTTTTTCTTTTAAACTTGATTACAAATTTCGTAGGAAAACAAGATAACACAAACAGAGTTCTCGTGGGTTATTTTTATTTTCAATTAAATTTTTTTCGAAAATCGTATTTGTCGGTGTAAACAACTATGTATATTCAATATTATTTTATGTCTAAATCAATTTACCATTTTAATTGATCGCCCACGGGGTTGCAATATACACATATTGACGTACATATTCAAATTTTTTGTATTCATCACATAGTGACGAGCCAGAAGTGAAACCGAAATGAAAATGTGTTTCTTTTAAAATAAAATAAACACTTAAAATGTTTAAATTTTTCAAAAACGGGGGAATATCTGTTTGAGGGACGTTGAACTTTTTTTTTTCTATATATATATATAAATCTACGTTCGATAAAGCCGGGAATTTGGGTCAGACTTGTAGACATGGCTGTAATTAATTATGGATAAGTCACGTGCCAATTTTATAATTTCAAGTATATTGAGAAATATCGAATGGTCTCACCAAACGACTTCATGCACTGTTTGAGTAAATTTTGTTATTCTTATTTCCTACTTAATATTTAATAATAATAATAATAATAATAATGTATATTATTATCAGTAAATTAGCCTTTTACTTATTTGTTTTTGTTTTCCAAATTGTTTTCGTAGAACTTAAAATAATATTTGCAAAATATAATTATTGATATGGTAATGATTCCAATGAGTAATAAAGCAAAATATGAATTGTTTTTCGTAAGCGAGCTAAATGTATACAAGTGTTCAGTAAAATATACTAACTAAATGTTTGGCTATCGCCAAGAAAAGTATTGCTCACTTTTAAGAATAGCAGTATTTTATTAAATTATTTTTAAATTAATTTCTGGAAAACCAAAGGAGAAATAGCAAATTACGAGAATTGTCAAATGAATTAAAATGAAAATTAGGTTGTCGTTACATATTCAGAATTATTTCTATCAAAATTTGAGATGGAAATCTAAAAATTGTAAACATAGTACAGAATCATATTGGTGGTATGAAATTATCTCAAGCTCGGTTTTTTTACTATGTCGAAAAATTTCATTCGCCCCGAGTTTACCTACTTGTCGTCCCACTTAGTGGGTCCTTCTCGGCAATTCCCGGTAGCAAAATCCCGTTAGATTGGTAATTTTTTATAAACCCGATTCCCGAGATTTTTTTCTTAAATCCCGAGATTTAGCAAAAATCGTTTTTTGCATAATATTAAGATTTTTGGCATATTAAAAAATATTAATTATAAACCATCGCTGGTTATTTGTTAAAGAACACCACTAGGGTATCCAAATTACTCGAGTTTCAAAGTGCCCGGATAGTCGAGTATTGTTTATTTTAATGCTGGTGTTCCGCCGGTTTGCCACGATGAAAAATACTCCCGCGATGTGTTGGAAATCAGTTTTAATGAAAAATTCTGTCACTAAAAAAATCATTGGGAACCTTATTGTAGTGAGTGTCTCTGAGCTCGGAAAAGTTGAAATTAAAATCATTGGAAGTGCCATTTTTCCGGCGGTAATTTTAAAATTTAAATAAATTTCACAATATAAATGCTTATTTTATACTTCGTTTTTAATTTAGAAATTTGAGATTTATTTGCATTATGATTTTTTCGGCTATTTATCAACAAAATATATTATTTTGAGTAGCATTCGGATTATTACAACGTGTTAGTGAATAGAATAAAGAGGCTATATACTCACAATACATATACCAAAAAAAATTAGAAATTCATTCTCCCCGTAATTTCCCTAATGATTATACGAAGTATTATACCCTTTCAAAAAATGAGAACTTTCCTTAAGCTCTTGGTAGTTTAGTTTCGTACTGATAAAAAGTTGGTCTACTCACCAGGTAGCTACGACCAAACTACAAAACTACAATTCCCACCTTTTACGTATAGTACTAGGTAAGAACGTAATGATTTAGCGAATTATATTGACCAAATCTAAAATGCTATTAAAAATAATATATAAATAAATAAAACCAAAGAATTAATATTAATTGATAAAGGGGTGGTTGGGTATCGTTTATTAAAAATAAAATAATCCCGAAAACACGAAAAATTCCAAAAAATCCAGTTTTTTAAAATAACAAATTTTTGAAATGTTATTTTAATTTGTTTTATACCTTAGAGGATGGGGGCCCCAAACCTCCGCTAAAAGGATTAGTTGAAATTCTGACATTCATAGAGATTAGAGCATTTTTGAAAAATTTATGTTTTTTAATAATTACTCACATACTAAAATAAAAAACTCCCCAAAGCCGCTTAGTATTGGTCCTTTTCGTACAAGGATGACATGAAATTATGTAGATTCTTTTTGTTTTCATATTGTAGTTAACAAAAATTTAATGGGGTCTTCCTTTTTGACGGAATATTTTAATTTGTATTTTTTGGTATATTTTTGGGGGATTTTTTCGATCGGGAATATGATGGTATCCCATTGATAATACGTACAGACAAATCTCAAACTTCTAAGGCGGGACCAGACGATGTAAAAATCGACAAATGTTGGTAATACGCATGTAGTATGACAAGTAGTGTAGACAGTTTTCATATGTATCACCAATGTGACATTTGGTACACTGGTATATACATTCGCTAAATGAATACACATCAAAAAAGACCACCAACTTTGGTTGATATACTGGTCATGCGGTCCAGACGGTGTGGCATTTTCTATTAATGTTAAAACTCGCGTAAATACGATTAAGTATATGAAATTATAATTGAGCAGGCTAATTGATTTGTTTCTTTACGGCAATGAAGTTCAATGTTGTTTTGCAATTTAGAAAATCGTTTTCAAATGCAGTTTTAGGTTCACATGTCTGTCGAGATCAGTAAACTTTACTTTATATTTATTTAATAATAGCTATTATTTAAATTTTGGGACATTAGGGAGATTCCAGTAAGAAAACATGCTACCAAATACATTCTTGGTTCCATACTTGTCCATAACTTATGCACAAACAATTAAATTCAAATTATGAACAGAAGCATAATTTTAAAATTTCGAATGCACTATTCCAAACATTTGTAAATATGTAGTTTATTACACATTCGCCTAAATTTACGTAACCAACATTGAATGTATCGGGTGTAAGGTATGTATGCCTTATACACATGAACAGTGTGTTCATTGTGTGTGGACACATGTGCTCCAACGACCAACATTGGTCCACCGACATTTGTCGATTTCCACACCGTCTGGTCCCGCCTTAAATTATAGTAGTGTGGGCTTAATACACACATAATGAGAGATTTCTTTGAGTTTTTAGATTTGGTGAATATAATTCGCTAATTCATTACTTCCTTACCTAGTAATATACGTTAAAGGTGGGAATTGTATTTTTGTAGTTTGGTCGTAGCTACCTGGTGAGTAGACTAATTTTTTATTAGTACGAAATTAAACTACCAAGAGCTTATGGAAAGTTCTCATTTTTTGAAAGGGTATAATACTTCGTATACCCTTAAGGAAATTACGGGGAGAGCGAATTTCTAATTTTTTTTTGGTAGATGTATTGTGAGTATATAGCCTCTTTATTTTGTTCACTAGCAAGTTGTAATAATGCGAATGCTACTAAAAATAATATATTTTGTCGATAAATAGCCGAAAAAATCATATTAATTGGTAATACATACAAACAAATCTAAAACTTCTAAATTAAAAACGAAGTATAAAATAAGCATTCATATTGTGAAATTTATTCAAATTTTAAAATTGCCGCCAAAAAAAACAGCACTTCCAATGATTTTAATTTCAACTTTTTCGAGCTCAGAGACGTGTCACTACAATAAATTTTTTTAGTGACATAATTTTGCATTAAAACTGATTTCCAGTACACCGTGTCCCAGTTGTCAATGCACCACTGGTACACCAGTACACCACACTAAATAATACAAATGGCCAGTGACCACCGGTATACTATGCATAATGTTATTTACGGCGGCCAGGATACCACTGGTATGCCACTCTTGTGGTCCTCTGGCCGGTGACTGTATTTTTCTGCGTGGTACACCGGTGGCCACTGGCTGCTTGTATTGTTAGTGTGGTCTACCGGTGGTACACCGGCAGGGAAGCTGTTCAAATCATCTAAAAACTTTTAGACATTACAACTGACGGTGAATGCATTTTAGAATATATTCTTTAGGTAACTATTACATATAGTATTCAGTCTGAACGTGTCGGACAAAACTAAAGCACGAAATGGTCTTTATTCGTGATCTCTGTTATAAGAAAATGAATTCCCATTTTATTTACTTTTGTAATATTTTAAAAGCATTTTACCGGGATCCCGGATTTCGGTATTGACAAAAAACAGAGATTTTGGGATTGATAAAAAGACCGGAATTCCAAGATTTCAACAGGATCCCGGGATTTCGGGATTGACAAAACGACCAGGATCAAGGGATTTGGCAAACATCCCAGATCCCGGGATGGCATTCCCTGATAGGGGTTAAAGTAGTTAAAGCTTCCAGCAGTTATCTAATCTAATTTTTAAAAGATCTTTAATTTGATAAACTAATCATCGTTGGAGAGATGAAATGCCTAAGTTTCAGTTTTAATTGACCGTTCTGAGATAATGGGATCATTTAAGTCAACCAGGTGATTCAAGTCTCTTCACGCATTGGGTTTTCTTGGTTTCTGCCATATTCGATGGACAGTTTCCTCAGAACAGGAAGATCGATAACTGTTTATTATTCGTGATATAATGAAATGGTGGATTAATTTATAAAATATTTATTCACCTGGTTTAGTTATTTCGTCAAGATCTTAGTTATAAAAATATAACATGAACATTTGTATATGTTTTTAATATACATACTTAATAGCTTAACATGCAACTGACGATTGAAGCAAAATCTCATTTTGTAATTTTGTCGCTTCGAAATTCGACACATTGTTCCTAATAATATAATGGCATTCACAAAATTTTTCGATTGGTTAATCAGGAAAATAAAGAGGCCAATCATTTATGATATATCTACCAAAAAAGTAGAAATATCAATCCCCCGCATACTTTACCCCAAGAGTTATATCAATCGACTTACAAAAAATGGGAACCCTCCTTTAGTTCATTATGCTGGTAGTTTGCTTTCGTACTCGTACTGAAATGTAAGGTCTGTGGCTGTGGTATAGGTAGCTACGACACACGATCAAACTACAAAAATACAATTCTCTCTTAATACATTAAGTATCAAGCCAGAACGTACTGATCTAGCGAATTATATTCACTAACATAAAAAAAAACTCAAAGAGAACCCTCATTTGTATGTGTAATGCCCTATGCCCACATCAATTGCTAAGAAGTTTAAAGCAGTTTGTCTGTTTATTAATAAAAACGCCAAACCTCTTAAAAAACGCATACAGAATATTCAACATGAACGATTGAGCATAAAAAAGTGCTCTTCCAAAACGATAATGCAACAGCTCACTTGTCTGCACTCCGCAGTCGCCACAGCGAAATTAGCTGAATTACGCTATGACCCCGTCACCACATTTGGCCTCTTGTAACTTGTTCGTGTTTCCAAACATGGACAAATGACTGTGGAAAAAGGTTCTTACCGAATGAGGCCTATTTTGTAGTTTTCGACAAATGGACATTTTTTGATGGCTTAATTGGAATATGATTGGGTCCGGGCTAAAAGGAGACAAAAAGTTCTCAGTTTGTCTAGGCGCAGTAAAATGCTAAATCCGGCCTTTCATAGTGCGCGCGATAGTCTAATCAATTTTTTTAATGCTTTAAAAAATCGCTTCTCGCCTCACATCGCTTGTCACGTGTGACCGCAGCCTTACCGTCAGAAACAAACATTATCATAATTTAATTAATTTTTATAATTATTTAAAAAATTTATTTCTAAATAATTATTTTTCTTAGTTTTTTCCGATATTTCATTGGGTCAAATTACCCGGATAGTCGAGTATTCGAAAAAAGGCCAAAATACCTTAAACACAAGTATCAAAAAGGTATTGCAGGATCGATCTAACTTTGATTGTAACAATGGTCAAAATGAACTTTTAATAAATGATTGCTCCAAATTTTAAAATCCTTAAAAAAATCAATATTAAAAGAAACGCTGAATTACTTATGTCAGAGGGAATTATTCAATTTCTCTTAGATTTACCTTATGGTATATCTGACTTTGGTTAATCTTAGACCAACAAACTTAGTTGCCATCGATGTCGTAAAATTTTCGAAAACATCGTCATTAAAGATGGTCCTTATGCAGGCAACTCATATTAATTTTTCCATCCAAATTGTTTTTGTCTTGTGTATCGTATTTGTTCAATGTACAAACTTTTTTACGTGAGGCTTGAGTATGGATTTTTGAAAAATTATCGAGGTATAAATATCACCAGTCCAAATAGTACTTTTAAGTACTTGCGGACGCGGTGGTCGACTGGAAAGCAACTAATGTTTCGAATCGACAAATTTTTTCACAGCATGTTATATACACAATATCCAAATAAAATAATTGGGAATCCCCTAAATAAATAAAATGCGTGTTTTTAGTATCGCATTTTGTCTAAATTTTCTTGCCCATACGTTATAATTCTCACATCGGGGAGGGGAGCTGGGGAGCTCATACCCGTTTGAGTATTTTGGAACAAAGATCAAAGTTAGAACGAATCAAGGAGCTATCGCCGCCTGGTAGACAATAATCTAGGGGCACACGATTTTCATGAGCACAAACCTTATCATGTCCCACCAATATCGTCCCTTAATTCATTGCGTAAACTAAATAAACAAATGTAGTGAACCACGTAAATTTTAATTTTGGTAATCATCTTTGATTCACAAATACATAATTTTATATTTCAAAGTAAGATTTGACGATTTTGTCATCATGGTAGTATAAAAATAAATATTTTGTTTTGAAATAAAATTACAGTGTGAAATTATAGCGCTAAGATTATAAAGTAAATGTTTCCCTACAATTGTTAGGTAATTTCTATGTTTTATCGATAAGATTCTTTCGGCTTTTTATAGACAAAATATATTAACAATAATGGCTTCACAACATTTTTCGGCTTGCTAATCAGTGTTGTGAATGCCATTATTGTTAATATAATTTGTCTATAAAAAGCCGAAAGAATCTTATTGATTTTAATACAGACAAACTTCTCTTTCTATTGTTTGTGTGGGGCATAAAACACACAGAAATAAGGATTTTCCTTCAGTTTTTGATTTAGTGAATATAATTCGCTAAGTCAGTACGTGCGTGTCTCATATTTAATGTATGAAGTTCAAATTGTATTTTGTAGTTTTGTCGTAGCTACCTGATGAGTAGACCGAACTTTTCAGTACGAAACCAAACTACCGCATAGAAAACTCAAAGAGATTTCATTTTTTGGGGTCGATTCACTTTGTATGACGCTTGGGTTAAAGTATGGGGGGATTTTGATATTTCTACTTTTTTGGTAGATATATTATAAATGATTGGCCTCTTCTTATTTTGTCTGTAAAAAGCCGAAAGAATCTTATTGATTTTAATACAGACAAACTTTCTTTCTTTTATTAGTTTATATTCAAAAACTCTTAACGTAATTTTCGAATAAGTTGTCATGTTGTAGCCATGAGTTTAGAATAAAGAAAACGAAGAAAAAAAATTCAAAACAATTTTTTAGTCGTATAATATTGATGAGCACACGACAACATGAAACTATACCCTCATTTACAACGAATGAAAGATTTAAATGTGTGGAGACAAAAAAAATCCCGCACCAATTAATTCATTTAAAAAAAATGCAAAAAATAACCCAATTTTTAAAATCAAACGTTGACGCGGAATTCAATTCAATTAGTCTTCTTTTAATAAAATAGAGTCAGTCAGACAGACATCAAATTTTACAAAAATTATTTATATGTACAATATATTATATTGTGTACTGTGTGGGATAGTGAGGGGCACTCATATTTTATCTCACAAAATAGCGACAACAAATTACAATTTCATCGCAACAATTTACACCGGATATTTATTAAAGTGCAATGATATAAATTTTGTTTAACATTGTAGTTAGTATAAATTTAGAAAATGTATTTGTTTAGTAATTCACCTGGTTATTTTATTTTGACTATGATTAGCATTAAAAATGGGAAGGGGTTTTCCGGTGTATCTGCCATGCAATAAGCGGATATAGATAAAATTCAAAATCTGACTGTGTGTGTTTACTATATGTATATACATATATATGTACACATGTACATATATTTGTTTTCTTAAAGTATAATTTTC
The DNA here is from genome assembly GCA_963556165.1 of Tipula helvola. Lineage (NCBI taxonomy): Eukaryota > Metazoa > Arthropoda > Insecta > Diptera > Tipulidae > Tipula > Tipula helvola. The sequence goes on from OY744483.1 coordinate 64,588,438, forward strand.
TTAATTAGTTCTACCGCGCGTTGGTGGGAAATTAAAACTGTGTTTGTTTAAAAATTTGTTGCATGCAATCGTTTAATACATATGTTTGTTTACATAAAAATAATATTCGTGCGAAACCAACGTAATGGGATTTTATTACGTATATGTTTCGATACCATATAACAGATAAGGAACCAGAAAAAAGTAATCGGATTTCCGTAAAATATGTAAGCCACAACAAATTATTTTGTAATGAACACCACAGGCATGCTATATTGGAATGCTTTTACGACAACGTCGAATACGCTTAATTTGAGGTTTTTGACTTTAATTTAGCATTTAAACGTTAAATTTACATTTTTATGCTAAATATCAAATCTAATGGAAAATAAAATAAAAAATGATTTATGAAAATCATAAAATAATGTAAATTTGAAAAAGTCCACACTATTAATTAAATCCATTAACAGTCAAGAATCAAAACTGTGCTAAGCGTTTGAGATTTGTAAAAACTATGACTTCGTGCACTATAAAAGAATATGAGAAAAACATCTCAAGCCAACAAAACAAAAATTCCAACAAGAAAATGTATACAAAATAAAAAATAAAATACTTGATGTTAAGTGTTTAAGTACTTAGAAAACATGATAGATGCTAATGAAGAAAATCTTTGTGTATATAACTTAGATTTATCTTTAAGTGAAAATTGGCATCCGCTCTCCATTTGTTTCATAATATAATAGCATTAAGACAATATGTAAACATATACTCCTAGTTTAATTGGAATGTACATAATATAGTTCGTGTTATCAGTACTTAACCATTATTATATATAGCCCATATATAGTCTGGCCATTTATATTGACCGGCAATCGTCTTACCGGTTTTCTTGTTTTGTGTATATTAATTATACACGTTACTTTTTATTTAAACACGTTACTTTCATTATGTAAATATTTATTGTATAAATAAAATAAAAATTCAACCGCCCGATTCCACCACCTACTCATTAGTATAAATTAAATTAATTTATTAGATGAATATATTTACAAAGCAACAATTTTTATATTCTCGCGCGTAAGTTAACTTTAACGGAATCAAAAAGTGAATTTGATTTGTAGCTTCGAGTAAGTTTATCATATTGTGGTGTCATTAATCAAAAAGAAATTATAAAATTCTCTGTCTGGATATCGTTGCGTTTGGCCATGATAAGCATACGAATATTTTTTGCCGTCCTGAAAATTCCATTTTCACATTCAATAATTTGAGATGGTAGCGACTATAAGTTCTCAGACCGGTTTAATTTGCCTCCCGTTTTTCTCATTAAATTGTCAACGCTTTGCAACTAATATGTAGCGCTTAAGTTTCGATTTAATAGGTAGAGAAAAAGATGTAGTGCTCTACCAACATTTGGTATAGAATTGCTCTGTGTTTACACAAACTTTCTTTGTTTAAGGTTTCAATGGTTATCAAAGGATTTTCTTCCCAAAATTTTTAAACCTCCTGAATATATAAATATCACTGCAAGACATATTTTAATAAACGCTTTCCGTGTCCATGCAAGAATGATGATGTATAGACCTCGATTTTAAATCGAGCTACCTTTGAGGTAGGTGTTGTTTATCCCGCTGTGAAAATAAATCTGAACCCCTATCATGATTTCCGCGGCGAATCTTAAAAAATGTCGATGTGTTCTTTTCGAACCACTTCAACTTTCTTATTAGGAATTCCGCTATCGAAAAGGCTGTAAACGCATTCATTTAACGCCATAAACGCACTCATTTAATGTCAGCTTACTTGGCGTTTGTCAGTGTACAGGACATTATTCTGAGACTAGTTTTGATTTTAGTTCAATTAAATATTTTTAACCTATTTCAAACTGTTTCTTGAATAAAAATTTTACACTTTCAATCGAACTAACGCAAAATACAATAAACGAGTGACCTGTCACAATCTTCAACAATAAATCAGTCAAAAAAAAAAAAATTGAAAAGAGAAAAATAATATGAAGCTCCATATAAGAGACAAAGTCAACGTTTTTTCAATATTGTTTTGCCATTGCCATAAAATAAACCACAAAAAAAAAAACGTTGTCTTTGTCTCTTATATGGAGTATCAGATTATTTTTCTCTTTTCGTTTTTTTTGACTGTGAGTCAATTTTTCTCATGGAATTCAGGCTTTACCCGGGTAATCGAGTACTCGAAAAAAGGCCAAAATTGCCGAGTACTCGGGTACTCGATAATCGGTATTGGATACCCTAAATGAAGTACATTAGGTAATTAGAAGATCAAAATTTATAAAATACTTAATTTGCGCACATTTGACAAAATCGAGACAATAATTAGGGTTGCCAGGTGTCCAATTTGAACAGAATTTTCCCCGAATGGTTAACTTTGTTTATAGAAAATTTCGAGAAACATTTTTTGAGATTTTGACATTATTTCTTGGTAATTTGTTAAATGTTTTTGCACAAATTATTGAGTTTAATTCTGAGATTAATTGAAAATTTTGTAAATTTTTCGAGATTTTTAGAGGTTATAGAATATTAGCTGCATTTCTTGACGCATAGTGATCCGGATCAGATCAAAATTTATATGTGAAGCAACAACAACATTTGAACCAATATTGATTTTGGATCACAAATGGTGATCTAAAAATTAGTTCAGCTATTAAAATGTAGTTGAGCAGTATTTTGTAAAGGGACAAAGAATAACATGAATACAGTACGAGTATGAAGAGGCAGATTCAAAACAAAACGAGACAGAAAATTGAAATTTGGTGTTTGTTTGTTTTACGCATTTTGGTGTCGTTTCAATCAAACATCAAGAAATGCGGCTATTGCTTGCGATTATTATAGGTTATGTTCAAGAAATTTTAAAATTAAAAGTGTTTATGAGATTATTCTGTAGTTTTCAATATTTCAAAATTATTTGAGATTTTCGAGATTATTCCAATTTCTTAGAGTATAGTTAAAAATATACATAACAGATTATTTGATATTATGTATTTATAATGTCGAGTTATATACTTTTACCAAATTACGATTGCTAATGGCGACGAAAATAACTACGAACCCCTGTTGGGAGTGCAGAATTTATGGAACACTTTTCCTGTCAGTAGCAGAACTATATAGGCTGGCATGAAGTAACGCAATGTGCAGGTAGTCTAGGCTAAGCGGACCTAACAGCCGTACATCCTCTCCTAGCCGATTTGGTTATTCCTTAAGGATAAATATTAAAAGAGAATTACGAAAGAGTTGGGTGGCCTTGAGCCCGAGGAAAAACTGTAAAGATAGAAACAAACTTTCACCACTTTTTATTTGGAGAATGGCGAGTTTGAAAATAGGAGTATTAAACTAACAATATAACGGTCATAAATCGGTAACTAGCGACCCCTAAATTTAAATATTTTTCGGATGCGATGCAGCATCACTAATAAATAAATTTTAAATCTTAGTAGGCGTAGGCGTATTGTTCCTTAAACCATATAACATATGGACTGATAATCGTTTGATAATTTCATACATTTTGTTGTTGGAATGCGTATCGCTAGTGATACTAGTGGTTAAGTGGAGTCGTGCGGCCAATTGAGGAAACACACAACAAATTTAGTCGAATTAAATTGTCGATAAATAAAAAACAACCAACTTTAGACCATTTAAGATGATCAACGATTTTAGGTGTCAGCCATTTTTTTTTTAATTATGACATTTCAATTTCCTGTTTGGAATTTGGTTTTGTGTTCGTTAAATAACACATATTTATTTTTTGTGCTTTGTTATTGTGTTAATTAATTGAGATTATTAATTTTCTTTGGACGATATTTTATTACGAAAATAATTAATTTTTGATTAAGTTTGTATGTACATATACATACATACAAGTTAATTTTTAAATTACCTTGAAAATACGCTAATGGTATTTTTAGACCATTTATAGTTAAAAGGTATAATCTAGTACCTCAATTGGCCGTGCTGGTAGACTTGACCGCTAGCGTAACTCGTGATACAATCGTGAAGTTATCGCTAGCAGTTCATAGTTATATGGTCTAAGTATTGTTCCTTAATGGTGGATTCAGCGAGAAAAAATTGCTAGCTCGTGATCACGAATTGTTGAAATTTCGTCATCTTTTTTAATCCCTCCAATTTTGACGTAGGACTACGTCTTTATGGGGGTAAACCAAAATTTCATGTGATGACGCGCGTCACGGAATTGACGTATTCACGAAATTTATTTGATTAAAGCAACGTCTCTTGATAAATATAAATGTAATGTTTTACAAACTGTAAAAATCAAACCAAGTTAAATAAGAATTTGTGGATTGAAAAAAAATTAAAACAACCAATTATTAATATGTATTTTAATTAAATAGTGATGAACTTGATCAAACATGCCGCACGCCATATTGATTTAAAGCTATCAAATAGAAATAAAAAAGTTCAAAATTTTTTTATTTTCATTATGCAAAATATTGCGTACAAGTTTTGAATTTATATGTCGTATAATTTATGCAATCCTAGAAAAATGTATAGTTGCAAAGATCAGGCCGAAAAATCTATCTATCGATATTCTAATATCTTCCAAGTGACCGGAAACTAATTTGATTTAATACGTCATTTGAATCGTCAATATTTAAAAATAAATTACATCCAGTACCCAAGTATTTTTACTTTCGACTTTTTCGTTATATTTCGAAGTTTAAACTAAACTTAGTTTCGACTTTACCTAAGTTTAAGTTTCGACTTAAGCTAAGAAAGCGTATGAGTCTTGTCGCGATAAGTCGAAACTGGACGAAACTTAATCTAAAAAAATTGTATGCATGTATTTGTGAATAAAGAATAAAAATAGGCGGGGCTAATTTTGAGCATGTGTATGTGTAAATGTCAAATTAGAAATACGGCTGTAATTTTTTTTTTATAGTGAAACACACGACAAATTCCAATTTGAAATTAATTTTATTAAAATATTGTTATTTTATGTACATAGCTACATATACATATTGTAAATAAATCTAAAAAAATTTATTTATTTAAGAAAGCCAAAAAACATTTAATAAGTTAAAATAAATTGAAGCTGGAATTTTTCTAATTACATTTACATAAGTACGTATATAGACAAAGAAAATGGCGTAGAAGTCCTCCTTTGAAGATGCACACAAAACAAAGTCCAAAGTAAATTGAATCAACATAACTTTATTGTTTTTTATTTAAAATCAAACACAATCATAATTTATTGGCATCAACATCGGGTGTCCATTATTTTTTTAACACAATAAATTAGAATTAAAAACAAAAAATTAAAAGAAAACGTGAATTACAAACGTAAATCTTTTAACTACATTACAACGCAGCTGAAAACACTTTACTAAAATATTCTATGTCAAACCAAATTCACGATAGGATATTATACACACCAATACTAATTATAAGTACAATGAAGATATCTTTCGATAATTTTCTCAAAAGTCGAAGGAAAATACGGTAGCTCAATTTTTAGTTTCGTCTTGTTATACTTCCCAAGTATAACAAGACGAAACTAAAAATTGAGCTACCGTATTTTCCTTCGATTTTTGAGAAAATATTCGTAAGATAACTTCATTGTACTTGTGATTAGTATTGGTGTGTATAATATACTAACGTGAATTTTGTTTGACGTAAAATATTTTAGTAAAGTGTTTACAGCTGCGTTGTAATGTGGATAAAAGATTTAAGTTTGTAATTTATTTTTTTTTTTATAAATTTAGTTTTTTATGTTTAAAAAATATTTGGGCACTCGATGTTGATACTAATAAATTGTGATTGTGTTTGATTTTCAATTAAAACATAAAAATCAATAAAATTATGTTGATTCAATTTGCATGGAAGTTTCCTTTATATGTGCATCGTCAAAGGAGGACTCCTACGCCATTTTCTTGATCTACATATATACGCAAAATTCCAGCTTCAATTTATTTTAGCTTAACTGTTTTTTTGACTTATTTTAAATAAATCATTTTTTTTTAGATGTCATAAAATAATATTCTATTTTAATAAAATTAATTTCAAATTGGAATTTGTCTTGTTTCATAATGAAAAAAAAAAATTACAGCCGTATTTCTAATTTGACATTTGTACATACATACATACACATCCTCAAAATTAGCCCCGCCTTTTTTTATTCTTTATTCACAAATACATGCACACAATTTTTTTAGATTGAGTTTCGTTGAGTTACGAGTTTTCGCGACACGTTTCATACGAATTCTTTTAATAAATTGGAACTCGAGCGAAGGAAAAAACGACACTAAGCTTAGATTATCCTTCGAAATTTGACGGAAAAATCGAAAATAAAAATGCTTGGGTGGGTAAGCTTTTATTAATAGCAAAACATTGAGCTAATTTACACATGCTTTCTTGCATCAGTTTCTTTCCTCGTTTCTTTACCCCTCTCTCTATAAACTGATTTCGAAGGTCATATTTTTGTGATTCCTTTTTCAACAAATGTTTTTTGTGATTCTTGTGTTTCTCTGCACTAACACAAACAAAAAGTTATATAAAATTTCCGAAGGTCACATTTTTATTTCTATACCAATAATAGACAAATAATTCAAAAGAATCATGTTTCAAGAAAACGCGTGTAAATGTAAATTGGTTTTTTGAAAGCAGAGGAACGTAATGCAAGAAAGCATGTGTAAATTGGCTGATTCCCATTTCTATGACATTGACATTTCTGTGACGTTTTATTGACTTTTTGTGACATTTTAATCATTGAAATTTCAAAGATACCTATATTGATCGATGCATTATTTGTGAATTGCTTTATTAAAATCGAGTTTAAAGGTATTATTTCTGAGTAATAAATTTTCCTGATATAAGGTCGTATATAAAACTTATTATGGGACGCTATTAGGGTGGAGCAAGTTTTGGAGAAAGGCGCTGGGAGATATATAAAATGAAATTGTATCTGATAAGGAGGTAATCAACATTTAGGCTGCTACAGCCTAATCCATAAAGATGACAGCATTAGAAATTAATGTTTTTTTTTTTAAATTTGTACTTTCTAAATTTTGGTTTCACGTAAACTATGCAAATAAAGTTTTCTCAATTGTACGTAGTCCTACGTTAATAGGTTGTGTCCCGGATACAAGCTAGTCGGTTTTTTTTTTTTTTTTTTAAATTTTGCGAAATATTTAACAAGTGTTTTTTAAAAAATTTAAAATTGTGTGTATTTGCATATAAATATCGATTTATAATCAAATGCCTACTTTATTAATTTGTATGTGTATGCATGTGTACGTTGTTACATTACAAACAAATCTTATAGTGAGGTTTACAAATACGAAAACTGTTACTACAGTACCGAGAATGGAAAGTGCAACAGCCATAAAAACACACAAAAAGATATATGTATCTTGCAACTATTGCTGTGTTTCTTATTTAAATCCGTATATCGAGCAGATTTTGAAATCTGAAATTAAATCGATCTGATCGATTTGAAATAAGAAACAGGTTTCAGATTTGGTAGATGAAAAAAAATTATCAAATGTGATCGAACTGTCAGAGTAACAAAAACAATATTTTCGCTACGAGCAACGCGAAAATTAAATATTGATTTAAAAGCGATTTTTATTGACCCACGAGTACATTGGAAACGAGACACCTTGAAATGTGTGGATGGAAATGAGCAACACCTTGAAATGAGCTAGCCAAAGAGCTAAATAAAAGGCAAATAATTTGTAATTCTTTATAAATAAACGAAAAAATAAAACTATATTTAAATTCCCTTTAAACAATTTCCTAATGTTTCAGTGATAACTGATATGAGTTTGGCTCTCAGACTCTGAGTTTGTCAACGTGTTTTTCGTTGGAACTCTATGAAAAATATGGCTGAATAAAATAATTATTTTATTATTTAATAAAATTATTTAGCTTCATCCACATAATAATTCTAATTTCCTTCTATTTCGTTTGACAAAAAGAAACCAAATAATTAAAATGCCAGATCTTACACCGCCTAGTAATCTCAGCGATTTGAGTTACGTGAAATTAGCTAAACTAAAATCAATCTGAGAAATCGGAATATTTTGCAAATCGAAAAAAATCGATCTAACTAATCTGAATAAAAATAAGAAACAGCAACAAAATTGATCGGATCGATCTGAGCGAAAATAAGAAACAGATTTTTAGTACTCACATCGATCAGATCAATTAGATTGGAAATAAGAAACACAGCATATTACGCTATGTAGTTAAAAAAATAATATTTTAGAAGTTGTTCTTTGTAGTGCAAGACACATTTTATAAAAAAATATAATTTGATGCTAAATTGTTTTTAAAGCCATTATAATTTTTTTAACCTTTTCCGATAAAACTAAATTTGAGATTCAAGAACCGGTAAAACCTGTTGTCACATTTTATTGTATTTTTTTTTTTTTTATAATACAAAGTAAGTCTTAATAAAACGTATTTTTAATATTTGGTTGGCCTGCTTTTGTTGGCAATTACAGCTGCAATTATGGTTGACATGGAATCAATTAAATCTTGCAGGTGGTAGAGGACCAGTCCGTTATACCACAATTCTTCTATTATTGAATTGAGGTATTTGGATGATGAAAGCATCTGTTTATTGGTTTTCATTTCCATTATGTGCTAAAGGTTTTCAATGGGATTCAAATCCGTTGAATTTCGAGGTTTATCCAGTGTAGGAATTGCGTTTTTCAATATAAAAATTTCAACCCGAAGAAAAATAAGAATAATAATTTTTTTTTTGTTTATCGTCTTAAAACTAAAATTAACTAATAAAAAAAATATGCTTACCGATTTCGCCCGATTACAAGGGGCGGAGTCATCCTGAAAAATCATATAGACTCTGCACTCAAAAAATACATTTCAATGAAAGGGAACAAATGGTCTTTTAAAATTTGTCTGCAATTATAGTTCCTTTAATAAAGGCCATTTGTCCAATTTCATGATAAGATAAACCTCCCCAAATCATTTGGAAGGCTGGATGCTCCATACTCTTTCAGACACTGATCAATCAGACGTTCGCCGGATTTGCGCCTGCCCTATTGGATTCCATCCGATCCAAAAAGATTAAATTTACTCTTGTCGGAAAAAATAACTATTCGCCACTGCTGTAGACTCCAATCAACGCGACTCAGAGCCCATTCTAATCATTTTTGCTTCATTTTAGTCGTAAGAAACTGTTTTTTGCAGAGGTCCTGGCCAAATATCCTTGTTCCCGGAGCCGGTTATGAATCGTATGGATTTCGATTTCTTTGCAGATCTCCGCCTTGAACTCAGCCCGAATATCCGTAGCGTTATGAGTATACATTATGGTTATTTTTGAATTTTCTCGTGCCGTTGTCTTTCTTTATAGAACGGTTCTCTTTTTGCGTTCCAGTTCATCGGTAGAATGATTTTTTTTAAATGGCTCACACTCGAGTAACTGCATTCAATCGCAATAGCAATCTGCCTCGATGACATTTCAGGTATCCCAAGATATGCCACAATTCGATTTTTAAGCCGCGAAATTTAAATTTCAGTCCCCTCAGCACAACTTTACTTGAAAAATGTTGGTGTTGCACTTTCCATTCTCGCTACTGTATAACATGAGTTATAGTTGTAGTAACGCCTATAAATTCAAGCCTTAGTGTTTGTCAATTCAATATTCAAATCAATGGAGAAATATTTTGGAGGAGGGGGCATATTCTGGATGTACGTATGCTTCATATTACTGGCCCGTAATGACTTAAAATAAGAAAAAATTATAAATTCTGAAAAGGGGGCCCTTTTCAACTTAATTAATATGGAAAAGAGGAAAATATTCTGGAAAGGGATATATTCTGGAAAAAGGAAAAATATTTTGGAAAAGGGGAAATTTACTGCTCTTTCTACTATTATATTCTGGAAAAGGACAGAGACATATTCTGGAAAAAAATTGTGAGAAGTTCTTTAAAAATATTTTGGAAAAGGGGGAATTTATTGCTCTTTCTAGTACATAATATATTCCGGAAAAGAGCCAAGACATATGTATTCTGAAAAAAGCCGAAATATTCTTTAAAAATATTTTGGAAGAGGGGAAATTTACTGCTACTATTATATTCTGGAAAAGGACGGAGACATATTCTAGAAATAAATTGCGAGAAGTTCTTTAAAAATATTTTGGAAAGTAATTTATCATATTAATATAATGTAGCCTATTCTTCAATAAAACTTTCAGGGAATTGTCTTTATATGCAATTACGAAAGGATTTTATGGACAATCCCGGAGAGAATTCAATCAAATGTTTGTTTTTTTGGGTCAGCCTAGTGTCATGCTAAGAGTGTGTAACAAGCATTTATGGACTGACCTGATAATAAGGTATTTTTACTAATGAAATCAATAATCAATAGTACATTATTTCCTTTGATTCTGTGTAAGACGAGGTGTATTCAGATACATCGGTACTAATAAATCGTCCTCGTCATTCAACCAATCAACCTCACCATTTTTCCCCACAACAAAATAATTTGTGTTTCGTGTAGCAATTATAATTTTAATACCTAAAAAATTCTGAATATTACACTTAATGTTATTTTTAATTTTAATTTTTTGTACAACCACCAATTAATGTTTATGAATATGTAAATTTTTTTTTAGTTCTATACCATTTACACTCTTCTTCAATTCGCGTTATATTTAATCGCGATCCATAAAATAAATTGTATACATTTTGAATCTATTTGTGTGTATTGTGTTACTTTTTTTCATACAACTAAATGAGTGATGGATTTGATTTACTTGGTGTGTTGAATTTCATCTAGTAATTAGCCCGGAATGAATAAAAAGTTGTTAATAAATTTACATTAAAGCCAAATCTAGTTTTAACACCCAGAGCTGTTCCAAGTACAAATTCAAAATAATCACTACGACGAAAATCAACAAACAACCAAAAGTGTTTATAAAAATATTAAAGAAAAACAAAAATAAAAGAAACAGCGGTTGATAACGCGTGACGAATTTGATTCGCGCAGATATTTATTTTGCCGCGCGTACGAATTTTTGCCGAACTTTTTAAACCATCATCGTGTTGTTTAAATAAAATTTAATTTAAAAAAAAAACACACAAATGTGATTCGCATATTTATTTAAACAGTTCTCTACTTAACTTTAAATTATACCGAGTTGTACTTCAGTTTTCAGAACTCTTCTTATAAAAAAATATCAGATCTAAAATTTTTATTTTATTTTATTTTTGTTTGGTTTTGTGTTTCGCGATTTCTTAAATTTTTTTTTTTTGTTTGTTTTTTTTTTTTCTATACCGAGTAATTAAAACCATAAGTTAAGTGATTAGTATTTTTGAATACTTTCGATTTTATTGGAAAATAGAAAAATTTAATTTTCCAAAAACATTATTAAAAGAAGAAGTTAAAATTGGTTTTTAATTATCGTGTTCACATTCACCTAACCTTCTATAATTTTTAATTTAATTTTGTTTATATACATATTCGTTTCTGTGTTTCAACAATTCTAGTGATCAATAATTATTTATTTAGTGTTTATTTAAAAAATTTTGGTTGGTGTTCGATAATTCGAAAGGAAATTACAGTAAAAAAAAAAACTATAAATTACTACTATATATGGTGAATTTTTGTTGCTAAATTTTAACGAACATAAGAGTGAAAATATTTTACCCTTTTATTTTAATATTTGTTGGATTTTATTTACACCCCGATTTGGGATTTAAAATTGTAAGTGCAGTGCTCTTTCGTAAAGATTAATTGATCATCTGATTTGGTTGTGTGCAACATATGTATCTAGTAGCCTTGTGCCCAATAAAAACAAATCTGTCAAAAATTATTTTAAAACCATGAATATATTTTAATAGGAGTATAATTTATTAGTTCGTACATTACCTATATTGTATACATAGTATAATTTACATAAAGTTATTTCTGTAATTGTGAATTTACCAAATGTGGAAGCTAAATGTGATTTATTTTTTGTATTACTTACCTTGACTATATGGAAGTTCTTGAATTTTATATACTTATGTACTCGTTTGTATAGAAAGTTATTTGTCAGAATGCGTTTTACATTCATTTACGGTTCACACCTGCTTTTTTACAGCCAATATTTGAATTTGGTTATTTCGTAATCAGCTAGATAATTTTTGTATGAATATTTGTGTATGTATGGCACGGATAAATCCCAAATGTAAAGATAAGTTTAATGCTATGGGGATTATATTATTGACTGTGGGAATGATGGTGACAATTCCTTAGTTGATTAATTTATTTTTTGATGATCTAATTTGTATCATTTTGCGTGTTTGTAATATGACCAAATTTTCAATTAGCATAAACAATTTTGTCGATTATTTTTATAGTTGTCCGAAAAAAAAAAATTGTAATAATTGTTGATGATATTTATTCACGAATCTCCATCACTTTAATTGAATTAAAAACCAATTTTTTTTTAATTACATTCATATATACATTGTTTAAGGGGGTGCCGCCCTATAATAAATAATAATTAATAATTTTACAAAACTCATAAATATTAAGAAAATGAAACAATGATTGCTGACATACGACATATTCATCTTTTAACTCTGGACGCCTTAGTTTGAATGTCATAAAATCTCAACAAATATAAGATTTACTTTGATTGTAACTAACTCAAAATTTTTAAGTTTTCACTATTCTTCTATGCAGCAGTGGAGCACATAATATGTGTGCATTAGTAAAAAAAAATGAGTTGTTTGGTCTTAAATAATGATTTTGTGGTTTGTTCAGGCAAAACGTAAGATAATAGTTAGATTGTGGTTTTTGAGCTACACACGAAACAAAAATGTTGTTTTGTAATGTTTGTGGGGGCTTGTGTAAATCTATTGGAAACTTTTGGAAAATACAAGTTTGGTTATAACTGATTATATAGTTTAATCTAGATTTGTGATCGGAAATATTACGTAATGCCTTGGAGCTAAACAATATAGTTATAAGAACGTCCATGTTGTTTTGGTAGGTAATCGCAAAATCAAAACGAAACAATTAAATTCAAATTTGCCTTGTACATTACCTCTGATACCTGTTTGTCGTGAAGTTATATTTTTGACTAAAGGTATTCGCTACAAGCGAAATTAGGGGCATACTTTTAGAAAATACCTGTAACGAGTATTTTTTTTTTCCAAACTATCGAGGTGAAATTATCTTTTGTCATAATTTGGTTAATGAAACAAACAAAATATGACATTCATTGTAAAACAAGTAGGAGCCTCAATTGTTTTACTCTTATAGAGAGTAAGTTAACCATGTCCTAAATACGAAAAATTCGACATTAAAAAATTTCAACTTGAATATTTTTGTTATCACGCCGTCTAGATCAAGCTTAAAGTGTCATCCTATTTGATAAAGTCATTCAAGGATCGCAGATGTTTCGCAATGCTTAGGGCAATCTCGCACAACTGATGAATGCCCTGCGCAGCTGATCGGCCAATCCATATTAGTGCGCCGCCAATTTAAAAAAAAAATCGGGGTGGGCTGTGTCGTCCACACAGCAGTAGGTGTTTTTCGTGATAACGTTTATAAGATGTTTAGATTAATTATTTTAACCTGCCATTCGTGGACTTTTTCTAAGAAATAGTTATTCGTCACAAAATATCCGTTTTGGAGTGGCTAGCATAGTCCCGAACTTAAACCCCATTGAGCATTTGTGAAAGAGATGCAGAAAAGAATGGCAGCGGTTATTAAATCGAAGGGGGGAATAACCAAGTATGTATATTAAATAATACTTGACAGTTAATAAATATAAATTCTAATAACTTTCCTGTTTCTTTTCTCCTTTGTATATATGCATAAAATGGAAATATGTGGGGTGCTCCATATTTTTGAGCTTAGCTGTTTAGACTATATAGGCGAATTACGATTTCAGCCGTCCTTTGGGGTCAATGGGTTAATGTTTAGTATTTATATCCAAGAAAACCCATTGTAAACATTATAAATCAAATTAATTATATTTTTATCATTTGATATTTCTGAGGCACATCAAGTTATGTATGACTATTTCACATTTTAAGTAGATTCGTAATTTTCATGGCGCAGCATTTTTAAGAGCGGTAAATTTTGGGTGCAAACTTCAAATGTATTGTACGCTCCCAAGTTATCAGTTTACTGAACCAAAGGTTTGTCAACCTAATTTGATCCGTATGTTCACTGATGGCTTTTTGACAGAAAATATCCGGATATTTTTGACAGATTTTACCCCCACTAACTTCACTTTCCTAGTGTTCAGTCGGGCCGTAATGTTAAAAAAACCATGATATTTTTTACCACTTTTGGCATTAAATGCACTCATTTACCACAACAAAAAACCAACTTTTTTCTTGGTGTTTTGAGTTCCAGTTGTCAATTTTGGATTTATTTTCTTTATGATATTTTCGGTGCTTAAATTAAATTAAATGCTTTTTTAAGATATTTGTATGGTATTTACACAGTCACCTATTTATATAAACATAAATAATAATTTATATTTCGAATGTTTGCCTAAGAACCAGAGACTGGAACCGAAACTGAACCGAAAACCGTAATTAACCGCTATTTGCAATGAACCGAAAACCGGAACCGAACCGAAATAAAATAAAAAGTTGAACCTGAACCGAAACTGGAATCGAAATTAATTTTCGTTCCGGTTCAAGTTTTTGATATCCGAAAAAATTTATACAATGAGGTATTTTCAATTTTTAAAATTGTGTTAATGAAACTAATCGAACTATCCAAGACGGTATTTTTTTCGTTTTAGACGGTTTCGTTTCCGACTTACGCAGATTTTTGCATCTATAATAAAAACTATTTTAGTATGGTAAACGAATTATACTGCTCAGTGGGCGCATTTCATAATTAATCCGGCTGTTCACACAAAGTTAACTCTGCAACACATCATTTCCTCGTGTTTTACCTCTTTGCCTATAAAATAACTGGAGGGGGAAAATATTCTTGTTGCACTTTTTCAACGTAAATTTTAGGTTATTATTTTAATTAAATTTTGAATGGAATCATAAATAGAAATGTTTATTAACAAACAACAATTCTTGAAATAGTTTTGAAGCCGAACCGAAACCGAACCGATATTTAATGGCCGAACCGGAACTGAACCGAACCAAAATTTAAAAATTAGGAACGTAACCGAAAACCGGAACGAAAAACATTTCGGTTCCAATCTCTGCTAAGAACACAAACAACGAAACTCAAGCTAAAATAATTTGAGTCTCCAATGTTTGGTTAAAAACCAAATAGTTTCAATATGAAAATAATTTATAAAAAAATTAATTAAAAAATAAAAACATTTAATTGAAAAGCTGCCGACAAAAACCACTTTATTGAATTTGACAAAACGATTTAAAACAAAATGTGACATTTAAAATCAATTTATCATATTTTCTCAATTTTGGTTGTTCAATCGGTTTGACGTACAGTATTATGGAATGAAGTTAGGGTGGGATAAAATACCATCGTTTTTTTTACTACTTTAGCCCGATTGAAAACGTCCTTTAATAAAATATCCGGATTTTTTTTTATGACATCAGCGAACAACTTTTTACTTGACAAATAATTTTGGTACATATTTTAAATGTCAACATCACATTTTCTTTTTATTATTTCATTATGTTTTATTAATATCATTGTTCAAATCGAAGCTTTCATATTATTTTAATTTAATTTTATTTTAAAGAAATAATTTTTGTTTGTCAGAAAAATTCCAAAAAAAATGTAAGCAACAGTAGAGTCAAAAATACATTGATCTTTTTTATGCATTCGTTTTCTTGCTCAAAAAATACCCGGATCTTTTTTATCCCTTGAAACACTAGGATTTAGATCTATGTAAACACTCAGCATATTGAGCCCAGTTTTTTCGGCATCTTTCTTCACACCGTCCGTTTCATAAAAATCCGTTCGGAAATTTGAAAAATGTCGGAAAAACTCTGTAAACATTCAATACAGGTTTTTCATGATTTCAATCTCTCCACCCTTGGTCATACGAGAGGCGCATGCCAATTATTCCAGAGAGTTTCTGTGATTAAAACATTAATTCTGTACATCGGTATGCAATTTGAAAACACGTAAATCCCCTGTAATTTTTCTTCTTTTTACGTAATCCTTTGAACCCTTTCAGCCGCTGCGAATTACATGCCTTCAATTACACTACCCTGCAAAATTTTGCCCCTGGACAATCAATAGTTGTTTCCGAAGTAATTTTTCATGCTGAATCCGAATCCGGGCTCAGAATTGCTCTATCACTTCAGGGTTTTGAGATATTCTAACCTAAAATAGCAAAAAACACTGTTTTTTGACATATTTGAGGTTATGTAGCAATGCAGTTTTTACTTTTTTATCAAAGCCATGTATGGGATCTTATTGTACAAGTCTTTCTCTTTCAAATACCGTGGAATTTGCTCAAATATCATTTTTTTTCGCCGAGATATCGCATTTTCAAATTTGCATATTCGTCAATTTTTCTGTATAAAAACACTACCCTGCAAAATTTTAAAAGTTTGGTGCCACTTGACAATGAATAGTTGTTTCCGAAATAATTTTTTACGCTGAATCCGAATCTGGGCTCAGAATTGCTCTATCACGTCAGGTCTATAGATATTCTAACCTAAAAGTGCATATATACCGTAGGTATAAAAAGTAGTGTATTATACAGTATACCGACAAATTCACGAACATGCAATTTTGAAAATGCGATATCTCATCGAAAAAAATACATATTTGAGCAAACTCAAAGGCATTTGAAAGAAGAAGACTTGTACTATAAGATCCCACACATCAACTTTTGAAGAAAAAAAAAATCATGGTGCTAGATAACCTCAAATATGTCAAAAAACAGTGTTTTTTGCACTTTTAGGTTAGAATATCTCATAAACCTGACGTGATAGAGCAATTCTGAGCCCAGATTCGGATTCAGCGTAAAAAATTACTTCGGAAACAACTATTCATTGTCAAGTGGCACCAAATTTTTAAAATTTTGCAGGGTTGTGTTATTAGAGTTTGAATTTGTTTGTACTACCTTATGTTACAAAGGCAGGCAGTATAATATCACGGAAAAATACGAAAATTCTTCACAAAAGAAAAGCGATTTTCCTTATGGCCGGGAAGTATGCAGCGGCCGAGAACCCTTCTATCTTTCATATCTTAGGGTTAATTGTCAACCCTTAAAAAGGCATGCGGTTTAAAATGGGAGAACGTCATCTGTCACCTCACATTCTCCTCAGTCTATAATTTCTCTCTTTGAGAATAAGAAAAAATTTGAATTTGATCCCCTTTTCGATTAATATAATTTTTGGCATATTATTCCACAGTTTATTATTTATGTTTTAATTTATTAACACAATTTTTATTTTATTTATATAAATGGCTAAAATTTTCCCAAAAAACATGAAAATTTCATTTTAGTTGTCAAAATATTCAACATAAAATGACAAAAAATTGAGCATAAAAACCAATTTATGCACAATTGGCACTCATGACAAAAATATTGAATATTCTGATCTTTTTCTCCCTTGACAAAACCCAAGTATTTTTATATCCGACAACTTTTATATTTTTCTGACATTCGGTTTACAACTTTTTTTTTTCATCATTTTCCGATTTTTTTGTCCAACGTTCATAGTAAATCTTATAATAAGTCGGACATTATTGCTGAAAAAATTCGGAGATGAATTCAGTTTTGTTATACTTGGGAATTTCAATGCGCATGCTCAAAACCATTTTCGCAAAATGTAATAAAAATTGTCACGAGAACTAGACTATTTTTTTTTGTCAAGAGAAAAATACGTATGTAAGTGGGAGACCAGCCATAAGGTTGATTTACATATGTGACGTGTGACGGGAGTTTCTAGCCAATCAGAGACGAATATTTTGATGGTTTATCTTTTCCGTCACGGCCGCACAAACACACAAATTTTTTGCATGTATAAAAGGAAATAGTAGGCTTTGACGAAGATTTTTTGAAGAACAGAAATTACAATATTAAAAATTTTATAAAGTATGCGTGGCGGAACTCGTCCCAAATATAAATTGTTGTCAAAAAAGCGTCACGTTTATTTCCACTTGTCACACGTCGCACGTCGCATATAGTAAATCAACCTTGATGGGCCGTCTCCACTTGTGTATTTTTCTCTCGAACAAAAATAAATGACATTCGGCTCATGACATTTTTTGTACAACTAGAACTACTAACATAAACAATATAACAAATTTCTCTCTTTGAGAATGAGAAAAAAATTTGAATTTGGTTCCTTTTTCGATTTAATATAATTTTTGGAATATTATATTTATTTATATTCCACAATTTATTATTTATATTTTAATTTAATAACATAGTTTTTATTTTATTTTCACCTAAAATTTATTTAAAAAAAATCGTGTGGCTGTGTCGTAGACACAGCCGGTGTGTTTTACGTGAATACGTGTACGTTACGAGTAATATTTTCTTTGAGCGTATTGTATGTATATGTCATAATCATTTTTGAACACTAAGAAGTCCTTCAGATTTCTACGTTTTATTTGTGATGGCAACATTTTCCTTTCGTGGCTTCAATGAGCGCAGAAACGTGCAGATGGCAACACGCATTGGCTGCTGCCCAATGTGTCTTCATAATTGGTAATGTTTATAAAGTCCGGCGTTGATATAGAAGCGATGACATCACCCTCACCCACTTGCATAGGCTCCAGCTGTAGATTTACTGGCGCCGTCGTTTATCCGCTCGGACGCCTTCATTCTCTTACGTTCCCGGCACCGCTTCACTCTCTCATATGGTATTTTACGGGTATCACTGGATTCTCAATTGGCACATCGTCATGACAAAAATATTGAATATTCTAATCTTTTCCTCTCTTGACAAAATTTCAATGCGCATGCTCAAAACCATTTTTGTGTATGTATTTTGCAAAATTTACTAAATATTATCTCGAGAAAAATAATGGACTAGATTTGTTTTTTTATCAAGGA
Source organism: Tipula helvola (assembly GCA_963556165.1). NCBI lineage: Eukaryota > Metazoa > Arthropoda > Insecta > Diptera > Tipulidae > Tipula > Tipula helvola. The sequence goes on from OY744483.1 coordinate 64,607,389, forward strand.
AAAAATACACAAGTGGAAACCGGCCATGTGGTTACTTAGTCCGCTGCTGTGTTCTCACTATTTTTTAATACAAATTAAATATTTCTGTAATCATCCAGATTCAGAATCTAGTTTCAAAAATATTTCAAATGAAATGTTGGTTCCTCGTATATTAGAAACGCGGATTAGCAAAATGAAATTAGCTGAACTCTTTCAACTAGTATTCTAACCAATGAAATTCGATTAATCAAACTGAGGTTGTGACATACAGCGGCTAAAATCGCAGCCAATTTTATTATTCCTCTCTTTGTCGCAAATAATAATTAATAAAGAGGGGCGGATCAATAAATCTCGCGCATGGTGCTCAAAGGTCTAGAGCCGGCGCTGATATTTTTGTATGTAAATTAGTTATTATTCATAGTGCAGTTCTTTACGGCAGAAACATTATTTATTTATCACCACAGTAAAACTAATATTAGAGATAACAATAGAATTTATACGCGATGAGTCAAGACCACCTAACTTCCGAAATTTAAAAAAAAATTAATAACAAATTAAAAAACCGATTAATACCAGTAGTACAAGAGAAGTGATAAGAAAATTAGAGTGGCTATAAATTGTTGTTTAAGACGTTAGCTGCTAAAAATAGTTCGATGACACATTAAATATTCTAAACGCAAAAACGCTTATATTTACATACAGAACTTATAAACAAGCGCTTTTACAAAAGTTTTTTATGGATTAAAATTTAACCCAATATTTTCCGAAAGGGTCACCGTCACCGCTGACCAATATCGTGTCTTTAAACGTTGTTTTCACAATTTCTACTTTAAATGAGTTTGATACCAAGATTAAAGAATACTTAGGTTGGGCGTGGGATATTATAACATCACTTTCGATTCGTTTTTCGATAGAGCTTTTGTTTCTTGTTTTAAGAATAAACTTGCACTCTATTTCGCTTTCTTTCAATTATGATTTTTCCACTGTGACTATTGGCCATCTTTTTTGAGTGAAGTTATGCTGCATCATTCGTTATTTAGCTGCAGTCGAGAATGTTGTGCCGATTCTGCCAAGCGTATATCGTAGTGTCTTAATTGTACATGCTATCAGGAATCAGGATTTGCAAAAATATTTTTTTTTCATAATCGCTTACTACGCTTATAATTATGATAGTATACTACAACTGTAACTAGTTAACCATTTTTGATTTCAATTCGCTAGCATAAACCGTTTTGTAGTAAAAGCTGTTCTTAGTAGAACATATATTAAGACTATTATGACACTATATGGTATACGCTTGGCAGAATCGGCATAGCTCCTATACTAGATTGAATATTTATAAGCTGTTTACAGCGCATGCTAATAAACATGTGTAACTATTAAATAACATAAAATTGAAATTTCCAGTCCCGGTAGTATTTTATAGAGAATTTTTTAAATCAAAATTTAATCGAAAAATTCCTAACAATTTTTTAATTTGGCTGTCGCTGCAGCGGAAACGGTAAACATTGGATACCAATTTTTTTTAGTATTTAATAGATTACCCTATTAGCAAACAGATTGCAAATATTCAGCCTAGTTTCGGAGCTATGCCGATTCTGCCATGGATGATTAATTGGTTTCCTAACAAAATGAGAAACGATTAATTATTCATTTTTAGACCGATTAATCGGTTTACATTATACGTTATTTTAGATGAATTTCTGAAATTAGGCCAATTAAGACAGAATTTCGCTATGTCTTAACAGATTATGATGAAACTCGACAGGAACAATGGAAATGGGATTCTAAGATGCTATTGAGCTGAAAGTTCTAGAATTTGGCCAATTTGGATAGAACTTGGCTATTTCTTAACGGGTTTTAGTGAAAGTTGACACGTGCGATGGAAATGGGATTCTAAAATTATATTTGGACAAAATTCTAGAAAATAACCAAGTAGAGTACTTGACAATTCCTGTATGATGAAATTCGACCTGTGCGTTGGAAATGGGATTCTAAAATAGTTTTTAAGATAAAGTTCTGGAATATGGCCAATTTAGATGAAAATTGGCCATTTCTTACCCGATTTTCGAGCTGCCTCATACCAGATGAACCTCAACAGCTGCCTGGTTTACAGAAACCTCAACAGACAATAGCTTCTATGATTTTGTGTGTTGATGTTTTTGTGAATCTGGCAGCTGTTGAGGTTTCTCATATTGACATATTTAATCACAATCGAAAATAATAAATAGTGGGTGACACCACCCGCAGCATTGGTCAAACTTCTAATGGTGGTGTAGGGTCCCGGAGTTAGAAAAATCACTTTAGAATCTCATTTCCGTAGCGCATGTCGAAATTTAACATAATCAGTTAAGAAATAGCCAAGTAGTTCTATCCTAACCGGCCATATTCAAGAATTTTATCTAAAAATAATTTTGGGTTACACCGCACAAGTCAAATTTCACTAAAATCTGTTGAAACAAAGATAAACTCAATCCTAATAGGCCGTTTTTCAGAACTTTGACTAAAAATCATATATCTCACATTTTGGTCCAGTGACTGCAGTAGAGGAGTGGTTATTCGGTTGGAAAAATGTCACCTTAATGCCCTCATTCACGTTGATCATATTTTCAGTGCCTTGGCAAGTCGCGTTGTCCGTTCGATGTTGAAAGGCCGAATGTCGGAAGGCCGAATGTCTAAACGATTAACGCCGAAAGGCCGAACGCGTCGGAAGGCCGAATTTATTTATTTATTTATTTATTTATTTATATTGAGAAAAGTCTACAAATATGACTTGAATTTATAACATATTGAACATGGTAGAATAAAAATTAAATTAAACAAAAAAAAGAATAAAAATTGACATAAAAATATTTTTAGGTTGGAGCAAAATGTTGCTTCAACCTACGTTTAAAGCTGTTTTTACTTAAGTAAAAGTCGAACAGATGGTCGATTTTATTAAAACTCTTCGACATCATGTTTACCGGTTCATTGTCACCATAGTTTGTTCTGTGTTTATTTAGATGAAGGAACTCATGATCTCTTAAATTCCTACTCGGTGCCTTTATTTTAATTGATTCCAGTATGGATGGTGCATCGATTTGATCAAGTAAAATATTTCCAATAAGCGAACACTTTAAAAGCTCTCGTCTATTTGCCAATGTTGTCATTTGATAGGTTTTGCATCCAGTAGCATATGATGGTAATTGCTTTAGGTTAACGTGGTGCGGTAAGTCATGGTCATAATCCCATCCGTCTTTACACGTTATATACCGTATAAACTTTTTTTGGACACTCTCGATTTTTCTGATAGGTTCGTCGTAAAAAGGACACCAGATGTTGACAGCATATTCAAGTTGAGATCTCACGTAGGCATAATACAGGATCTTGATTGTCTCTAGGTCATGAATATCCCCAGTCCAACGCTTAATAAAACCAAGCATGGAATTGGCTCTAGCAACGCATTGTTCAATATGCTTAGTAAAGCACATGTTTTCAACGAAAGTAACCCCTAGGTCTTTAATCTCGAATACTTTTTGTAAAAGTACGCCATTTATTTGATATTGTTGTGTAACAGGGTTAACTTTTCGATGGAACGATAAACTCTTACACTTGTTGATGTTGAGACTGAGGAGGTTAGACTCACACCATTTCGCTAGATTGTCGATGTCTTCTTGTAGCTTATGGGTATCGCCGATGTTTTCTACTGTTTTAAAGATTTTGAGATCATCTGCAAACATTAATACCTTAGAATGTTGTATTACTTCAGTAACGTCATTGATGAAAATTATGAAGATCCAAGGACCAACATGAGAGCCTTGTGGTACTCCTGAAGTAGCTTGAATTGATTCTGATCTTCTATTACTAAGCTCAATATACTGAATGCGATTACTCAAATATGATTTAAACCACGCAACAAACTGTTTAGAAAAACCGAATCTGTATAACTATCGAATGTCGAATCGGTTGAAAGGCCGAATTGCCGAAAAGTCGAAAGGCCGAATGTCGAAAGGCGGAATTTTCATGAAATTTTCCTTCACTTAATTGATTGAAATGAATATTTAAAACGATTGAATTTATTTCTTAATGTAAAATAATTTAAATAAATTGAAAATACGTGCTAATGAATCCTGTGCATGTAGCATATTACCTAATACTTATGTGATCAAATTTTGTCGTTTTCCGACAAATATTTTTTTACTTTTTACACTTTCTGCCGTAGGCACTTGGCGAAACACACTTAATACACACATTTTTAAATTTTTTAAAAACACTTGTTAAATATTTCGTAAAATTCCACTTCTCAGTTGTGTACAGTCATTTGAAATGCGAATTAATAAGTGCATTGAAGTCATGTAAATCAAGCACCGTTTTCCCAGTTATTCGAAATTTGACAAATGAATAAATTGTTTAAGACTAACTTCGTGTATTTACTTATGCAGACGTATTGCAGAATCGTGTGCGTAGGTTCTCAGTAAGAGAAATCGAAAAAAAGTGAATATCGTCATTTACAGCGCCATCTATCATGAATCGAAAAAAATACTTCTGTCAAATCCTACGTATTTTTAGCCGTAGAATCCGAACCTGCAATGAAAAATAGGGTTCCTATTTTACAAAGTTAAAGTTTCAAAGTTACCCCCGCCCCACCTACAAGGAAGGCGCGGGGGTACTAATTTTATCACTAATGTATTTCCCCCGCGGAATAATTAAATTTTGATCTTAACCACTTTTTTCGTAGAGTGCTTATTTTCCGAGATATTTGAATGTATCAGGTTAAAAAAATCACCCGGTATATAGCCAAAATTGGAATCAGCTTTAACCAGTAAATGATCAAATTGGCTATAAACGATTGGTCCATTAAGTATCGACGATACTATAAATATTAAATTCACTAGAGCTCTTGCTCAGGGACAATTCAAATTATTAACAATTCCCAATTCAGCTTTGATTATATTTTGAGTTTATCAAGTTGTTTATAAAATCGAACACAGTTTGATTACATTTGACTTCTCTTTAATATATAATTTCAGTTTTTTGATTAAAAATCGGAATAAAACAATAAGTATTAGGTTTACCATATATGTGTATCTTAAGTTGTTTTAGAACAACCAAATTAGCACATACTTCGTGGGAATTCACACATAAGTGTGATATTTCTTTCATTGTATTTTATTTAATTCACGGATTTCCGCGAATTTAACTTATGGTGATAAAATACTAGAACATTTTGGATCCATTATATCGGTAAGGAAATTTATCTCTATTTGGCTGTGTTTTCAATTGAAAATGTGTTGCTACTTGACACTTTTCAATACAATGATTTCTTATCTAGAATTCAAGTAAATGTAATCACAACAATTTTCGCACAGTTAATCGTTGGTTCACAAAAATAAATAAAAAAACATTTATGAATTTAATGATTTCATTGCTACAAAAAATAAATGATTTAACTCAGAGGTGCGAACCAAATTTTATTTTCGTTGAATGCACATACCCAACAAATATGTTTATCAAAATAAATCTTTCAGTTTCCTATTAATGTGAATCACAAACACAATGAAAATATTATATTTTAGTATTTAATTTAAAAATAGTTTTAAATTATCTTTACTATTTATGTATGCGATGACCATTATCACATTTTATAATGTTGTACAATACAAAATTTTTTTTGTAGTTTTGATTATTAGTGGCTATTATATTTCAGTCGAACATAATCCAAACAAATGACAAATTGTATATTTTATATACACACAGCATCATCAATATAACCCTTTGTGCATGAATTGGGTACCCGTCATTTTTATAAATTCGAAAAGAATCCATCGCTACAAGTAATAGCATATAGAGTTGTAATTAATCATTAAAACTACAAATATCTGCTTGTCATTAAGTTAACTTGGTGTATGTGTCTTAGTTTATATTGGAATTGACCGCCAAATAATAATACAAATATGGTTAGAAGAGTTATTCGATAGTTTGTTTTTTTATATATCGACATTTATTAATTTAGTTTCAATTGTTGTGTATGGATTGGATTTCATCAATTTTATTTTTCTATTTATTGCAGATTCCACCAGAGTTGATTGAGTCAAATGATCAAAATCGTCCTATAAGTACGGTAACAACAACTTCGGTTATGACCGAGAAATCAGAACCTGAAATAGAAGATGATATGACATTAGAATTACCACCACCTATGAAACCACTACTGAATTCATCAACAATCGGACAACCAACAACGTCGGCCGAGAATAATTTATGTAACCGTGTGAATGATATGAATATTAAATCGGATGCTGATTTAGCTGAAATTGAACAGATTGTAAAAGAGAAAATGGTGAGTAACGCATGAAATTTAGAAAAAGACCATTTGGTTGGTATATACTACTGTTTATTTTATTTTGTTTCATATTTTTTCTAATACAATTAGGAGCAACATGGTGGTACAACAACAAAAAATCTAGATAGATGTGACTCTGTAAAACAGCAATATTCAAATGATTTGGGATTGCAGACGCAAAATTCGATTGATGACAGTGAGGTAAGTGAGTTGACGCGGCAGAATGATACTAAATTTTGGGTAATTATAATTTAAACTTAATTCCATAGAGATTAATGAACGAAATGGAAAAGCGTGATCACTATCTACGTAAACGTCAGCATGTCATTGATGAGCTAATAAATTCGGAACAAACGTACATTGATGATTTAGCATACACGATAAACACTTATATAAATGAAATGCGACGAATAAAAGAAATTACAATACCAGAGAGTTTGGCTGGTAAAGATAATATGATATTTATGAATATTGATAATATTTACGAATGGCATCGTGACTCATTTTCAAAACAATTAAAAAGTTGTATTAATAGCCCGAGTGAGCTGGTGGCACTGTTTAAAAAATGTAAAAATAAATTTGAATCTGAGTACACCTTCTATTGTCAGCATAAACATAAATCCGATCATATTGTTAACGAGAATATGAATTATTTTGAAGAGGTTCGGATTAAAAATGATCCAAATAATAAATTAGTGGTAAGTGTGTTGTGCTTGCGTTTGAGATTGAATAACGAATGTATTATAATTTGTGTTTGTATATAGATTACCGATATGCTGATCAAACCAACACAGCGGCTGGGGAAATATCATATGCTGTTGAAAGAACTTTTAAAATGTGCCGAACATGCTGGATTGACCGATGAAATTCCGAATTTAAAAGAGGCGTTAAACATTATGCTGGAGATACCAAAAAATGCCAATGACATGGTGGATTTAGGACGAATACAGAATTTCAATGTAAGTTTTTTTAAAGAAAATCTGCTCTTCACCGATTAATCAAATTTATTTTATTAGGGAAATTTAAAAGCACAAGGGAAATTAGTTTACCGCGGGTCATTACATTGTCTCGAAGGTACAGGATCATTCGATCGCAATAACATTAAGCGAAGTAAAATGAAAGAGTTGGAAGTTTTCTTCTTTGATCAATCGATTATGTTCAGTGAGAGTACTGGCCGAAAAACTCAATATTCCCAACCCTTCTATACATTCAAAAACATCATTCAGGTAATTTAATCAAATCAATTAAAAATTTATTAATTTAGATTTAATATAAGCGACAACTCCCCATTTGCAGGTAAATAAAATGTCTGTTGAATATATAAACGATGGAAATCGAATTTTAATCAAATCAACCGATCCATCACGTGGTGGATTCTATTACCTATGCACTGTGCCAACGCCGGAACTCTACGCTGAATGGAAAAATAAACTTGAAAAGCAATTATTCCTCCAGAAGTCTATGGCCGATGCGCTAACAAATCCTAAAATCTTTGTAAATATGTACAATAAGGAAAAAAATCAAAATAAATAAATTAATAAAAAATATATATAGGTATATATATATTTATATAAATAATACAAAAAAAAATTTCCTCTATTTTCCAATTTTCTCAAAAATTTAAAATTGTTGTGACCAATAACTATTATTAATAAAAGATAAGCACGGAGGAGGAGTGGAAATTTTTTTGAATATAGACGCAGTATTTGTTGTGGATATACCTTTAAAAAAGGCGGGCAGTATTTTGTTTTAATTATTTTTCTAGCTTTTTCAATTTTATTCAAAAATTTCCATTTTATCCACGCAGCCAAACCTCCTCCGTGACCAAAACCATGGCCACAAGTAAAACAAATAAAATTTGCTAATTTTTAATAGATATATAAATATTCTTTATTATTTTAAAATAACATTTAAAAAAAAAATAAAATAAAATAAAAAAAATATTTTCGAATTGTGATGTAAATTAGAAACAAAAAATATAATAAAATAATAAAAAAAAAAACAAATAATTATATTATTATTAAACATTATTAATTATTACATAGAAAATAATATCTTCAACTTTAACTTTTGTAAATAGTATTTAACAAACAAAAATACACAAATATGGAAAATACATAAACATCTTAAAAAAATAATTAAAAAAATTAAAACAAAAATTATTATTATTAATTAATAAATAAAATTAAAACATACAAAAAAAAAATGAAAAAAAGTTACAATAAAATTTATTTTTAATTAATTAATTAAAATTAATTATACTATAATTAAAAAACAAAAACTGAAAAAACAAGCAAAATAATAAAATTAAATTAAACAAAAAATAATCAAAGGAATTTGCGGATTTTATGTTGAACTTTACAATTCCCGGATGCAAAACAAGTCGAGGATTAATGCGCTGCAAAAGAGATGCTCTCAAAAAAATGTTTATACAATAAAACGACATGTGAACAGAGTAAATTAACAGGTAAATTAAAATTTATGTAACTAATTTTGTTCGGTAAATTAATTTCATTCAAAAATATATAGATTGTGTTCCCTTTCTTTGTAATATGAAGATCGAATTTAAGTGGAATTGAAATAGATTCCAAAATTTTGAATTTGATTTTAGAACAAGATTGTGTATTTTCTATTCAAACACACACAGTCTTGTTTTAAAATCAAATTTAAGATTTGGATGTATTATTTTATATGCACTTTTACGATTTACATTCAATTCTTTCCGAACAATTCTTCCCAACATAATTCTTCTCGAACACAATTCTTCTCAAAACAATTTTCCCCAAACACAATTCTTCGAAAGAAAGGAATCGGAGTAGTACATTCTGGTTTTATTAAAAATCGCGGCGATTTTTGATAATGGTTTTATTAGATATCACGGCGATTTTTTTCAGAATGTATTGCTCCGACTCGTTTCTTTCGAAGAATTGTCTTTGGGGAGAAAACGTTTATTAAACGAAGGATATAATGTTTTATAAAGACAAAAGTTATAGTTGTAAAACTATCTGGAAGTGAATTGATTTTGAATAAAAGAAATGCAGTGCTAGACTTCATACGAATGATGCTGGCATTTGAAAAAAAATAAATCAACACAACCATTCGGCGGACGCTGCATTTGTAGAAGCACAAGACTTTGTGTACCTTGACCCCGCACCAAATTGTTGCAACAACATCAACAATAATCCCATCGAAAGTAGCACTAAAACGTCCACCTGTTATTTCGATTAAGCAAACTATAAGGAGAGCCCGTTTGAATGCGAATTGTACTCCTAAATTAGCACCAAAATCCGCAAAAGAATTTACATTGCCTGAATCATATAAGTTAATAACCACCAAAAATGAAAATTTTGTTTTGTGTGACAATGGAGAAGGATTGGAAGAAAGGATTATAATATTTGGAACCAAGACAGGTTTAAGTATGTTAAAAAATTCTGAATACTGGTTTGTTGATGGCACATTCAAAACTGTTCCTACCATATTTACACAATTATACACCATTCACGGTATTTTTAATTTCAACATTGTGCCAGCCGTATATATGATATTGACGAACAAGAAACAATCTACATATGCTAAATGCATACAGGAGTTAATAATATTAAATTCTAGACTTAACCGCAAAATCATTTTGATCGATTTCGAAAAAGGAGCTATTAATGCAATCAAGAATGCATTTTCACATACGTGTATTAAAGGATGTTTTTTTCATTTTAATCAATCAATTGATCGGAAAGTGCGACAGTTTGGCTTGAAACAAAGGTACGACACCGATTCCGCATTCGCTTTAAAACATCATTATTATTATGTGCATTAGCCTTCATCCCAGTGCAGGAAGTTATTATGGTGTTTGAAAAATTAATTGAGCCGTTAATTTTGAAAATGGTGCAAGTCCATTTTTAAAAAAAGTTAAGGTAATTAACAATAGACAAATAAAAGTATAATATTTCTAACGGTGAACAATTTATAGTCAAAATAAAAAAATAAAAATCCCGTATATTTTTGCATTTATTGTTTCTCTATTCCTTCATTTTCTCGTTTCAATAAAATGTGGACTTGCCCCACTTTCAAAATAAACGGCTCAATTGACGCAAAAATTATTCCCAGAGAAGTCAATGAAGTTGTTGACTATTTTGAGGATACGTGGATTTCATTGTCGAAATGGAAGAAGACCACCTTTATTTTCTATTGAAATGTGGAACTGCTATTCACGGGTTATTGATAATTTACCTAAAACTAACAATAACATCGAAGGATGGCTAAATAAAACTGGAGGGTGCCTGATATCCAGAGTCCGCATATTTGGACTGATTAACCTATCAGCCATTCATCCATCGGCATATGTTGTTCAACCTTAGATTAGGGTTTTTGTCAATGATTTCTCCTTTAGCGCCGTACTTTAGCCAGTGCCATATAGCTACGACGTTCCAAATGGCCTTATTTACCAGTGGTGCCACGAGCAGGCAGCACGTACACGCGAATTGTTGACAATGGGTCAAAAAAGTGTCCTAAAAAGCAATAAGTAATCTTATCGGTTAGGGTATACCTGGGCTACATCAAATTTACGGTTATTGCGGTAACGGCAGAAAAACTTGCCCAACAAAACGCGATCCACAATGTATTTGCTATAAAAAAGCAAATAAGGCTTATGACCACTCATCTTATTGCAAGATCTGCACAGCTTACAAAGCGGCTTTGAACCTAATAATGAAGAAAACTGCATATGATGAGTAAAAGCAAAAAAACTCGTCAATTGAGGATTGTTCAGCTGAATATGCAAATGCAAAGGGTGTTGGACATGAAATTAGAAAATGTGCCGTTCATTCACACGGTCAAAGGTAAAATATTCGACCTAGTACATTAACACGTGTTGTGACTGGGAACAATGATACTATAAAAGCAATCATAAATAATGATACAGAAATTCTCAGGATTATGCAGTTTTGTGATATACACTGTGCTTGTAAAGGGGTGAGATTAGGACTACAGTAGAATTGGTCTCTTCGTTATTAACGAGGGAGGCCAACCAAGCACCTATAGCTGCAAATGGGAATGGAATGTTAACTTTAACAACTTGCGTGGTCTACTGAGAAGAGCATCAAATTGGTTAGTAAAATATAATTGAATTACCAGCGATCACAGAGTAATTTTCTTCACATTAAACAAAGAAGTACACAATGATGGCAAAGATTGAAAGGCAGACTTACTAGTACCACTATAAATGATCTAGACAGAGTTGAGTGTAAAATAATAAGCTCGCTCTTATACGTACGTAACGAATGCATTCCACTCAAATGACCACCAAAGGGAAATCCGCTTTCATTGGCTGGCTAAAGATTTAACCAACAAAAGGAAACTAGTCATCGGTTAAATAAGTATATCAAAGAGAACTGAAACCAAAAATAAAAGCAGCTAATAAACTTAGCAACGCAGCTCACAGAAATTATTACGTTAGGTGTATCAATGATAAACGACAGTGTAGTCTTGAACAGTAAGTAGCCGACTAAGGAAATGTGAACCCCTGATGTTTCGTATACAACAAGCTCAGTACAGGGAAGCTTGAAATTTTGGAGGGACTTCGAAACTTGGATGGTGCTCCAACAACTTGTTGAGGACATCACTCCAATGCTTACCAAACACCGTGCTAGGTGATGATATTGAGGAAAACGACACAGTTGCCCAAGTTATCCGGGTGTAAAGGTGCAATGCGCCAGTCATAAAGATGAAACAAAGTATATAGACCAAAAGCTTATAGACAAATAAGCTGCTTCCAGTTTTAGGTAAATATCTCGAGAAATTGGTTATTGGATGCATTTCAAGGTAGTGGTAAATGTAGTAACAAACAGTTTGGGTTAAGACAGGGATGCTCCACAAAGGACACCTATGGTGACTCAATTTTAGCTAATCGCTTTGTTTTGCATAGATTTTATTATTATTATTACTAAAATTGGTTGGAACCATCCGAGGTTCCACACTCAATGCCATGATGGGCCCATGATGCATACCAGTGATTCTATCCTAACTCACGAACGCGTGCTGCAGCCTTGATAAACTGAAGTAGTTTAGGCCAACACAAGGAATACAGCTGATTATCAGCAATGCATCCTAGAGTTAAATAATTGCAACCTAACTCTACTGAAAGCCGGAGAAATCATCATCGTCTTCAAGGCAATCCTCGCATACAGCGTCAAGAGATAGCCCCAACCAAGGGTCACCATAGGTGTCCATGATAGCAGTACTGATTATTCTCTTTGGAAAGCAACCAAAATAAATAAAAGACCAATAATGCAGAATCCTCCAATAAGAGTAGCAGGCGAGAAATGGGCTTGAAATAATGAAGGCAAAGCTCGAGAATTTGCTGAGGACCTTGAAAACATATTCCAGCCACATCAAGACCAAACATTAGAAGCCGAGATAATAATTGAACAAACCGTGCAAGAAAGTAAAGAAATTCTACCGACAACGCCAAAAGAAGTCATGCGTGAGATAGAATTTAATATGAATACGAAAAAATCTCCTGGTTACGATTTTATTACTGCAGTAACCTTAAAAGAACTGCCAAGAAAAGCTCTGGTGAAGCTCATCAATCTTATAAATGCAGCATTTAGAATCAAATATGTACCAAGCTTATGGAAAATTGCAGAAGTAATCATGATCCCAAAACCTGGGAAACCACCACACATAACCTAATCTTACAGGCCAATTTCGCTATTGCCAGTCATGTCCAAACTCTTTGAGAAACTACTGGTAAAAAGGTTAAATCCGATAATCGAGAGTAAAAACTTGATTCCAATTCATCAGTTCGGCTTTCGTAACCAACACTCAACAATTGATCAAGTTCACAGAATAAAAGGTTGCGCAACGACTGAATTAAACCAAAAAGTATTATACTATTCTTTATTTTATGATTAAACCAATTTGGTTTGTTGTTCAATTCTTAAATTATTGAATACAAATTGTGTCTTGTTTAATTCGTTATGTATTTAGTATCATTCAGGGGTTTTGACTAATTTAAAGTTTCGTTCGCTTGATGAAGATTTCCAAAATTTACATTTTTGTGCTTTCATGCGCAATTTGAAAATTATTTTGCCACTTTCTCGGTTGGACACTGGACTACTTAGAACTATTTTTTTCTAATTAAACCAGAAAGTTTCCCTGCTGCGTTACCCACACGAATATATAGTTGTATCGGCCTATATACGGTGGTCCTTAGCACACTTCATAAAGCAGTGAAACTAGTGTGTGTAGTCCAACGGGCCACCACTTTCAATGAAACTATAGGTCCGGCCTTGATTTTTGATGGCTATCGTTTGCCTGTGCTAGAAGGATTTGGTTTTTTGAATCAAAACGCGGTAGGTAAACGAAGGGCAGCGACCAATTGCCAATACCGTAATTATGGTTGGGAAAGACTACCAATCAAAACCTAATCCAGCTTTCAAATAAAGCAACCAAAACAAGGCTTACATACTTCTATTCAGATGTACACGTCACATCCTCCAAAGGACAGGAATGAGTGCCTAACAAAACCACCTAAGAACAATTAAAGCCCATTCAAAAACTGTTGAATTTTCCACACATATCACTGAAACTTGGGGACGAAAACGATCCTCACATCTTCGGCCGCGATGCTAGTTCCCATCTCATATTCTGAGGAAACACGAAGTCCAACGTTAGAGTTGAGAAACTTTGTTAGTATTGTTCATCAAATAACATTACAATACAGAACGATGCGAACTTCGTCAATGCGAGTAGAAGGGGATTATTGGATCTTACGCCGTCTGACTTGGCAGCTTTCAGCACTGTTCATAGATTGGCACGTGTTGAGGGAAGTATTTTTCTGGGACTACACGTACATATATTCGAATTCATATTTTAAGACCCCTCTGAGAGAAGAGACCATGGTAAAATACCAAAACAAACGTAGCGGCATATCTATTTAGATAATCTTCACTGTAACCTAATAGATGTTGTCGATTCGCAACAAGGGTCAGGTAACAAAAATAATAATAGACATTTCCGACGTATTTTTCTATGCTGAATCCGAATCTGGTCACAGAATTGCCATATCACGTCTGTATTTTGAGATATCCTTACCTAAAATTGCAAAAAAGAAGTGTTTAAATTCATTTTTTCGTTCCCTTCTTTTATCTTTTATTTCTCTCTTTGTGAAAAAAAAAAACAAAAATTTTTTGTTGTTTCTTTCCCCGAAAACGAAATCGAAAAACGTTAAATATCTCTCCTCATATAAAACACAAAGGATAGGAGAAAAGAGATATATTTTGTTGAATTTCGATCCAAAGGAAAGAAACAAAACAAACTATTTTTTCTCTCCTTTCGCAAAAAGAGAGTAAAGCGAGGAACGAAATTTGAATTTAAACACTGCAAAAAAGGCTGTTTTTATGGGTTTTCAATATTTTATAGTCCTAGTGTTCGCTGAAGACCACCGGGGTAAAAAAGATCGGAGTTTTTTTGAGCAAAAAAACGAACGCATAAAACGAGTCGGTGTATTTTTAACTCTACTCTTACTTGGGTTTTTTTGACAACCGAATTTTATTTCTTTTATCGGCGAAAAAAAATCCAAAATTTCAGTGAATTGAAAAATTTAAAATAAAATAATATGAAATGCTTCGATTTGGATAATGATATTAATAAACAATATTAAAATAATAAAAAGAAAATGTAATGTTGACATTTAAAACACCAAAATTATTTGTCAAGTAAAAAGTTGTTCGCTGATGTCATCAAAAAAAACCCGAGTTTTTTATTGAAGTGAAGTTTGCGGGGGTAAAATCTGTCAAAAAAACTCGGGTATTTTCTGTCAAAAAGCCATCAGCGAACACACGGAATATTGTTTAGGAAATTCAGCAGTAAAAACCAATCACCCCATTATGATTGTCGAGTCGATTGACAATCGACACGACTCTGTCAAAAACAATACGAAAAAGGAAAAGGCAACACAGAGGTACTTGTTTTTTAATTCACCCGAATTATTATTTTTATTTATTTATTTTACAATTACAAAATGTTGCAACTACAAAATCTTGCATAAGTGTCATTAATAGATTGTATATAATCCGCTCCTACGTGCGGCACGCAGTGCGACATGTTTATTGATCCCGGCTCATATGTCCCCCGAAATTAAAATCTAAAGCCCCTCGGAGGGCTAAGTCCGAGTTTGCGACAATATTCTGTGGAAAATTTTTCAGCAGGATTGCATGAGATTTAAAAATATTTTATTTGGAAGGGGAAATTTGTTTACGAAATAGACTACTTTGATTGGTTGTTTGCTGAAAAATGTTCCGCAGAATATTGTCGCGAACTCGGATTAATCGGGGAGGAGCGCAGCGACCTCCCGCGTGCCCGTGAGAGTTACCGAAGCCGTTAGCCTTTACAATTCTAAGTTAAATTAGGGGTTGGCCACGTATCACTTAATTTTTGTTGTACATCCTAAGATTATACAAATACTGTTTATTTTAATTATTAAAAATAATTCGGGTGAATTAAAAAACAAGTATCCAATTTTATATACATATTAATATTTGTTACTCAATAATACCGATTTCACACCGTAGATAGTATAATAGCAAAATAGTATAATACTATTTTGCTATCCGGTGTGAAACTGATGTTTTGATAGTATAATAGCAAAAATAAAATATAATATGTATTTCGATTTGATAGCTATCAAATTTTAATAGCTATTATATTTTATTTTTTTTATTGTAAAAGGAAAATTTATGACAGTGTATTTTTAATAAATTAGTCTAGGAACATTTTTGTATATTGCGTAATTATACTTTAGTCATTATTTGTTTTTAATTTTCGTTTTTTTATTAATATTTTATACGGTGTGAAATCGACTATGGTAGATAGTAAAATAGTATTATACTATTTTGCTATTATACTACCTACGGTGTGACACCGGTATTGACGATTGTAAAAGTAAAGAAAGCGCCTCTTGAGGACAATAGTTAAAATGATGCACCTGATAAAATGACATTTGTTACAAATGCGACGAAAGAAAATTTGGCAATGCGGTAATTAACAATTGTTTTTATGGTCCAAAATGGGAATTATTTACAATTATTAGCAATCCGATAAATAAAAATTGTGTTTACAGATCAAAATTGGAATTATTTACAACATTTTCGAACGTCAAATTATCAGGCAGCTCAGTTTAGAAATCTTCCAATAGGTGGAATCCGTGATGCTCCAATCGTCAATAAGGCTGAGTTTCAAACGAATAAAAAACCGCATAAAATGTTAAAAAATTAAATTTTTGACATTTTATTCACCACATAAATGTTCACTTGTCACGGAGCAGTTAACAATTCGTAGCTTGTATTTGCTTTTCTCTACGCAAAACAAAAATAAAAAGCATTACCGTCATAATTTTAACCAGTTTCATTTGAAGCACCAAAATTATTAAAAAGTGAGGAAAATTTAATATTTTTTACTATAGTTAGAAATTTAGAGTGGGGATTTTTTTTTAAAGTATAGCAGTCCTACGGACCGCACAAGGCGGTTGAAACTTTAAACAGTCTTGCAAAAAATAAAAAGTTTTTGTGTGAATGCGCTGGTTCTTTTTACTATGGATTTTGACCGATTTGAACGCACCCCAACGTTTTACAATTCGTTCTGCCAACATAACAAAATTAAAATTCATTGACATTTCTCCGTTGAATTTACCAACACAGTTAACGAAAATCAGTCCATAAAGTGAAACAGCAATAAAAAGTTGCAAAAAGTTAAAATTCGTCTCAACAAATTGTTATAATATTTATTTAAATTGTGTACGCATTAAATTAAATCAAGAATATATCAATATGGATTAAAGAAATACTATTTATAAATTATTACGAGTGAGAAAATAATAATAAACGAAAAAAAAAAGTTTTTTCAATTTTGTTGTTGTACTGTTTTGACGTCTTCAAAATTATTTTTTTTTGTGCTGTTTTATTTTTCTATTAAGTTTTTATTTGCCTACCTAACTAAATAACTAAATTCGAATATAAGCGTATTTTTAAATTAATTTATTAAAATATTATATAAGTAATTTATAAAGTGTGAAATTAATTAATTTTTAAAACAAAAGAAGTGAACGGTTTGTGCGTTACACAGTAGACGATATAATTACTACAACAAAAATATTCAATTCTATTTAGTACCTCGGTGGTGTGCCCCATTTTTTTTTTATTTTTTTTTTTACTCTGATGTGTTGTGTTTGCATTTATGGTGTGTTCCCATAAAAATTTAAATAATATTTTATTTATTATTGGAAATTTCGATTATATTATACAAGTGAATAAAAATCTATTTTTATAAGTGAAAAGTAAAAAAAAAGTTGTGCATAGTGAAAACTGTGTGTGAAAATTGTTCGTTTTGTGTATACAAAAAATTATTTTGGAATTTCCCAAATTTTATTGAATCGAAATATCACAAATTCATTGTGATATTACAGCGGTCGAATGGTAAATTTATGTTAATTATTTTATTATGTATATACAGCTTTTAATATTATTATAAATGCTTCATATTTATATATAAAAGCTATATAAATAAATTTTATGTATTATACAATTTGTATTTATTAATTAGAATTGCCATTTTATGAACGATTTATGTTTTTCTCTCAATGCGCGGCTGTCATGATGTAGTGTAGTGGTGCCATATTGTAGTTTTATTATTTAACTTCGTGGTGCGATTTATTTTTTGTGTCATAATAAATGTCAGATGCAATTTGTGTAGCGAAAAGAAAAGGGGTGAATGTATTGTTTGGAATAGTATGAATGGGGTGTTCTTTGTTTTAAGCCCATGTATATTTTTATATCGGTCTGTTTAGCTTTTTAAGTATTTGTGGTTTTTCATGACATTAATTTCTTAACCTTGTATGAAGAGTTAGCTTTAAGGCTATTTATTTGATTTACTAGTTTTGTACACAATCGATTTTACATACACCCTAATTATCGCAGTCGTATTCTTTTTCTTTGTCACGCCAAATAACAGACAATTTTTAATATACCATGCACAAAGCGTACTTAGACGACTAACTATGGAAAACATCATCACTAGGTAGCAAAAACATGATTTTTTATCATTTTAGCAATTTTGTTGTTTATTTTTCCCTAAAAATTTGGCAGGGAATTATTTTTTCCCAAAACATGAACAAAATACCAATCGCTCAGTACGCTTTCGAAAAAAGAAAACCAAAATACACTAAAAACTGACAATAAATCAATTCCCAATTCGCAATTCCCCGGGATGTTGCTCGAATCGTAGCAGCCATCTAGAATTTATAGAAGGAATGTCGTGCCATAGGATACGACTACGATAATTTAGGTAATTAATAAATTTCGTTACACTTCGCAAGGGATTTGAAACTAATTACATACTGCTGTCCTTACTTAGCTATGGAACGAAGGAGAGGTTCGTTCACTGCACAGCTGGCAAATGTTTGGGTAACATCACTAATGTAGCAGTGGCGAGATATAGGAAACCAAGTGGCAAATTTGGTGATTGTTGCTGACAACGCGCCTTGTCATTCAAGGCTGGAAACTGTGATTAATGGGACAACAGCAACTCTTCTGCGGCTATGGTCCTATTCTCCAATGATTAATCCCATAGAGAATATTTGGTCAAAAATCAAATCTGAAGTGAAAACCCATATTAAAGTTCCTGTTGTTGCAGGGCCTGGTGTTATTGAACAGAGACTTGTTTATTTAGAAGAGATTATAAATCAGGCTAAGGACACCATAAATGGAGGTGATTGCGCCCGGGCTGTACAACATGCCACAGTTCACCAAGTCACAGTCTTAGCAATGTGCGATATGCCAGTGGGTTGCTAATTAATTTATAATTTATTGTTACCTACATACATTACAAATTTATTTTACCTATATTTGGGGTAACTACGTAAAATATTAACTACTATGTACATGTATATACTTTAACTTTAATATTAAATAAAACTGTTGGCTGTTATCTGTGTCTGAATTACAATTGATACTTTCTGAATTACATCTGATGTTATCTAAAAAACATTTAACTAATCTGAATTACAATTAACCCTTTCTGAATTGCAGTTAACCTTTCTGAATTACAGTTAACGCTTCACAGTTGATACTTTCTGAATTGCAATTGATTCCTTCTGAATTACAATTGATGTTATCTGAAAACAGTGGATTAATCTGAATTACAATTGACGCTATCTGAATTACAGTTGACTAATCTGAATTACAATTGACGCTTTCTGAATTACAATGATTTTTTTCTAAATTACAATTGGAAAAGGTGTAGACTGTTTTTCTGAAAATTAGGTTTGCTCGATTTATTTCAGCAGTCGCTAAGTAGTCTCTTTAATTCAAGTTTGTTCAAGCTTCTTACTTGTTTCATTGAATTGTTAAATACATAGTTTCTAATTTTCCATCGGGATCTGAACATCTTATTTTTACATTTACATTTCGTCGGTTCTAAGTTAAAACTGTTTCATTTTGATCAAAAATAAGATTTTTTACTTTTGCTTTTATAGAGATAAAATTTACGATAAGAAAAAATAACTGTGCGCATTGTGCTCCGTAACAAAATTGTGTAGTGAAAAAAGTCTTACTATTCATTGTAATCCCTTTGCAGGTAAAACTCATTTGGCACATAATGAATTTTGCCTGAAATCCCCGTTGTAGGTCAATCTTAAGTTATGGTTGGAAAGTAAAACTCACTACAGATTTAATAAAATTGATGTTGAGGCCCCAAGCACTTCAGAAAGATGTATTCATACTGAAAATGTTAGTATTTTAAGTTTTATTCTGTTAGAATTTTCTATCTTGAAGTCGGAATAGATCGGATTTAGTGAAAACTATCAATTACTTTTTTTTCAGAGAGTTAGTTTAAAACATAAAAGAACAAAGCTTGTGAATTATCCTATGGAAACTGATGATGAGATGGGTGACTTCAGTGCAGCATCAGATGATGATCCTTGTCACCTGCCACCTTCAGAAGCAGAAGATAAAATTTCTGACATATCTGATTATGAGATAGAAGAAGGTAATGTTAGCAATTTAATAAGATGCAGGAAAATAAATACAGCAAATTGGAAAGCCAATATAATAAAAAAAAAGCGAGCAGAATGTCTGCAATAATATAAGAAAAAGGAATATGAAGCTAAAAGCCCAAAACAGTAGATATCAGTGTACATTTTATTTCACAAAAGAAGATAGAACAGCATTATGTAAAAGTTATTTGGGGATTTGCAGATTATAAAAAGCAGAAAGATTTTATAATAAAGTATTATTTAGAAAATGCTGGTGGTAAGCGTAGAGTATGTGCTAATTTCTTTGAAAAGATTTTAAATATTTGAAATGGGCCTATAAATACGGTCTAGGGAATGCAATCCCAGTATTATACTTATATAAGGCAATACCTGGATCCCGAATTTCGGTATTGACAAAAAAACGGATTTGGGAATTTTATGATTGATAAAAAGACCGGAATCCCGGGATTTGACAAAAGACAGGAATCCCAAGATTTCAACGGGACCACGGAGTTTTGAGATTGACAAAAAGACCGGGATCAAGGGATTTGACAAAAATTCCGGATTCCGGGATTGCCCTCTCTAATACGGCCATAAAAGCCGCAGGTTCTACAGGATATTTCTCTGGATTAGACAGAAGAGGAAGAAAAGCGCCAGGAAACAAAACCAGTGAAGCAGAGGTTTCATTAGTAAAAAACCATATTGAGAGCTTTCCCGCAATGGAAAGTTACAATGTTAGGCACATCGTGAAAAACTGTACCCCGAAAATGGCCTATCTACTCCTAAGATACATGAGCTTTATCAACCATTTTGTTTGGAAAGGAATGCCTGACTTGTAAAGCAAACAAATTATCAATTATGATTTCTCAAACTTGTTCCAAGTACAAAGAAGCCAGTTCTAAACTAAAGGGTGAAACAGAATCTGATTATTCTTTACATCTCATAAGAAAAACAGAATGTCAGGAAGCAAAAGTCAGTGAAGATTCAACACTTGTAACAGTCACATTTAATCTGCAAAGTGTTTTACAATTGCCATATTCTGTTGTTTCTCCATTTTATTATTCAAGGAAAATCCGCGAGAATTATTTGACAATGAGATAAATGGAAAGAGGGCGGAACAACAAAATAGGTTCCATATTTTTAATGTTTTTGCAGTCTTGTCTACCATAAGTACAAGTATTTCCCTTTTTTGTGATATCTGTGGTGGGCAAAATCGTAACCAAAAAATGGCTGCTGTATTGTTGCATGTACTGAAAAACAATTAAGCAATTGAAACAAATTGAGCTCCCAAAGTGGACCAATATAACTACCTTGCGGTACTCCAGAAGTTAAACGAAATAAATGAGAAGCCAAAAGCTGGTCTATAGCCGTACGTCCTCGAGTTAGCTGGCAACGGCGTAAGGTAGGACGTTAAAAAGGAACTGCGAAAGAGTTGGGAATGCCTTCAGACCCAGAAAAGATTGCAGAGATAGAGACAAACAAATATAAATGAGAAGCAGAATCATTAATCTTAACGTATTGTGACTGGCCAGAAAAGTAAGACTACAACCATTTGTTTTGGATGAACTCGCAATTTAGTTTCTCTAGCTTATAGCAGAATTGGCCAGACTTGTAATTGTAGATCTTCCTTGATAAAACTCATGTTGTGCACGTGCAGGCAAAATAAAAGATTTCACATGAAAAAACATAAATCTCTGCACCATGGCTTCGAAAAGTTTGGATACGGCACTGACAGAAAGAATAGCAGTTCCTCGATAATTGCTAATTTCACATCTTTTGCCAGATTAAAAAATAGAACGAATGAGGGCTATTTTCCAGGGATCAGGAAAATCCCAGTCCGAAGGCTTTCATTAAAGGTGTGAGTTAGCGGAAGAGCTAAACTTTCACCACAATTTTTAATGAGGATAGGTGGAATGCCATCATGACCAGCCTCCTTATTTACATGAAGAAGAGATAAGCCGTGATAAACCTCCGTTTCAGTGAATTTTAATAAATTATAATCAGTACGATTACAAGCAAGTTGAGACATGTTATATACACGGACTCTAATTCAACGGCGAAGGGAACCCAATTGCTTTCCTTTTACCATTTAGGAAATTTCAGAATTTTATTGTATTGGACGTCAAATCAACTTCAATCTGTAAAATGTAGTTATTAAATAGGAATCAATTAAAAATTTTAAATTCCTTTCGAGCTGCATCGAATTTAGAATAAAACCCAGCACCATGTAACCTGTAACCTGTATAATGAATGAAATTTGTTACGCCGTTTTTCCAGACGCAATAGTTTCATAATGTACTATGGTTAATTTTTATTTAAAAGGACATACATTTCAACACCAGTCTTGTGTAGTTCATTGAACAACAAAGCCGCTTCGTTCAAATTTTTCTCAGCCCTAAGTAACTCCCAAATCCAATAGCTTACCCCGGCTGTCGCTTATCTGGTTGAATTGCTTGGTGACTAGCAAAGTAATCGGTGATGGCCAATGTTTTTTTATCGTTAGAAGAAGGCGTGAGAACACCATCATCGCCATACCAAAGAATGTCTGGCAGATTGAAATCACCAATGATCATGAGTTGTTCATCAACATGTATTGAAGGCATTACAGATTAGAAAAAGTCAATAAATTGAAGATAAACTTCTAAAGTTGGTCCACATGACACATATACAGCGACCACGAAGGTAAAAGAAATGTCGGGTTTAACACATACAGCTATACTTAATGACGTACACCATGAAATAGAGGATATAATATTTGCAAAATTTTACGTTTGAGTCAACTGGTTTCCGAAAATTTAGATTCTTAAATGGTCTAATATAAATGCCAGTCGGCCAGGTTTCCGAACTTAAAGCCTTGTCTTTGAGATCCTCAACTTCAAACATAAGTATTCCAGATCCTGGATTTTTTTCGTTTTGGGGATCAATGGTTTAACATGGTAGAAACTTGTTCCCAAACATTTATTAGCCAGAGGTAAAACATCATCCTTGCTTGTTTGAGAGTCCAGTCTAGATAGATAAAGCCAACATTTACGCAGTTTTAATAATAATATCTGACAAGATATTAGAACCTCAGGCGCTTTCTTAGATAGCAAAGATATGACCTATATGATCGTATCTTCAAACACATTCTTGATATTTAGCGGCTCATTTGTTTGGGACTAATGTAGAAATTAACCATAAGTAGCTGTGATAAATTATTTTCAAAATCCTTTGAGCTAAGCAAATTAATCGATTTTTGATACTGGGATAACCCGGACAGATGAAATTTAACTTAATTTCACATCGGTTAGGTAAGATTTGGATTAAGTAATCCCTGTAAAGAGTCTATTGATTGATTGATTTAAGTATATGATCAAGACTTCAAAACTGAGCAAGGTTCCCGGTAAGACGCCGGGTCCATCGTACACTCTTTTACACATAACAAAACTGAAGGATAGGTAAGGCTTACTAGTATTAAAGAATCGATCCAATTCCAGATACCTAGGTAGTCGATAATTAGTATGCTTTTATTAGTAATATACGAGGGCGGTGTGAGAAGTTTGGTAAAAATGAAACAAGGAATAATATTTTCGGCCAAAAAAAAATTTATTTTTCAACGTAGTCGCTTTTTAACTCGATACACTTAGTCCAACGTTTTCCAATTTTTCGATCCCTTCCGAATGATATGATTTCTCCAACCCTTCAAAATAGGCGTTTCTGACTGAAAATAGACTGTTCTTTGGTCTCCGGTGTATAGTGATGGATCCATGTTTCATCCACAGTTATGAAACGACGCAAAAACTCCTTTTTATTTCGCTTGAATATCGCCAAACCTGCCTCTGAAGTTGTGACACGTGTGCGTTTTTGGTCGATTGTAAGCAAACGCGGCATCCAACGCGTGGATAACGTTTTCATATTCAAATGTTCGTGTAATATATTGCGCACACGTTCATCTGAGACGCCTACTATCTCAGCTATCTCGCGCACTTTCACTCTGCGGTCTTGCAATACCGTATCACGGATTTTGTCTACCATTTTTGGTGTGGTGGCTTGTACGACCACAACGAAAAAACTACTTGTGAATCATTTTAATCGATGGTAAAGAATCCCCATAATATGTATCAAGCTTTGTTTTGGTTTGCGTAATAGTTTTTCCACGCAAAAAATAATGTTTAATTACTTAACACACGAAATTCACTTTTTTCCATGTCTGCAAAAAACAATGGATTGTCTGTTTTCAATGGCTGTCAAAACTGAACTAAATGACAGATCTGACTTCTCACTCCGCCCTCGTATATGATAAAAAATTAAAAAGTTAGCACAAGACAACACAATTTCTAAACTATACGTGTCCGCTGGATGCTTAAAGTGTCTGAAAAGCTGAATGAGGTTTCCTTGGTATTTCTGTAAATCCAAATCGAAATTAATTAATTATCGCTAAGTAAATACTACTTTTAAAATTAACTAAAAAATTATTAAAAACTATGAAATCCTCATATTTCAGTTTGCTGAATCAGATGTCTGGTCACTTTCGCATCTTAGCACTTCAATTTAGCTCAAACTAGTGTTATAAATGTAAAATTTCCGCAAAACTGCCACTAAGATTTAGAAGTTTGATTTGTGATGGACGCTGTCCTGTAATACATTACCATTAATGTTACCAGTAAGCAAAGTAAATTGCTTGTAAATTAAGAAGACAAAAATTCAAGACAACATAATTTCTAAACTACATGTCCCTTGAATATTTGAAATTTCTGGAAGCTGAATTAAATTTCTCCGTAACCTCTGAAAACAAAATCAAAATTAATCCAATATTACTAATTATTTACTATTTAATTAACAGGATTATTTTATTACGACATACTATTTAATATCGACACAATTTTAAAAACTATAAATCCGCTAGATACTTGAAGATTCTGGAAGGCTGAGACAGGTTCCGAGGGAATCGAAATCAAGATTAATTAGTTATTTCTAAACTTAGTTTTTACTTACTTAAATAAAGTCGAAATTTTATTAAAACTAAAAATTAAATTTAAATTTTTTAATTCAAAGTTTAAAAAAAAAAAAAAATTGTTTAATAAAACTCAACCGAGGCCCACGTCTCAAAAACCACTACCTCCAATACCCCTCCACTCCCCCCAAGAAATATTAACTTCAAATTTAAAATGTAAAACTTAAATATTTTAAAAATTTTAAAATCTGAAACGATCTGTAGGTTAACAAATTTAATTAAAATCCAATTCCCAATCCTACCTCTCAGTAAGCCAAAGAAGACGCAACAATATTCTGGAAACCTATTTAAAAATGTTAATACATATGTATGATAAAGAATATCTCTGAAAATTGAAATCAAATTATTTAGTAATTTCTAAGGACGTGTCCCATTTTATGACAAATACTTCTGCTGTAATAATTTAGAATTGTTTTGTATGCAACCAAATTATGATAGTGACTGTGAGTGATAATTTTAACGTTTTGTTATAAATAATTTTTGCTTGATTTTAATAAAAAGATTTTTGCATTGATAAAATTAAATTTACGACCAATAAACTTATAATCGCTGGTAAAAGTGATCATGCGTGGTTTTATGATGTCCCTTGTAAAGTTATCATTTTGTGAGCAATTTATTCGTTTTTGGTGCTGCACGAAATGTTGTGATATATATACATGCATATGTATATGAATAAAGAAAATATATAAAATACAATGTAGGTACAACAAAATATAATCAATAATAAAGCATCATATGCGTTAACAGAGGTCAGATTTGACACAAAGGCGAGAAGCGTGTTTGTGTCTTTTGTCTAAGAATACATTTCTACACTTTCACTGGTTTGATGTCGATTTTTTTATGGCGATCTAAGCCGGTTATGTTAAATATGAACTCTCCCTCTCTCCCTCTTTTCCTGCATTTCGACAATATACCTTGGTTGGGAGAGATATAAAATTATAAACTAATGGTAATTGAAATAAAAAGTCATTTTATTCTAGCTAACTGAGATTACATTAGTGACAACATAGGTGATTATGATTACATAGGTGTGACATCAATGAGAGAAGCGGAGTATTAATTATTAATTCCTTCCCATAAACTCAATAAGACTAACTTTGGATGGAACCTCAATTTTATGTAAATTAATTGACACTAAATTGGGGTTCCCTTTGACTATAGGTAGCTAGAGCAAATTTACAATTTGGGATGGTCTGCAAAATGATCTTAAAAAAGGTCGTCAGCAAAAGTGTTGTGAAATCTAATTCCCAGTCTGATAAGTGAATTTTGTTTGAGTAGTACGGAAAACACGGTCCATTGTTACCCAGCAGACCGTTAGTGTAGAGAAGAACAGAAGGCATGCCGAAGTTCTGAAAGAGTAGAATAAGTCAATAATGAGTGCAATTCGCATAACTCCTTCAAACAACTTACCGGATTTTAGGGCCATACTTTTCAAGCCTGTTGGTTAACTACTATTCGGTACTGAGTTGGAAGCCTCCCCATAAATATAGGTACAGTACTCGGCACTTCAAACAGCAGTTTAATCTTAGTTCCGTTGGCTTCAAAGCCAATGAGCCTTTTTTTCATTTAAATTTGTGGCTTCTTGGTGAAAGCCCCACATTATATAACCACGAAGACTTATAATTTATCATTGGTTGATCATTTTTAAGTAGGCTCTGAATAACATACATATCGAAACTAGATCTATATGATGCACTTCGGCAGATATCTTTGGATCCAGGATCAAAGAAGAGCATTTACTTATTAACCTCGGGCTATATTTTCATATTACTTTGTGATACATTGTTCGGGATGAATAATGTAGCGTAACACATCACAGAAATTACTTAGTGACAAAGCGGCAAGTTGCAACCAGGTTATGCATTCATGAAGCAAGCTTAATAATTTTTTTTATTTCGTACTTTTTTTATATCGATGAAGTCGATTCACTATGGCATTTATTATTATATGAATTAAAACACCACTTATTTAATAATTAGTTAAGTACAATTTATTAACAATTGTCAATAATGACGGTATTAATTTGACACAGTTTTTATTATATAAAAATCACTGCTAATACCACTAAGAACACTAAATAATTATTGATTATTTTTAACCACTACGAAGACGCATCATCAAAATTTTTATGATTTTGGTATAGAGCGCGAAACACGATTGAACCAGTACTTACAGTTGCGGCAAAAATAATAGTAGTGCTACGTCATAATTGCAACATATTCGAATTTTTCATACTTTTAAATAAAATTATGATATTATTTTCTTATTATGTAATAAATAATGTAAATTTGGAAAACAACATTTTTTAAAAACTATGTTTTGTTTTCAGGCAGTTTGTATTGAATAATCTTGATTCATTCACTACTATTATTTTTGCCGCAGCTGTATATCTAAAAAACGTTTTTTGAAACGATGAACAAAAAGCAAAAATGAACTACATATTTCGTTTCCCTTGTTTATTGGTCATCGTAATAAACTGTAAAAGTTAAAATAAATTAAAGAAGGGCAGTGATCGATGTTCGAGCGGTTGAGGTTATATTATCAATGTACACGAGTGAGCGCTGATTATGTGCTTTTGTGGCGGTAAGCGAATGTGGATATTCGAATAATATATGAATGAGCCACTACAGGACTCCCCTGCGAGTGATTTTCCCCTTCCTCGGGAATGATTGAATGGGTAGTAGCAATACGGACGGTTTTATCTGCTCGTGGGCTGTAAGCGAATGTGTGTATTTAATGACTGTGTTTGGATATTTGAATGATCATGAGTGATCCGCTACAGGTCATTGGAATTAATTCACTTATTTATCAAAAATGAATCCTAAACATAATGAAACCTAAATTTAAACCTATACAAAATTCAGATTAATGATATTATTATATTACAAACAATAAAAAATAAAAATTGTAATAAATACATTTGAATAATAAAATTTTGTTTATTCAATATATATATGACGTTTATTTGATGAAAATTCAAGTTGTAAAGCTTAAAATCGCTTAAATTCCCTCTTTGGCATAATGACAGGCACTAATAAACAAGAAAAATCTTTTATTTATTTATTAGCCAACAGTACCATTGTACATCTGGTTGATTGATCAGAATGTACTACCAAGCCTAAGCAAGACTCCCGGATGACACCTGGCCCTCCGTACAACCTTTACACACAACTAGACCGAAGGAAAGGAAAGGAAAGGTATATTAGTATTAAAGACTCGACCCGGTTCCAGACACCTAAGTAGTCAATAGTTAGTAAATTTGTTAGTATATTTTTTTTTTTTTTTGACATTTTGTTATAATATCACAAGACAAACACAATTGTTTCTAATACAGCGCTCTCCTGTTGTAACCGCTAGATCTGAAAACTCTTAATTTTAATTAATTATTTGTGTTTCCACTATTTTTCCCAACGGCAGTTGTACGGTGGGTGTTTCCACTATTTTTCCCAACCAGTCACCCAAATTTGTATTAACCGTATTAAATATGTTGCTTGACAACGTTGTTGAAATTGTTGTCTCTTTTCTCTTGTCTACTCGCCCCCCGAGTACCATTGTACATCTGGTATTTAACTATAAAAAAGGAAAACAAAAAATCGATACAATTTATATAATTCAAATTAGCTTAATAAAAATTTCTTAACAATGCTTTTAAATTCGTTTCTAGACAAATTAAAATCGAACACGGCAAAAACATTATTAAATACACGACTTGAATTAAAGACTGGATTTGACATACCAAAATTCGACCGATGGAAGCTGAGATTAATCTCAAGGCCTCGGTGCCTGAGTGATCGCACGGGAGTACGTAATGAATACAACGACAGTAGTTTTGAACTATCAATTCGGCCCATTATAACGTCGCGCACGAAAAGTGCGCATGAAACTTGTCTACGGACGGACAATGGTTAAATATTCAGTAACATGCAACGGCCTAAATATGGTATATACCAGAGGATGGAACGAGCGAAATCGAGCGTTTCGAAAAATGACGTAATAATATTTTGGGTTTGTTCGTTTTTGAAAAAAAAAAAAAAAAATTGTTCGTTTTTGCTTGTTTTCATATTTCTTTCGTTTTCGTTTGTTCGTTTCGTTTGCTCGTTTGGTTTTGTTTGCTTGCGAGCTGCAGTTTGATTGTGTTCGCTCGCAAATTTTCGAAACAACTCGAGTTGACCTCCAAACATGTAATCTGATTTTTCAGTAATTTTGATAAATTCATTTTTTCCTAATTTTGTTCCTACTTAATTTACAATAAAAATTGTAAATTAATCTATAAGTGCATGATTTAAAGACCTATTTTAAGATTAAAATTCGGAGGATGAAATAGAAATCTGAATTTAATTTTGGAAGAAGTTCTAGAGTATGGCCAATTAGTATGGAACTTGGCTATTTTTAAACGGATTTTATAGAAATTTGAGTTTGGTGTTTTAAATAGGATTCTAAAATAATTTGTAGGTAAAGTTTTGGAATATGGCCAAGAAGAATCGAACTTGGCTATTTTTAAACAGAGTTTAGTGAAATTTGGCATGCGCGGTGGAAATGCGATTCTTAATTGATTTTAGGGTAAAGTTCTGAAATATGACCAACTAGGATAAAACTTGGCTATTTTTAAACGGATTTTAGAGAAATTTGACGTGTGCATTGGAAATGGGATTCTTAAATAATTTTTAGAAACATTTCTGGAATATGGCCAATTAGGATGAAATTTGGCTATTTTTTAAGGAATTTAAGTTAAATTTCCATTGCCCGCACCAAACTTCACTAAAATCGGTTAAGGAATAGCCAAGTTCCATCCTAGTTGACCATCCAGAATTTAATCTGAAAATAATTTTAGAATCCCATTTCCAACGCACTTGTCAAATTTCACTTAAATCGGTTAAGTAAAAGTCTAATTTCATCCTACTTGGCCATATTACAGAACTTCATCTTAAAATCTCATTTCTAACGTACATCTCAAATTTCTCTTACATCCGATAAAAATTGCCTAGTTTCATCCTACTTGGCCACATTTGAGAACTTTATCTAAAATTCATTAGGAATTCCAATTACATCGTGCTTGTCAAATTCCACTAAAATCGGTCTAAAAGTACCCAAGCTCCTTCCTAATTAGCCATATTAAAGAGCTTCTAAAAATTATTTTAGAATCCCATTTCGATCGTATATATTGAATTTCATTATAATAAGTCACGAAGTGGCCAAGTTCCTTTCTACTTCGCCGTATTCCAGAAATTGATTTTGTTTTTTAACTAACAGCGATAACAACAAGAAAATTTGTCTCGTAAATTCGAATTGCTTCCATTAAATCGGGGAAATCGAGTTTTTATTGTAATGAGAAATAATATGTGCATGTATTTATGATATGTGTTAAAACTCTTTATTTTGCACCTTTTAACTTCATCAATACAAACTGAAAAACAAAATACGTATTATACATATAAAATTTCTAACACTGAATTTTCGTTTTGCGTTTGTTGCTTGCAAACAAATACAAGCGAAAACGAAATTTTTTTTGTTTTTCTAGTTTACTTGTTTGTGCTCGTTTGAAAGAAACGAAAAATGACAAGCAAAAAATATCAAAAATATATTTTTCGTTTTTATTTGTTTTTCCCGTTTTGTATTTGTTCGTATTCGCAATAAGGGATTTTTGTTTGGTTTTGCTCGAAATTTGGTGCTCGTTTCCGATCTCTGGTATATACCCATAACCCAAGAGCGTTTGCCTCCCGAGGGAGTCACCTTAAGGCAAACATCAGATACCGCTTCTGAATTAATTCTACACGGATAGAGGAATTGTTGTAGTACGGATTCCAGACAATTAAGGCATATACCAAGTGCGAACGAACCAATGACACAAAGAGGACTTTTAGAGTATACGAATCATCAAAATCTTTTGAGAAACGGAATAAAAACTCTTAAAATTGAATTAGCCTTGCTGATACATTTGGAAATTTGGTCTATAAACGATAAATTTTGAGAAAACAAGGACCTAAATCTAGAAAAGAATGGACTCGATCAATCATAACTCCATTTAAATATAAGCTATTATCACAGCTATTTCATCGTCTTGAAAAATTCATAACTTTACATTTAGAAACGTTTAGACAGGCACCATTTACAGAAAATATTTAATTCCTGCTGTAGATTTAACAAATCGATCGATTCAAAAACTTACAATGTTTGAAGCATCGCTTCAAATCGTCTGTGAATGTAATAAAGAGGACCTAGATGGCTACCTTGTGGGACACCAGACAAAACTTTTATATCTCTAGATAAAATATTATAAGAACTTTTTAAGTATGGTTCGTTAAATATAACAAAATCCATTTTAAAGGAAGAACATCACACTTAGTTGTTTCAGTTTCTTTACAAGTAAACATGGTCAATTTTGTCGAATGCCTTACTAAAATCAGTAAACACTACTTCAACACTGTCACCAACTTCTAATGCTAAAGTCAACAAATTTGTGAACAAAACAAGATTAGTTACAGTTGATAGTCCCGGGTAAAACCCATGCTGGTTTTCAGAAATGGAATTTTTTATTAAGAAAAAGATACGATCTTTGACCATCAATTCAAATAATTTAGGAATAGCCGATAAGGTAGAAAAATACCTTGGTAATTTTCAATATCTAAACTCCGTCCACTCTTGAAAATTGGCTTAATGAAATTGGATTTCCAAATTGAAGGAAATACTCCATTCGCCAAACTCAAATTGAAGAGATACATCAGCGGTTAAACTAAACCATAAGCACACTATTTTAACATAATACATAAGGTGAATTTTATCCGGGCCACTACCTATACTTACATTAACATTCAATAATGCATGCAGAACGTCATCGGTGGCAAACTGAATTTGAATATTAAAATTTTTTGTAAAATCAAAGTCGAAATCATCATTCGAAGAAGGGACATAATTTTCAAACATGTCAGAGATTCTATGTAGATCACTAACAGTCACAGAATTGAGAGACATTTGCGAGGAAATACCTCTACAGTTCCGCTTCGAATCAACATAGGTCCAGAAACATTTAGGAATTGATTCTAATATTCGATTCAATCTCAACAATATATGAATTATACAAGAAACGATTTAAAAGTTTAAATTGAGCTCTAAGAGCACTAAATATTTCATAATTTACGACTGATGGATTCAATTTGTACCTTTTATGAGCTTAATATTTTCGATTTTTTAAGCCTGACAGGTGGAAATTAAACCACGGCTGACGTGCTGACAAAACTACAGGCGACCGAGGAATAAATTGTTCAATTGCAGAGTTCATTATTTTATAAAACTGATCAATATAAGCGTCCAAACTATACCTGTCTTATATTAATCCCAATTAATATTGTCCAGAAACTCATTTAAATCATGATAGTCGCCCTTTTTAAAGTTGAAAGACTCAGAATTAAAATTAACGTTAACATTAACCCAATTCTCAAAAGTTAATTGGATTTGTAGTGGTGATTGTGCCATGTAATTTCACTGGTATGAACACTAGATCAAGGATATTGCTGCTCTGGTTCTCAATGTTATTAATCTGTCTTAGTCCAAGAGAACAGATAGAATCCATCGCGAGGTCTGAGATTAAATCACCGTTTAATGGCAGAAGATCATCATCAACAGTAAACCATTTTATTTTCGGCAAGTTAAAATCATCCAAAATCATCATAGAATCGAATTCAACAGTTACAACTGCAACAAATAAGCTGAGGTTCCACATGGAATGTAACCACCTACTATCAACACCAGCTTATCCTTGAAAGCATGTTTAACAGCTAAAATCTCCAATTCGTTACTCTCCAGGACAATAATATCGGCACGTATATCTCTCGAGGCCGCTATCAGAAGTTCTTCACCTCTCGTCATCGATTCACACTCCGAATAACGATCCCGTCTGTAGACTTGGTAGTCCGGGGGGAAATACTCTGCGGAATTGTGCGACCTAGTCTCTAGTCAGCCATGTTTCCGTGGCACAAATTATATCATAGTCATTTTCCAACACCGGTGAAGATTTAATGTTTTGCTATTGTTTGTTGAAATTGGCCACTGTCCATTATATCTAGAAGGCATTGGTTATGTGGTCAACTGATTTTTTACTTATATTTTTTCTCTTTTTTTTCCTTCACGATTTTTGTTTTATCTCTGAATTATTTTGCAATCATTGAAATTGCGCAAAGAAGTGATTTAATTTCGGACAATATTATGAACTGTTCTGACAGTTTCAACATTTTTTTTTTCTATAATGAAGGCTTTTTGTGTGTGAAATTTTTAAGAAACGCTTACTAAAATGGCAATTCTAGAATATTCTGCTATAAAATAACAAACTGGGTATTATGGTGTTTCACTTAAGCTAATTATTTTAAACTATGTATAACACAAAATAAAAAAATCACAAATTATGTTGCAGTTAACACATAATTTCTTAGTTGTGTGTGATGTAAATCAAACTATATTTTATTATTACTGTAATACTTAATTCACAATTTCTTATACTTAAGTATATTTAAATACGGCACACAGAAATTTAGATTTCTTTTAATTATTTATGTACTATTATATTTACTTACTTATGTGTACTTGTTTAAATAATTCTGCAACTGCTGCAAATAAACTAAGTATTTACACTAAAGTATATTAAACACGATTGCACTAATTAGCTTCAATTACTTAATATTTATACAATTGTTTTGTAAATAAGACACAATTGCTGTTGTTTTTTTAAATAAGTAAATCAAATATTTTTCTTCAATCTAGGATGACTGTTAAAAAACATTTTTGCTGGTTTTTTGTCCGGCATTCACAAAAGGTTACAAAAGAAACGACGTCATTGGGAGAGGTAAAGATTTTTATTTTTGTTTAGAGGATAAGTTTATTTTTTATTGGGGGTGATATTTGGTATAATAGTGGTTTTTTAGTAAACTAACTTTTCGAATTAAATGCTTACTAACCGTAATTTTATTTGTTAGCGAATAATTCGCCCTATATTTCTTAAATCAGGATATTTATTTAATAAGAACATCTTGATAACTTTCTATTGTTCCTAAAGATTTTCTAAACCTAATGGTAATGTTACGATTCGATTGTATAAAACCTGTAATCACTGTTTTCTCATCTGATACAGCGACCCCGTCCGTCATTTATGTTTATCTCAAAATCACACAAAATTTGAAAGAAAAAACATTTATACATTTAAGATTTATGGTTTAACGAGTTAAAGAAAAAATTTTGAAAAGAAGAAGACAAAATCAAAAAACAAAATTCTTCTTTTGTATTTTCTCCGTTTACAACATAAATACTTAAGTAAACATAACTTTTCATTACTTACTTATATAATGAAAATTATTTTTAATAAATTTTCGTTGATTTAAAAACAAACGGAATATTTGTTTAACGTTGCGATGACGTAATGCGTGCTTTATAATTCAAAATACATCTTCTCTTATGTTTTATTAAGTATTACATATTATCTAAGATTTACATTTTACTATCAAAATTATTAGTAACGATCGTTGATAACAGATAAAAAAAAATGAAATTTTTAGTATTATCAAATCAATGATGTGTAAGAAGGTTATTAGTTCGATTGATTTATCGTTGGGTTGATTTATTAGGTTACTTCCGGGATGCACGAAATGTTTTATTAAAAAAAAAAACATGAATTTAAAAATTTAAATCAATTGTCAAGTTCACATAGGTTAGGTTGGGTTTAGGTGGCGGTACACTAGGACCAGGCATAGACACAAAAATATCCGTAGCCATACCACGATTTATTGTTTATCCTCCAACTCATTGAAACCATTTTGAATTGTTAACAAAACGCTGAATACTCCTGACGTTCATCCTGCTGAGGTCCGGCAGGTCATTGAAGAAGGCCCCCAAAAACTTTAGTTTGTTCCGTGCCAGACGAGGGCAGGTGCAAAGAACATGAAGTAATGTCTCTTCCTCCTCTCCGTCTTCGCAACTACGACAGTAGACATGTGGGAAGAAAGCAAGTCGCATGCCTGCCTATGAGACAGTGCCCCGTACGTACTCCAACAGCCACACTGATTTGACTTCGCTGAAGTGAGATTAGCCGTTTGGAACTCGCCAAGTCCAACTTTGGCCAGACTTGCAGAGTTATTACGGATGAGGTGCTCCATTGACCATCTACGAAACCCTATATAAAAGAATGGGCCTGACTACTGCGGTATAAAGCCAATGTACCATGCGGGGCACCAGCACTCAACCTTTTCTAATGGCATTTTTGCAAGAGTATAGCGCTACCGTAGCTTTCTTTACCTTTTCCAGAATGTTAGGTTTTCAATTTAATTTGCTATCCAAAACGAGACCCAGAAACTTAGCCCCATCTATATAAGACAATCTGAAACCATTTAAAGTGGGAGGATCGATATGAGGAAGTTTATATTTCCTAGAGAAGAGAACCAATTCGTTTTGTGTGGGTTCACATTCAACCCACAAACATTTGCCCATAATGAAACAATGCCCAGGGAAGTTTGCGTGAGCTGAATAAGGTTCGTAAGTTTGAACGAATAATAATTAAAAACCGAGGATTTATCCACCGTTTACTATGACCAAACGGTGGCTAAATCCTCAGTTGTAGATTAATCATCGTTCAAACTTACGGAACTAAGAGTATCGGGATATTTGCCACGGACACCAATAGCAACATCATCCGCATGGGGGACAATAATCCACACTGCGGCGTACCTCTGCTTGCAAATCATCTGGCGAAGGATTCCCCCAGACTGGCATTCATGATCCTGCCTCGTAGCATTTGATCTATCCAGTTCTTGAGTGATTCATCCACTCCTAGATTCGAAAGTGCCCGAGTTCAAGCCCCTGGAAGCACGTTGTTTAGGCCTCCTCAATGTCCAAAAAGGCTATCATTACGTAGTCTCTATTCTCGAAAGATTTTTCAATAAAATATATTAGATAATCAAGAGCAGTCTCTACAGATCTCCCCTTGCAATAAGCATGTTGAGATTTAGACAGCTTTTTCGGCACAATCGTGCCTCTAATATGAGTTTCTATTTGTCTTTTCAGTGTTTTAAAAAGGAAGGAAGACAAGCTAATCAATCTAAGGTCTTTTCGATTGCAGTGTGAGCGTTTTCCCGCCTTAGGTATAAATACAACCTTCAATTCCGTCTATTTACTAGAAATGTGACATTGTTCTAGGCTGCCTCTAAAAATTACCTCTAACCAGGAAATGGTTAGATCCGTAGTTTTTTGTATATCCGCAGAGATAATACCATCA
This sequence comes from Tipula helvola, assembly GCA_963556165.1. Taxonomy (NCBI): domain Eukaryota; kingdom Metazoa; phylum Arthropoda; class Insecta; order Diptera; family Tipulidae; genus Tipula; species Tipula helvola. The sequence continues at coordinate 64,643,957 of OY744483.1, forward strand.
GGTCCAGGCGATTTATGTGGTTTAAAACCGTTTATCGCCCACAGGATCTTTCTTCTTCTATTAATTTGGCCTACGAGGCTTCTTGCCCTATCACCTACTGATGCAGTAGGTGGAGATTCAGAGCAACCAGGAAAGTGATTCTTCAATAGAAGTTCTAACGATTCCGCACTATTAGCTTGGACATCTCCGAAGATTCCTGAATTTTGCCACAGTACAGTCTCCAAGAACTGTTCTTGGCACTTCTTAATTGATATTTGTAAATTTTGAGAACTTCCTTATAGGAGTCCCAGTCTACAGACTACAGCGGCTCTTGTTTTCCTTGCTATTTTGAAGAGTCTTTTGCATTTTTGACGTGTTTGTTGAATCTCCTTGGACCACAAGAGTGGTCGAGATTTACCTCTAGGTCTGCTAAGAGGACTAGAGCCCAGTATCTCTTCATTAAAAGCACTGGACAGCTCGTCCACTAAGCAATCGAGTTCTTGCGTAGTTTTTGGGGGTTTTGGCACTCGCACTGGTAGTGAATTACCCAGAATAGTTCTAAAGGTATCCTAGTCGGTTTTAATCCTGTTCCTGTAGATTATACTTTATGGAGAAGCCAAGTCCATTTCGAATTGAAGATAACAGTGATCAGAAAAGGTATCGTCATCCGACACTTTCCAGTGTAATAGACTAATCGTCAAAATATTTGAGATAAGTGTAATGTTCAATACCTCCTGTCTATTTTTGGTTATAAAAGTCAGCTTTTTGCCTATGTTACGTACATGAAAGTTAGTACTTAAAATGTAAGCAAGGAGTAACTTACCTCGTTCATTAGTGTTCGTACTTCTCCAGATTGTGTGGTGAGAGTTTGCATCACTCCCCAGGATGACTCCAACCTTACGCCTTTGAGCCTCCAAAATTAGCTTACCTAGAATGACTGGTGGAATATTCACTTCATCGTAAGCTAGGTAAGCTGATATTAGCCAGAGGTTTCGTTTATCGACCTCAATGCTGACCGCTGCTACATCTCCATTGCTGAAATTTCGATAGCAGAAAACTAATATTATTTTGATGAGAATACACGACCGAAACCTACCTTCTTTTTTCGCGTGCATTCGCGTGACCCAAGATTCCTGCATCAAAACGACATCTGTCCCTTTTTCACAATTTTTAAAATGAGAGCAGTTGATGCTGCCTTAGAGTGATGAAGGTTGACTTGCAGAAATGTTAATGTCATCTCTACAGCCTCTTCTCCAACACAGTAATATCAGAGTCTTCCCCTAAAGAGAAGTCCTCTAGCCTATTTAAAGACTACATGGACGTCGTCATCTCCGTGTCCGTGGAGAGAGTTTCGGGTTGGCTGTCCGCTACTTTCGCGCGCCCAGCAGAGCTGTCAAGCACCGTTGTAGTGTCTGAAGCTGACTTAGGAGCCTGCGGATTTTCCGCGTCCTTCTTATACACCTTGAGTGTGACAGCGCTGAAACCATGGTTATTAAAACCGTTTGGTTTTTCCAGTGCATTTAGTGACTCCCAGTTTAAAATAATAACAGCGGTCCTATAGTCAGCCTTTATCTCTTGGAGCTTGGCAACTTTCCAGTTGTGCGTTGGCAAATCCGGGTTGCCAACCTGCAACAACTGGAGTGTCATCTTCGAATCACTAGGCTCCGAAGGGATGTACAAGTAGGTGGTGGCTACCTTCCTCCAATTGGCGGGCGTGATACTGCCATCCTCTTGGGATTGGTCAATGTCTGCCACAACCAGCTGATCCTTGAGTACCTCACTAAAAGGCCTCATATAGGTTGCATGGAGCTTGGTCCTCTTGGTGATCTTAGGACTTTCCTCCTGTGGTCTTACTCTTTTATGTTGTGAGCCAGCTGAAGGGCCTTCCGACTTTTGTTCGGTAACTTTCTTTGCCCAAGCAAGCGTAGCCCTCCAAGCCTTTCTCATAGAACCAGCCTCTTTCGTGCTTTGGTTCAGCTTTGTTAGCCCAGGTTTGGTGCGAGTGGAGGGACTAGGTTCGCTTGAGCTTATGTCCCATTGTTTTGTTGTAGACTTAGAGGCAGGCCTACAGAACCGAGTCTCCTTGTCTATATTTCCCGGAATTGTTAGAGAGCCGGACTCTTTTGTTTGTTGTTATTTTTGTTTAAACATTTTACATGATTGATGTTCACATATCTTACACTTAAACTATTCACCTTAGCTTACAATAAAAGTTAACAAAAAATCATAAGTACGTAACTATAAATAAATAGCAAAGTAAAGTACACGCCCTTCTCCCTCATTCTTGCTTTGAATAATTTAATACGGTCGAAGAATAATAAAACCCAAAATCATCTCACATTACGCATATGCATGACTAAGTGATTATCTTACTTGTAGAAATGTGACGCTGTCATATTATAGTCATATACTATACTGTGCACATATAGATATACAAAGATTGAATGTCATTGGTCTCGTTATGTTGTTTACGGTTAACATAAAATGTACGTAATAGTGATACGAACCGTAAAGTGTTGCTCTTTTCGTTTTCATTGTTGTGTTCGCAATATGTGTAAAATGTTTCTGTTATTTATATGATGGTATTGATCTGATGCGTCGTTTATTAAGAATTTAAAACTTTCAACCTTTAAGATTATCTACCGAGCAAACGGCGCAGTGGTTAAAGCTACGGCGGTTGGATCGGGAGGTACCGGGTTCGAATCCCTATAGGGGCGGGATGCAAAAGGGATTTTTCATCATCTGATTACGATCGGTGATGACGATGAACACATCTATGACCCCCTGTTGAGAGTGCGGAATCCATGGGCCGATCCACCTTTCATGTCAGTACTATAGGCTGGCATGAAGCAATGCAATGTGCAGGTGGTTTAAACGAAAGCGGGTCTATAGCCGTACGTCCTCGAGTTGGCTGGCAACGGCGTAAGGTAGGACGTTAAAAGGGAACTGCGAAAGAGTTGGGAGTGCCTTGAGCCCCAGAAAAGATTGCAGAGATAGAAACAAAAAAAAAAACAAAAAAAAAAAAGATTATCTACAACGTTCCTCTTTCTTAGCATTCTAGGATTATTTCTAGGCTTTCCAGATTATTCGTGATTAATCGCGATTTTTGGGTTGAGGTGTTATTCAAGTCAGCCAACTGTTCGCAACATGTTGAGTAAAATAAACGTGTTGTTTTCTGAATGTAACTGATTTTTCAAAATTTTCTTGGCAATGTGATGGATCCAACGTCATTTTTGCCATCAGAAAATTTGCAAAGCCAACATATGTATTACAAGAGACCTGAAAGTACCCATTCTTCTAATCACTGAATATGTTGTAATTTTCGTACTGTCGAATTAGCTCACCGCCAATCTGAATCAAACCTGCAAATTTAAATTATTTAATCTCCAAAGAGTCTCGAATTTCTTTGTTTTAGCTCGAATATTCTCGAATTTTCACATTTTAACGAGAATGTTAAACAAAACGGCACTATTTATGCTCAATTCAACGTCAACCTAAGCTCACCTAGATAGTATCGAAAATTTGGAATAAGAACGAATCTCGATATTTTGATTTCATATAATTTTGAAAAACTCAAATAATTTCGAAATCTCGAATACTTAAGTAATATCGGAATATCCAATTGCTTTGTTCCTTTTTCAACTCTTATAGGTCTTATAGTGACAATCGCTTTTGGATATAGAATGTTTGTGCTGCTGGCAAGGAGATTGTTTTTATAAAACAATACATCAACAGTTCCATTCTTTGTTTTTTCTTCTCAATGTCGCGTGCGCATGCGCATTGTAGAGTCACACAAAGTAAAAAATTAAAACTAAATGTTTCGTTAGAAAATTGAGGATTTAGTTATTCCTCTCATTGCTCAAAAGCATACTAACTAAATTATTTTGGATGATCTTGAATCAATTGGTAACCTATCAAGTTCAACTATTTTTCTCATATAAACTTCTCTTGGCGTACTCTACAACAAAAAATGTTTCAGGCAAAAGTTGTTTGTTGGCGATAAAGGGAAAAAATCAATTTGTCCTTGAAATGACCTTCACAGTTCATTTCATTTGGAATGATTTTGACTACAGTACTTAATTTTCGAGTAATTTGAGCGAATATCATAAAAATAAAAAAAGGTAATTTTGGAAAAATTTTGATGGTGCCATTGTGAATCATTAGTGTTTCCAAGGTGCAAGTCCATATTTCAGAAGAATTGCCACTTTTCCCTGAAATTGACATTTTCTAACTTTTTTAATTTTGTTCAAAATGCTCATAAGTATAAGTAGCGGAGGTGCAAGCTGAATTTTCTGGAAAAATTAGCATTTTCCGGATTTCCCGGAAAAATTCTGAAATTACAATTTTTGATATTTTCCTATCAAAGTAAGTTTCAAGAGTTTTTTTTAGTATGTGAGCTATAAATAAATTTAGCAATGAAATATGTAATTGATTCTTAATTTCTTATAAACTATCGTCATCCAAGTTATCACAAAATCATATCCTATTCCTAAACATCAGTTATTTGCATTTATTGTACAAGAATTCCTGTAAATGAGTTGAAATGACTATCATTATAAATCCGACACGCTTACTTACACGAGGAAACGCTTCTTAAATTTTTTTAAGTTGCTTCATTTCTATTGGTATGGGTAAGGATTTACCTTATGTTTATCTTATGTTTTACTTCGAGATGATCAATGTGGCTCGAGGATTGTTGAAACACCCCAGACTTAGTTTTGGGAAATGGAGAATACAAGAAGGGACAAATTGTCCGGGGAATAACTGCTGTAAAAAAAAATATTTCCCATCGCCGGGAATTACTGGAATAGGACCACAGGTCGTCCAACTGGAATCTCCTTTAATAGATTTTTTGTGAGTGGTGCGAATTATACCAAATAGGAACTGAAGGCCAAATTAGAATAGTCGTAGTAGGCCAAATTAGAATAGTGTAGCACTTAAAGTTTGGAGATCCAGAAAACGGCATCGGTCTACATTATGGTGATAGTCTGAAATTATTGTCCCTCTTGAAAGACGGTAATTTGCTGAGAACAAATAACAAAAACTGTTTCTGAATATGTATGTACTTTCAATTCTGTTTGAATGAGACTCGTAGAACGGGGACCATATGATAGTCGCGTACTCAAGCTGTGATGAACAAATGAAGTGTACAGTAACTTGAAAGTTAATGTGTCGTAAAAATCCTTCGAATTTCTTTTAATAGACCTCAACATCGAAAAAGCTTTGTTAACAACCGCAGCGATGTGTGACTCACATTAAAGATTGCGCTCTTAAATGCTCTCAAAATATGTATACAAAAGAGTTATTGTACTGATAACGGTACTTTTGTTATAAAAAATGAAAATATCATAAAAGTGTGCAAAATAGACGTTTCATTATTATAACCGCACATGACTTTTTCAAAAAATATAATAGAAACAACGAACATAACGGTAAAATTAATAATTTATTTGTCCACCATTATTTTCTACAAATGTGAGAATTCGTCTTGGCATGGACTCTACGTATGGCATCAAAACCTCATTTGTTAAAAACGACCACGCATTTTTGATGGCGGCTTTTAATTCCTCCACGATTTACATCCGGAGAACGAGCTGGCCAATCCATCAAATTAATGTTATGGTTGAAAAACCAAGCCTTTGTGGAAGCACTCACATGAATTGGTGCGTTATCTTGTTGGAAAGTAAGGCGATTTTCAGAAATTCGGTGGAAGTATGGCAATTGCTTTGCTTGAATGAAGCACATACTGGTACTCGATGGTGTTCATCCGGCATGAAGGAAATGCCAGATCAACAGTACCGTGGCTACTAAAACCTCCCCAAACCATTACAGAACCACCTCCGAAATTTCTTTTTGAATAATGGCGCGGTTCATTACGTAGATCTCTCCAGTATCCGTTTAGGCTATCTGTACCATCAAGGTTGAATTTTTTTTCGTCCGAAAAAATCACCTAATGCATGAAAAAAGTTTTAAGTTATAGGGTGTGAATAATGAATTTCAATTCATTTTCATTTTCAATGCGATCGCATAATGTTAGGGATGTTCTCGATTGCACGCCAAATCGTTTGAACGAATGCAGAAAGATCACATTTTCGTTTGATCGAAGAAATTGAGATCATTGAGTTGGACGCTGTTATTTTCAATTTTTACAAAAAAAAGTACCGTTATCAGTACAATAAAACTTTTGTATATTTTGAGAGCATTTAAGAGCGCAATCTTTAAGGTCAGTCATTTTCATTAGTGCTCTCTTATTTTTTCTGAACTACAGTTGGGAGTGTTGATTGAGTATTTTCATGTCGTCAGCAAATAGAATACAGTCTGCGAATTTAAAGCAATCCACAACATTGTTAATGAACAATAAAAAATAATAGTGTTCCCAAGTGACTACCTTGAGGCACCCCAGATGTTGCAATAAAACATTCTGAGAACGTATCGTTAATTTTGATAATCATTTTGCGATCGATAAATAAGACCTTAAGCCAATTTAAGGGAATAATGTTGCAATTAAGTTCACTGAGCTTATTCACTAATATCCTGTGATTAAGTTTATCGAAAGCTTCAGGGAAGTCGATATAAACTACATCGACTTGAACGTTCGAGGCAACAGAATTAATTAAATTATTTTGAAAGACCACTAAATTAGTAACGTGTGCTAATATGTTGCTTGGAGTGGAAGTATATCACTCTGTTAACCATTGATTCAAATACTTTAGGAATGCAATACTGTATTGCAATTCCACGATAATTTGTTACATCACTGCGGAGGCTGCTTTTGTGGATCGGTATGATACTTGATATTTTCCAGAGATCAGGAAATTTGCCTTGGCTGAGGCTCAAATTATTTCAAAACTGTTTGCGCAGAGACCTAAACTGGATATAGTCGTGGGCCAATCATGTATACGCCTATAAGTATTTCCTGTGACATTTATTACGCAGCACTTCTAGCTGCTTGAGTTCTTTAGTAAACCATGGGACGTTCCGGGTATGAGACTTGATCATTAATTTTATAGGAACAAATTTATCGCCGCCCCGGTGGCATAGTGGTAAGCATGCTTGCTTTAAGCTCCGGAGGTCCCGGGTTCGATCCCCGGCGGGTGATGAAAAAATCACGGCTGGTTAATGTTGGATCAATGAATTAATCACTCATTATCCGTTCAAAAAAAAAATGATTACGAAACTTCAAATGAAGCGGCCAAATCCCTTCATGGGATGTAGCGCCAGCGAAAAAAAAAAAAAAAAAAAAAATTTATCAAAAGCAACCTTCAACAATTCATTGAAGGTATCTAATGAACTGTTGATATCAATGTTTGATAGAGTATCAGCCCAATCCACTTCAGCTAAACAATTATTTAATGAGCTGTGATCGGTGTGCGAATAATCGAATACGGTACAATTTTTAGTAAAGTTCAAATTATCAGAAGTTTTGTAGAACAACTGAAATGAAACCGGGGTATGATAAACACTCGAAGATCCGGCAAAATCGTCGCATGATTCTTAGTTTAAAAGATCTATTATTAGTGTAGAAAACCAAATCCAGACAAGTGCCGCAGCTGTTTGGTACACTGTTAATTTGTGAAGCATCCATGTTTGCCATAAAATTACAAATAAAGGCTGATGAATCGTTCGTATTAGCAGAAATGAATATATTGTCATCATCCATCATCCAAATTAGATCTGGAAAGTTGAAATCGCCGAAAAACCGATACCAGTTTTTTCTCTCTTTAGTCCACTTTTTTTCGATAACCGTCCAAAAAAACTACAGTGCATGGACCCTGTTGTCTTTGCTTTAGCGCTGAATATTTTAAATAAAAAAAAATCTATACAAGCACAAAAATAACGGGAATACGGAATACAAAAAAATCGGAAAGAATAGAACAGAACGATTGTTGATTATGGTTGATTTTTGTACACAATTATTTGGATTGTTCCAGAATCCGGTTTATATGAAATGATTAAATTTACTATTTTCTAAGATTAAGGTAGATGTACCAAATTACGGGCTAGTACATAATTGCGGACTACTGGAAATAAAACGATAAAATAAGAAAACCTTAAATGCAACTTGCTTAATTCCTAAGGAAAAATATGTATTTGGTATTTGAGCATCCTAAAAGTGAAGTATCAGAACAAATTTTAAATGATTTCATTTATCTATAATCTGTAATATGTTCGTTGGCCACAAATCTTTAGTATGCGTACGATGGTGTAGAGTGAAACAACAACGCGCCATTCAATTTTTTGTAAACCCATAATATTTATTATATGAGGAATTTCTCGTCGGTTCATGATTTAATGTCTCATACATGCATGTCTATTACATGATTCATAATTAGTTTGATGTGTTTCAATATGCTTGTTTGATGAAAACTTGATTTTGTTAACGCACGGAATTATGTTCACAATATTTCTATCATGTACACTATTCCGTCCTTAGGACGTAATTAAAGAATATAATACTATAAAGATCGTAGCGTAACTGTCATAATAAGTTGATGAATTTTTTGATTGATTGGTTTTAAGATAATGTTTATACTATAAAGGTAGGCCTGACATAATTACGTACCTAGATTTTTTTTACAGAATTTAAATTTTTGTGAGTTATAACAACTGATGCTTTGAAAATAATGAGGTTATCTTCGATTTACCAAAGTAACTCTTTTCAAGTTTATTTGATGTATCGTGTAAATAGTTATTCAGTATTCACTTATTACTTGAATGAAAATACTTTTTACTGCAAAATACATGATAAATACGATAAATGATATATTTTTAAACTATATTTAGCTAGCACGAAATTGCGTTCTATGTAATTGGCTCATCTGTAATTGCGTGCTATGGGCCGCAATTAGGAATTTTATGTATGCTATTACGTTCTATCGCATAATTTTGGACTATTTAGACGTTATTGTGAATTACAATGAAAGAAAGAAAATCAAAGGAAAATAACGGGAAACAATTTTGAATTTGTTCTCTTGAATTTCCTAATAAGTTGAAAAAAGGCTTGCCAGGCCTACATTGGTACGAAGGATTTTTAAATAGAAATCCTACCATATGTCAAAGAGTCACACAGACATTGACTACGGCGCGAGTTTCTGTTAATGAAGGAAAGATTAGAGCATGGTTTGAAAGAGTCCATAACTACCTAGAAGAAAAAAATCTCCTCGAAGTACTCCAAGACCCTTCGCGAATTTTTAACTGCGATGAATCAGCATTTTTCCTTTGTCCAAAAGGTCAGGGTGTTTTAGTAAGGAAGGGTGCTAAGCAAGTATATAGCAGGTCAGGCAACGATGAGAAAGAATGCCTCACGCTATGCCTCGGAGCGTCTGCTTATGGCAAATTAATGCCTATATTTACATTGTTTCCATATAAAAGGATCCCACAACATATACTTGCAAAATATCCAAAAAAATGGGCAATCGGTAGGTCCGATAGTGGATGGATGACATGTCAAACGTTTTACGAATATGTCACAAATGTTTTTCACCCATTCCTGATAAAAGAAAATATCAAGAAACCAATAGTTTTATTTTTGGACGGCCATTCATCTCATTTATCTTTACCTTTGAGTGATTTTGCAGAGATAACGGAATCATTTTAACAGCTCTATTACCAAATTCGACCCACCTATTGCAGCCCATGGATGTAGGTGTTTTCCACAGTATCAAGAGTTCTTGGAGAAAAAAAGTATATTCTTGGAGAATGGAAAACGATGGACGTCGTTTAAAACGTGAAGAGTTTGGCCCACTACTTGAAGGTTGTATTGAATCAACACTCAAACCAGAAATAATCCAAAATGGATTTCGTTCATGTGGATTATTTCCGTTCGACGCAAACGCGCTAGATTATGCAAAAATTTTAAAGTCTACGGCAAACGAAGGTTCGGATGCTAACACCTCCACTAATGCAGATAACTATGGGCAACCAACATTAAACCAAGGGAACTTATACGAATTTGCAAGCTTATTAGATAAAAGGTTAGGAAATGTCAAATTAAATGCATTTTTGAATTGTGGTGATGAATGGGTAGGAGATATAAAAGATGAGAATTTATATTACTTCTGGAAAAGCGTTAAAACTGATTTGGATAATAATACCGAGAATGTCACAGTTATCCATCTAGAAGTACAAGAGAATGGAAGCCTAGTCATTTCAACTCCGTCGCGAACAAAACCATACTCGAATCGAATAATGGTTCCACAATACAAAACTGTATAATGGGGCATGCTTATAGTAATAATATTCGCCACTGTTTTTAAATGCAGCACCCTTGGTAAAGGTTAGAATGTCAAATGGTATTAGTGTTTTGTATCGAAACTGTATTGTGAATTTAATAACACAAAAGAATTTTTATATTTTAAAATGTTTATAGGTCGTTTAGCGACGCGTTCGAACTTCGTAGCCTTAAAATTAAACGTTAAACATTATTGTAACCTTCATCACGACGGTAATGACATCTGATGTGCGGAAACAAAAACAAACTCTTTTTGCATGCATTGTATGCCCATTGTAGATGAATTATTGGACGAAAATGACACACCAGATCTTCTAGAAAACAATGAGGACAATACGAACAGGAAAGAGTCAATGATTGTTAAAAACAGTCCAAGAGTTGCACCGTCTTCTTCAAGAGATCTGAAAACCACAATTGTATCCGTATCCAGTCAAATAGCTGAGGAAAACATACAAGCGAGTGGTTCGAAATTATCAGAATTTCCAACTCCATTTAAAAATGCATTTTTTTGGCCACAAACTTCAACATCAAATGTTGTAAAGAAACGAATTAAAAGAAAATTAACTCCGACAGTGGCAACAGCCGATGAATACATCGAATATCAAAGGCGTATCGAAGATAAAAAACGGTCAAAACTGGAAAAGATTGAATTGAAAAAGAAAACCAAAGAGGCTAAAGGAAATATCAACCAGAAAGGAAATAAGATATCCCCTAAAACATCTAGTGAATCCACACTTTCTATATTAGTGGGAGAGTATGTAGTCATTACATATGAGGGACAGAATTTTCCCGGAATTGTGACAAACGTGGTTAATGAGGAGCCAATTAAATACGAAGTGAAAACAATGACTATGAGCGGGTTTAATTGGCGTTGGCCTGATCAAGATGATATCTTAATGTGTGATGCCACAGATATATTAAAAAAAATAAACCCCCCTATAACACTAAATAATCGAGGAGTATATGTCATTAAAGATTTCGACATGTGATTTATTTCAAGAAATTTTGAGATTTGAAATATTTATTTACCTAATTATATATTTTATTTTTGTTTTACTTGAATTATTTAAATATTTATTAATCGTTAATAAAGGCTGAATTTATTTGAACACTAATTTTTTATTCCATTTTTATCTTTTTAATATAGGTACACGTGCTCACAATTAATATAATTACAACGCACGGAATAAGGTACATACTAGCACGGAATTAGTTGAAATGACAAAATTTTAGCACGGAATTACATATAAATCAGTGCTAACTAATTAATCAATAAATAATATAAAAATTAATTTATTGTAAATAAATCATATGTTAATATGAAAGTTAACGCTTTACATTTTTTATTAACATTGTCATCTCATGGATATTTTGAATTCCACAAACTAAAAAATCAACTTAAAATTTCAAAACCCTTAATAGTACGGAATATGGTACAGTTACGTTAATATTGATTCCAAATTTAATTTGTGCACATACTATGAAGGACATAATCCTTAGGTGTCTTGGTGTCTAGTCTTGTATTTACATTTTGATGATTTCCAGGCATCCATTTGTGTAGAGGAAATTTTTTCAGCCAAGATTTTACATGTCAATCATTTCACATTTTTCAGAAAAGATGATTTGACCTTGAATGTTATGTACCTACTAAAAATGTAAATAATAATAAAGTACTCAATTGAATTTAGTTAGCGTACATTTACACAATTTACAATGAAATATTGTACGATTTACCTTGATTAGTTGGAAATATGTAGTTTACTAACTTCAAAGTCAATAACACGTAAGAGTATATGTATAAGACAGATACAAGAAAATAGAAAAATAATTTTATATAGTATAGTTCGTATAGTTTGTATATTAGTTTTTAGTAATAATCGCTTATACTTTCAATTATTGGCAAGAGACATTCACCTTTTTTGTTTTATTTTTGGGTTGTGTCTGATACAAAATATTCCATATTCAAAAATAAGTCAAGAAAGAAAAAAAAGGTAAGAAAATACATATTCGAGACTCTACCAAATATTTACGCCATTTAAGTCCATATAAGAAATGAAAGCTTTCACTTTTCACTGGAAATCTGAATACATCGTTTTATGATGAATGATTTTGATTTTTAAGTATCAAAAAAAACCGATTAAATTAGAAACCTTGAGTTAAGTGTTTTCGGTTTAAATCAAATCCATTTTCAATCGATATATTTCCACAATCGTGTTTTATTAATAAGAGTTTGATGTAAATGTAAATGGATCCAAGTTATTTTTATATGTATATAAACTCGTACAGTCTGACATATTAATTTTTGCCGTGTTATGCAAGGCATGCCTGTTGTAAATGTACAGCAAATACATAATTCAAAACAACATTTATTTTCTTTTTCAATTTCTTAGATCATTAGGTTTTTTATTACAAGACGGAACTGACAAATGTAAACGAAATGATTTTTTTAATACACATATACTTCATAGGCCAGAGGAATAATAAATGTATAAGACGTTTATTAATTTTGATGTATATATTGAGGTAAGAAAACAACAGAACAGAAGACAAGAAAAAGTCTGTAAGACTTGTTTTTTTGTTTTGAAATTGATGTTGATTTATATTGTGAAGTTCAAGATTGGGTATTTGAAGTATTTGAGTGGTTGGGAAATGTCATTTTATATATAGACGATATTATGGGGGTTTCAAAAACTTGAGGATAATATTTGTTTGAAATTCGAAATAAATAAGGGTTTTATACGCCTTCTTTTGTGTATATTTGTCTACTGTCATTACGAAATATAGCCGACATACTTGCGTAGGTGGTCTACTTATTGATTAATGATCTTGACCCATTTAGTGTGTCGATTCCGATGAAATAAATGTTATTTCTGGATTTGACGGAGATCAAGGTTGGTAATTTAAATTTAGATTTCATTTTTTTTTTGGTAATGTGGTAACATTAAGTCTAGTGTTTATCAAAATTAAAACTAATTTAGTTTTAACTTTTAAAAAGTGTCATCATTATTGTTTGTACACGCCCACCACAGTTTTATCTAAGCTTTATGATTTTTTAATAATTTGTCAATAAATTCGATGGCATAGTGATCAAGGTGACGTGGGTGCTCAGTTTGTAATATGGGTTGTTCGTAATTGATTGAATTCAAAGTAATTTCGAGAAGAACTATTGTGATTCTGGGAATATTTTGTGTTTTCACAAGCCCTATGGCGTTTTATGTCAAATCCTATAGCTCAACGTTTTTTCTAGTTTTTTCTATTTAGTTTTAGTTATGTATTGTATTTTTTTGGGAAGGCATTACTTTTTAACTTCGTAATAAATACTTATACCAAATAATCCTTGTGTACTTATGATTGTTTATAGTTATTGCAATAAAATAAGAATAATAAAGGAAATATTACATTTTTTTTGCAATTTTGCTTGAATATTATTGTAATACAAGTTAAGCTGCAAAAATATCCTTAACAGAAAAAGAGTCGTAAATTATCAAATTTTATGAGACATAACAATTTTGAACTGAATGTTAATCAAAATCAGTATTAGATGTCTGATTCATTAAATATTAGTACTTTCACCAATATTGTCATTACCCTAGTTATACGAGACACTGAGTGTCTATGCACTTGGGCACATTCAACTCCTTGTTTACCAAAGGCAGCAGTATATTCTTCATGTAGAATTCCCAAGACCATTTTTAATCATCGTTCGCCGTCACTGGAAACATTGGAAATGGGTTGTATTGCGAAAATCGAAATAATTAGCACATTTTCTATGTTTTCGAAAATTTTAAAAAATTCCGGATTAACATTCCGGCTTTCAGAAGTTCTACGATACTTAAAACGTACTGTTCACAAATACCATTGCACGTTGAATTTTTTTACTATCCCCTTAGCAATCAATGTATCAATGTTTTCCACCTCCAAGCATGCGTATGAACAGAGACAACGTACATATGTATCGTACGTAGATCTCTCATTTTTCTAAAAACATGAAACAAAATAAACTTCTGATATTTCAAATATTATCTTTGTATTGTTGTATATTATAAGGGAATAATATGCGTTGCTTATATAATACGTATACGCAATACAACGATAACATTGGAAATATCAGAAGTTTATTTTGTTTCATGTTTTTAGTAAAATGAGAAATCTATGATAAATACGTTGTCTCTGGTATGAAATTAAAGAGTGACAGAGATGACTATGTTAGGTTAGGTTAAGGTATGATCCACTGTAGTATTTTCCTTGTTTTTTATTATAATTCATAGTTTAAATTCACGATAAATAAAACGAAACTGTATTTTACATGGTTCTTATAATATATACAGTGGTGTGCATTAAAATAGGTAATTTAAAATTTTTTTTTTATAGTCGAAAGTAAAACAAACTTAGGAATAAATCATAATAACATGTATTTATTTCAAGTGTACATTTCATAAGGAATTCAAATTTTAAAATTACAGTACTTCTTTTAATAATAGATGTTTTCAGTTACTACGAATTTAAGTTACTACTATTTTTAGCTGTGCACGAAAATAGGTAATTATTACATTATAAATTATAAAAACGCAATAAAAAAAAATTTAAATCAGCTGTATCTCAAAATTCAATATTTGGTTGTGAAACCTTTATTTGCGATTAGTGCGTTGCATCGCCGGCCCATAGAATTCACTAATTTTTGACATTTCTCCGGTGGTATGGCCATCCAAACTCTTTTGACATTTTCCCATAGTTCGAGTTTATTTTTTGATTTCGGAAGTTTACCTAATGCACGTTTAACATCCGCCCAGAGATTTTCTATTGGATTTAAATCGAGTGATTGGGCTGGCCATTTCATAATTGTAATGTTGTTATCCTGGAACCATTTTTTTACCACCTTCGCTGTGTGTTTCGGATCGTTATCCTGTTGAAACACCCAGCGAAGGGGCATATTGTCCTCGGCAAACGGTAGCATTGTATTGCACAAAATGTTGTTTAAATAAATCTCTTTAGTCATAGTATCTTTAACCCAAACAATAGGGCCTACACCACTATATGAAAAACAACCCCATATCATGATATTACCACCGCCATGTTTTACGGTTTTAACTGTGTATCGCGGGTCATATTGCTTTTTTTTTCGGACGTCTAACATATTTTTGTGCACAATCCGATCCAAATAAATTAATTTTTGTTTCATCGGACCATAATATATTTCGCCATTTGGTAATTGGCCAATGCACGTGGTCTCTAGCGAATTCCATTCTGCTGCGGATGTTTTTTTTAGACAGCATGGGACACTTTTTGGGCAAACTAGCTTTCAGATTGTATTCTAATAGACGTCTACGTATTGTTGAACTATCAATTTCCAGGTTAAGTTCTTTTTTTATTTCACTAGATGTTGTAAATGGATTTTTCTTAACGAAGCGTACGATTCGAGCGTCAGTTTTAATTGAAGTTTTCCTTTTTCCACCCCGAGTTTCAGGTCCAGTTTTATTTTTCAGAGCATTTGAGACCATGTTGATCGAACATCCTATTAAATCCGCAATTTTTTTTAATATTAGACCACCCTGTCTAAGTCTTTTGATATTCTCTTGTTGGCCTTCGGAGCAATGCGTACTTCGCCCCATTTGGATTAAAAAAAAATTTTTTTTTGTAAAAAAAAATATTTCAGAATTTACTTACAATTGTGAAATATAACATCTAAAATAATAAATCACTATTTAAACGACAATAAATAATAATTAACAACAAAAATTTAATAATTACCTATTTTACTGCACACAAAAATTTATCACAGGTAGCAATAATATTTATTTCATAACTAATTTACGCCGTAGTAATAGCAATACTGATTGTAAAAGTTAAAAACAATATACAAAAATTTGGTCATGACAGTAATTTGGGGAATTCCCTTTTTGTTTGGGTTCAACTGTGGAAATTTTTTTAAAACAATGTAATTACCTATTTTATTGCACACCACTGTATAACCATTTTCTGGTTTATGATTAATTTTAGTTCAAACTGTTTTACAATGTTTATTGTTTCATCACCTTCTTCCAACTGATTTTTTCATACCATTAGCATCGTTCTTCTTTCGTCGTCCTTCTCTATTTCATTCATTCGGTTTTACTTAAAATGCTAGGTATAGAGGCGCAATGGATGCCAAGGAGAATATATGACATTATGCAACATCCCTCCCATCCATTTGAATTCATTGCGCTTAAAAATTAAAATATTTTAAAAACTAAATAAATTTATTCACAAAAGTTATTAAAATTATAGGTTTTAAGAACATCATAAAATCATAATACAAAATGGGTTCTTAAATAAAGTAAAAAAACTAATTTCAACTTTTAAATCTCATTCAATTACATAAGTATTTCCTTTTTTCTTAGTGAGATTTCACGTTAGTTAAAATTAAGTGTGTTTTTTTATTTGCTCCCGATAGATGCTATCCGGATCCGTCAATTTTCTATACCTAAATTTACATTTTACTTGCTATTTATTGGAAAATTATTTATTTAACGCCAAACTATAATTTTTAATCAATTCTTCAGTGAAAACGTGATATAAAAAATATTTAGCTCTATCTATTTACATATATGGAGCCGCTATCCAGAGCAGTTTTTATAAGTCAACTCTCGATAGCGGCTCCGGATAGCGAATAATAAAACGCACTCATTGTTTACCGCAACCGCCGAATAAAGTTTGATGCTATTATTGTATACGACTTTTGTTTTATTTTTATTTTTGATGTTCGTTTTTTAAAAACACCAAGTCACCCACTTGAAAACGCTGTTCATTAGCGTTTCGATCGTACAGACTCTTTGAGTTTTCCTTCTGAATGATCAGATTATTCCTGGTCAAGACAAACAATGTTTATCTCGGGTTTGCCTTGAACAGATGAAGGTATGTTGGGCTTAACACCGTAGAGCAACTCAAAAGGCATGAAGTTTGTCGATGTATGGGGGGTTGAGTTATAACTGAGCATAGCGAACGGAAGCCACCGGTCCCAATTAGATGTAAGTATCGCCATCTGTGAAATTCCTTAAATACTCACTCAAGGTCCGGTGCGACCTTTCGAGTGGTACGCAGACCTTTGTATTTTATTAATCTTGAGAAGCTTGCATATCCGTTTTAATAATTCCGATATAAAATTGGCACTTTGGTCGGTGAAAATTATTAGCGGTGCTCCAAACGAACAAATAAAATGCTCCATGAATGCTTTTGCTATGGTTCGGATTTCCTGATTGGGCAATGCTACTGCCATTTAGTAATTTGAGAGATCGTCCTGGATGGTTAGTATGTATTTATTATTTGATAGTGATGATTGGATTGGCCAGACTATATCCATGCAAATCTTCTCAAAGGGTTTGCTGGAGAGTGGAGGTGTTGGTTATTGTCATTGGAAGTTTATTTTGAGGACCGATTTTATTTACTTTACAAGAGCTACACTTTATGATAAAATTTCGGATTCGAGTTAACATATTTGGAAAATAGTAAAATGCCTTCAAACGTTTGTAAGTGCGTAAAATGCCTTGATGTGAGGAGTATTGTGAAATTCATGTAGCACCAGATTCTAACAAAATGACTTTAGACGCAGAATTGACACTGTCTAGACTAGGTAGAGATACTTTGTCTTCAATTGAATTGGATCGAATTTGAGAATCCGTTGGAGCACCAGGAACTGCTCTGATCGAAGATGCCTCAGTATTGTCTTGTTTCTTCGTAGTGAAAGTTGTATTGGAAGAATCGAAATTGAGATGAGAACTGAGAAGCCATCTCAGTATTATTTGAAATAGAATCTGAATTTGACATTTTAATTTCTTTTTGATACTGGGCTCTTGTAATGACGTGAATTTCCTCAATTTGTCGATTGACTGTTTATTGCTAAGGATTACGACTCAGTGCATTGGCATTCGAATTTAAAATTCCCTAGTTGTGCACTATTTGATAATCATATTCCTCCAGTTGTAATCTCCATCTAATGAGAATTGAGGCTGGATTGGTAATGTTTTTGAGCCATGTAAGGGGTCGATGGTCGGTTACAATAATGAAAGCTCGTCCATAGATATAAGGTCTATATTTTCTAACAGCAAAAATAATGGCTAGACCCTCTTTTTTTATGGTAAGATAATGACGCTCTGCTTGGTTCAAAACTTTGCTCGCATATGCGATTGGCAGATCATGTCTCTCATCACCGGACTGAACTTTTTGTGAAATACAGCACCGATTGTATATCTTGGTGAAGTCTGGAACTGCAAAACAGGTGCAGTTATGAGTGCCCGTTTTAATCTATTTAAAGAATGTCCAATCAAAGCTTTTAGTTTCCATTTCCTGTAATATGACGCGAGCCCTAAGAGCGATTTAAATTGTTTTATATTTGCTGGATTGGGGAAATTCTGCACAGCTTCGATTTTGGTTGGGTCTAGTTTTATGCCAGTACCCAGTAGTAGTTATGACGTGACCTAAATAGACTATTTCTTTTCTAAGAAATTTGCCGTTCTTTTGGTTGTACTTGTAGCTTGAGATTAAATTTTCGGTGCAGTTTCAGAACACACCCGTACACAACAATGTCGTGACAAGGCACCTAATGCCGTTTTGTATAAATTCAAGTTAAATTTGTAGACCTCTTGTATAAATAAAATAAAATTCCGGCCAAAACGTTGTTCATCATTCTCTGAAAGGTTGATGGCGCCCCTTTCAAGCCAAAAGACATGCGATTGAACTCGTAATGACCTGTGCCCGTACTAAATGCCGTTTTTTGGCGGTCGTTCTCCTCTATACCGATCTGGTGATATCCATCAGCTAAATCCAACTAACTGAAATAGGAGCATTTTCCAAGCTTGTCGAGGATTTCTGATATGTTTGGGAGAAGAAACACGGAACCAATAGTAATATCATTTAACCCCTCCATCTTTTTCCATCATCAGTCGGTTTTTTTGGGACGACCAAAAGTGGTGAATTCCAGGGACTAAGTAGTGTTCGCGCGTATAATACCTTTGTTTAACATTTCAGAAACTTATTGTGAAATTTCGCATTGCATTGCTTCTGGTAAGCGATAAGTTTAGTATGAATGGGTTGTGCATTTTAAATTAGAGGAATTTCGTGAGAAGTTGCTTTTGTCATAGAAAGGGAATCACCTTCTATAAAGAAAACGTCATCAAAATCCTTAAAAATTTTAAAAATAGATTTCTTTTCCTCTTCATTTAATTCATCCGTATCTAATTGTTCACTCAAGATGTTTAACCAATTATCCATTCTATTGGACCAATTACATATTAAGTGGGTAAAAATCGAATTTATATATCGAATTAATATAGGGTTTTCCAATAAGAGTGATATGATTTCTTTAAAAAAAAAAAACACACTAATTGTTAAGGAAATTGAAATGTTTTTTATTTAATGTGAAATACAATCGATATAATTAAGTTCTGAATAAAACGTCATTCAAATGGCCTCCACGACTTCTTCTGCAGGAACGAATTTGATGAACCCAATTTTCGAGCACTTTTTCCACTAAATCAAGTCGTATGTCATGAATAGCACGTTCAATATTGACTTGTAAATCTTGAAGAGAGTTTGGTTTATTGCTAAAGACCAATGACTTGAAATAACCCCATAAGAAATAGTCTAATGGTGTTAAATCACAACTTCTTGGAGGCCATTCAATATCACAATTTCTTGAAATAATCGAATCTCCAAACTTTTCTCGCAATAATTCAATTGTTGCACGTGCTGTGTGGCACGTAGCCCCGTCTTGTTGGAGCCAAATGTTGTCAAGTTCAACTTCTTCGAATTTCGGCCATAAAAAGTTGATTATGATCGATCTATACCGATCTCCATTGACAGTAACGGTGTTACCAGCTTCATTTCGAAAAAAGTACGGACCGATGATTCCACCAGACCAAAAACCACACCAAACTGTCAATTTAGGTGAATGTAATGGTTTTTAATGAATAATTTGTGGATTTTCTTCGCACCAGAATCGACAGTTTTATTTATTTACCGCACCACTCAGATGAAAGTGAGCCTCATCGGAGAAGATGATTTTCTTAAAGAAATCGTTCTCGTTTTCAAGTTGTTCCAAGGCAAAATCAGCAAATTCACGACGTTTACGGTGGTCCAATGGCTTTAGTTCTTGAGTGAGAACAATTTTATACGGATGCAAACCCAAATCCTTCCTCAAAATCCGCCAGGTTGTGGTTTGAGACAGTCCCAATTCTTGAGAACGTCTTGGAATCGACAAATTAAAGTATTCAGCCACACTTGCCTGACTGGCAGCAATATTTGCATTACTTCGAGCGTTTCTTTGTCTTATTGGCACTTGAATATTATGTAAAGAAAATGTACGCTCAAAATTTTCAACAGTTCGACGAATAGCGAGCACACTTGGACGATTATTACGACTATACAACTCATTGGAAAATAGACCAATCAGATAGTTGAATATTCCTTAGTTACGCTGTATAATATCGGTTATTTGCGTTGCTAAGTTGTGTTTCGTGAAACACCACTAGTGGTGTTTCGGCTGCAAACAAATAAATCATATCTTCCATGAATATAAGCAAACAATTAATATTTTTGATATTTGACATGGTTGATTCGTTGTATAGTCTTAACATATACAACTCGAGCTTCGAAAATCATCTGAATATACAGTTGCGGACTTGATGTGTTACCTAAGAAACACAACTCCACCTGCGGTGTCGTTGTGTTTCCTAAGCAACACATCTCGTCCTATCAACTGTATATTCGATTATTTTCGAACCTCTTGTTGTATAACTAGTGACTATAAAATGGCAAAACCGCACGAAAACTTGCAATTGGGGAACGATTATTTTGATAATAAAACTGAATAATTTGTAAACGTTGTGCTTGAGTATATCTCACCATGATGAAATTGTAAACATTACTGAATACAATGAAACAAAAAATGACAGATCATGACATATTACAAATGGCCGAAACGTCACTTAAAAATCATATCATTCCTATTGGAAAACCCTATATGAAAATCTTGTTCAACAAAAATAGTATCAGATAAGTAAATCCTTGCTTTGCACGACAAGAAGCAAGGTTTTTCTATAACATTTGCCGTAACTCCATGCAACCGAATTTTTTTATTTTTTTAATAATACAAATATCTGAACCAGTATCGACTAGGTATATTTTATTCGATAAAGAAACATGAATTCCACAAATTTATTTTGAGAGAAACAATTGAAATTAGAATTATTGAAATAAACGTCATGACTTTTAAAATTTGCTGTTAAGGTATTCATACTATTAGTCGGATTATCGACTTGAATTGGGGTATGGTTTTTTCTATTTAACGCCTGAGAATAAATTAAATTTATATCGGGACCAGAAATCTCGTCTGGTAATTGAATAGAATTATTATTATTTGAATACATATTTAGAGC
Organism: Tipula helvola; assembly: GCA_963556165.1. Classification (NCBI taxonomy): domain Eukaryota; kingdom Metazoa; phylum Arthropoda; class Insecta; order Diptera; family Tipulidae; genus Tipula; species Tipula helvola. The sequence goes on from OY744483.1 coordinate 64,665,575, forward strand.
TCTTGTACCCGAACCGTCATGTTCTTGTTGATCGCTTCGAATGCATGGGACATGGGAGTTTTACGACTGTAAAACTTTTGTATTAGTGCTCATAGTTTGTGCGCGTGAATTATTTTTGAATTACCTCTTTCTTACGACAATTATTATTAAATTTGAAATCCATATTATTAATTTTAGGATTAATGGATATTGATTTATTATTAGACGTTTGAAATTACGGTCTCTTATAACAATTTTTAGCTGAATGACCTGTTTTGCAGATAGTCCAAGTTGAGTGACCAGCCGGATTTTGGTGGATTGAACTATAAGATTGAGAAAAGGTACGTCTCTGCGAAATAACAATTTCCTCTTCGACAGCTGCATTTATAGCTTCCTTAACCCATTAACGCCCAAAATATAACTACCTATAAAATAACTTTCAAACTGCGATCACAGGGTGATAATAAGTAAAGAACATAAATAAAACAAAAACTTCAAAGAAAAACCATTTATTTTCGCGAAAAAATGAATATTAACTTTGATTCGTCTACTGGTTTTCTACAATAAATGTCGGAAGCGTAACAATATCCACTCGAACTGCTTATGATCCAATTTTTGTAAACCCGTGGCTCACACTGGCTTACCGCTTTGATTCGCCCATTGAATCATCCTTGTGAAAAATAAGCTTAATGGCAAAACTGTTTCCTAAGCATATTTGTAAGCGGTCTTACTTTGAACATCCGACTTTTTGAAATTCCAATTTCATCATTGTTGGTTAGATGAAAATATTTTTTGATTTCAAGGCCAAATCCGTTTTTGATTTAAATCCGTTAGATTCGAAGAATTTACTTACATTATAAAGTGGTGTACTCAAACGAGTACGGCGCGGCGGGCGGAGATGGGTCAAGGCTTTTGAAACGTGATGCTTTGACTATAAATTTAATGGTTTCGCTCAATCGTTCTTAAAATGATTTCAGTGCTGTCCCAGCGTTTTCCCCTTCCTTCCTTACGTGGTAAATGGAAAATTTATCTTAAAGCAACTTTAGCTTCGAACCCTTTTTATTTTCAAAAGCGTAATTTTGGCAGAAAAGCCAATTCAGACAACAAATATGCGAATAGGTATGTTCGTCATTCTCATAAAGCTAATTTTTGAGAATTGGAAGTATTTTAGAGCAATTTAAAGAAATGTCATTGCCAGATAATACTACAGAAGGTATCTAAGATGACCAGATCAAAAATGACTAAATAGGAAGTCTGAAAAAATCGCCTTAAAAAACGGGACAATTATTAAGTCTCGAAATATGTTATGTATTTGATTTAAAAAGAATTGTTATTTAAAATTGGTTTAGTGGCGACGACTGGTTACAAAACATGCATGTGGTTGATTCATAATTTGGAGGTGCTACAACTAATTCATTGATCATCAAATACTTATATGTATTGGTAAAATCAGATAATAAATTTCAATGGAATTTGCAGTTCCATTTGGGACAGAGATGGAGTTTCATAAATAAAACATGGCCAGAATTCAACAGATATTGTAAGACAGTATAATGTCGTTTTGGTTATTCGAAAAAAATATTTGGGAATACTAGATTGGCCAAAGAAACATTTGTTTTTACTTTCATAACTACTGCAGGCCTTTACTACATTTCCAGTTTCCAGCGCCAAATGGAGCACGTTTGTCAATGGATTTTAGTGAAAATTTATATCTGGGTTATTAAGCCGATTTAATCAGTAGTTAATCAGTCAGCTAATATGAATCCGAATTATTCATGCTCTGAAAATTTTTTGGATCACCTCATTTGGGGCCGGATTTGTTAAATAAAATAAGAGCCATATTCAAGAAATATTGCGAAGCACCACTAATGATATTTTGATTGATGCTATTTATGAGAAACATTGTTTTATCAATTTTTATTTTTTTTTTTACGTAGAAAACCAACCCAGGCAGTTTACTACGTCTCCAGCTACAAATGGAATTAGGTGGCACGTTTGTGGATGGATTTTAATATAATTTGTATCTCAGATTTGAGATTAAAAGTCGATTCTTTAAATAGTTCCTAATATACAATTTATTAATTTCGGCTCTGGACAATTCCTCAGTCATATCATCTGTGGTCGGATTTCTTAATTAAACCATGGTTCAAATTCAGGATATGTTTGAGTTGAAACTTTAAATCGTTAATGTTGTTCGCGGAACTTATAGCTAATTCAAACTATTTTCTCTGTTTGCAGCATCAAATCGATGGAACAAGCACATTTGTTGATGGATTTTAGTGAAATTTATTATCTGCAATAGTTTGTAAATTCTATACATAGTTCCTATTATAAAACCTAATATTTCATGGCCTGGAAAAATTGTTGGCCGTGAAGCAGGGCTGGGTTCAGAATTTGTAAAATCAAACATGGTCCAACGGCAAGAAATATTTCAGAACACTACTCGTACTAATTAATTAATTATGTTTTCCATTCAAAACCAATCCAGACAATTTTCTTCGCCTTCAGCACCGAATGGAACACACATTTATCGATGTATTTTAGATAGAAGATATTTTTTGGGCCAGTCATTTGGGCTGGAGTTCTCTATTCCTAGTGCGAGAAGGAGAATGTCAAAATAAAATTAAAAGACAATTTCTGCTGTCAGCAATTAATCTGGCCAGACAAGAAAGATGCATTTGAGTCTGGATTTTATTCGAATGTAAACAAAGGATTGGAATCGAATGAATGAAATTTCCCATATCACACACACACTGCATAAATCTAGACTTCCCTCCAACTTTCTAGTCTGAAAAGATTAGGATAAGAAATTACTTACAATATTAACCCTTAACGGTCCGGAAGAATTTCGAGTTTAGATAATTAGAACATAGATAACAAGCAGAAACAAATTCACAGAAAGAACATGGCACATACTTAACGTGTTACTAGTTTTTTTTTTTTTTTTTTATGAGGGGTGAGAAAAATGTATTTACATACAATGTGTCGGCCTCTCTGCCTTGCAGAACTACCGACCAAACAAAAAAACGCCTCCTCCTTCAGACAGAAAATCCACCTCGGAACTATTTTGATATTACATCAAGATGGTGTCTCGTATATGCTTTTCTATGCTTCGTCTTCTACATTAGTATTATAAGTAACAGCTTTCACGTTCTATGGTGGTTGTCCATTTCTGATATCTTTTGTTGTAGCATCGATTCTACGAAGTTCGCCACTGTATCCCAGTTCTGTTTCTGTTTATACTAGTAAATATAACAACAATAACAGTAATAAAAATAATAAAATGTTTATTGTCGCCATATACGCGGCATTGTAAGTAAAAGTGCCACGCTGCTTATATGGCGGCATTGGCCCGTTAAGGGTTAATTTTATATAGAGGTCCTAGTCTATCCAGACTTTCATACATCGTTTTTGTGCGGAAAGGCACAATAACCGCATAATTTGTCTTGCAGCTTATTTTTGTATTCAGGAGGTCCTAATCTAAATATTTAGCCAAAACATATAAATTTTTTTTGTTAAAATCAGGTAATCTCGGCCATGTTTGAGTTTATCTTGTGCTCCCTACAGAATGCCTTGATGTTTTTATAAGTTTAAAGGAAATTGTGTTGAGTATTAGGCAAATAATATGATTGGATCATCGGTATTGTAAGAATATTTTCCAGAGCTGTATAAAATGATTAAATAAAAAAAAACGATTTAATCGTTGTTTAATCGCTGTGGCACGTGTTCCGATCAAGCTAGATACCTACTTCAAAATTTGCTGATCTTATATTTTCTAGTCCATCCTCAAATTTCTAGGGGAGGTACTGCGAAGTTTTAAAAATATTAACCAACCTAATGTACATAGTAACAATTTATGTTACAATTATATTAATATTATTGACATTACAAATCGATTGAATATTGATTTTATTTGTGATTACGTCACTAATATAGTTGTTTTGAACTCGCACATGTTATTTATATAATCGCGTTATGACAAACTATGTATAGTTTATGAGATGTCAACACGAATATTTTTTATTTATATATTATTTAGTTTGCATAACATGATTGATGTAGATTATAGAAAAAATATAATTTATAGGATCCATAGTGAGTCACACGTGACAAATAAAATTGTCATTAGTTTGGAATTAATATATGTACTTATAAATTGAAAATCAATTACAACAATAAAAGTCAATTGAACTTAAAGTAATTGGCACGTAAGTTGTTAGTGTATCTAAAAATAAAGTAAACGAACAACTATCTCTAACTAACAACATAGACAAAATAATATGAGACACTCGTACTCGTAGAAAGCGGGAAGGTATAAGAAATAAATCCATAATTTGTTTTCGTTATTCACAAAACCTTGAAATTATGTATATAACAAAATTTTCAAGCCAAAAAATTTATTTGTAATAAATTATGTTGTATGTTTATATGTAGTTTCATTCTATTAATTAGCTAAGGTGAGTTAGGAACACCCAAATAAAAAAAAGCCACACTACGCGGACTACATGAAATTTATTTGAGGTATGGTTGGTCATTTTCTAATATTTGAATAACATGACCTAGGTGTATTAGGTATATATACATACAATATATTTAATTTGATTAATTTAAATATTTGTGTATATGTGTGTGTGAGTATGTTTATATAATATGGTATATTTCGAATTAGTTTAGCGACGAGATGGGTGCGGAATTGCGGAGGTCGAATATATAATCTGGATAATTTTATAAAATCACAATGAATGAAATTTTCCTAACCTTTCTTTGCAATATTATACGATATTATATATAATATTTAAGTTTACTTACGAAACATTAAAAAAAAACACGTATAAAACCATTAAAATATCGTGTGAGTCATTTTGTTATGCCAGAACACAAACGGTGTATAAGTGAAATTCGCACACACCAAATAATTACAAATTAGTCACAGTGAAATTTGTTTATTTTCATAAATTTTGCATGTGGCCATCAAATTTGCGCTGTTTGGTCGTTTAGAAAATTTTCATTAATTTTTCGATTATATTTTTGGAATATTTACATAAATTTGCGCATTAGTCGAGTTAACGTGTATGTACATAACGTGATATATAGTTTATAATGATGCTTTTTATAAAAAATAAAATCGATATTAAGTGTATTTTTGAACCGGAAGTGTTTCGTTTTGTTTTAATAAATACAATTTTTCATATTTAAGAGACGGTATTTTTTTATTTTAAACTGAAAAATGTATAATTGGCAAATAATAGCTGGCGCAACCCCATTTCCCACGAATAATATTTGTTTTTGTTTATTTAAAATTTGACCTCATTTGAAAGAGAGGAACTTTTTATAAATAAAAATCATAAAAACGATGTATTACGTACAAAGTGGTGCTCTCGCTGCAGTGGTGACAGATCTTGTGTAATGTAATCAGGAAAACCTGAGGAATGTTTGTCTTACAAAACATTAGGTTATGATGGTAAAAATAATTTGTTAATTTGAAGTTTTGTGTTCTATTGGCGGCAGGGTAGGCAAAATTCATGTATTTTTTAAAAAACTACAAATTATTTAATTTTTTTGATTTAAATCAACTTTTTGTTTTAAATTAGTTTGCCGATTATTTTTAATTTTTGTATTAAGTAAAGAAATATAAATTTTGCAGTAAAATTTAAAAGGGTTTTGTAATACATTATGAAATATTTTAAATGACATAATAATTCGTTTTAAACTAGTTAAACTAGTTAGTCGTACAAATCGCGTCATCCATAATTTTAAAGCTGAAGATATCTGTTTAATATCCAAGACAGACAGCGGTTTAATAAATCCGATTAGGTTAAACTGAGTTTGACTGGTACTGAACTCAAAAAATTCATTAAATCCGTTTTAATAAATTACAGTGTGCCAAGGGTATTAGCAATTAGGATAACATCTAATAAAGGCACATTTACTTAAATAACGGATTAAATTGCATAACAAAATAAATTTTTAATTTTGTATATAACCGTAAGGTTTTCTTCTTCTAATTCTGTAATTTCAGTAAATAGTTTTATATTTGTGTCAGAGTCAAACGTCACTGCAATTTCTTTAGAACCGACGTATATAACCGAATGAATCTTTATGTTTTATCGCGTTATTATTCGATATGCCATATCAGATTTCAATAAATCATGTCAGAATTTCATTTATCGATGATTATATGTCAGAATTCGGAATATCATCAGAAATTATCTCAGAATTTGATATATCTGTCAGGATATATCATGTAAGAATTCCAAATATTTTGCCCGAATTCGATATATCATCTCAGGATTTGCTATATACTGTCAGAATTCTACATATTATGTCCGTATCCAAAATATCGCATTAGACTTAAAAAAATAATCTCAGTCTCAGAACTCGCCATATACTATCAGAATTCGATTTATTATCTCACATTCCGACGTAACATTTCCAAATTTCTCATATTTTATTCATGTCAGATTTCGTTATACCATCACAGAATTCGACATATCATATCCGAATTCTAAACGAGTATGTCATGTAATAATTCGAAATATCATGTCTGATAGTGTCAGAATTCAACGTACCATCATAAACCATCTCAAAAGTTGATATTTCCTGTCAGAATTCTTTATACTTATAAAGTCAAAGTTCGTTATATCACGCCAGAGTTCGATATATCGAAGGATTTGAATTACCATATCAGAATTTGTTATATATTTTCAGAACTTATCTTACTCAAATTTATATATTTCACATCCGAATTATGTATGTATATCATGTAAGAATTTGAAATTTCATGTCAGAGTTCGAAATATCATCTCAGAAGTCGGCACATACTATCGGATTCGATACATATGTCAGAATTTGATATATCATGTCAGAATTCTATATATTATGTCTGAATTCGAGATATCGTGTCAGAATTCGATATTTTATCTCAGAATTCGCTATATACTAACAGAATTCAATGTATCTGTCAGAGTTATGTCGAAATTCGACACATGATATCGAAATTCGTTATGTAGTCTCAGAATTCGTCTTAATATCCAAATTTTATACATCATGTAGGAATTCGAAAGATCATGTCAGAGTTCGATGTATCATCTCAAAATTCGCTATATACTGTCAGAATTCGGTAAATCTTCTTAAATTTGGTATATCATGTCAGAATTGTATATATTATGCCAGAATTCGAAATATCACGTCAGAATTCGATAAACCAACTCAAAAATCGACAGATGCTGTCAGAGTTCGGTTTCGTTTGCTGATCTCCTAAAGAAAGTCAAGGTTGACACTAGCTAGCTTAAACAGCCCAGGGAAGAAGGTAACGAGCATACGTCAAACGGCGAAAGGTGATCTCCTATTGGAATTGGAGAGCAGAAACTCATTGTTTCGTGATCGACTTAAGGAGGCGATCGGAGGTGAAGCCACATCCTCGAGAAACAGTTATCCTGATTAAAGATATAGATAAGTGGTTATTATTGCCCAAGATGTTCTTATTGCACTGGAGAATCAGTTCCCAGAGGGGAAAAGTGTGTGCGTCCATCAGCAAGGCTTACCGCGGAACGCAGACGGCAACAGTCAGAATACCAAGTAGCATGGTGAAGAGAATTATCTCAGTGGGAAAAGTCAACGTCCGTTGGGTAGTTTGCGGATTCGGGAAAGAGTCGAACCAATGCGATGTTTCAAATGCACTAAACGGTAGTCGAGGTAGAGGCGAATGTCGGGATTATTAACGAATAATAAAGGAACGTGGCCGATACCTATGCATGGGTTTCTGATGCATTGAATCGTGCTGCTATCTGGATTTGTGGCAGATACTGCTTCCTAAAAGCAGACAATGGTGAGGAGTATGGATTTGTTAGAGCAACAGTCAATGGCATCCACGTATATATCTGTTACGCTCCCCTAGTGTGACGATTGAAAATTTAAAGCATTCCTCGATCGGATTACGAACGAGGTAAGTCGAGAAACAAACGGTAGAGGTACTGCCCTACTGGAGGCTTTTGCAAGTCCACCAGTGAGACTGAGCAACACGGGAGATACTCCAATTTTCTGTAACGCTAGCTCGGTAATAGATGTCACGTTTGTAAGTGACTGTCTGGTAAACAAAGAGGTATGGAACGTAAGCGACTGTCACACACAGTGAACAACAAGCCATTGTGTTCGAACTACACAACCGGAGCCCATGGCGGATACCAACCTCACGCAGTAGGAAACCTTCTGGTTGGATATCGAATGCGTTCAACGAGAAGGTCTTCATCCTTATGATGGAAGAAATGGATACTCTCTGGAACCACTGAAAAAAGCTGACCAACTCATGAGCTGGTCACTAGAGCGTGTGATGTAGCAATGCCTAGAAGGATAGTGGATAACCGCAGAAAACCTGTGTACTAGTAGAATGAAATGATTGCGGAGCTGCGAAAAAGATGTTTCGGGACAAGAAGGCAGTATCCGCGAGTTAGGCAACACGAAAATCCGGCTCTATGGGAACGGTACCATGTCGGATCTAATGCGAGCCATAAAAATAAGCAAGCGTACGTGTTTTCTCGATCTGTGCGAGGAAGCCGATCGGAATCCTTGGGGGAAGATCCTACAAAATGTCATGAAAAAGTTTGGGAATAGATATTCGAAATCCCCCACATTAAAAAATTAAAGAATAAAGACGAGCAAGGAAGGAGGGCGAGCAGAGTCACCCCTGCACTGATTAGAAATGCCGAACATGAGAGTAGCACGCCAGAGCAGCAGGGCCTTGCTTGCTAATGTTGTGACATCCATTTTGATGTATGGCTCACCAATCTGGACGAAAAAATGGCGGCTGTACAGAGATTGATAGCGTTGCGAGTAATATGTGCCTTCAGAACTGTCTCGGACGACGCTGCTTGTGTCTTTGCCAGGATGGCCCCTGTACACCTATTGGCAACGACAAACTACGTATCAACGACGTGGTCAAGGAACGCGAGGAGATAATCCCAGTTGTGGAAACTTGGTTGAACAGACGCCATGTTGAGGTAGATTACTATTTAACGCAATTGCTTACGAGACATGGCTGCTTTAGAGCGTACCTTCACAGGTTCAAGTGCGATTATTCACCTGATTGTCCAATGTGTCCGCGACTCAGAGTGGAAAGGGAAAGCATAATAATTTAGTGTAATATGTATATGTTGGATTCAGAAGATGGCTGAGAGGCCGTGAGCGGAGCAGCCATAAAAATTACGACTGAACTGAGACGCCTCGAAAGACACAAAAGCGCGAGAAGAGCGAACATCTAACTTTAGCCGAACAGGGGCAGCTTGGGCTGAGCCTGCCTCATGATGAGCCTGCATGACAATGGTTCCATGGGGCCGAGCGGCATAGAGTACCGGTGGTGGGGTTTAGTCGGTGGAAATCCGACACATTCCCGTATGTTTTAGATGTCTGAAAGATTTTCCATCACCACCCAAAAAAAAAAAAACACGCACACACACAACAACCCACACACACAAAACCCACACACATACATTTAAACCATTGCTGTTTCCCAAAATAATTTGTTATGCTACATTAACTGGACCGGTTTCCAAAATCTGGTTTCGAGAAAAATATTTTCATTAATTCAATTCGGCCCGAATTGAAAATATTTTTCTCAAAACCAAGATTTGAAAACCGAAATTTTGAAAACCAGTCATTTGAAATCGAGATTTTGATAACGAGTCTTATGTAGCCAATTCGTTTGTAGTAGCCAGCTTGACAGCATGCCGCAAATTCTTAAATTTTCAATAGGGTTGAGGTCTTCTGATTGTGCCGACCATTCCATAACCTTAACCAAATTAACTTTTAAACATTTTTTCGCCAATTTGGATGTGTGCTTAGGAACTTTGTCCTGTTGAAACAACCATCTAAGCGGCATTTCCTCTTCCGCATATGGTAGCATTATGGTTGACCAAATATGGACATGGCTTTGAGCGTTCATTATGTCCGTAATCCAAAAAATGGGACCAATCCATTCATACTAGAAATATGCCAACACTAAAATTCCACCACCTCCATGTTTCACAGTTTTTGTTGTAAATTTTTGGATAAATTCCTTGTTCTTGAGGTCTTCTAGGAGCTAAATTATAATTTTGGATTTATCATCCGTCCATAAAATGTTTCTTCATTTTGTGATAGGCCAATTTAAATGCAAATTTTAACCGATTCTTCACGTGTCGCTGAGTAAGTAGCGGTACCTTTCTGGGACTATGTGCTGATGATAATTTGTTTTTTATTAATAGTTTCCTGATGGCTGATGTAGTAAATTCTAGATTCAACTCTTTTTTCAAGGTATTTGCAGAGATAAATGGGTTTAAGTAGTAGGTACGTTTTATAATCGTACGCTCTATTTTTTCGGAAATTTTTCTTTTTCGCCCTCTTTTTTCTACTCATGGTTGATATTTCAGAGCATTTGTTATCATATTTTGAGAGCAGCTCATTATATCAGCATTTCCTTATAAGTTTTTCCATTTGCACGAAGTTTTACTTATTTGACGTTTCTTCGGGGTGCAGTGCTTAAACTCAACGTTTTTTTTTTTGCAACGAATTGATTAATGGTCGACAACGTTTAAATACAAAATAGTTTCTAGGTTTCTATTACTAAAATGCAAACAACGCTAGTTACACCTATTTTTTGGAATTGAATCTTCGGTAGTCCATCTATATTCCATAATAAATATGTGATTTTTATATAATAAAGATGTAACTTACCAGACACTGGAACGCCAATGGGGAGAAGTTATGAACGAACGTATTTTAGTAAATTAAATCAAAATCAAATTATTCGTATTAGCTCAGCAGACTAGATGGTAATTAAGTACATAAAATAAATCAAAATTTATGAAAAAGTAATATGTACCTTTGTAAAGTAAGTGCTTACTGTTATAATACTAGATAGAGGCAGCGGCAAAATGTTCAAAGAAGTGTAAGTTGTGCTCGTTTTTGGCTTTGCTTAGACACAATGGCGCATCAAAGAAGAACACTAGACCCGAAGTATCGTGAGAAAATCGCGGAAAATTTTTTCAAGGTGTTAGTTAGGTCATTTTATAACATAATAATAAAAATCTGCCTGAGAGAAAATATTAAATGTTTCGTATTAACGAACCTCACGGCATCCTAATTCCTAAAAACAAATCCAACAACCTGCTGAATTCTTAATACAATTCCCATTTATTTCATTTTCTTATAAATAGCTTTTGCTGATACTTAGATGTAATTAAGTATGTATATTTATAAAATACAACAAAATTATAATATGGAACATATGGAAATTAATTAAACGAAAACTATAAAAAAAACGTAAACTAATAAAACAGCAAGAATTAACGAAACAAAATGACTTGTGTAGTAGTAATTAAAATTTAAATATACGCGTACAGTATTTGTTTTAGTTTTATTATTGTGTTAGTGATTCAATAATTCATAATTCTAGTTTGTGTGTATGAGCGTTATGTTTATTATTCTGTTATTAGATCCAGGGTCAGATGCAATTACAGCGTGATATAAAAATAGAAATACGGAACAACATTTTTTTTACTTTGGTCTTAATTTATTATTATGTATTATTATTGTTAGAATTACAAATTTAAAATAAAATGTGCAGTTTGGCAAGAACACAATATTGTTCCAAGGGAATTTTGCGAAAATTGATTTGATACCGTTCATGAGAAAATAATTTGAACTTACAAGTAAATGTAAGATGATAATGACCAAATCATATATATATATAATCAGCCAGATAAACGATTGTTTAGCAAGCAAGCAGTTTTTTATTTGTCTGGGTGGATTTATGCAAGAAATATTTAAGATTTTTGTATATGTACTGTACCTACCTTGTTTACCATAATTGTACCTTTTTTGGCCAAACTCTACTTTCAAGGAGAATCAACGGTTAAATCATCCGATGAAGAATCATCCTTATTCTCGACTTCTTTTGAAATTTTCAAACGTGTAATTAAATGTTGAGCATACGTGATGATTTGCTGTTTTGTTGCAAATTCGAAGTCATCATTCGATTTTGGGAGCTTTCCCATTTGCAAGTAAATGACGATGGTCATTAATACCTTATTACACCTTTGGTACATCCTATTTTTCAATTTATTCAACAGCTCCAAAGCCAAGCTAGTGTTTATACCGCGTAATCTTAAGAAAACGAATTTGAATGCACCTTCACATGTAAGAATAGTAACATCATCACTGCTTAACTTCAACATTATTATTTCTAGAGGTTTGTTTCAAGATACATAAATTCCTCTGCAACTTGCCAATTATCTTCACTTAGCGCTGGTATATCCATTTCGGCTAGAGATTTTTGTATGCCATCGTTTTGCAAGATAACTCGTTCTAACATCGGGACGAGCGAGTTTCATCGAGTAGAACAATCCAAAAAAAGTTTCAATTTTTTTTTTTCTTGGAGGAAGACATAATTTTGCAGAATGTCATTTTTTATCGAAGAATATTTGAATTTTTATCCAATACTACTATGATGTAAGGATAGCTCTTCATCAGAGTCAAAGTCTATTTCAAAATTAAAATTGGCATTTTTCTGATCAAAAAAAGTATTTCTATTATTCTCCGGATACTTTTATTCATGTATATCTTCGTCAACATCGTTTATAAAATTATCATCTGCTGCTAGCCAAACAATCCCTTGGGAAAATGGGTTAAAAAAATGATTAAACATTTTCTATATTTTGTATATAGGATACCATAATGCATCTTTTCGTAGAAGCCAAAGTCAAAAAAATGTTAGTCATTTCTCCAATAATTTTCAATTTTGCTCATTTAAAAATTACCGGTTATAGTTTCATTGCCTCCGCAATTTCCCTCCATAAATGTTTATTTAATTCTCTGTTATGATATTGTTTACATTTTTGGTTCCACAAAGAAGGCATTTCTTCCATAAGAACAATTAATTTTTCACAACCCATGTTGTTTATTAAAATTCGTACGAACAACTGACCAAAAAACAAAATATTTTGTTCGTATTCAAATAACGTAAGAAATCGTGAGAATTCGTACGAAATATGCGTAAGTACTATAACCACCCAATTAAACTTGCTTGGATTTGTTTACTTCTGATGATTTCGTATGAATTCGTACGAACAAATTTTCATGCGAATTCTTATCCAAAATGTAACCGCAGCCTTATGCTAAACTTTTGTCCGGATTTTACTTGTTTGTATATACTTTGTTTAAGCTCCGCCTTCTTAGCTTCGTAGAACGACATGATGTGTTTTTCGATAGAGCTTTCACTTTCTGGCATGTGATACCCTTTCGATTTAATGTAGCCTTTAATCGCGTCAGATCTACAAATTTGACAGACAAAGAATCCATCTAACGCAGCACATTTCGCCAGGATATAATCTAATGAATCTCGCTTGAAATAATTCAACAGATTTGATTTACTGGGGTTTCCTTTTGAACTAGACTCAGGTTTCTCAACAACGGGATCCGTTTCGGTCTCACTATTCATTTTTCTTTTCCTAATATGAATACCATGCAGTTTCAAGTGGTAAATCATGGAACTTGTTGAGGATCCTTTGCATGCAATCAAGCTGCCACATTTATTGCACATTTTGCTTTATCCTTTAAATGTTTAGTGAAGTGTTCCCAAACATCGGATAAATTTGTCGACATATTTAATGGTACTAAAATTCAATAAAATTAATGTAAATTACAAACAAATTGTATATGGTTAAATGTAATACCTTGCAAACAATGTCTAAAACTAAATATCCACAGGGCATGGAATATTCTTCTTATTAACTTTTAAATCTTTGTCCACTAGCTAAAACTTCAATTTTTATTATTAAAAAAAATAATGGATGCCGAAGCCGAACCCGATATTTAAAATTTTACTGTAATTTTTATTTGTTTTATATCAGAATGTCAGATGGAGATGGATTCCAATCAGAATATTTGTAAAATTAAAGTGCAGTGGATGAAAATTAGTTTGTGTATTCCAATGTTCTAGTTATTTTATAAATTTTAAATTTTTTGCACGGCTAACCGATTAAGTAATTGTAAGTCGATTAATCGTAACGCCGATTATGAAATTAAATCGGTTAACCTTAACCGGTTTTGGATGCCCTAACATCAATACAATTTTCATGAAATGTTTTCTAAATTAAGCTACTGGCATCTCCATCTCAAAAATACTAATCACTAATCCGAGATATTTTTAGTTTTGGTATTATTATTGTTATAGGGCCATGTGGGCGTTTAGCCACCTGGCACTGCAACCTAAAAGATCTTTTGTGCTTCCAATCCCTGCTTTTAGTTTTGATAAATCAGACGAATATTTGTCCGGCCGTTGTAATATAGTTAATTAATCCCGTCGTTTGTTCTTATTGAGTTATGGTTGGTTGTTTTACACGGGGTCTACACTACGCAAAATTGCTGAGATTTTCTCTCATGATATTAAATTTATCAATGTATGTGTAAGTATATTATACAAATTTTGACATTCTCAGCAAATTATCAGGAGGCTATTTCACGAAAAAATTATCATGAAATTTGTACGAAATGTCAAATTAAAATGCACTTTTAAGGTTATGTTTTTCATTTTTTTCTGATTGTTGAGACGTATGTTTATAGCTGCATAAAAAAATATTTCGCAATGGCATTTATTAATACTGAAAATACTATAAAATAAATTCATATGTTTAGAATTAACGAATGTTTATGGAAAATAACCAGTAAACAATTTAAAAGAACTGATTTAAAAAATGATGCGTTCCAAAAAATTGCAAAATAATTAAACGTAGATGTTGAACTGGTAAAAACAAAAAATTATCATGAAATTGTCATGAGAGTAAAATGCCCAGTTATGATAATTTTTTAACAAATATTTATCAATACATTGAAAAATACACACACATACATAAAATTTCATGAGAGAAAATCTCAGCAATTTTGCATAGTGTAGACCCCGTGTTATTGCTGAAAATACCAGCCTACTGGGGACATTAATTGTACGAGCTGCAATGAAACATTCTTCTATCATCTCTAACGAATTAAAGAATTAAAGAAGTTCCTAAATCTTAATTAGTCAAAAGGCATCATTCGCAAACAGTTTCTCGAAATAGATTGAAAGGCCCGAGCCGTTCTTTCTTTATCCAAACAAAATTTTGACGCCAAAAATGTGGAGAAAAATACTATGAATTGACAAAATAAAAGTCAATCTGTTTGGTTCTGAAAGCCGACATTATGAACGATCTAAGCCTAATACAAACTCTCGCCCTAACATAGGAAAGAGACGATTACGCATGGTGGTTTTCCATTGTGGCATAAAGAGATTTCTTTCTGGCGCGGAACATTATAATTTATTGCTCGGAAAATGGAATGATGGCGGTTGCTTACATCCATATTATTAACTTATCTAATGCTCGGTTATGTAGAAAACGATAAGCCACCAGGCTGGTGTTTTCAGCAAGATAGCGCGCCCGAAATATAAATTAAATATGATTTTTTATATTTAATTTGTGTTATGTAAATAAAAAAAAAAATACTTGAAAATTGATAAGTATTTTTAGTTAATTAGGAATTTGTAATAAAATCACCGATTGTCCTATTATTTTGAACACCACTGTATATTTCTATTTAAAGCTAAGTTTAGAGCTCTGGCTATACAAGTAAAGTTTGAATGTTCAATAAAAACAAAAAGATGAAAAGATTTTTTTTTTTAATTTATATAAGAATGGCGGTATCCAAAATTGTCGTAGGTTTAAAATCTAAACCTCCCTTAGTATTATGCAATTATTTTAAGAAGACCCATTAAAGTAAGTTTTCTTAAAAAACGGTTCTTATTTGACCTTCAACAAAACAAAATTCCAAGATTGCTAGTTTCTTTAAAACCTCTATTCTGAAAGTCTCTAAAATTTCTTAATATCAAAGGTCATAATTTGTAAACGGTTTACGTCCCAATTTCGAAAATATTGAAAATACGTTTTTCAGATTCCTTAACTTCTTTAACTCTAAATTTACAATGTGTACTTTACTATTTATTAAATTTCTGGACTACCCCCTAACCAATTCGAATGGAATTTTATTTAAAAAGTCAAATAAATTAGAATTGTTGATCAATAATTTATAATTTTAGATTTCATCGATATAAGGAAGAACCAAATAAAACTTCATTTCGAAAATCGTTAAGTTTTACAATTCTTTAGTCCTACTTAATACCAATGGATTTTTTTTTTTAATCAAAGTTCCGACTTAGAGAATTATAAAATTTTAATATGTTCCAATCCGGTTTAATCGTTCGATGTTGAAAGGCCGAATGTCGGAAGGCCGAATGACGAAAGGCCGAATGTCGAATGACCGAATGTGTCGAAAGACCGAATGTCGAAAAGCCGAATGTGGCATTACCGAATGTGTCGAAAGACCGAATGTCGAAAAGCCGAATGTGTCGAAAAGCCGAATGGGTCAAAAGGCATATATTTGTGGTACAGTAGAAGCGATACGAGCGTTACAATTCCTTTGATCTGTGTCTGCAAGGTTGACGAAGTAATTTTCATTATCGTAAATATTAAGAATTTTACGGAAAAAGTCAAATTCAATACACATTTTATAAATTATAATTTGGTCCGCACTTTAAAAATTGTGTTTCTGGATTTTTGTTTTCTTAATTTTTTTTTTCTGAATTTTTTCGTCTGGATTTTTTTCGGGATTTTCAGTTTCTGTATTATTTTTTTCTAGATAAGGGGGTAGTCAACTCAAGTAAAATTTATTTATTTTTCTTTTTTTATTATAATATTTAATTTTTAATTATATAACAAATAAAAACGTAAGAAGCTTTTAATATTTAAGGCAATTTACTACTATTAAATATTTTTATACAAAAATTTTAATAAATTTTTGTAATTTTAAATTTGGGGAGAGGCATAAAATATCCAAGCACAAAATCCCCAAGGTTTTGAGAAATCCCCAAATTTAAAATTCCCAAGCACAAAATCCCCAAGCAAAAAATTATTTGCATATGGGTCATTAATATGGATTTTATTTTGTTTTTGGGGGATTTTAAGCTCAACCCGTTAATAATAATAGTATCTAGTATGTAAAATTGTTTTATCTTGCACAGTATTCCTATTTCCTACGCTGATCATTATATCTTACAAGGGATGATCCCGAACCCGAAAATTCAAAAAATTATGAAACTTTGGGAACATGTACATCTCATACAGGTATGTACTACGTAATTTTTTTTTTCTGCGGAAAATGGATTTTCCTGGGTGAAATGGATTTTTGAAAATTGGAATTTTTCCATTCTGCCGCTGCGCATAACTCGTTTAACTCGTTAACGGTAAGAGGTAGAGAAAAATGTGTTGCTTGCTTAAGACAGCAGAACGGTGGGCATGAAAGTAAATAAGGTTTTAGAAATGTCAGTTTTTTATCTTCAACACAAAAAATATTTGTTTGTATGAGTTTTATTAATAGTCCAGCCATTGACGGTTTTTCGCTCAGGATTCTTACGAACAAGACCGATTGGCGTGAAAGTTGGACAATAAGTAGAGAATGGATCAAGGAACAAAAGTTATATAGTGTCGAAGTGTGCCTTTACGCCGGGGGTGGATACCACCCCTTATTAGGGGTGGAAATTAGTACCCTCAAAATAACCACAGAAATTGATATAGGGGTTAATTCTAAGCAAAATATGTTACATGAAGTTTTTCGATAAATAAATATTTTTCGAGTTATTCGCGATTGAAAACGTTGATTTTTCATCAAAGTATGTAATACAAGTTTTAGATCGATTTTTCACGAATAATTCGAAAACATTACGTTTTATCAAAAAAATTATTAAAAACCAAACTAAAGCTTATGAAATAACAAATCGATCGTTTAATTTTTATTTCTATAGGTGCAAACCGAACCGAGTTGTGGCTCGTTGAAGGTGACTAATTCTGTGGTATTAAACAAAAACAGGATATCTGCAAAAATTCACTTTTTCAGTTTTTGCTGCCGTTCGTTCCAGAATCTGAAGCGTCACCTTATAATCTAAATAATTTTCCAAAAGCTTCATTATTTTCGAAACAATATGTGGAAAGGCAAAATTAGGTATCTTAGTAATTATTGGAATAAAGCTATATTTTGGATTATTTTACTGTTTTAATTACTTAATACATTTTATGCATAATTGATAATTAAATTCAATGTAATTAAAAAGTTTAACATTATGCAATACGTAAAATAATTCAAAATATTAAAAAAAAAACTCAACTCAAACTTTAAATGCGTTTTTTCAACACTTTGATATTTGCAGATATCCTGTTTTTGTTTAATACCACAGAATTGTTCGCCGAAAACTAAATTCGAATCTTTCAACGTTAAATAACGGAAAAATGACGACTTTTTGGAGGACAACTTGTAAGTTTTTTACTTAAAAAGTCCTTCAAAATGAGCTTTAGTAAAAGCCGTTAGCATAAAAACTTACGGAGTTATGATAAAAAGAAATGGTTGTCTCGTTTTTTCGGAGAAAAAACCAGCAATGAAACAAATGGCTAAACCACAAGAATTGAAATTAAACATACTCCAGTTACAATGTAATGTACTTTATTTAGGTACTAACAATATGTTAGGTTCTAGAAGCTTGAACGGTTTAGAATGTCTAGATTTGAGAAAAACTTTGATTCAATTTTTAATTGATTTTTGAAATTTTTGGAAAAAATTTCTCTGTTTCCACATTAACTCGAAAACTAAAGGAGATACGTACAATATGCAAAAGTATAAAAATTGAAGTTTTCTTGCAGATTTCACTGGGATAAAAATTAATTGAGATATTACCGTTTTATATTCGCATTTGAATGCTAGGACCACCTTCACCGAGCCCTTTAAACACCAAAAACTCAAAAAGGAAGGGTTCAAGGAAAGTTTAACTTTATACGCCTTATGGTCCTTGAATTTCCCTGCAAATTGGTTTTTGGAGCGATTAGAAATCTTAAAAATTAAGGAAGTTATCGTTAAAAAACCAATCGCGTTTTTCGGTAAAATTTTCGAATTGCTCTCAAACGCATTTTTAGATGAAAAATCAACATTTTCAATCGCGAATAACTCGAAAAATATTGATTTATCAAAAAAACCTCATATAACATGTTTAGCTTAGAATTCATCCCTCTATCGATTTCTGTAGTTATTTTCAGTGTACTAATTTCCACCCCCAAGAAGGGGTGGTATTCGCCCCAGGGTAAAATCACACATCGGTACTATATAAATTTTGTTCCTTGATCCATTCTCTACCTATTATCCAAATTTCACGTCAATCGGTCTTGTCCGTAAGAATTCTGAGCGAAAAACAGTCAATGACTAGACTATTAATAAAACTCATCCAAACAAATATTTTTTGTGTTTTTCATTAATGAAGATAAAAAACTGACATTTCTAAAACCTTATTTACTTTCATACCCACCGTCCTGCTGTCTTAAGCAAGCAACAACTTTTTCTCTACATGCGCAGAGGCAGAATGGAAAATTTCCAATTTTCAAAAATCCATTTCACCTAGGAAAATTCATTTTCCGCAGAAAAAAAAAATTGCGTAGTACATACCTGTATGAGATGTACATGTTCCCAAAGTTTCATAATTTTTTGAATTTTCGGGTTCGGGATCATCCCTTGTTAGAATTGTGGTTTTTTCAATTTTTTTTTGCGTTTTGATTATTCTTGAATTTGTTTAATCTTACCTATGGTTTCCACTTGGATGCTTTGCGAATATTCGTAAAGGGAAATTTTTTGTTTCATATCACTGTGTTAGAAAAGTTTTGTATTTGTATTACCAAATAATTTTGTCAATTTAGACATTTCTAGACGTCAATAAAAGTCGATCAATTGCTTTGTTTATCGGAGGTTTGAAAATGTTCCTAAACAAAATAAGGGAAGAAATTTTTACATTTTTTTGTAAATGCTAAATTTGCAATGGAAAAAGATGTAGCCATGACTACTTTTGATTGCGAATCGTATTGTAAATTTGTCTATGGTTGCGTAGACAAATTTATATACCAATATGAATTTTTTTTTAATGTATACTATCCGTGTGAAAAAATTTAAAACAGATTGCAATTATTTGCAATAATTAGTATGGAATTAGTGCCTTCGAATGAGTTACATTTGTCTAAATTTACTAAATCTAATTTGGTCTAAATGAGTTTAAACTTGAAATTGAGTTCAAAATCATCTTGAATTGATAATAAACAAAATGTTAGCGAAATTTATCAAAATTCACAGAAATATAAATTTGTCTAGTCTAAAATCTAACTTACTTATACATTTAATTAATCCACACTAAATTATTCTGACTAGACTAGTTTTTTCTTTAACCGTAAATTAGATAAATTTACTAAAATTATGTAGTCCAAATTAAAAAAATCGTTTTGGCATAAAATAGTTTAGCTTAGCATTATCTAAAGCAATCTAGTTTTAATTAATTTCTTAAGGTCACAATGCAAATCTCATTATTCGAATATATTGCTCAAAAGCAATTAATAAAACTTGGAACAACTCATAAAAATTCATTGCAGTATGCTGTTAGGGTAACATTCTCAACTCACAGGTGTCTATTACAATTTATGGACAGGCAAGGGTTTTCTTGTTTTTATAGGAGCCATGCTGCAGAAATCAGAGTGATATGTATAAAATCGTCTAATTTTATATTTTGTTCATTGTCGTGATTCTGTTTAAACTAAAAAATATTTAAAGTTTGTTTCAATATAATTTACGACATTACATTTACAATAACCCGATTTCATTGAATAGTGATATCGAATTTTTTTTTTTAGTTTGATGAAGTCATAAACTAAACCTTGCTACATTCAGATTTACTTAATTAGTTTTTATAATGTTTTTCAACCACCATCGCCATTTTCGAGGTTAACCATGTGATAAGTGCGCATAATATGGGCCAACATACAACGAGTATTATAATTGTGTTTGGCTTTTTGTTTTTTTTTAGTTTTACAAAAATTAGCATCAACGTGTTAATTTGTTTCGTTTGTTTGTGGGTCTTGCGAAATAAAATCAGCTAATCAGTAAAAAACCACCAACCGAAAAAGAATTTTCGTTTTTGTTGGGATTTTAATTTGCTTACACGTGCTTATCAATGGGTTTATTATTAGACTGGTTTTTTAATTATAGTTTTCCGGGTACGTTCACTAAACCATTTTTTTTTTTATTGCAATCGCATTATAATGTATAGTTTTTATATAATTTAACTATTTGTTTGTCGTCATGTACTCATGTCTATCTACTTCTATCGACATATAAATATACAATACAGTATTTATTGAAATGTGAATGAATTAACTGTGTGGTGTGGTTGTAATAAGATTTTATCAATTCAGGTCAATTGAATTGGTCAACTTAATTAGTGCATGCGTTTGTGTGTGTATTTCATCTTTATAACTTTATAGAATGCTAAATCTATTTATGTAATTTACATATTTTCAATTTTTATTTAACTTTTTTTGCAGATGGCTGTAGCAGAAAATACAATGCGATTTAGTGATCATACACTGGATAAAGCAACAAAAGCAAAAGTCACATTGGAAAATTATTATTCAAATTTAATATCACAGCATGGTGAACGCAAACAAAGATTAGCAAAATTAGAAGCCGCCCTCCAAGATAATTCCCTAACTGAATCACAAAAGCAAGAGAAACGTTTACAGCATGCCCAAAAGGAAACAGAATTTTTACGTTTGAAACGTTCACGTTTGGGTGTTGAAGATTTTGATGCGCTAAAAGTAATTGGACGAGGTGCATTCGGTGAAGTTAGATTAGTACAAAAAAAGGATACAGGACATGTTTACGCAATGAAAGTGTTACGTAAAACGGATATGTTGGAGAAGGAGCAGGTTGCACATGTACGAGCTGAACGTGATGTTTTGGTTGAGGCGGATCATCAATGGGTTGTAAAAATGTACTACAGTTTTCAGGTGAGCTATTTTCTTTAAATTTAGTTTATAATTTACGAATTTCGAATAGATGTCCTCTTTCGCCAAGTGTTTTTTAACGCTTTTCGATGGTGGTAAAAATTTGGAATTATTATACTGGTTCAGCAAAATCATGTTGCTGACGAATAAGAAGCAGTAATAATAGGTTCTGTGCTTAGAAAACGACGATTTTCGACTTGAGGTTCTTCGACTCCTTGATGGCAGAACTCTTCCAGCGTATTAGTTATTATTAACTTTATGGGTGTTGTTTAACTCAGGGCTCACTAACATTATTATTAGTAGGTATCCCTGGTTGGGTTTTAGGCTTTAGGCTAATCAGTTTCGAGATTCTGCGAAGAAATATATTCTTTACACCATACAAGGCCGGAGGCGGCTCTGTTGGGAATTTTCCTTCAAAAATCCTGCTGTAAAATCGAACAACAACAAGACAAACAGGAAAATATTTCAATAAATTATTACTGTTACGGATACAATCTTAGTACAGTTTGTCAAAATAAACATAAGGTGATCAGAACTTCTGAACTGAACCTCTTAACTCAATCTTCAGCTCAACTTCCAACTCAATTTACAACTCAATCGGAACGCAATCACCAAATTAACCGCCAGCTCAACCTTTAACTCAACCAACAAATCTACTTTCAAATCAACCCTGAACTTAACCCCAAATAATTCCCCAATCGAACCTCTTACTTAACCCCAAAGTAAGCTAACTAAACCTTAACTCAACTTCAACTGAACTTAGCTCGAATCAAATCTCAACCCTCCACACTTAACGGCCAACCCAATACCAAAATCAAATAGTCGCGAAAGCTACATGCGTGTATGCACTCAACTAAAATCAACTCAATTTCACCTCCCACTAAACCCTAAACTTGACCTTAAATTAAACCCTAGGACGTAAAACCGAACCACTCACTCAAACCCTACTCAACTTCAACTCAAACCCGATTCAACCATAACTCAACCCCAACTCAGCCTTCAACTTAACCCCAATTTAACCCTCAACTCAATCCAAACTCAACGTTCAATTCAAACCCTAAATCAACACGGTTCTAAAACAACATGAACTTAACAATTTAATCTCCACGACAACCTCTGACTCAACCCCCTAATAAATCCCCAACGGCACCTCATCGCTCAACATCCTCTCGACTCGACAACTTAACGCTCACACAACCCTTAATGCCCAAGTCAATCCTCAAATCAACGCGGTCCGAAAAGTTAAATGCATACTTGAGTTCAACTCAAAACAAGTTAAGCTAACTTAAGACTCAAAACCCCCAAATAAAGCTCAATAAATCTCACTCAATTCTAAACTCAGCACCTTCTCAATCCCTAAATCAACATGTTACGAAAACATGCCTGCGTACGTGAACTCAACTCAAGCTAATTTCCAACGTAACTCACAACTCTTCCAAAATAAATCCTCAACTAGACCCTCAGTAAACCTGAACTCAATTCCAACTCAACTTCCAATACAACCCTGAACTCAACCCCAAACTCAATTCCTTGACTGGCATGGTCTGTAAACCGCTTGTGTCTAAGAACTCAACTGCAGCCTTACTAAACCGTTAAACGGACTCCCAACTAAACATCAACTTATCCCCAAACTCAACGCCCAACCCATTCCTCAAATCAATGCGGCTCGAAACTCCGTCGCACCATCATACACTCAATGACAAAATGATAGCCTCACCCACATATTTGCAATTTACTCATACAATTAAACATTTTAATAAAATTAAGCGGTTGTCCCTTTAAATCATTAACGTACAGGAAACCACTTTTGTTAATTGGTTCATTTGTTTTGTGTCAAATATGTATATCAACATTGTTTTTATTTGATGCGTCAAAATTATAGCCCCAATCTAAAACAGTGCATACTCAAGTGTGTTAGAAATTTAAAAAATTAATTTTTTGAGGTAAATAAAATAAATACATTTTACTTAATTTACAGCAATAATTATTCGACAATTAGTTTCTAAGCTGTGTTATTATGAAAAGATGACGCTAAAATGGGCACAGCAAAAGCTTTATCAGAAAGAGAAATTGGAAAAATTTTGGCCTACCATAACTCGGGAAAATCCAACCGCGAGATCGCACAACTTCTTTTACGAAGTCCAAAAGTAATTAATAACTATTTGAAGATCTAAGGTTTTAATTAAAGGGGATTAAAAAAGGGGAAAGATTACATATTCGCAAAGCCAGTAATACACATAAATCAGCGACAAAGCTTGCAACTGAAATTGGAATCAATCGTATTCATATACGAACTGTACAAAGAACCTTGGAGCGTTTCCAAAATTTTGTACGCAAGAAAATCCAAAGAAAACCACCACTTACTAAAAAGCACAAGACGGATCGCTTAAATTTTTCCAGAGAACATATGTCCTGGACAATCGATTGGCGCTTCGTTGTATTCAGTGATGAAAAAAGTTCAATTTGGACGGTCCGGATTTGTTTGATTTTTATTTGCATGATTTGAGAAAGGAATAAAAGTTTTATCCAGTCGTCAAATGGGTGGAGTATCAGTAATGGTGTAGGCGAGTATTGGCTGGCGGAATAAAAGTGATATCGTTTTTTGCGATGGAAGAATGTATTCCGACAGTTACATCACGTTACTGGAAAACTACATTAAACGATATGTTTATTAGTGGAAATAAATGAATATTCCAACAGGATAATGCCGCAATCCATCGAGCTAGTAAGGTAATTGACTGGTTTGCAGCCACAAAATCCCCGTTCTTGATTGGCCTGCTAGATCATCTGATCTAAACCAAATCGAAAATGTTTAAACATCATTAAAACATCATACCATGGTACCGTAGTACTGCCGAACCATTGTACCATCATACCATACCATCATTCCATCCATTATACCATCGTACGATCATACCATCATATAATCATACCATCGTACCATGTTATCATACCATCGTACCATCATATGTACCATCGCACCATCAAACATCCCATCATACCATCACACTATTACTAAGTTAACAAAACAAGAATCTCAGAGGTTTCTTGTCACACTTTGTATTGACTCTATGGTAAAGAAAGAGAGAGGGGAATAATATTTTCTACTTTAGCTTGGTAGATTTATTTTACTGATTTACCAAATCGAAAATATTGAATATGTCTACAAATAATATGTTGTCTATATAAAGCCGAAAACATTTTTCATATTTTCACATCACACCACACACTAGCATATCATCATACCATCTTACCATTTCACCACCGTACCATTACACCCTTAAACCATCATTTCATCATACCATTATTCCATCATATCACCATAACATCATACCAGCACCATACCATCATAACATCGTACCACCGTACCATCAAACCAGCAAACCGGCATACCATCATAGTCTCATGCCATCTTGCCATCACCATTGCGTATGCGCATTTGTTTAAATATCATACATGCAAACACTCACTTTTATATTTAGATTGCTTAACTGCTCACTAAACCCTAATCCAACCCCAACTTAACTCCAACTTAACTTCAATTCAACCCGCAAATTAACCCCAAACTTAAACTTCAAGTCAACCCTAAATTCAGTATCCAACTCAATATTCAAACCAGCATGTAAAAAAAAATGGTAATTATTTAAACCAAGTGGTTTTGTACAGATTTTAAAAACTTTTCAATTCTCCGCCTTGATCATAGAAATAGATTAGCAAAAAAAAATCCAAATCGCACAAGCCCTTATCGGAGATATCATGGATACAGACATCCAGACGGACGGACATTTTTTCGTTGGTGTTTTTTCGGACTCAGGAACTTTCAAAACGTGGTGCTGGACCAACCAAATGTTTGCTCATTTTGACAGTACATATTAAATATTTTGTAACGACGAATATATTTTAAAATGTTTAACAAAATCAATTATTATAAAAGTGAATTTTACAAAAAATATCGATTATATTGATTTTGTAATCTTCTCTTTACTTCATTATCATTGCGGTTGTGATTCCGAAACATCTTTCCTTATAAAAGCTTACGAAACATCTTTCCTTATCAAACAACCAGCATCTTGTGCACCATAGATCAACATATTGAATACGTAATTCCAAAACCAACTTTTTTCAGAAAGTAATGAAAACTATCTCCCTGTCCATATTGTCTATAAACAAACACTAATTTACAAGTTTTTTCCCCTTAACATTGCTTATTACGATATATTAGAAACGGCTGTCGTTATACAAATAACATGGTTCTCTAAATGGTCAACGTTGCATTTTCATCAAAGATAAAACGCGAATGTAAATGAAACTTCCTATCACACCAAGAAATCTCTGAATAGAAAATAAAAACTGACGAGACACATCATAAATATGTAACAACAACAATAATAAATTATAAAAATGTGATATTCATCGGGTTGTTCACATCTGAATTTTAAGTTTTATTTTATTTTATTTCCTATAACACGATCACGATTACAAAATATAATCTCTTTAAATCGTAATCATCATGAAATCACAGCGCGCAAACAAACATACATACACAGAAACTAAGCGACTTATGATGATGAATAATAATTAATCGAAAACGAATAAAAAAAAATAAAACCGCGACCTTAATATAATTTCGATGATACTTTGGTTCTGTTTTTCTTTCTTATTGTATTTTTGTAAATGTATTTCTTTTTAGCACTCACTCATTGGATACCGTTAAAGAGTGTATTACAGAGTAATGTGTATTTGTCTTGTCTGTAGAAGAAATAATACGAAACAAACTATAATATTCTTATAAATTCAGGCCATTTCGTTATTATGTGTATAGAAAAATTGTGTACAGTTTTATAGTTCGTTGTATTTTATAATAATCCACAAAACAATAGGCAAATTATTTTATACAATGGGAAATAATCTGAGTCCGTGGTGGTGATGGTGGTGGTATAAGTACATATGTATATTGCTTGCTTTCGATCGGTCGAATAACAAAGTTGCAACAAGATATGGTCACACTCTAGAAAATTTATTACAAATGAAAATGTTTTTATGTAAATATTTGTTTGTTTAATGTTTGAATTTTCAATATTTTTGCGGTGTTATGTCAGTTTTGTCACAAAGTTTTGGACGACATAAAAAACATTAGTTTCATAAATTAATAATTTGATGTTAAGATATTTAGACATTTACAGGTTGGTGGAAAAGTATTGAAAGCAAAAAAGAAAGAATGTGAGTTTTTAATGAAATTAGTTTTTTTATTCAATATAATCTCCCTCAACTTCAGTACACTTATTCCAATGATCCTCCAATAATTGTAATGATTTTCCGGAAGCTCTGCAAAATACTGTTCCACGGCTGCAATAGCTTCTGGCTTTCCACGAAGGAATTTTTTCAGGTCTCTGAAGAGATAGTAATCGCTGGGAGCCAAATCTGGTGAATAAGGTGGATGTTCAAGCAATTCGTACTTTAATTCGTTCAATTTAGCCATCGTCAAAAGGCTCATGTGAACACATCTTGATGAAAAATTATTTTTTTCTTACTGGTCCAAAAGGTTGCAATAATATTCAGAATTAACTGTTTTACCTTTTTTAAGATAATCAATCAACAGAATCCCTTTTGAATCCCAAAAAACTAATGCAATTACCTTTTTTGCCGATCGTTCTGACTTCACCTGTTTTGGAGCTGAACAACCAGCTTCAGTCAACGTTATTGTTTTAGTTTAGGATCATGGTGGTAGATCCAAGTCTCATCCATAGAATATTATTCTGCTTAAAACGCTTCAATTTACGCTGAGAAATTTGTTTTAGATTCAGTTTTTTCATACGTAATTCTTCATGTAAAATATGGAATACTCGTTCGTCCGAGATGCCTGTGGTATCAGCAATTTCACGGTTAGTTAAACTTGAATCTTCACAAACAATATTATACACTTGCTCAATGATTTCTGGTGTTGTTGCACTTTTGGGACGTCCACTACGTGGTTCATCTTCAACGATTGAACGACCACGTTTAAACTCTAAAACCCATAGATGCACATTTGGAAAGGAAGGAGCAGATTCCTTAAACACTTTTACCATTTTTGTATGAATTTCTGTTGCTGATAAACCTTCCAAAACAAAAAATTTATCACTGCACGATATTCGGTTTTTTCATTGTAAACGAATACACTGACACGTCAACTTCTAATGGCTTTGTAAACAAAGAATGAATTGACAGATCAAAATAAAGATTTTCATGTATTCAAATGAAAGATGAAATATTAAAATGGCGTATATAATTTATTTTGATTCGTCTATTGGTTAATAGGTGTCACTTTCAATACTTTTCAACCAACGAGTATAGATGGTGTGATTAGTATGTCTACTTACCACCAGAGTATATGAACGTTGGGTCAATTAGTTTTGTTTACATTTTTTTTATATGTAGTTTGATCAAAAACAACTCTATTAAAATTGAAAAATAATCAAAGAAAATTACTATGATACGAATTGAAAAATAAAATAATTGATTAACAAAAGAATAATTATTATATTTTTAACATAAAATAAATAGAAAAACCTTTGGTTTACAAGAATTTGATGTTTAAACATCGAACATTATTTGTGTTTTGTGAGGTTATGTCAGATGCTTTATGTTTGTTTTTGTTCAAGAATTTAAATTTTTCTTCAACATTTCTATTAGGAGCTCCTTGCTGATCATTGTTTTTGTGAAATTTGTTATTCCAGGCAGCTTAAATGGTTCTTCTAACATAAAATTTACCATACAAAACTTAAATAATTTATGATTTTATATTTCGTTTTTCTAGCAATTAAAACGGCGACCCGTTTATTTTATGTTAAAAATAAACAAATCCTTCTTTTGTTAACAAATATCATTTGATTATTATTCGCGTCGAGGTAAATTTCATTCATTTTTTTAAACTTTTATTAGAGCTGTTTTGGGCTAAAATCCATATAAAAAAAATGTAAACAAAAATGTTGACCCCGTAACGTCGCGACGTCTTGTGGAATAAAGGTTGAACTGATGTACTAAAACACAATCTGATGTACTAAACGAACTGATGTACTAAAACACATCAGTTCAACCTTTATTCCACGAGACGTCGCGACGTTACGGGGTCAAAATTTTTGTTTACATTTTTTTTATATGGATTTTAGCCCAAAACAGCTCTAACAAATATTTAAAAAAATGAATGAAATTTAGCACGACGCGAAGAATAACCAAGTGATATTTGTTAACAAAAGAAGGATTTGTTTATTTTTAACATAAAATAAACGGATCGCCGGTACAATTGTTAGAAAAACGAAATACAAAATCATCAATTATTTAAGTTTTGTATAGTAAATTTTTATGTTAAAAGAACCATTTGAACTGCCTGGAATAACAAATTTCACAAAAACAATGATCTAAACAATCTAAAGATTGTGTTTTAGTACATCAGTTCAACCTTTATTCCACTCGGCGTCGCGACGTTACGGGGTCAAAATTTTTGTTTACATTTTTTTTATATGTAGTTTGGCCCAAAACAGCTCTATTAAAAATTAAAAAAAATGAATGAAATTTACCTCGTCGCGAATAATAATCAAATGATTTTGTTATCAAAAGAAGGATTTGTTTATTTTTAACATAAAATAAACGGATCGCCGTTACAATTGTTAGAAAAACGAAATACAAAATCATCAATTATTTAAGTTTTGTATGGAAAATTTTTATGTTAAAAGAACCATTTGAACTGCCTGGAATAACAAATTTCACAAAAACAATGATCAGCAAGGATCTTCTAATAGAAATGGGCAAAAAAAATTGAAATTCTTAAACAAAAACAAACATTAAGCACCTGACATAACCTCACAAAACTCAAATAATGTTCGGTGTTTAAACATCAAATTCTTGTAAACCAAAGGCTTTTCTATTTATTTTATGTTAAAAATATAATAATTATCCTTTTTTTAATCAATTGTTTTATTTTGCATTTCGTATCATTGTAATTTTCTTTGATTATATTTCAATTTTAATAGAGTTGTTTTTGATCAAACTACATATAAAAAAATGTAAACAAAACTAATTGACCCAACGTTCATATACTCTGGTGGTAAGTAGACATACTAATCACACAATCTATAATTGGAAATGAGAGGGGATGAATGGTTGTTTATGATGACACCGTTGATTTTTAGTCTGCTGAAATCGCTGACAATCCAGTAAAATATTTAAAACCCATAAAAACTTTTTGCACTTTTAGGTTAGAATATCTCAACGTAGGGCAATTCTGCGGCCAGATTGTGATTCAACATCGAAACAGTATAATCAATCGTCCAAAGTTAAAGGCTTAAACCAGCGAAAAATTATAAACTTAAGAATTTTAACGAAACCAATTATTTTTTTATATATTTTTTGACATTTCAACAACAAAGTCTAATACCCTTGACAGACTAGGTATTAGCTAAGCGCGATTAGTGATTTTTTTCGAGATTAGCTGTAGTGTGTCAAGTTGAAAATTAGCTAATCTCGTTTTATTTGAGGATTAGTGACTAATCGTGATTAGTGCACTAATCTTTGAAAATTTTGAAGTTTATCTCGTTGTATTAGGTTACGTTTAGTGATGGTATAATGCGATGGTGAGTTTGATAGAAGTTATGAAATCAATGACATTCCTAAACAACGTGTGCTGAATAAATTTTGAGGTTATATGTCTATAAAAGGAAAATCTAATGTGTTTTAATGTATAAATATTGAACTAAAAAATGAGTCCAGCTGATTTACTAGTTATATTTTAGCGAATCACCATCATAGTGTTTTTGTTCTCTGCCCAGGAAACTAGTCCCTAGTCTGTCAACGCAAATGGATTTGTGGTGGATTAGCTAATCTTGTTTCGCTAATCGCACTTAGCTAATTCCTAGTCTGTTAAAGGTATAAGTCGTATTTTATTTGACAATTTACAACAACAATTGAATATGAAATTTCGAAAAGGGTACATCTCGTATTTATTGACAACATCGTTTTTTTACATAAATGTGACGGAAATATATCCCCACACCTATTTTGTTTGAAATAGGCACATCTTTGGAAATATTATTACTACCAGGGTCGTTGTGTATAACAATAATTTCGAAAAGATCGCAACTCTTGGAGATGTGCCTTTTTCAAATTGAATGCATTTTATTTAATATTTCAGAGATATGCCCTTTTCGAAATTGCATATTCAATTGCATTATTGTAATT
This sequence comes from Tipula helvola, assembly GCA_963556165.1. Lineage (NCBI taxonomy): Eukaryota > Metazoa > Arthropoda > Insecta > Diptera > Tipulidae > Tipula > Tipula helvola. The sequence goes on from OY744483.1 coordinate 64,696,687, forward strand.
CCTCAGTAGGAATTCATCGAATTCCTGCTAAATTGACGGAATTCAAAATCCAATTCCTCGTGTAGTTTGCCTACTTCACGCTGGGTGCGCTAGACCACAGTTTGTTTTAGTTCTAAAAGTTGGCTGTGTGAAATTTTTTGTTATTTTGACTATTTAAGCTTCGAACTCAGATCGATTTCACGCGAAATCTTCATTCGATTTTACCAAAATGAAACCAGAAACGAAAAGTTTCGTTTCTGTTTCGTTTGAGTAGTACTCAGTTCCACAGCGAAAAACAAGGTTATTTCTGATGCGTTTTTTTATTTAACGTTGTTCTAGTTCGCGATAGCATTTTATCGAATTTGGTCAATTTAAAATCGAATATTGTCAAATTTTTTAACTGAACATAATAGATCAAAACTTATTCTACATTTAATAAAAAAATCCATAGAACATTTTTGTTAGATTTCTTCTGCTACCCTAGTACTCTATAAACTCTACAATTGGAGAGATTATACAGAACAACCGCGTAACGTAAAAACTAACAAACATACGAGTGAATTTTTGTTGTTAAATAAAGAAAACATTTGGATCTACCTTATCCAGTTAAAAAAAATGGAAATATTTGTTATTAATTTGACTAAATTCGATAAATTGCCATCGCGAACTCAAACAGGCCTGAATAAAAAAACATACCTTTCAATGCATCAGAGATGGCCCACTTAAAGTCTCCAAATATTTTCAAGCGAAATTAATGCAGCATTCCATTATCTTCACGTTTGACATTTTTGTGTTTTTATATCGAGAGTTTATTTTATGAAGCTGTCATCAAGTCAGTAATCCCTTTAAAAAAACTCGAGAACGCAAAAAACACTTGAACAGCTTCATAAAATAAACTAAAGGTGGGTTTTTTTTATTCAGGCCTGTTCGCGTTCACGATAGCAATTTATCGAATTTAGTCAAATTAATAACAAATATTTCCATTTTTTTATAACTGGATAAGGTAGATCTTTTCTTTATTTAACAACAAAAATTCACTCGATATGTTTGTTAGTTTTTTCGTTACGCGCTTATTCTGTATAATCTCTCCAATTGTCGAGTTTATAAAGAACTAGGGTAGCATAAGAAATCTAACAGAAATGTTCTATGGATTTTTCTTATTAAATATAGAATAAGTCTTGATCTATCATATTCAGTTAAAAAATTTGACAATATTCGATTTTAAATTGACAAAATTCGATAAAATGCTATCGCGAACTAAAACAACGCTAAATAAAAAACGCAACATAAAATTATGTCAAAAAAAAAATCTCCAAAAAAAATGTAATTTATATTTCGCACGAAAATAAATAGATTTTTGGAGACCGCGTTAAAATTTCGTTTCGGTTTGATCTGAGACCTTTTGCAAATTGAAGTTAAAAAGTACATATTTATTAAATACGCTAAATGTAAACAAATACACATATCAATATTTTATTTGTGAAAAAAAATGGATTTCGCCACAAAAAAATTCAAAATGCTACCAACCTTTGAAAATCAATCGAATTCCAAACATTGAATTCCATGTTCATTTTATTTGACCAAAATTCCTTCCTTTCTAGTACGTTATTCAAGTGAAATGAAATTTTCACTGGTCTCCAAAAATAGGAAGATAAATCTGACGTGAAAATTTAGTTTGAAAGGTTTCGTCAAATATTAAATATTTTAACTCAAATATATTGATTTTCACATTTGAATACAATAAAATTCGCATCGATAGTTGATTATCCTTAAAACGCAAAAACTCAAATGAAATTGTCAAAATTTATTTCTTCCGGGAAGATAAAAATGAAGTGAAAAATGTGTAAGATAAAATAGAGACACCTGTATTCTAATAGGGTCCCATTTGAAACGCGATTTGACAAAACGTGATGTAGTACAAAACACGATATTTCAAAACGCGATGTGGTACAAAACACGATATTTCAAAAGGCTATAAACAAAACGCGATAATTTTTTAAATTTTGTTTTGACAAATTTCTGGAATTTGGCCGATTGGGATGAAACTGAAAATGAAATGGCATTTTAAAATGATTTTTTGACTATGTTCTGGAATATAGCCAGATGTAGTAGGATATAACTTGACTATGTCGTAACCGATTACGATTTAAACGGCATACAGTACACTAGGACATATGGTACGCTATGGCATATTTTAAAACTTGGCCACTTGTTAACCGATTAAGATGAAATTCGACAAGTATTTTGGAAAAGGGATTCTAAAATAAAAGTGTTAACTTAAAATTGTAAACTTACAAAAAATAAAAGTGATTTTTTGAAATTTTATTAAGAATTTTATTTCATATCTATTGTTTTTTTACGTTTACTAAATTATTATGGCTCCAAGTTCCTCTATTTAATAATTGAGAATTTTACACCTTTCATTCAAAATTGAATAAAGTTCAGAAACAAACTTCATTCTTTTAAAGATTTCCGACTATTGATTTCCATTTAATTTTATAATAAATAAATATAAATTTAATTTTTTAAGTGACGGGAAATTCTGTTAAGCGAAAGAAAAGGGTTGGGTACTAAATCTTACTTTACAAAACTTTCTTCAAAAATGGGGATTTTCAGGGGGGAAACGAAGGGCCGCCCCTTTTGGTGAAGGAGAATTTTAATTAAAGTAAAATAAAATTGAAAACTGGGATACGGAAAATGGCAGCGTATCGAAATCTTAGATTTCATGAAAGTAAGATTTGTCAAAAAGTAAGATTTTGATAAAATTAAGATTTTGAGAATTAAATCCTCCAGAATTTTTCTAATATCAATTTTTACCCCATTTTATGAATTAAGTTTATTTTTAACTTGTATTTTGGGGTTTCTGTTTCACTTTACAGCCTGCTAATTTCAGGTATAATATTCACGGTACGAACAAAAATATACCTTGCCCTACAAACAAAAATAAAACACATCTGGCCAACCAAAATGGTGAATTATTCTTAAAACACTTTTTATTGTTTAATTGTTAAATAAATCTATAATATCTATAATTTAAATTTCGTGAAGAAAATAACATCAAAAATTATAATTCAAATATGTATAACTTCCACCATTTTTAGTTCACCAAAAATAGTCTAATCACTTTCCACATGTCCACATTCCAAAATATTATCAGACATAATTTTAAAATTGCATTTGTTTACACATTGCGTTTTGAAATATCGCATTTCGATCGGATCCCCTGTAGGGAGGATATCTCAGTTCATTAAAGTCATATTTAAATTTGAGTGAGTAATCCTTAATAGATTGTATGGGTGGATTAAAAACTTATTCTTAAAACAGTATAAGGGACCATTAGCTGAAGCAGGTACATTCGAATCAAAAAATTTAGTCGATAGGCTTAGAGAGCGTCAGCAGTGGGTAATATCAGAAATTTGATGAAGGTTAGAAAAGTTCATATTAACTGGGAAATCGATAGTGAATTGACAACCTTGTGAAGGCTTAGTCACAGTATTTTCTATCGCAAAATGATTTGGTTATCGTGGCACTAAAAAGACTGAAAACAAAATATCACCTTAACATTCTGCAAAGCTAAATAAATATGTAGGTAATTAAGTTTAGTTTTTCAAATTTTATAAAGTTTGTTGTGAGGGTCGATTTACTAAAATATCCATTTATACTGATGTATGCCTTAGTTATATTATATAAAAGACCATAACGAATAGTTGATCTATTATTTTAACCGTGTAATTTGAAAATTCTCTAAACTCGTCGACTTAAGCAGGTGATTTGAATTTAAAACAAAAAACATTCGCGACAAAAAATAATTTTAAGGTCATCGTCAACCATTCTCTATTATTATTGTTACGAATGTTTTTGTTGTTGCATTGTGTGGAATTGAGAACATAACACAATTACAATGTACTAAAATAGCGCTAAGAGGCTTTACATGTTTTCACGTGAACCAAAAAACTAAAGTAAGACAATAAGTTGATTTACAATATTCTGAATCATCTTTTTGAATCAAATCGTGATTTGATTAAATTATAAAAACATAAAAGAAATGTAGAAAAATTATGAATATAAACGATCAGTTTTTTTTTTTGTTTACTTTTTTAGGACCCCGTGAATTTGTACCTCATAATGGAGTTCCTGCCTGGCGGTGACATGATGACACTACTGATGAAAAAAGACACATTAACAGAGGAGTGTACACAGTTTTATATATCTGAAACAGCACTGGCAATTGATTCAATACATAAATTAGGATTTATTCATCGTGATATTAAACCCGATAATTTACTGCTTGATGCACGGGGACACTTGAAATTATCTGATTTTGGCTTGTGCACTGGACTAAAAAAATCACATCGAACCGATTTCTATCGTGATCTATCACAAGCCAAACCATCTGATTTTATTGGTATGTCAAGTCCGATGGATTCAAAACGGCGGGCCGAAAGTTGGAAACGTAATCGACGTGCACTCGCCTACAGTACGGTCGGTACACCGGATTACATTGCGCCTGAAGTATTTTTGCAGACTGGTTATGGTGCGGCATGTGATTGGTGGTCTTTGGGAGTAATAATGTATGAAATGTTAATAGGCTATCCACCATTTTGTTCTGATAATCCGCAAGACACATATCGCAAAGTAATGAATTGGCGTGAAACACTTATTTTCCCACCGGAAACACCAATTTCAGAAGAGGCAAAAGAAACGATAGTTAAATTTTGTTGCGAAGCTGAACGGCGATTAGGATCACAGCGAGGAATTGATGAATTAAAATTGGTACCCTTCTTTCGAGGTGTCGATTGGGAACATATCAGAGAGCGGCCAGCAGCTATTCCCGTTGAAGTTCGATCGATCGATGATACGTCCAATTTCGATGATTTCCCAGATGTCTCACTAGAAATACGTAAGCAAAGATTTTTATTATTAAATTATTTATACCAAATCAAATTAATTTTTTAATTTTTTTATTTTAAGCAGCATCAGCACCACCCACACAAGACGGTGAAATCCTAAAAGATTGGGTATTTATAAATTACACGTTCAAGCGATTCGAGGGACTAACACAAAGGGGCACACCAACTAAAAAATAACTTAAATTTAATTTAAAATATTATCCACTTTATATTGTTTTCCTTTTTTATATTAGAGAACTTGAATTGATTTTAATTTTCAAAGAGACATGTAGCAAAAAAAATTATTTAATTTAATTAAAATTTTGTTGTTTTTATTAATTTAATGATGATGATGATCGTACAAAAAAATAAAAATAAATAATAAACTAACCAGGCGGTGGATGTAACCAATTAGGAATTAATAGGTTTTGGGTTTTCATATAACTCTAGCAAAGACACAATTGTGTATGCCGCTGTAAATAATTGTGAAAAGAAATTGACAGGTTTACAAAATTTATTTTCGATCTTTGTGTGCCTTTTGATTTCGAGAAAATTGTGTGCAATAAAATTCGACAAAATTAATTATATATAAAACTAAAAATTACGGTCATCACTTTATTTTTAAATTAAAATAAAATTCACATACCCTTTACACACCGATAATTAATTAACTTGTTCTTGTTCTATTAAAAAAAAGTAAATAAATAAACAAATAATAAAAAAAAACTTGCTTTAGATTTAGTTCTTAAAAAAAAAAGATTAAATTAAATTAATTGATTACTGTATAAAGAAAAAATCACGAGGACCGATGGACACCATACACATTATCGTCATAAATATATCATCCCAAGCTAAACATAATAAAATATTTAAAAAAAAAAAATCAAATCCTAACAAAAAACTTTATTATTTTAATTCAGCTTGTTTTTGGTTTAACCGAAAAAAAAATAAAAATAAAAAATAATGAAAACAGAAAATAAAAAAAAAATATTAATTTTATTTATGGAATAATAAAAAAAAATTATAAGAAATATCTGTGTTAATTTTAAAATATATTTAATGAATAAGTAATTAATAAATTTTAATTTTTAATTATTATTATTTTATGAAATTTTTGTTTTTGCATTACGATGGCTATCACTGCATTATAAATTAAATATTAAAAAAAAAAAAAAAATCAAGAAAATTTAAAAAAAAAAAATTAATTTGTTTGTTTATAATTATCGATTAATTATTATAATTTTAATTCGAGAAATAATTAATAATTAAACAAAATAAATAAAATATTTATTAAATTATAATTTAAAACAGAATAAAAGCAAATGAATTATAATGAAATCAATTTTTGTTTTATTTATAAACAACGATTTTAAATTAATTTATGAAATTTTACTAATTATTGGCTTACGTAGTCTACAATTTTCACATAAAATTGGTATTTTTTGATTGTACATTTTTCTATACTTAACTTAATTATAGACCAATTTTTTATTTATTTGGCCGAATTTACGACTTTAAGGGGACGTACCACCTTCAAATTTTCAAAAAATCGAAATTTTTTTTATGATAGAATATGTTAGAACGAACGTTTAAGAACATGATTTTAACATGAAAATCTCAAAAAAAAATTTATTTATATTTTTATTTTATTTATTGCAAAGGGCGCCAAAGTTCGCTGTATCGCTACACCGACTTTCTCTTAGTAACACCTGTTTATATATACATGCATATATATAATATAATACGTTATTCTCTCACATAACAGCTGTAAAAGTAGAGGGGAAATTTTTGAGAGGAAGGTATATTGTACGGTGCAGGCATCGCAGATTAAATTTTGGTAAGGTTTAATACAAAAAAAAAAATTTTTAACTAACGCGATTATCTCGAAATGACGTTTTTCAAGTTGGCGTGCAAGATTGAGAAAAAAACTACTTATCCAATCGTTCAAAATTTTAACACGTTGATCTACATATATTTCTGCTCAGAATGAACTACGGAAGGAATAATCGGCTTTCAATTTTTTGAGTTACAACTAATTGGGGGGGGGGGGGGGGGGAGACAAAAAAGCTGCATTTTCGAAAAAATGCCGCCATTTTTTTATTTTTCAACCAAAAAACCCCGTTTTTTTTTTAGTCGTTTCTGAGAGCAGTTATGATGCACGCCGCGAATTTTCAGTGTTTTTGGAAAACCGTTATAGCAGACGGCAGTGGGCTAAAAAAATCTAAAAAAAAATTTTTTTTATACTTTCAGTTAAATAAAATGTCAATGGAAAGTTTCATTAAGATATCTCTTTTTATTCCATTAAAAAAAATCTTTGAAAAACTTTTTGTTTTTCAATTTTGAAGGTGGTACGTCCCCTTAAGGCTTGCCATATTTGGATGTCTAGAAACCCTATAAATGATAAAGTTGATAGTAAGACTCCAATCCAATTACATCAATATAATAAATAACTACGTGTGACTGTTTACTAATTTGGAACGAAATTAAGTAGCTGTTCAAAAGACAGCATAATTGAATTATTGTTTCTTTTCATGTTATTCAAAGAAAAAAAATTTTTTTTTTAATAACATTTACAAGTTTTGGATAATTTTTGGTAAGTAAGGAAGATTTTTCTTTTTTAATTTTAACATTTTCGAATAATTGTATGGTTGTTTTATATAATTTTGTTGATTTGTTTTTCATATTTCTAATTTTTTTTATGTAAATATTTTTTAGCGTAAAAAATGGCCTTGACAATGACTCGAAAAGTCGAAAATTCGGCCAAATAAATAAAAAATTGGTCTATAATTAAGTTAAGTATAGAAAAATATACAATCAAAAAATATAAAAAGACCAATATTAGTGAAAACAATAAAAATTAAAGTTGGTAATTAGTTTTTAGCATTTTCAATTACGAACTTTTCGGTTTTTTGGAAATATAAACTTGCATTACACAATCTTGCAACACAAAATGTTGCATTACAAAATCTTGCGCGCGCGATTCTATAAATGTACGGGAAATTGTTATGCAAATAACAAATCAGTGGTGATTCAATTCTACTGTATCGGCAATACAAGAATATTAAAATGAAATCAAAGTTAACTGATTCCTTTAAAGAGATTTAAGGTGCTATTCCACTTGACTGAATTGACTGATAGTAAAATTAAAGGAAGATAGAAATATACATTTGCTAGATGGGCGAATGAAACAAAAACCTTTCTCAGTCAAGAAATATTTGTGTCTGTAGTAGTTTGACTGCAATAAAAAGTATCAAATTGAGAACATTTTATAGCAGTCACACTAACCCACATGCATAAAATTAGTATATGATGAGTAATATTTCCCGCACACAAATAATTTTATGGTTAAAATATTTTTGAAAGTTTCTCCTTAAAATTTTGCTATAAAAAAGTAAAAATAAAAAAATCCATGACGTTTTTTTGGAAGACATTTTTTTAATTTTTACGGAAAATATACTAAAAAATATAATTCTGATGTGACTATTAATAATATTTAATTTTTTAGATAATTTTGAGATACAAAATTAACTGAATTAATAGGAATATTTAATTTTTTAAAATAATTATTAGTTATGTTTTGTGTGCTGTCAAAATTTCTCCTCAAAATTTTGCTATAAAATAAAAAATAAAAAAAAACTTTGCCTTTGTCTATTACATAAAGTTTCGAACTTTTTTCTCTTTCCCTCTTTTTTTACTATCAGTCAATTCAGTCAAGTGGAATAGCGCCTTTATGTTAAAATAATTTTAGTTTCTCTTGTTTCCAAAATTTTCGCTTATAATGCTCAAGTAAGTACTATTAATATTTATTGTTAGTATTTTTTATTACATCTTGTAACCGATCTATTGGCGGCGTACACGTTACTGGTATTCGAGTATGCTGTAGTCGGTATATGGGAGGTTCTTTGCCGCCAAACTTAAATTGACCGTTCACTTCTATACGGGCACAAAAAAAAAACTTTAACTCAAGAAGAAATCAAAGAATAAAAATCAGACCCTCCTAAACCCTCACTACTTGTCAACATCATCATCAATTAAAAAGATTCACACTACCATCTTAATTTTAGTATTTATTTAAGTTTCCAAAAAAAACATCCCATTTTAACTCAATTCTTTGCAAAAACAAAAAAAACAGATCCCTTGAATAATTGAGTCACTCATCGTTATCACTAAAGGTAAATAACCCAAAATAAATACAAAACAAAATTAAAGTTCATTGACCTACATCGCGAAAATAAAATTCAAATTACACCAAAGCCTCGAGTTGCGTCCTTAATGCGTTCTGGAAAAAAGCGACGCAACTCGAGATGCGTTATCTCGAAATGCTATTTTATTATTTCAGTTCGCAAATATTGTATTATTCAGTATACATAAACTACTTTGCTTCACAAAAAAAAAAAAAAAAAAACTCAAGTTGCGTCGAAGAAAAGTGACGCAAGTTGAACCGACGCAGCTCGAATCGATGCAACTCGAGGCTTTGGTGTATATAATACAGTATTCGCTGCTAAAGGTAGTCGGACACTATCATTATTTTACTTCGCAATCGTTAAATATTTTCCCAATAAAAATTCGTTCTCTGATGGTTAGACAAAACTGAAAACTCGAATATCCAATTATTTAGAATAGAATCGTTTCTTCTAACTTCTATAAATTGTTTTCTTCTCACTAGACACGAATGTCTTTGCAGTGGTAAATCCCAATAATTCTACTTTCCGTTTCGTCTTTCACCTCACAATTTATATTGCCGATTTTCTTTGAAATAATTCCTTTAATAAACTGCGGCGTAAATTTCGCACAGAATTTCTTTTCTGCCGGTTGCTCTGAGGATGAGTACGAACGAATACGGTTTGGCCAACGTTATATTGAATGGGACGCGTACGTAAATTATACCTTTTGGCACTTTTTTCATGGGCTTTTGCAATATCTAATTTTACCTGCTCGTGAGCTAGCGTCAGGCCGTGTAGGCAGGGGTAATAATATTTCTTCTTCGGACATGTCCCCTAGCTCTTTTAAGAGTTGGTAATCGCTTCCATGGTTTATCTTATGGTATCCAAATAACAGGAAGTGGGGAGAGTGCTTCACTGTTTTGTGCACTCCATTGCGAAGGGCTGAGGCGATTTCGTTTAGATATTTATCCCACGTCGAATCTTTTGAGCCGATGTATGATCTAATAGCTGAAATTATTGATCGGTTAACTCTCTCCGATTGGTTGGACTGTGGAGAATAAACCGCGATTTTTGAGTCGGTTACCCCAAAATCAGGTAGCAGCTGTTTATATTCTTGACTTTTAAATTGAGTCCCATTATCTGTATGGATTACCTGAGGCACACCGAAAACGCAAAATATTTCATTTTTTTAAGATTTCATTTACTTGTTGTGATGTACCGCACTATCGTAGAAAAATGATTTTTACTTTATTAATTTTTTCTTTGTGGCCAAATCCGTATTTTTTTTTTGTTTTAAAATGTTTTGTTTCATTTCGCTTATAGGCGTAAGAAGATAATTATTTAAGTCACCGTTTTAGTTCATTTTTTGAACGTTTCATGGTGGGCTCTATCATGGAGGGCTAGCCCTTTGCTTGAGTTGAGATGACTAAAATGAAACATTTCTATCGTATGTAATAGTAGATGCGAAGCACGAATGTATATACATAATTGATATTTTCTGTACATTAAAGATTACATAAATCAACAAACCTTGGCATTGGTGCATTAATGAAAATTCAATGGATGGATGAATTCGCGGGACTATTCCGCAAATGCATAATGGAATACACACAAATACACCCAAACCTGTTTTTATGCGGTGCTTTTTTACGATTTTGAAATAGCACGGTCAATAAAACTACTCCTGTTTTGTTTTGATCTTGTACGATTTTTGTACAAAAAAAAAATGTAAAGGCTTAGACCATAGAATAGAATGGACCGCTAGCGAAGGGACGTTTCCATATAAAATTGAAAAATAGATTGTCTCCAACATCTGCAACGTGACCGATCAGGTAAATATAGTAACTATAGCAACTTATGCTTGCTCTAGATGTTGAAGATAGTTAAAAGCCATTGCTGGCGGTCTAATCTATTCTTTAATTTAAGTTTAAAGGTGTTTTTATCCTGTAAAAAATTCCATAACAAGTTCTTTGTCTTTTTAAATACGACTTGTTTTAACAGTACGTGTAAAAACAGGTTTCGCTGTTCTGATTTTTTTGTTTTTGAAGAGAAAAATGAATGTCGTGATGTCAATATGCCCTGAACAAACGTGTAGGTATTTAAGGGATGATCGAATAATTATAATGTAGTAAAAATTGCACAATTAGATAAAAAAACTGTAGCAATCAATGATAAATATGTAAGTAAAAAGAAAACTAAATTTTGAAAACGTCCCCGTATTGATCTTTCGTTTTCTATTTCTTAAGTGTGATGTCTGTAAAGCAGAGCCTTTCAACCGTTAAGGGTCAAATTAAATATTTAAAACAAACGAAAACAAATTCTTGTGCCAGGTAAAATGCACTCATACTTACTGTACGTATACAAATTATTTATTTTCAAATTCGTCATACTTGCATAATAACTGATATTTACTGTTCTGTATGTTAAAACTAGGAACGTCCCGGTTCGATCTTGTTTAATGTTTGTCTTTATAGATGGAGTCGGAGAATACAATAGAATGAACTGGCAACAATAAATACATTTTTTGTGATTGGGTTTTACGTAATACTATATTATGATGTTAACGTTCGTATCAGTATCATCGGGTAAAAATTGGATGGTTTTTCATTTGTTACTTTGATTTTCTTTAATATTTTTAAGCCACCATTTTTACAGCCGCCAATCAGACATAAAATTAAATCGTTTTACTTGTTTTTTATGCAGGTCTGTAGTAAATTAATTGGAATGTGATAGTAGTGTTATGTTATCAGATTTTTCATTTTGATTATGGGGCATTATAAATTTCAGCTAATGTTAATTTTGTTAGCTAATCCGAAATGTGTAAGTGTCTAAGGGTTTGAGTGAACAGTACAAAAAAAAAAATATTTAAGCAAAAATTCAGTGACAGAAAATAAATAAATTCAAAAAAATTAAATTGTGTAAAATAACAGACTGGCAGATATTTGTTTAGTAATATGTTTAGTGATAAAAGGTAAGAAATAAATTCTAAAAAATAATGACAATTAAAACTTGCGAATTTGTGATACAGTTACTCGGTGCTCAGTTGTTAAGGGCCAAATACACGGAAAATGCAAAAAATATCTTTTCTAGAGAATTACTGATTTATCAGCCCAAACCATTTATTAAAATATTATTTGGAGTTTTATCTAGTTAATCACGGTGGCTTTTTCGAATTTTCCGGTTAGTTTTCCTTAGTATTTTAATTATGATCAATTTTGGCCAAATTATGCAACGAAAATGTACCTTTTCTCAAATACCAGCCGAAGAAACGAAGACTTTTTTATATCAAAATGTTTAGGAGATAAAACTGAATTTATTCACGGTGGTTTTTTTTTCGAATTTTTAATTATTAATCGCAAAAATTGCAAAAAATTAATAAAATCGTTTATTTTAATTATTGGTTTTCCAATCGACCACCACAAAGCCCTTTCCGAAAGTTTTACTTATTTATTTAGACATATGGGGTGGGTGTGTGAATATGTAACATATTTATCTATTATTTACAAAAATGTATAATGATAAACCCACTTACACAATCTACTTTGAGCTAAAGCTCATTCGTAGCAGATTATGCAAGATAGGGTTAATTAACATTAAAATCACATCTTTAAAGTTGAAAATGAAGCAATACCAAACAGCCCAGCTCTTATAATTCATTTGGTAAAGTGGTATTTTCCCGTTTGGAACATTGGATTTGAGATTTCCCATGTTATAGGCAAATGTATGGCATTATTTACACTAAACGCTTCGTTCAACGAATTTTGAATAGCTTCAAACAGTAAGACAGGGACCTCGACCCACCGTTGATGTATGTTCGCATTCTGGGCAAAATTGTTGATACCATGCAATTTTTCCTTTCAGCGTACACAGTAAATGAATCGCACAATTAATCGGCTTTGGTGCAAACCTCAGATAAGTAATAGAAATACAGGTATAGATGGGCCACTTTGGCATTATGCCAATTATAACTTAGTTTCAATTATAATTAAAATAATAATAAAAAATGAAAAAAATACACAGAGCAGTAGCAGCCGGGGCTGGCGTGATATCTCTACTTATCGTATATCCCCAATGTTTTTATTTTAGCGCTCCGCGTCTCCGAACGAAATTATGGTTCGATATAATGGCGGACAGAAATAAAATGCGTGGAAATAATTTTATGTTTTCAACTTTTATTTAATTCACTTGATATGCTATTCACTACATTAGTTGAATTTATTTATAATGTAAGTATTCCACTGGGATGTTTTTTATTGCCACCAAATTTATATAAAAACTACTTTTAAATTGCTTGTACAAAATTACAAATTATTTTTTTACTTTACGTTTTTATTACGACTTGTCGATCATGACGCTGGCTAAAAACTGTACTGTAGTATATGTGTATTGAAAAAACGTTTTTTTCTTTGTTACTTTGTGGAAAAATTTTCGAGTGGCGATTGCTATAAGTTATTCCAAAATGACACGAGAGCCGTGCACCGGTTTTAGTTTACGTGAATTTTTAGAGCTGTGAACCGGTTTTAATTTCATTGCTCGTGCATGCTATGTTTTGTGTTTATTTATGCCGCCACAGACATACTTATTTAAATAAGTATTTTAGCGAGGTAACTTAAAATTGTATCCCTTTCTTACAAAAAAAATCTAAAATAAAAACAAAAATGATATTTTCTGTAGAGACATAAGCTCAGTATGCAGCTCGAGCTAAGATAAATTTTAGCGCGGTCTCCACAAATCTCCATTTAATTACAGATAAATCGTCAAGCTAAAAATTTGTGTAGAGATAAATTTTGTTGATTTGGTTTGACTTTTATTCGTTTGTTTTTTAATGAAGTTGCTGTCCAAATAATCCTCTAAATAGTCGACTTCGTAATGTTGGTCGGCCATTTTGACTTCTGTCTTCTTTATATAAAAATAAATAAATTTTACTTCGTGGCTACTTCGATTATAAAATGAATCAAAATTCAAAATCGTCAAAATGTATCTTCTAGTGGCGCAATCTAGATTTGAATGAAACAACTGAAATTTTTTCAAATTTTTCACGCAAAGGTGCATACCGCTCAGCGAAATTGTCAGCTAAAAAAAAATTATTTTATTTAGCTGGCTAAATTTTACGTCAAATTTAGCGTCGTAGCTCGAGCTGCATACTGAGCTATACCTGCTATTTTAGGTTCCTCGCCAACATACTTATTTACGAAATAGCTGGAACACTTTTTATAACATTCTTCATTATAAGGGTTAAGCTCAGTATACAGCTCGAGCTAAGATAAATTTTAGCGCGGTCCCCACAAGTCTCCATTTAATTACAGATAAATCGTCAAGCAAAAAATTTGTGTTCGTTTGTTTTATTCGTTTGTTTTTGAATGAAGTTTCTTTTAGTTTATTACTTTCTGATTCTTCTAAAGAATTGTACAAAATTGCTAAACAGTTTATAAAAAGTATACAAAATGATGGATTCCAGTGACGAAAAGGATATAATTTTTATTGGTGATGCATTTTCATGACTTTTGTTTCTTTATACATATAAAAATAAATAAATTTTACTTCGTGGCTACTTCGATTATAAAATGAATCAAAATTCAAAACCGTCAAAATGTATCTTCTAGTGGCGCAATCTAGATTTGAATGAAACAACTGCAATTTTTTCAAATTTTTCAGCAAAGGTGCATGCCATATCACTCAGCAAAATTGTCAGCTAAAAAAAATTTATTTTATTTAGCTAGCTAAATTTTACATCAAATTTGTATGGAACTTTTCTTTTAGCTCGAGCTGCATACTGAGCTTTAACCTGTAGAAATTTAAATGAAAATATTAATTGCATTATAGTTAGGTACATTGATACTTTCTGGCGATATTTTTTTGTAGTACAGCAATATAGACCTTTTGGTTATATTTATATGCAAAAACATATTTTTTGATCAGCACTATCACTGTTTCAGCTCACCCCATAACCGGGGTAAGCTGAAACGACTATTTTTGCGAAACGACCACATGTTTTCAAATCAAAACATTGAAAAAAATTAACAATTTTAAACGGTTATAAATCCTTTATTAATTCAAAATCAAGACTTTTATTACTAAATAAAACATTTAAATAAAAACTTGCGAAACTGGTACTAGAAACAAACATAATCTGACAAACCTTGATATCTAGGATCACTTAAGTAGCGTGAAAAAATCAAAATTTTAGATATGAATCCAGAGCTTCAGTACGATCGGATTTTTTTACCAAAAAATTCCCTTTAAATTAAAAAAAAAACGCCGCTATAAGCTTTTCATTTTTAACGATCAAACCTTAAAATGTGTGTACTTATTTTTGGTTGGATTCTCACATCCAGGGTGTACAAGATAATCTTTAATTTTTCGAATCTTAATAATTCGGGCCATTCTGATCAACATATATTTCGAAACTAAACTCATGATCCTTGTACCTTTATTTGCTTATAGAGAAATCAGTTACTTAAACTTCAACTATCCACTATACTCCATCAAGAAAATACTTAAATTTTATTCACCTACTTAAAAGCACATACTTGAAAAAGCATAAATTAAAGCACTTATTTGTTTTTATTCACTCCACTCAATGAAAACATGTAGGGTAAGGTTTTTTTTTTTTTTGTTATAAATTTTTAATTGGGTGTAGAGCGGACTTATTAATGGCTCTAGCTCCTTGTAACTGCCAGAGCTTCTGCACCCAATGGGCGATCCTGCAAGTAAAGATTAATAGCTACCTTAAATTTATTCATTTTGTATTCATTCGGAAATTTGAATTGTATTAGCGAATTCCACTTTTTGATGTTCTGTATAAAAATTCGCGCTTGATTTCTTCAGTTCGAGGTTTCGGGAGCTTCATCGTAAACCTATGTGCATTGGTTGTTCCTCTTGTTACTCTTGTTGTTGTAACGAATGATGGTATTTTCTCCGATAGTTCTGCAGAACATTTACCATGTAAGCATCTGTAGAAGACGCAGAGTTCTGCAACATATCTGCGATGCTGTAAGCTATCTAGTCCTTGAGTAAGTCTGGGATTCCGTATTATTCTGATAGCGCGGCGTTGAACCATGTCCAATAAGTGGAGGGTGGTACCAGACGCACCTCCCTAAACTTGACAGCAATACTCTACATGGTCGGATGAAGGTTTTATATATCTGGAGAATTTGATGCGATTTAAAGAACCTTCTGCATCGATTCAGGGACCCGAGTTTTTTTGAAGCTGATTTGGGCCAATGCAACAATGTGTTCAAGGTTGCTCAAGTCGTACCCCTTAAGAAAATGTTTTCAGAAATTAGAGAATATTTATTAGTAAACACATACTTATGAGTATCATTGGAAACCTTAGTAAACCCTGCTTTTATTTATTGCAAAAGAATTAAATAGTCTGAACGACTAAGGAAACCAGTTCCCTATAAGTCGTACTACCTACTACTTAACTCGTATCTCAAGCTAAAATTAAATAAATATGTATATGGTTTAAACAATTATATTTTATTAACATAACTATATCTTCATTTACAGTCAATACAAACATATATTTTGTTTTTTTTTGTAACTCCGCCGCATACATCATGAATCCAAGACTTGCATTTTAAACATTGAATCATGTTTTATTCACGGATATCGTTGCATATTTTACAAAACCAATCGTTGTTTTCACTATTCTTCTCCTTTTCCGTTGTACATTCTTCTTTTTGTAATTTACGTTTAACAGAATTTTGCTTCATATCATTCTTTATTTTTGAGGTCAATCGTATGGAGAAGAAGTTAATTTCTTCGATGAGGTTGTGCCTTTGCGGTTTTTTTTATTAAAACGTGAAACTAGAGCCAGCATATTAAAATTTGTCTTTATTTCACTCAAAGTCTGATGTGAAAAGTTGGAGGCTGAATCTGTGACAATAATATTAACAGTATTGACAGCAAGTGTTTCAATTTCTGTATTTGACACTACTTGTGTAGGTTTTGTCCTATAGGCCGATGGAAGTGTGTCGGCTGTCAGACTTTCATTTTCTTCCGTTTCAATATTCTCTTCTGTGCAAGGATTTTGTTCAAAAAATGAGACTTGAGAGTTGCGATTTTCGTGTACGTACTAGATATACAACAGTAAATATTATTGATGTTTGGTTTAATTTTAATATTATCATACATCTAGTAAGCCGATAAAAATTGCAATTCTCAAGTCTCATTTTTTGAACAAAATCCTTGCACTGGAGTTGGTTTGGATAATGAGTTTTTATTATTTATCATTGAAACAGAGAAGTCTTTAGTCGTACCGCTGGTATGACTTAGGAAGCGTAAGTCAGTGGGTACGAGATAAGACATAGCCTGCATGTCAGTTCATAAAAGTTCATACAATGGGATGATTCCATTTTTTATGCCGCACTTTTATCACAATACTAATTTATTTTGAATTTACAGTAAATACTTATATATTTTACAGTAAAATAAACAATTAATACACTTTCTTTGTGTGATAATAATATATATTTCTTAATATATAGAGACCGGTTTCGGGATATATTTATCCCTTTGTCAATCTGATTTAATAATTACAAAATTTGTTTTATATAAAAGCATTGCTTACTAATTATCGGTGTTGGTAATTGTTCAAAACTAGATCATACAGCTTATTAGTTTTTATGTTGACTTTATCATTTAATAACAACGGGTTATCCCTGTGTTTGTATATTAATAATTCCTCCTGTCTATCCATATTCTGCACATCACATTCAAATTTACGTCTAAGCTGGTGTACGTGTGTTTCTGATTGGTTAAATGTAATGCGTAATTGTGTGTTCTTTGAATCTAATTTTAAATGATCTGCCCGTTTGTCCTAAATAAAATTTATTACATTCATTACATACTAATTTGTATACGCCAGTATCAAGCTCTTGATGATTCATGCCCTTTTTTAATTTATTTATAAGTTTATTTTTTGTTGTATACGCCACTTTGTATCCATATTTGTGTAGTATCTTGTTTAATATATTGCTGGTATCCTCATTGTACTCCGTTGTTATATATTTTAACTTATTGTTGTCATGCTCCGAATTATAAAAAGTGGTTAAATTGTGCTGCTCTACCCTGTATTTGATTTTTATATGCATGCGATCGATTAACTTTGTGTTGTAACCATTAACTAACGCAATACATTTTAAGGTATTAAGTTCCTCGATGTAGTCATCCTTACTTAATGGTATATTATTAAGTCTATTTAACATGTGACTGTATATAACTTATGCGTATAGGGATGGTTTGAGCTATTGTTTATTGTATGGTTGATTTGGGTCGATTTTCTATATATGTTAAAGCTATGTTTTTGATTGTTAAATCCAAAAAGTTGATACAGTTATTGATTTCCGTCTCTAGAGTAAATTTTATTTTCTGTTGTATACCATTGATATATTGCAATAATTTGTCCAATTGCCTATGTGTGCCTCTGAATAACAATAATACGTCATCGACGTACCTATGACAATAAAGTATATTGTTTCTGTACGGATTTATATCATTCATTATGTATGAATTTTCGAAATAATTTAAATATTATATTGGCTAACGTGCCTGATAATGGATTTCCCATTGGTAAACGAGGAAAAAATATATATTATTATCACACAAAGAAAGTGTATTAATTGTTTATTTTACTGTAAATATATATTTACTGTAAATTCAAAATAAATTAGTTCATAAAACCCCAAAACTGTTTTGAAATTTTTTTTCACAAAACTGCCAGAGGCAAACAAATCACTAATAGCTATACAACTTATACTAAAAAAACAAAATGAATTTAACTAGTATTTTCTTACCTTAGGAGCTTACACACACCAAAAGAAAATTACACTCAAACGACTATAAATAAATTTATTTACCAGAAACATTCTAAATTCATTGAAATGCAGATGCGCATAAGTACAACCGAGCAGTATAATAGACACTGTGCCATTTCTCTGGCAGGAAAAATACTCTTGATGAAATCAATGAGCTACGATTTAAGCACCGGTACGACTTAGGCGACTTTCCCTACTTCGACTATATGCGGATAACACGTGTACAGTGTTTAGTTCGAACCCATCCATATTAGAAATTTGTGAATAAACAATTACTTTATATTACGCTAAGTCCTTATTTCTTAATTCGATATATTATGTACATAACATAAAATAATAGCTTCTATGTTACGTTAGTCAATCTGATTTATCATCGATTCATCATCAATAAATTATTCCACTAATAGCTAACACATGTAATGATGTAACTGTTTATTTTTAAAAAACTACCTGTTTTTATGTTCCCATCCTCACGTAATAATATTCTCTATGCAACTGCTTTACCTTTTTCCCTACCGCCAATTGATAGGTAATTATTTTACATATGATATACAAGGCCATCTTTACCATGGGGCTATAAGGGCTGCAGCCCTAGGGCGCCGCATTATTAGGGCGCCACCAAATGTCCAAGACCTAGTCAATTTTAGAGAACATCTTTTTATTTGAATTTCATTTTTCTCTTCAAAGGAAATGCAAACCGTTTTATTATAATAAATTTATTCTATTCGTCGCTTGGAATTCACGAGACGCGATAGTTATTTTATGCATTGACGGACGACGGGTACATTTCTAATAACAAAAATTTGCTGTATGAAGTTACATGAAAATAGTGTCTATTTAATTTGAATTGTTATTTATTAAAAGTGTGATGGTTGGAAAACCAAGTTAATCTATTATGTAGTTTAAAGTGTGATTTTTGTATATTTGATTCATTTTGTACCACTTTTTTATTTTAGATGCCAAAAAAGTTTGCTTAAATATTGCATAAATTTGATATTAAGCTACTTGATACTAAAAGCATAACTGTTTTAAAAATATTAAATTTTGGCTTGTAATTATCTGTTAAAACGTGGTAAATATGTCCTAATTTAGTTTGAAAAAGGTTTAGTGACTCAAAGATGTATTTATAGTGAATTTAACATTAAATTTCTGCAATTTTTAAGCACGGTTTTCGAGCATTTAAAACGACAAAACTGTTCCAATTGAATCAAATATACAAAAAACACGCTTTGAACTACATAATAGATTAACTAGATTTTCCAACCATCACATTTTTAATAAATAACAATTCAAATTAAATAGACACTATTTCAATATAACTTCAGATAGCAAATTTTTGTTATTAGAAGTCTAGTAGTTCACTATTGACCGCTAGAGCACACCATACCAGTCATCAAAGATTTTCGAATTTTGTGGCTCTGAATTTGTGGGCTATAGTTCAGTTGATTTTCAAAAAAAATGAATTTTCTACGGAACCTGTAGAAATATTCGACCGATCCAAATGGCCGTTTATATGACAATTACAGGTCTTAACGCCTATTGATAGAGGTATCAATCATCGAAATCGGAGCACTTTACAGATTTTCGAATTTTGTGGTTCTGAATTTGTGGGCTATAGTTCAGTTGACTTTCAAAAAAATTGAATTTTCCACGAAACGTGTAGAAATATTCGACCGATCCAAATGGCCGTTTGTATGACAATTACAGGTCTCAACGCCTATTGATAGAGGTATCAATCATCGAAATCGGAGCACTTTGCAGATTTTCAATGTTGTGGTTCTAAATTTGTGGGCTATAGTTCAGTTGATTTTCAAAAAAATTGAATTTTCCATGGAACGTGTAGGAATATTCGACCGATCCAAATGACTGTTTATATGACAATTACAGGTCTCAACGCCTATTGATAGAGGTATCAATCATCGAAATCGGAGCACTTTGCAGATTTTCGAATTTTGTGGCTCTGAATTTGTGGGCTATAGTTCAGTTGATTTTCAAAAAAAATGAATTTTCTACGGAACCTGTAGAAATATTCGACCGATCCAAATGGCCGTTTATATGACAATTACAGGTCTTAACGCCTATTGATAGAGGTATCAATAATCGAAATCGGAGCACTTTGCAGATTTTCGAATTTTGTGGTTCTGAATTTGTGGGCTATAGTTCAGTTGATTTTCAAAAAAATTGAATTTTCCATGGAACCTGTAGAAATATTCGACCGATCCAAATGGCCGTTTGTATGACAATTACAGGTCTCAACGCCTATTGATAGAGGTATCAATCATCGAAATCGGAGCACTTTGCAGATTTTCGAATTTTGTGGTTCTGAATTTGTGGGCTATAGTTCAGTTGACTTTCAAAAAAATTGAATTTTCCACGAAACGTGTAGAAATATTCGACCGATCCAAATGGCCGTTTGTATGACAATTACAGGTCTCAACGCCTATTGATAGAGGTATCAATCATCGAAATCGGAGCACTTTGCAGATTTTTGAATTTTGTGGTTCTGAATTTGTGGGCTATAGTTCAGTTGACTTTCAAAAAAATTGAATTTTCCATGGAACGTGTAGAAATATTCGACCGATCCAAATGGCCGTTTGTATGACAATTACAGGTCTCAACGCCTATTGATAGAGGTATCAATAATCGAAATCGGAGCACTTTGCAGATTTTCGAATTTTGTGGTTCTGAATTTGTGGGCTATAGTTCAGTTGATTTTCAAAAAAATTGAATTTTCCACGAAACGTGTAGAAATATTCGACCGATCCAAATGGCCGTTTGTATGACAATTACAGGTCTCAACGCCTATTGATAGAGGTATCAATCATCGAAATCGGAGCACTTTACAGATTTTCGAATTTTGTGGTTCTGAATTTGTGGGCTATAGTTCAGTTGATTTTCAAAAAAATTGAATTTTCCACGAAACGTGTAGAAATATTCGACCGATCCAAATGGCCGTTTGTATGACAATTACAGGTCTCAACGCCTATTGATAGAGGTATCAATCATCGAAATCGGAGCACTTTACAGATTTTCGAATTTTGTGGTTCTGAATTTGTGGGCTATAGTTCAGTTGACTTTCAAAAAAATTGAATTTTCCACGAAACGTGTAGAAATATTCGACCGATCCAAATGGCCGTTTGTATGACAATTACAGGTCTCAACGCCTATTGATAGAGGTATCAATCATCGAAATCGGAGCACTTTGCAGATTTTCAATGTTGTGGTTCTAAATTTGTGGGCTATAGTTCAGTTGATTTTCAAAAAAATTGAATTTTCCATGGAACGTGTAGGAATATTCGACCGATCCAAATGACTGTTTATATGACAATTACAGGTCTCAACGCCTATTGATAGAGGTATCAATCATCGAAATCGGAGCACTTTGCAGATTTTCGAATTTTGTGGCTCTGAATTTGTGGGCTATAGTTCAGTTGATTTTCAAAAAAAATGAATTTTCTACGGAACCTGTAGAAATATTCGACCGATCCAAATGGCCGTTTATATGACAATTACAGGTCTTAACGCCTATTGATAGAGGTATCAATAATCGAAATCGGAGCACTTTGCAGATTTTCGAATTTTGTGGTTCTGAATTTGTGGGCTATAGTTCAGTTGATTTTCAAAAAAATTGAATTTTCCATGGAACCTGTAGAAATATTCGACCGATCCAAATGGCCGTTTGTATGACAATTACAGGTCTCAACGCCTATTGATAGAGGTATCAATCATCGAAATCGGAGCACTTTGCAGATTTTCGAATTTTGTGGTTCTGAATTTGTGGGCTATAGTTCAGTTGACTTTCAAAAAAATTGAATTTTCCACGAAACGTGTAGAAATATTCGACCGATCCAAATGGCCGTTTGTATGACAATTACAGGTCTCAACGCCTATTGATAGAGGTATCAATCATCGAAATCGGAGCACTTTGCAGATTTTTGAATTTTGTGGTTCTGAATTTGTGGGCTATAGTTCAGTTGATTTTCAAAAAAATTGAATTTTCCATGGAACGTGTAGGAATATTCGACCGATCCAAATGACTGTTTATATGACAATTACAGGTCTCAACGCCTATTGATAGAGGTATCAATCATCGAAATCGGAGCAGTTTGCAGATTTTCGAATTTTGTGGTTCTGAATTTGTGGGCTATAGTTCAGTTGACTTTCAAAAAAATTGAATTTTCCATGGAACGTGTAGAAATATTCGACCGATCCAAATGGCCGTTTGTATGACAATTACAGGTCTCAACGCCTATTGATAGAGGTATCAATCATCGAAATCGGAGCACTTTGCAGATTTTCGAATTTTGTGGCTCTGAATTTGTGGGCTATAGTTCAGTTGATTTTCAAAAAAATTGAATTTTCCATGGAACGTGTAGAAATATTCGACCGATCCAAATGGCCGTTTGTATGACAATTACAGGTCTCAACGCCTATTGATAGAGGTATCAATCATCGAAATCGGAGCACTTTGCAGATTTTCGAATTTTGTGGTTCTGAATTTGTGGGCTATAGTTCAGTTGATTTTCAAAAAAATTGAATTTTCCATGGAACGTGTAGGAATATTCGACCGATCCAAATGACTGTTTATATGACAATTACAGGTCTCAACGCCTATTGATAGAGGTATCAATCATCGAAATCGGAGCACTTTGCAGATTTTCGAATTTTGTGGCTCTGAATTTGTGGGCTATAGTTCAGTTGATTTTCAAAAAAATTGAATTTTCCATGGAACGTGTAGAAATATTCGACCGATCCAAATGGCCGTTTGTATGACAATTACAGGTCTCAACGCCTATTGATAGAGGTATCAATCATCGAAATCGGAGCACTTTGCAGATTTTCGAATTTTGTGGTTCTGAATTTGTGGGCTATAGTTCAGTTGATTTTCAAAAAAAATGAATTTTCTACGGAACCTGTAGAAATATTCGACCGATCCAAATGACTGTTTATATGACAATTACAGGTCTCAACGCCTATTGATAGAGGTATCAATCATCGAAATCGGAGCACTTTGCAGATTTTCGAATTTTGTGGCTCTGAATTTGTGGGCTATAGTTCAGTTGATTTTCAAAAAAATTGAATTTTCCATGGAACGTGTAGAAATATTCGACCGATCCAAATGGCCGTTTGTATGACAATTACAGGTCTCAACGCCTATTGATAGAGGTATCAATCATCGAAATCGGAGCACTTTGCAGATTTTCGAATTTTGTGGTTCTGAATTTGTGGGCTATAGTTCAGTTGATTTTCAAAAAAAATGAATTTTCTACGGAACCTGTAGAAATATTCGACCGATCCAAATGGCCGTTTGTATGACAATTACAGGTCTCAACGCCTATTGATAGAGGTATCAATCATCGAAATCGGAGCACTTTGCAGATTTTTGAATTTTGTGGTTCTGAATTTGTGGGCTATAGTTCAGTTGATTTTCAAAAAAATTGAATTTTCCATGGAACGTGTAGGAATATTCGACCGATCCAAATGACTGTTTATATGACAATTACAGGTCTCAACGCCTATTGATAGAGGTATCAATCATCGAAATCGGAGCACTTTGCAGATTTTCGAATTTTGTGGTTCTGAATTTGTGGGCTATAGTTCAGTTGACTTTCAAAAAAATTGAATTTTCCATGGAACGTGTAGAAATATTCGACCGATCCAAATGGCCGTTTGTATGACAATTACAGGTCTCAACGCCTATTGATAGAGGTATCAATCATCGAAATCGGAGCACTTTGCAGATTTTCGAATTTTGTGGCTCTGAATTTGTGGGCTATAGTTCAGTTGATTTTCAAAAAAATTGAATTTTCCATGGAACGTGTAGAAATATTCGACCGATCCAAATGGCCGTTTGTATGACAATTACAGGTCTCAACGCCTATTGATAGAGGTATCAATCATCGAAATCGGAGCACTTTGCAGATTTTCGAATTTTGTGGTTCTGAATTTGTGGGCTATAGTTCAGTTGATTTTCAAAAAAATTGAATTTTCCATGGAACGTGTAGGAATATTCGACCGATCCAAATGGCCGTTTGTATGACAATTACAGGTCTCAACGCCTATTGATAGAGGTATCAATCATCGAAATCGGAGCACTTTGCAGATTTTCGAATTTTGTGGCTCTGAATTTGTGGGCTATAGTTCAGTTGATTTTCAAAAAAATTGAATTTTCCATGGAACGTGTAGAAATATTCGACCGATCCAAATGGCCGTTTGTATGACAATTACAGGTCTCAACGCCTATTGATAGAGGTATCAATCATCGAAATCGGAGCACTTTACAGATTTTCGAATTTTGTGGCTCTGAATTTGTGGGCTATAGTTCAGTTGATTTTCAAAAAAAATGAATTTTCTACGGAACCTTTAGAAATATTCGACCGATCCAAATGGCCGTTTATATGACAATTACAGGTCTCAACGCCTATTGATAGAGGTATCAATAATCGAAATCGGAGCACTTTGCAGATTTTCGAATTTTGTGGTTCTGAATTTGTGGGCTATAGTTCAGTTGATTTTCAAAAAAATTGAATTTTCCATGGAACGTGTAGAAATATTCGACCGATCCAAATGGCCGTTTGTATGACAATTACAGGTCTCAACGCCTATTGATAGAGGTATCAATCATCGAAATCGGAGCACTTTGCAGATTTTCGAATTTTGTGGTTCTGAATTTGTGGGCTATAGTTCAGTTGATTTTCAAAAAAATTGAATTTTCCATGGAACCTGTAGAAATATTCGACCGATCCAAATGGCCGTTTGTATGACAATTACAGGTCTCAACGCCTATTGATAGAGGTATCAATCATCGAAATCGGAGCACTTTGCAGATTTTCGAATTTTGTGGTTCTGAATTTGTGGGCTATAGTTCAGTTGATTTTCAAAAAAATTGAATTTTCCATGGAACGTGTAGGAATATTCGACCGATCCAAATGACTGTTTATATGACAATTACAGGTCTCAACGCCTATTGATAGAGGTATCAATCATCGAAATCGGAGCACTTTGCAGATTTTCGAATTTTGTGGTTCTGAATTTGTGGGCTATAGTTAAGTTGGTTTTCAAAAAAATTGAATTTTCCATGGAACGTGTAGAAATATTCGACCGATCCAAATGGCCGTTTGTATGACAATTACAGGTCTCAACGCCTATTGATAGAGGTATCAATCATCGAAATCGGAGCACTTTGCAGATTTTTGAATTTTGTGGTTCTGAATTTGTGGGCTATAGTTCAGTTGATTTTCAAAAAAATTGAATTTTCCATGGAACGTGTAGAAATATTCGACCGATCCAAATGGCCGTTTGTATGACAATTACAGGTCTCAACGCCTATTGATAGAGGTATCAATCATCGAAATCGGAGCACTTTGCAGATTTTCGAATTTTGTGGCTCTGAATTTGTGGGCTATAGTTCAGTTGATTTTCAAAAAAATTGAATTTTCCATGGAACGTGTAGAAATATTCGACCGATCCAAATTGCCGTTTGTATGACAATTACAGGTCTCAACGCCTATTGATAGAGGTATCAATCATCGAAATCGGAGCACTTTGCAGATTTTTGAATTTTGTGGTTCTGAATTTGTGGGCTATAGTTCAGTTGATTTTCAAAAAAATTGAATTTTCCATGGAACGTGTAGGAATATTCGACCGATCCAAATGACTGTTTATATGACAATTACAGGTCTCAACGCCTATTGATAGAGGTATCAATCATCGAAATCGGAGCACTTTGCAGATTTTCGAATTTTGTGGCTCTGAATTTGTGGACTATAGTTCAGTTGATTTTCAAAAAAATTGAATTTTCCACGAAACGTGTAGAAATATTCGACCGATCCAAATGACTGTTTATATGACAATTACAGGTCTCAACGCCTATTGATAGAGGTATCAATCATCGAAATCGGAGCACTTTGCAGATTTTCGAATTTTGTGGTTCTGAATTTGTGGGCTATAGTTCAGTTGACTTTCAAAAAAATTGAATTTTCCATGGAACGTGTAGAAATATTCGACCGATCCACATGACTGTTTATATGACAATTACAGGTCTCAACGCCTATTGATAGAGGTATCAATCATCGAAATCGGAGCACTTTGCAGATTTTCGAATTTTGTGGCTCTGAATTTGTGGACTATAGTTCAGTTGATTTTCAAAAAAATTGAATTTTCCACGAAACGTGTAGAAATATTCGACCGATCCAAATGACTGTTTATATGACAATTACAGGTCTCAACGCCTATTGATAGAGGTATCAATCATCGAAATCGGAGCACTTTACAGATTTTCGAATTTTGTGGCTCTGAATTTGTGGGCTATAGTTCAGTTGATTTTCAAAAAAAATGAATTTTCTACGGAACCTGTAGAAATATTCGACCGATCCAAATGGCCGTTTGTATGACAATTATAGGTCTCAACGCCTATTGATAGAGGTATCAATCATCGAAATCGGAGCACTTTGCAGATTTTCGAATTTTGTGGTTCTGAATTTGTGGGCTATAGTTCAGTTGACTTTCAAAAAAATTGAATTTTCCACGAAACGTGTAGAAATATTCGACCGATCCAAATGGCCGTTTGTATGACAATTACAGGTCTCAACGCCTATTGATAGAGGTATCAATCATCGAAATCGGAGCACTTTGCAGATTTTCAATGTTGTGGTTCTAAATTTGTGGGCTATAGTTCAGTTGATTTTCAAAAAAATTGAATTTTCCATGGAACGTGTAGGAATATTCGACCGATCCAAATGACTGTTTATATGACAATTACAGGTCTCAACGCCTATTGATAGAGGTATCAATAATCGAAATCGGAGCACTTTGCAGATTTTCGAATTTTGTGGTTCTGAATTTGTGGGCTATAGTTCAGTTGATTTTCAAAAAAATTGAATTTTCCACGAAACGTGTAGAAATATTCGACCGATCCAAATGGCCGTTTGTATGACAATTACAGGTCTCAACGCCTATTGATAGAGGTATCAATCATCGAAATCGGAGCACTTTGCAGATTTTCGAATTTTGTGGTTCTGAATTTGTGGGCTATAGTTCAGTTGACTTTCAAAAAAATTGAATTTTCCACGAAACGTGTAGAAATATTCGACCGATCCAAATGGCCGTTTGTATGACAATTACAGGTCTCAACGCCTATTGATAGAGGTATCAATCATCGAAATCGGAGCACTTTGCAGATTTTCAATTTTGTGGTTCTAAATTTGTGGGCTATAGTTCAGTTGATTTTCAAAAAAATTGAATTTTCCATGGAACCTGTAGAAATATTCGACCGATCCAAATGGCCGTTTATATGACAATTACAGGTCTTAACGCCTATTGATAGAGGTATCAATAATCGAAATCGGAGCACTTTGCAGATTTTCGAATTTTGTGGTTCTGAATTTGTGGGCTATAGTTCAGTTGATTTTCAAAAAAATTGAATTTTCCATGGAACCTGTAGAAATATTCGACCGATCCAAATGGCCGTTTATATGACAATTACAGGTCTTAACGCCTATTGATAGAGGTATCAATAATCGAAATCGGAGCACTTTGCAGATTTTCGAATTTTGTGGTTCTGAATTTATGGGCTATAGTTCAGTTGATTTTCAAAAAAATTGAATTTTCCATGGAACCTGTAGAAATATTCGACCGATCCAAATGGCCGTTTGTATGACAATTACAGGTCTCAACGCCTATTGATAGAGGTATCAATCATCGAAATCGGAGCACTTTGCAGATTTTCGAATTTTCTGGTTCTGAATTTGTGGGCTATAGTTCAGTTGACTTTCAAAAAAATTGAATTTTCCACGAAACGTGTAGAAATATTCGACCGATCCAAATGGCCGTTTGTATGACAATTACAGGTCTCAACGCCTATTGATAGAGGTATCAATCATCGAAATCGGAGCACTTTGCAGATTTTTGAATTTTGTGGTTCTGAATTTGTGGGCTATAGTTCAGTTGATTTTCAAAAAAATTGAATTTTCCATGGAACCTGTAGAAATATTCGACCGATCCAAATGGCCGTTTATATGACAATTACAGGTCTTAACGCCTATTGATAGAGGTATCAATAATCGAAATCGGAGCACTTTGCAGATTTTCGAATTTTGTGGTTCTGAATTTATGGGCTATAGTTCAGTTGATTTTCAAAAAAATTGAATTTTCCATGGAACGTGTAGAAATATTCGACCGATTCAAATGGCCGTTTGTATGACAATTACAGGTCTCAACGCCTATTGATAGAGGTATCAATCATCGAAATCGGAGCACTTTGCAGATTTTCAATGTTGTGGTTCTAAATTTGTGGGCTATAGTTCAGTTGATTTTCAAAAAAATTGAATTTTCCATGGAACGTGTAGGAATATTCGACCGATCCAAATGACTGTTTATATGACAATTACAGGTCTCAACGCCTATTGATAGAGGTATCAATCATCGAAATCGGAGCACTTTGCAGATTTTCGAATTTTGTGGTTCTGAATTTGTGGGCTATAGTTCAGTTGACTTTCAAAAAAATTGAATTTTCCACGAAACGTGTAGAAATATTCGACCGATCCAAATGGCCGTTTGTATGACAATTACAGGTCTCAACGCCTATTGATAGAGGTATCAATAATCGAAATCGGAGCACTTTGCAGATTTTCAATTTTGTGGTTCTAAATTTGTGGGCTATAGTTCAGTTGATTTTCAAAAAAATTGAATTTTCCATGGAACCTGTAGAAATATTCGACCGATCCAAATGGCCGTTTGTATGACAATTACAGGTCTCAACGCCTATTGATAGAGGTATCAATCATCGAAATCGGAGCACTTTGCAGATTTTCGAATTTTGTGGTTCTGAATTTGTGGGCTATAGTTCAGTTGACTTTCAAAAAAATTGAATTTTCCACGAAACGTGTAGAAATATTCGACCGATCCAAATGGCCGTTTGTATGACAATTACAGGTCTCAACGCCTATTGATAGAGGTATCAATCATCGAAATCGGAGCACTTTGCAGATTTTCGAATTTTGTGGCTCTGAATTTGTGGACTATAGTTCAGTTGATTTTCAAAAAAATTGAATTTTCCACGAAACGTGTAGAAATATTCGACCGATCCAAATGACTGTTTATATGACAATTACAGGTCTCAACGCCTATTGATAGAGGTATCAATCATCGAAATCGGAGCACTTTGCAGATTTTCGAATTTTGTGGCTCTGAATTTGTGGACTATAGTTCAGTTGATTTTCAAAAAAATTGAATTTTCCATGGAACGTGTAGGAATATTCGACCGATCCAAATGACTGTTTATATGACAATTACAGGTCTCAACGCCTATTGATAGAGGTATCAATCATCGAAATCGGAGCACTTTGCAGATTTTCGAATTTTGTGGCTCTGAATTTGTGGACTATAGTTCAGTTGATTTTCAAAAAAATTGAATTTTCCACGAAACGTGTAGAAATATTCGACCGATCCAAATGACTGTTTATATGACAATTACAGGTCTCAACGCCTATTGATAGAGGTATCAATCATCGAAATCGGAGCACTTTACAGATTTTCGAATTGTGTGGCTCTGAATTTGTGGACTATAGTTCAGTTGACTTTCAAAAAAATTGAATTTTCCACGAAACGTGTAGAAATATTCGACCGATCCAAATGGCCGTTTGTATGACAATTACAGGTCTCAACGCCTATTGATAGAGGTATCAATCATCGAAATCGGAGCACTTTGCAGATTTTTGAATTTTGTGGTTCTGAATTTGTGGGCTATAGTTCAGTTGATTTTCAAAAAAATTGAATTTTCCATGGAACGTGTAGGAATATTCGACCGATCCAAATGACTGTTTATATGACAATTACAGGTCTCAACGCCTATTGATAGAGGTATCAATCATCGAAATCGGAGCACTTTGCAGATTTTCGAATTTTGTGGTTCTGAATTTGTGGGCTATAGTTCAGTTGACTTTCAAAAAAATTGAATTTTCCATGGAACGTGTAGAAATATTCGACCGATCCAAATGGCCGTTTGTATGACAATTACAGGTCTCAACGCCTATTGATAGAGGTATCAATCATCGAAATCGGAGCACTTTGCAGATTTTCGAATTTTGTGGCTCTGAATTTGTGGACTATAGTTCAGTTGACTTTCAAAAAAATTGAATTTTCCACGAAACGTGTAGAAATATTCGACCGATCCAAATGGCCGTTTGTATGACAATTACAGGTCTTAACGCCTATTGATAGAGGTATCAATCATCGAAATCGGAGCACTTTGCAGATTTTTGAATTTTGTGGTTCTGAATTTGTGGGCTATAGTTCAGTTGATTTTCAAAAAAATTGAACTTTCCACGAAACGTGTAGAAATATTCGACCGATCCAAATGGCCGTTTGTATGACAATTACAGGTCTCAACGCCTATTGATAGAGGTATCAATCATCGAAATCGGAGCACTTTGCAGATTTTTGAATTTTGTGGTTCTGAATTTGTGGGCTATAGTTCAGTTGATTTTCAAAAAAATTGAATTTTCCATGGAACGTGTAGGAATATTCGACCGATCCAAATGACTGTTTATATGACAATTACAGGTCTCAACGCCTATTGATAGAGGTATCAATCATCGAAATCGGAGCACTTTGCAGATTTTCGAATTTTGTGGTTCTGAATTTGTGGGCTATAGTTAAGTTGGTTTTCAAAAAAATTGAATTTTCCATGGAACGTGTAGAAATATTCGACCGATCCAAATGGCCGTTTGTATGACAATTACAGGTCTCAACGCCTATTGATAGAGGTATCAATCATCGAAATCGGAGCACTTTGCAGATTTTTGAATTTTGTGGTTCTGAATTTGTGGGCTATAGTTCAGTTGATTTTCAAAAAAATTGAATTTTCCATGGAACGTGTAGAAATATTCGACCGATCCAAATGGCCGTTTGTATGACAATTACAGGTCTCAACGCCTATTGATAGAGGTATCAATCATCGAAATCGGAGCACTTTGCAGATTTTCGAATTTTGTGGTTCTGAATTTGTGGGCTATAGTTCAGTTGATTTTCAAAAAAATTGAATTTTCCACGAAACGTGTAGAAATATTCGACCGATCCAAATGGCCGTTTGTATGACAATTACAGGTCTCAACGCCTATTGATAGAGGTATCAATCATCGAAATCGGAGCACTTTGCAGATTTTCGAATTTTGTGGTTCTGAATTTGTGGGCTATAGTTCAGTTGACTTTCAAAAAAATTGAATTTTCCACGAAACGTGTAGAAATATTCGACCGATCCAAATGGCCGTTTGTATGACAATTACAGGTCTCAACGCCTATTGATAGAGGTATCAATCATCGAAATCGGAGCACTTTGCAGATTTTCAATGTTGTGGTTCTAAATTTGTGGGCTATAGTTCAGTTGATTTTCAAAAAAATTGAATTTTCCATGGAACGTGTAGGAATATTCGACCGATCCAAATGACTGTTTATATGACAATTACAGGTCTCAACGCCTATTGATAGAGGTATCAATAATCGAAATCGGAGCACTTTGCAGATTTTCGAATTTTGTGGTTCTGAATTTGTGGGCTATAGTTCAGTTGATTTTCAAAAAAATTGAATTTTCCACGAAACGTGTAGAAATATTCGACCGATCCAAATGGCCGTTTGTATGACAATTACAGGTCTCAACGCCTATTGATAGAGGTATCAATCATCGAAATCGGAGCACTTTGCAGATTTTCGAATTTTGTGGTTCTGAATTTGTGGGCTATAGTTCAGTTGACTTTCAACAAAATTGAATTTTCCACGAAACGTGTAGAAATATTCGACCGATCCAAATGGCCGTTTGTATGACAATTACAGGTCTCAACGCCTATTGATAGAGGTATCAATCATCGAAATCGGAGCACTTTGCAGATTTTCAATTTTGTGGTTCTAAATTTGTGGGCTATAGTTCAGTTGATTTTCAAAAAAATTGAATTTTCCATGGAACCTGTAGAAATATTCGACCGATCCAAATGGCCGTTTATATGACAATTACAGGTCTTAACGCCTATTGATAGAGGTATCAATAATCGAAATCGGAGCACTTTGCAGATTTTCGAATTTTGTGGTTCTGAATTTATGGGCTATAGTTCAGTTGATTTTCAAAAAAATTGAATTTTCCACGAAACGTGTAGAAATATTCGACCGATCCAAATGGCCGTTTGTATGACAATTACAGGTCTTAACGCCTATTGATAGAGGTATCAATCATCGAAATCGGAGCACTTTGCAGATTTTTGAATTTTGTGGTTCTAAATTTGTGGGCTATAGTTCAGTTGATTTTCAAAAAAATTGAATTTTCCATGGAACGTGTAGGAATATTCGACCGATCCAAATGACTGTTTATATGACAATTACAGGTCTCAACGCCTATTGATAGAGGTATCAATCATCGAAATCGGAGCACTTTGCAGATTTTCGAATTTTGTGGCTCTGAATTTGTGGACTATAGTTCAGTTGACTTTCAAAAAAATTGAATTTTCCACGAAACGTGTAGAAATATTCGACCGATCCAAATGGCCGTTTGTATGACAATTACAGGTCTCAACGCCTATTGATAGAGGTATCAATCATCGAAATCGGAGCACTTTGCAGATTTTCAATGTTGTGGTTCTAAATTTGTGGGCTATAGTTCAGTTGATTTTCAAAAAAATTGAATTTTCCATGGAACGTGTAGGAATATTCGACCGATCCAAATGACTGTTTATATGACAATTACAGGTCTCAACGCCTATTGATAGAGGTATCAATAATCGAAATCGGAGCACTTTGCAGATTTTCGAATTTTGTGGTTCTGAATTTGTGGGCTATAGTTCAGTTGATTTTCAAAAAAATTGAATTTTCCACGAAACGTGTAGAAATATTCGACCGATCCAAATGGCCGTTTGTATGACAATTACAGGTCTCAACGCCTATTGATAGAGGTATCAATCATCGAAATCGGAGCACTTTGCAGATTTTCAATGTTGTGGTTCTAAATTTGTGGGCTATAGTTCAGTTGATTTTCAAAAAAATTGAATTTTCCATGGAACGTGTAGGAATATTCGACCGATCCAAATGACTGTTTATATGACAATTACAGGTCTCAACGCCTATTGATAGAGGTATCAATCATCGAAATCGGAGCACTTTGCAGATTTTCGAATTTTGTGGCTCTGAATTTGTGGACTATAGTTCAGTTGGTTTTCAAAAAAATTGAATTTTCCATGGAACGTGTAGAAATATTCGACCGATCCAAATGGCCGTTTGTATGACAATTACAGGTCTCAACGCCTATTGATAGAGGTATCAATCATCGAAATCGGAGCACTTTGCAGATTTTTGAATTTTGTGGTTCTGAATTTGTGGGCTATAGTTCAGTTGATTTTCAAAAAAATTGAATTTTCCATGGAACGTGTAGAAATATTCGACCGATCCAAATGGCCGTTTGTATGACAATTACAGGTCTCAACGCCTATTGATAGAGGTATCAATCATCGAAATCGGAGCACTTTGCAGATTTTCGAATTTTGTGGTTCTGAATTTGTGGGCTATAGTTCAGTTGATTTTCAAAAAAATTGAATTTTCCACGAAACGTGTAGAAATATTCGACCGATCCAAATGGCCGTTTGTATGACAATTACAGGTCTCAACGCCTATTGATAGAGGTATCAATCATCGAAATCGGAGCACTTTGCAGATTTTCGAATTTTGTGGTTCTGAATTTGTGGGCTATAGTTCAGTTGACTTTCAAAAAAATTGAATTTTCCACGAAACGTGTAGAAATATTCGACCGATCCAAATGGCCGTTTGTATGACAATTACAGGTCTCAACGCCTATTGATAGAGGTATCAATCATCGAAATCGGAGCACTTTGCAGATTTTCAATTTTGTGGTTCTAAATTTGTGGGCTATAGTTCAGTTGATTTTCAAAAAAATTGAATTTTCCATGGAACCTGTAGAAATATTCGACCGATCCAAATGGCCGTTTATATGACAATTACAGGTCTTAACGCCTATTGATAGAGGTATCAATAATCGAAATCGGAGCACTTTGCAGATTTTCGAATTTTGTGGTTCTGAATTTGTGGGCTATAGTTCAGTTGATTTTCAAAAAAATTGAATTTTCCATGGAACCTGTAGAAATATTCGACCGATCCAAATGGCCGTTTATATGACAATTACAGGTCTTAACGCCTATTGATAGAGGTATCAATAATCGAAATCGGAGCACTTTGCAGATTTTCGAATTTTGTGGTTCTGAATTTATGGGCTATAGTTCAGTTGATTTTCAAAAAAATTGAATTTTCCATGGAACCTGTAGAAATATTCGACCGATCCAAATGGCCGTTTGTATGACAATTACAGGTCTCAACGCCTATTGATAGAGGTATCAATCATCGAAATCGGAGCACTTTGCAGATTTTCGAATTTTGTGGTTCTGAATTTGTGGGCTATAGTTCAGTTGACTTTCAAAAAAATTGAATTTTCCACGAAACGTGTAGAAATATTCGACCGATCCAAATGGCCGTTTGTATGACAATTACAGGTCTCAACGCCTATTGATAGAGGTATCAATCATCGAAATCGGAGCACTTTGCAGATTTTTGAATTTTGTGGTTCTGAATTTGTGGGCTATAGTTCAGTTGACTTTCAAAAAAATTGAATTTTCCATGGAACGTGTAGAAATATTCGACCGATCCAAATGGCCGTTTGTATGACAATTACAGGTCTCAACGCCTATTGATAGAGGTATCAATCATCGAAATCGGAGCACTTTGCAGATTTTCAATGTTGTGGTTCTAAATTTGTGGGCTATAGTTCAGTTGATTTTCAAAAAAATTGAATTTTCCATGGAACGTGTAGGAATATTCGACCGATCCAAATGACTGTTTATATGACAATTACAGGTCTCAACGCCTATTGATAGAGGTATCAATCATCGAAATCGGAGCACTTTGCAGATTTTCGAATTTTGTGGTTCTGAATTTGTGGGCTATAGTTCAGTTGACTTTCAAAAAAATTGAATTTTCCACGAAACGTGTAGAAATATTCGACCGATCCAAATGGCCGTTTGTATGACAATTACAGGTCTCAACGCCTATTGATAGAGGTATCAATAATCGAAATCGGAGCACTTTGCAGATTTTCAATTTTGTGGTTCTAAATTTGTGGGCTATAGTTCAGTTGATTTTCAAAAAAATTGAATTTTCCATGGAACCTGTAGAAATATTCGACCGATCCAAATGGCCGTTTGTATGACAATTACAGGTCTCAACGCCTATTGATAGAGGTATCAATCATCGAAATCGGAGCACTTTGCAGATTTTCGAATTTTGTGGTTCTGAATTTGTGGGCTATAGTTCAGTTGACTTTCAAAAAAATTGAATTTTCCACGAAACGTGTAGAAATATTCGACCGATCAAAATGGCCGTTTGTATGACAATTACAGGTCTCAACGCCTATTGATAGAGGTATCAATCATCGAAATCGGAGCACTTTGCAGATTTTCAATTTTGTGGTTCTAAATTTGTGGGCTATAGTTCAGTTGATTTTCAAAAAAATTGAATTTTCCATGGAACGTGTAGGAATATTCGACCGATCCAAATGACTGTTTATATGACAATTACAGGTCTCAACGCCTATTGATAGAGGTATCAATAATCGAAATCGGAGCACTTTGCAGATTTTCGAATTTTGTGGTTCTGAATTTGTGGGCTATAGTTCAGTTGATTTCCAAAAAAATTGAATTTTCCACGAAACGTGTAGAAATATTCGACCGATCCAAATGGCCGTTTGTATGACAATTACAGGTCTCAACGCCTATTGATAGAGGTATCAATCATCGAAATCGGAGCACTTTGCAGATTTTCAATGTTGTGGTTCTAAATTTGTGGGCTATAGTTCAGTTGATTTTCAAAAAAATTGAATTTTCCATGGAACGTGTAGAAATATTCGACCGATCCAAATGACTGTTTATATGACAATTACAGGTCTCAACGCCTATTGATAGAGGTATCAATCATCGAAATCGGAGCACTTTGCAGATTTTCGAATTTTGTGGCTCTGAATTTGTGGACTATAGTTCAGTTGACTTTCAAAAAAATTGAATTTTCCACGAAACGTGTAGAAATATTCGACCGATCCAAATGGCCGTTTGTATGACAATTACAGGTCTCAACGCCTATTGATAGAGGTATCAATCATCGAAATCGGAGCACTTTGCAGATTTTCAATGTTGTGGTTCTAAATTTGTGGGCTATAGTTCAGTTGATTTTCAAAAAAATTGAATTTTCCATGGAACGTGTAGGAATATTCGACCGATCCAAATGACTGTTTATATGACAATTACAGGTCTCAACGCCTATTGATAGAGGTATCAATAATCGAAATCGGAGCACTTTGCAGATTTTCGAATTTTGTGGTTCTGAATTTGTGGGCTATAGTTCAGTTGATTTTCAAAAAAATTGAATTTTCCACGAAACGTGTAGAAATATTCGACCGATCCAAATGGCCGTTTGTATGACAATTACAGGTCTCAACGCCTATTGATAGAGGTATCAATCATCGAAATCGGAGCACTTTGCAGATTTTCAATGTTGTGGTTCTAAATTTGTGGGCTATAGTTCAGTTGATTTTCAAAAAAATTGAATTTTCCATGGAACGTGTAGGAATATTCGACCGATCCAAATGACTGTTTATATGACAATTACAGGTCTCAACGCCTATTGATAGAGGTATCAATCATCGAAATCGGAGCACTTTGCAGATTTTCGAATTTTGTGGCTCTGAATTTGTGGACTATAGTTCAGTTGGTTTTCAAAAAAATTGAATTTTCCATGGAACGTGTAGAAATATTCGACCGATCCAAATGGCCGTTTGTATGACAATTACAGGTCTCAACGCCTATTGATAGAGGTATCAATCATCGAAATCGGAGCACTTTGCAGATTTTTGAATTTTGTGGTTCTGAATTTGTGGGCTATAGTTCAGTTGATTTTCAAAAAAATTGAATTTTCCATGGAACGTGTAGAAATATTCGACCGATCCAAATGGCCGTTTGTATGACAATTACAGGTC
Source organism: Tipula helvola (assembly GCA_963556165.1). Lineage (NCBI taxonomy): Eukaryota > Metazoa > Arthropoda > Insecta > Diptera > Tipulidae > Tipula > Tipula helvola. The sequence continues at coordinate 64,734,608 of OY744483.1, forward strand.
TCAACGCCTATTGATAGAGGTATCAATCATCGAAATCGGAGCACTTTGCAGATTTTCGAATTTTGTGGTTCTGAATTTGTGGGCTATAGTTCAGTTGACTTTCAAAAAAATTGAATTTTCCACGAAACGTGTAGAAATATTCGACCGATCCAAATGGCCGTTTGTATGACAATTACAGGTCTCAACGCCTATTGATAGAGGTATCAATCATCGAAATCGGAGCACTTTGCAGATTTTCAATTTTGTGGTTCTAAATTTGTGGGCTATAGTTCAGTTGATTTTCAAAAAAATTGAATTTTCCATGGAACGTGTAGAAATATTCGACCGATCCAAATGGCCGTTTATATGACAATTACAGGTCTTAACGCCTATTGATAGAGGTATCAATAATCGAAATCGGAGCACTTTGCAGATTTTCGAATTTTGTGGTTCTGAATTTGTGGGCTATAGTTCAGTTGATTTTCAAAAAAATTGAATTTTCCATGGAACCTGTAGAAATATTCGACCGATCCAAATGGCCGTTTATATGACAATTACAGGTCTTAACGCCTATTGATAGAGGTATCAATAATCGAAATCGGAGCACTTTGCAGATTTTCGAATTTTGTGGTTCTGAATTTATGGGCTATAGTTCAGTTGATTTTCAAAAAAATTGAATTTTCCATGGAACCTGTAGAAATATTCGACCGATCCAAATGGCCGTTTGTATGACAATTACAGGTCTCAACGCCTATTGATAGAGGTATCAATCATCGAAATCGGAGCACTTTGCAGATTTTCGAATTTTGTGGTTCTGAATTTGTGGGCTATAGTTCAGTTGACTTTCAAAAAAATTGAATTTTCCACGAAACGTGTAGAAATATTCGACCGATCCAAATGGCCGTTTGTATGACAATTACAGGTCTCAACGCCTATTGATAGAGGTATCAATCATCGAAATCGGAGCACTTTGCAGATTTTTGAATTTTGTGGTTCTGAATTTGTGGGCTATAGTTCAGTTGACTTTCAAAAAAATTGAATTTTCCATGGAACGTGTAGAAATATTCGACCGATCCAAATGGCCGTTTGTATGACAATTACAGGTCTCAACGCCTATTGATAGAGGTATCAATCATCGAAATCGGAGCACTTTGCAGATTTTCAATGTTGTGGTTCTAAATTTGTGGGCTATAGTTCAGTTGATTTTCAAAAAAATTGAATTTTCCATGGAACGTGTAGGAATATTCGACCGATCCAAATGACTGTTTATATGACAATTACAGGTCTCAACGCCTATTGATAGAGGTATCAATCATCGAAATCGGAGCACTTTGCAGATTTTCGAATTTTGTGGTTCTGAATTTGTGGGCTATAGTTCAGTTGACTTTCAAAAAAATTGAATTTTCCACGAAACGTGTAGAAATATTCGACCGATCCAAATGGCCGTTTGTATGACAATTACAGGTCTCAACGCCTATTGATAGAGGTATCAATAATCGAAATCGGAGCACTTTGCAGATTTTCAATTTTGTGGTTCTAAATTTGTGGGCTATAGTTCAGTTGATTTTCAAAAAAATTGAATTTTCCATGGAACCTGTAGAAATATTCGACCGATCCAAATGGCCGTTTGTATGACAATTACAGGTCTCAACGCCTATTGATAGAGGTATCAATCATCGAAATCGGAGCACTTTGCAGATTTTCGAATTTTGTGGTTCTGAATTTGTGGGCTATAGTTCAGTTGATTTTCAAAAAAATTGAATTTTCCACGAAACGTGTAGAAATATTCGACCGATCCAAATGGCCGTTTGTATGACAATTACAGGTCTCAACGCCTATTGATAGAGGTATCAATCATCGAAATCGGAGCACTTTGCAGATTTTCGAATTTTGTGGTTCTGAATTTGTGGGCTATAGTTCAGTTGACTTTCAAAAAAATTGAATTTTCCACGAAACGTGTAGAAATATTCGACCGATCCAAATGGCCGTTTGTATGACAATTACAGGTCTCAACGCCTATTGATAGAGGTATCAATCATCGAAATCGGAGCACTTTGCAGATTTTCAATTTTGTGGTTCTAAATTTGTGGGCTATAGTTCAGTTGATTTTCAAAAAAATTGAATTTTCCATGGAACCTGTAGAAATATTCGACCGATCCAAATGGCCGTTTATATGACAATTACAGGTCTTAACGCCTATTGATAGAGGTATCAATAATCGAAATCGGAGCACTTTGCAGATTTTCGAATTTTGTGGTTCTGAATTTGTGGGCTATAGTTCAGTTGATTTTCAAAAAAATTGAATTTTCCATGGAACCTGTAGAAATATTCGACCGATCCAAATGGCCGTTTATATGACAATTACAGGTCTTAACGCCTATTGATAGAGGTATCAATAATCGAAATCGGAGCACTTTGCAGATTTTCGAATTTTGTGGTTCTGAATTTATGGGCTATAGTTCAGTTGATTTTCAAAAAAATTGAATTTTCCATGGAACCTGTAGAAATATTCGACCGATCCAAATGGCCGTTTGTATGACAATTACAGGTCTCAACGCCTATTGATAGAGGTATCAATCATCGAAATCGGAGCACTTTGCAGATTTTCGAATTTTGTGGTTCTGAATTTGTGGGCTATAGTTCAGTTGACTTTCAAAAAAATTGAATTTTCCACGAAACGTGTAGAAATATTCGACCGATCCAAATGGCCGTTTGTATGACAATTACAGGTCTCAACGCCTATTGATAGAGGTATCAATCATCGAAATCGGAGCACTTTGCAGATTTTTGAATTTTGTGGTTCTGAATTTGTGGGCTATAGTTCAGTTGACTTTCAAAAAAATTGAATTTTCCATGGAACGTGTAGAAATATTCGACCGATCCAAATGGCCGTTTGTATGACAATTACAGGTCTCAACGCCTATTGATAGAGGTATCAATCATCGAAATCGGAGCACTTTGCAGATTTTCAATGTTGTGGTTCTAAATTTGTGGGCTATAGTTCAGTTGATTTTCAAAAAAATTGAATTTTCCATGGAACGTGTAGGAATATTCGACCGATCCAAATGACTGTTTATATGACAATTACAGGTCTCAACGCCTATTGATAGAGGTATCAATCATCGAAATCGGAGCACTTTGCAGATTTTCGAATTTTGTGGTTCTGAATTTGTGGGCTATAGTTCAGTTGACTTTCAAAAAAATTGAATTTTCCACGAAACGTGTAGAAATATTCGACCGATCCAAATGGCCGTTTGTATGACAATTACAGGTCTCAACGCCTATTGATAGAGGTATCAATAATCGAAATCGGAGCACTTTGCAGATTTTCAATTTTGTGGTTCTAAATTTGTGGGCTATAGTTCAGTTGATTTTCAAAAAAATTGAATTTTCCATGGAACCTGTAGAAATATTCGACCGATCCAAATGGCCGTTTGTATGACAATTACAGGTCTCAACGCCTATTGATAGAGGTATCAATCATCGAAATCGGAGCACTTTGCAGATTTTCGAATTTTGTGGTTCTGAATTTGTGGGCTATAGTTCAGTTGACTTTCAAAAAAATTGAATTTTCCACGAAACGTGTAGAAATATTCGACCGATCCAAATGGCCGTTTGTATGACAATTACAGGTCTCAACGCCTATTGATAGAGGTATCAATCATCGAAATCGGAGCACTTTGCAGATTTTTGAATTTTGTGGTTCTGAATTTGTGGGCTATAGTTCAGTTGATTTTCAAAAAAATTGAATTTTCCATGGAACGTGTAGGAATATTCGACCGATCCAAATGACTGTTTATATGACAATTACAGGTCTCAACGCCTATTGATAGAGGTATCAATCATCGAAATCGGAGCACTTTGCAGATTTTCGAATTTTGTGGTTCTGAATTTGTGGGCTATAGTTCAGTTGACTTTCAAAAAAATTGAATTTTCCATGGAACGTGTAGAAATATTCGACCGATCCAAATGGCCGTTTGTATGACAATTACAGGTCTCAACGCCTATTGATAGAGGTATCAATCATCGAAATCGGAGCACTTTGCAGATTTTCGAATTTTGTGGCTCTGAATTTGTGGACTATAGTTCAGTTGACTTTCAAAAAAATTGAATTTTCCACGAAACGTGTAGAAATATTCGACCGATCCAAATGGCCGTTTGTATGACAATTACAGGTCTTAACGCCTATTGATAGAGGTATCAATCATCGAAATCGGAGCACTTTGCAGATTTTTGAATTTTGTGGTTCTGAATTTGTGGGCTATAGTTCAGTTGATTTTCAAAAAAATTGAACTTTCCACGAAACGTGTAGAAATATTCGACCGATCCAAATGGCCGTTTGTATGACAATTACAGGTCTCAACGCCTATTGATAGAGGTATCAATCATCGAAATCGGAGCACTTTGCAGATTTTTGAATTTTGTGGTTCTGAATTTGTGGGCTATAGTTCAGTTGATTTTCAAAAAAATTGAATTTTCCATGGAACGTGTAGGAATATTCGACCGATCCAAATGACTGTTTATATGACAATTACAGGTCTCAACGCCTATTGATAGAGGTATCAATCATCGAAATCGGAGCACTTTGCAGATTTTCGAATTTTGTGGTTCTGAATTTGTGGGCTATAGTTAAGTTGGTTTTCAAAAAAATTGAATTTTCCATGGAACGTGTAGAAATATTCGACCGATCCAAATGGCCGTTTGTATGACAATTACAGGTCTCAACGCCTATTGATAGAGGTATCAATCATCGAAATCGGAGCACTTTGCAGATTTTTGAATTTTGTGGTTCTGAATTTGTGGGCTATAGTTCAGTTGATTTTCAAAAAAATTGAATTTTCCATGGAACGTGTAGAAATATTCGACCGATCCAAATGGCCGTTTGTATGACAATTACAGGTCTCAACGCCTATTGATAGAGGTATCAATCATCGAAATCGGAGCACTTTGCAGATTTTCGAATTTTGTGGTTCTGAATTTGTGGGCTATAGTTCAGTTGATTTTCAAAAAAATTGAATTTTCCACGAAACGTGTAGAAATATTCGACCGATCCAAATGGCCGTTTGTATGACAATTACAGGTCTCAACGCCTATTGATAGAGGTATCAATCATCGAAATCGGAGCACTTTGCAGATTTTCGAATTTTGTGGTTCTGAATTTGTGGGCTATAGTTCAGTTGACTTTCAAAAAAATTGAATTTTCCACGAAACGTGTAGAAATATTCGACCGATCCAAATGGCCGTTTGTATGACAATTACAGGTCTCAACGCCTATTGATAGAGGTATCAATCATCGAAATCGGAGCACTTTGCAGATTTTTGAATTTTGTGGTTCTGAATTTGTGGGCTATAGTTCAGTTGATTTTCAAAAAAATTGAATTTTCCATGGAACGTGTAGGAATATTCGACCGATCCAAATGACTGTTTATATGACAATTACAGGTCTCAACGCCTATTGATAGAGGTATCAATAATCGAAATCGGAGCACTTTGCAGATTTTCGAATTTTGTGGTTCTGAATTTGTGGGCTATAGTTCAGTTGATTTTCAAAAAAATTGAATTTTCCACGAAACGTGTAGAAATATTCGACCGATCCAAATGGCCGTTTGTATGACAATTACAGGTCTCAACGCCTATTGATAGAGGTATCAATCATCGAAATCGGAGCACTTTGCAGATTTTCAATGTTGTGGTTCTAAATTTGTGGGCTATAGTTCAGTTGATTTTCAAAAAAATTGAATTTTCCATGGAACGTGTAGGAATATTCGACCGATCCAAATGACTGTTTATATGACAATTACAGGTCTCAACGCCTATTGATAGAGGTATCAATCATCGAAATCGGAGCACTTTGCAGATTTTCGAATTTTGTGGCTCTGAATTTGTGGACTATAGTTCAGTTGACTTTCAAAAAAATTGAATTTTCCACGAAACGTGTAGAAATATTCGACCGATCCAAATGGCCGTTTGTATGACAATTACAGGTCTCAACGCCTATTGATAGAGGTATCAATCATCGAAATCGGAGCACTTTGCAGATTTTCAATGTTGTGGTTCTAAATTTGTGGGCTATAGTTCAGTTGACTTTCAAAAAAATTGAATTTTCCATGGAACGTGTAGGAATATTCGACCGATCCAAATGACTGTTTATATGACAATTACAGGTCTCAACGCCTATTGATAGAGGTATCAATAATCGAAATCGGAGCACTTTGCAGATTTTCGAATTTTGTGGTTCTGAATTTGTGGGCTATAGTTCAGTTGATTTTCAAAAAAATTGAATTTTCCACGAAACGTGTAGAAATATTCGACCGATCCAAATGGCCGTTTGTATGACAATTACAGGTCTCAACGCCTATTGATAGAGGTATCAATCATCGAAATCGGAGCACTTTGCAGATTTTCAATGTTGTGGTTCTAAATTTGTGGGCTATAGTTCAGTTGATTTTCAAAAAAATTGAATTTTCCATGGAACGTGTAGGAATATTCGACCGATCCAAATGACTGTTTATATGACAATTACAGGTCTCAACGCCTATTGATAGAGGTATCAATCATCGAAATCGGAGCACTTTGCAGATTTTCGAATTTTGTGGCTCTGAATTTGTGGACTATAGTTCAGTTGACTTTCAAAAAAATTGAATTTTCCACGAAACGTGTAGAAATATTCGACCGATCCAAATGGCCGTTTGTATGACAATTACAGGTCTCAACGCCTATTGATAGAGGTATCAATCATCGAAATCGGAGCACTTTGCAGATTTTTGAATTTTGTGGTTCTGAATTTGTGGGCTATAGTTCAGTTGATTTTCAAAAAAATTGAACTTTCCACGAAACGTGTAGAAATATTCGACCGATCCAAATGGCCGTTTGTATGACAATTACAGGTCTCAACGCCTATTGATAGAGGTATCAATCATCGAAATCGGAGCACTTTGCAGATTTTTGAATTTTGTGGTTCTGAATTTGTGGGCTATAGTTCAGTTGATTTTCAAAAAAATTGAATTTTCCATGGAACGTGTAGGAATATTCGACCGATCCAAATGACTGTTTATATGACAATTACAGGTCTCAACGCCTATTGATAGAGGTATCAATCATCGAAATCGGAGCACTTTGCAGATTTTCGAATTTTGTGGTTCTGAATTTGTGGGCTATAGTTAAGTTGGTTTTCAAAAAAATTGAATTTTCCATGGAACGTGTAGAAATATTCGACCGATCCAAATGGCCGTTTGTATGACAATTACAGGTCTCAACGCCTATTGATAGAGGTATCAATCATCGAAATCGGAGCACTTTGCAGATTTTTGAATTTTGTGGTTCTGAATTTGTGGGCTATAGTTCAGTTGATTTTCAAAAAAATTGAATTTTCCATGGAACGTGTAGAAATATTCGACCGATCCAAATGGCCGTTTGTATGACAATTACAGGTCTCAACGCCTATTGATAGAGGTATCAATCATCGAAATCGGAGCACTTTGCAGATTTTCGAATTTTGTGGTTCTGAATTTGTGGGCTATAGTTCAGTTGATTTTCAAAAAAATTGAATTTTCCACGAAACGTGTAGAAATATTCGACCGATCCAAATGGCCGTTTGTATGACAATTACAGGTCTCAACGCCTATTGATAGAGGTATCAATCATCGAAATCGGAGCACTTTGCAGATTTTCAATGTTGTGGTTCTAAATTTGTGGGCTATAGTTCAGTTGATTTTCAAAAAAATTGAATTTTCCATGGAACGTGTAGGAATATTCGACCGATCCAAATGACTGTTTATATGACAATTACAGGTCTCAACGCCTATTGATAGAGGTATCAATCATCGAAATCGGAGCACTTTGCAGATTTTCGAATTTTGTGGCTCTGAATTTGTGGACTATAGTTCAGTTGACTTTCAAAAAAATTGAATTTTCCACGAAACGTGTAGAAATATTCGACCGATCCAAATGGCCGTTTGTATGACAATTACAGGTCTCAACGCCTATTGATAGAGGTATCAATCATCGAAATCGGAGCACTTTGCAGATTTTCAATGTTGTGGTTCTAAATTTGTGGGCTATAGTTCAGTTGATTTTCAAAAAAATTGAATTTTCCATGGAACGTGTAGGAATATTCGACCGATCCAAATGACTGTTTATATGACAATTACAGGTCTCAACGCCTATTGATAGAGGTATCAATAATCGAAATCGGAGCACTTTGCAGATTTTCGAATTTTTTATTATTATTATTACTATCTTTATTTCAATAAAATAAATACAAAATTAAAATCTAGTTGAAACAACATTATAAAATATGAAATAAAGTACAGCTCCTATAGACATTATGTCTGTAGTGGAGCAATTTAAAACAAATTTTAATTAAAATTTATATAATATTCTTTGTTTACATAATTAACAATAATCTTCAACAAAATACAAGCTCAGTTATTAAAATAGATATATTTAACTACACGACGGCACATTAGAACATAATGTATGATAATTTAACATTTATACTAAAAATATTGCTCGATATCATCGATGTCAAGTAACCAAGTCCGAATTTCCCTGTTAAATTTATGTTTCTGCGCAGATGGAAGCATTTTGACATTTTTAGGTAAAAGATGGAACCAATAAGGTGCCATATATAAATAAAATCTTCTAAACCTTTCACTATTACAACGAAGACCGACAAAATTGTTTGGATTTCTCATATTATACACGTGGTATATTCGACTATGATAACTATTGCTACGAACAAAAAACATTTTCAATACTTTAAAAACATACAAATACCTTAGAGGCAACAAGTTTAACTCGCGAAAAAGCGGAATAGTGGGTGTATTCCTTGGACAAGCATAAATTAATTTGATAATTCTTTTTTGCGCTACAAAAAGATCTGCAATATTAGCAAAGTAAATTCCACCCCAACTAGTTATACCATACATTAAGATAGATTCAACAAGAGCATGATATAACCTTCTTAAAATAAAAGAAGGGCACAAAGGTCGAAGATTATAAAATTTATGCACTGCAGTAATAACAATTTTCCTGATATTAGTTAGGTGGGAGGTCCAATTTAGCTGTGAGTCAATTGTTACACCTAAGTATTTAAACTCATTTATGCAGGGCAAATCAAAACATTGCCCAAAACATGGATTCTTATCACACGGGTATACGTGATACTTGAATAAGTTTTGATCAACTGTTATGTCGGGCCGTCTAAAATGCATAATTCTAGATTTTTCACTAGCAACAAGCCGATGATAAAAAAACCATTTACTTAGAGTGCATAAATCAATATAGATAAACCGTTGAATATCAACGTAATCATTAGACGCATATGTCAAAGCCAAATCATCTGCAAACGCTGTAGCACACCCTCTAAGATTAATTTCAAAGATAGAATTGAAATAAATTAAAAACAATAAGGGCCCCAAAACTGAGCCCTGAGGAACACCACATTTTAGAAGACCTGGAGGACTATTCACATTATTAATTTTTACAATTTGACTACGCTTACGAAGGTAACTTATAAACCAATCTAATATTTTGCCTCTAACACCAATACTTGACAATTTCATTATGAGTATGTCATGGTTAACAGTATCAAATGCTTTTGAAATGTCCAAAAATACTGCTGAGCATTTCTGAGAGTTGTTAATTGCTAAATAAATATTGCTCAGAAAATTTAAAAGAGCTTCTTCCGTAGATTTTCCTTCTATGAATCCAAATTGGTGATCACTAAAAAATTTTATTTTACCAAGGTAAGAGACTAATCGTCGTTTAATTAATTTCTCAAATAATTTGGAAAAAGTACTCAATAGTGAGATCGGTCGGTAATTGTTTAATTGCAGAGCATCACCCTTTTTAAAAACTGGAATAACAACAGCTATTTTTAAGGCGTCTGGAAAAATTCCGCTCTTTAGACTTAAATTAAATAAAAATTTTAATACATCAACCAAATACCAGGCACAATTTTTAACAATGATATTATCTACTCCATCAAATCCTTTAGAATGTTTGTTTTTTAACTTCTGAATTTCAGAAATAATCTCCAAAGAATTAATTTCATCGAAATAACAAGAAGTACAGTAACTATCTCGGTTTCCAAAAATAAATTGTTTCTGCTCTCCACTGTTAGTACTATTAGGAAAAATATTGGAAGTTATATCGGATGAAACATTTATAAAAAATTTATTAAATTCATTACATATATTCTGATCATCAGTAAGAAGAACATTTGATTGATATTCATAAATTTGTGTTATTTGGTTTTTGTTTTGGGACGTATTTCTACCCAAAATATCATCAATTTCCTTCCACATAAGCTTAGGATTATTCCCTATTAAACCAAATTTATCTTTGTAATATACTCTTTTGACCCGTTTAACAGTCATATTTACATGCTTAGAGAGTTTTCTTACATAATTTTCTAACCGAGTGTTATTTGGATACCTTCTTAATTTTTTAGAAAATTTTTTAAGTTTATTAATTTTACACAAAAGATAATAATTCATCCAGGGCTTTAACTTCTTGCTACTGCGATAAGTAATTGTTTCTTTTGAAAGTTCAATATGGGAAATTAATTTATTTAAGAAAATATCGAATGCTGTATTACAATTTTTTTCATGGTAAACAAGATCCCAGTTTTCAACTAGAAGACGATCTCTAAGTTTGTCATAATTAACTTTTGAACTCTTTCCACTATAACATATCACAGGTCTATTCGATTCTGCCCAAATATTGAGGGTAATTAAATTATGATCGGAAAAATGTATTGGTAAATTATCAATACTAAAAGTATATGTACTACTGGATTTAACAAAAACATGGTCTAAACATGATAGATTCCTAGTTGGATTGTTAGATACACTGAGGAATCCATATGATGCAAGCATTGCTTGGTAGTTAAAACAGCTTACGTTATTCAATAGATTTATATTAATATCACCTAAGATCACTATGTTATTATTGTTAATTGTTCCCAGCAAATTATCTAAATTATTGCAAAAATCATTAAGATCACTATTACAAAAACGGTAAAAACACAGAAAAATCCAAACATTTTTACCTAGTTGAATGTCCAATCTAAGAACATCAGCTGAAATCCAATTACAAGTACAGCATGATATAACTGTTAGATTTTTATGTATAAAGACACCAACTCCACCGGCGCGGTAATTATCGTTACAGCAAGCTTTAAAGCTGTAATTAGGCAAATTGAATTCTGTTGTTTCGTTCGAATAAATCCAAATTTCAGAAACAAAAATTAAATCAGGTAGAGTATTCAGACTGGCTACAAACGTACTAAACATATCAAAATTTGCTCTTAAACTTCGAATATTTTGGTGCAGTATACTATATTTACTACTCATAAAAGATGCAAATCAAAAATAACTTACAAACAATGATAATAATAAATTGAGCAAAAATATAATATAGAGCAATAATCATAGAATATCGCGTTGAATTTAAAATTCGCTTAATGATAAGAAAAAATATGTTTACGTAAAAATTAAAAATATTAGAAAAAACAAAAAACGAGTAAAACGACCAAAAATAACTTATATCGTGCTTTACATTCATAGCATTAATATTCAATAGTGCCAACGTAAAAGAAATTAAACACAAAAAAATTTGAATAATTAAATCTGTTAAGGAAATGTAAATAGACAAAACAATTGATAGTGGCGATGAAATCGACATAAAATAAAATAAAAACACAAGAAAAAATAAAAACTGAGCTAGTACAGGTAAATAAATCACAATACTTAACAATCTATAAATTTCCAGGTTCCCAGATAGTTCAATCAGATGTATTGCCTTCAATTTTCTTGTGAATGTTTTTAATCCGAAAAATATCGTTGACCGAAGCAATTCGATGAACATCAGACCCTGCAGATTTCCGTAAATATATTTGTCCAGCTTTGCACCATAAATAATTATACTTATATAATGTTTTTATATTTTTAGCCTCACGGTATAAATTTGACTGGAACGCTGTTAAGTGATGCATAATGTAGATACGCTGGACTGGATGGTTTACTGGTAGAAATACATCCAAATCTTGAGTAGACAGTGATTTGTGTTTTCGCATTTGCATTAAAATATTGTTTTTAAGTTCAGTTGAGTTTAGTTTCACAATAAAGAAATCTCTTAACAATGGCTTGAAGTGGTTGAATTTTGTGGTTCTGAATTTGTGGGCTATAGTTCAGTTGATTTTCAAAAAAATTGAATTTTCCACGAAACGTGTAGAAATATTCGACCGATCCAAATGGCCGTTTGTATGACAATTACAGGTCTCAACGCCTATTGATAGAGGTATCAATCATCGAAATCGGAGCACTTTGCAGATTTTCAATGTTGTGGTTCTAAATTTGTGGGCTATAGTTCAGTTGATTTTCAAAAAATTGAATTTTCCATGGAACGTGTAGGAATATTCGACCGATCCAAATGACTGTTTATATGACAATTACAGGTCTCAACGCCTATTGATAGAGGTATCAATCATCGAAATCGGAGCACTTTGCAGATTTTCGAATTTTGTGGCTCTGAATTTGTGGACTATAGTTCAGTTGGTTTTCAAAAAAATTGAATTTTCCATGGAACGTGTAGAAATATTCGACCGATCCAAATGGCCGTTTGTATGACAATTACAGGTCTCAACGCCTATTGATAGAGGTATCAATCATCGAAATCGGAGCACTTTGCAGATTTTTGAATTTTGTGGTTCTGAATTTGTGGGCTATAGTTCAGTTGATTTTCAAAAAAATTGAATTTTCCATGGAACGTGTAGAAATATTCGACCGATCCAAATGGCCGTTTGTATGACAATTACAGGTCTCAACGCCTATTGATAGAGGTATCAATCATCGAAATCGGAGCACTTTGCAGATTTTCGAATTTTGTGGTTCTGAATTTGTGGGCTATAGTTCAGTTGATTTTCAAAAAAATTGAATTTTCCACGAAACGTGTAGAAATATTCGACCGATCCAAATGGCCGTTTGTATGACAATTACAGGTCTCAACGCCTATTGATAGAGGTATCAATCATCGAAATCGGAGCACTTTGCAGATTTTCGAATTTTGTGGTTCTGAATTTGTGGGCTATAGTTCAGTTGACTTTCAAAAAAATTGAATTTTCCACGAAACGTGTAGAAATATTCGACCGATCCAAATGGCCGTTTGTATGACAATTACAGGTCTCAACGCCTATTGATAGAGGTATCAATCATCGAAATCGGAGCACTTTGCAGATTTTCAATTTTGTGGTTCTAAATTTGTGGGCTATAGTTCAGTTGATTTTCAAAAAAATTGAATTTTCCATGGAACCTGTAGAAATATTCGACCGATCCAAATGGCCGTTTATATGACAATTACAGGTCTTAACGCCTATTGATAGAGGTATCAATAATCGAAATCGGAGCACTTTGCAGATTTTCGAATTTTGTGGTTCTGAATTTGTGGGCTATAGTTCAGTTGATTTTCAAAAAAATTGAATTTTCCATGGAACCTGTAGAAATATTCGACCGATCCAAATGGCCGTTTATATGACAATTACAGGTCTTAACGCCTATTGATAGAGGTATCAATAATCGAAATCGGAGCACTTTGCAGATTTTCGAATTTTGTGGTTCTGAATTTATGGGCTATAGTTCAGTTGATTTTCAAAAAAATTGAATTTTCCATGGAACCTGTAGAAATATTCGACCGATCCAAATGGCCGTTTGTATGACAATTACAGGTCTCAACGCCTATTGATAGAGGTATCAATCATCGAAATCGGAGCACTTTGCAGATTTTCGAATTTTGTGGTTCTGAATTTGTGGGCTATAGTTCAGTTGACTTTCAAAAAAATTGAATTTTCCACGAAACGTGTAGAAATATTCGACCGATCCAAATGGCCGTTTGTATGACAATTACAGGTCTCAACGCCTATTGATAGAGGTATCAATCATCGAAATCGGAGCACTTTGCAGATTTTTGAATTTTGTGGTTCTGAATTTGTGGGCTATAGTTCAGTTGACTTTCAAAAAAATTGAATTTTCCATGGAACGTGTAGAAATATTCGACCGATCCAAATGGCCGTTTGTATGACAATTACAGGTCTCAACGCCTATTGATAGAGGTATCAATCATCGAAATCGGAGCACTTTGCAGATTTTCAATGTTGTGGTTCTAAATTTGTGGGCTATAGTTCAGTTGATTTTCAAAAAAATTGAATTTTCCATGGAACGTGTAGGAATATTCGACCGATCCAAATGACTGTTTATATGACAATTACAGGTCTCAACGCCTATTGATAGAGGTATCAATCATCGAAATCGGAGCACTTTGCAGATTTTCGAATTTTGTGGTTCTGAATTTGTGGGCTATAGTTCAGTTGACTTTCAAAAAAATTGAATTTTCCACGAAACGTGTAGAAATATTCGACCGATCCAAATGGCCGTTTGTATGACAATTACAGGTCTCAACGCCTATTGATAGAGGTATCAATAATCGAAATCGGAGCACTTTGCAGATTTTCAATTTTGTGGTTCTAAATTTGTGGGCTATAGTTCAGTTGATTTTCAAAAAAATTGAATTTTCCATGGAACCTGTAGAAATATTCGACCGATCCAAATGGCCGTTTGTATGACAATTACAGGTCTCAACGCCTATTGATAGAGGTATCAATCATCGAAATCGGAGCACTTTGCAGATTTTCGAATTTTGTGGTTCTGAATTTGTGGGCTATAGTTCAGTTGACTTTCAAAAAAATTGAATTTTCCACGAAACGTGTAGAAATATTCGACCGATCCAAATGGCCGTTTGTATGACAATTACAGGTCTCAACGCCTATTGATAGAGGTATCAATCATCGAAATCGGAGCACTTTGCAGATTTTCAATTTTGTGGTTCTAAATTTGTGGGCTATAGTTCAGTTGATTTTCAAAAAAATTGAATTTTCCATGGAACGTGTAGGAATATTCGACCGATCCAAATGACTGTTTATATGACAATTACAGGTCTCAACGCCTATTGATAGAGGTATCAATCATCGAAATCGGAGCACTTTACAGATTTTCGAATTGTGTGGCTCTGAATTTGTGTTCAGTTGACTTTCAAAAAAATTGAATTTTCCACGAAACGTGTAGAAATATTCGACCGATCCAAATGGCCGTTTGTATGACAATTACAGGTCTCAACGCCTATTGATAGAGGTATCAATCATCGAAATCGGAGCACTTTGCAGATTTTTGAATTTTGTGGTTCTGAATTTGTGGGCTATAGTTCAGTTGATTTTCAAAAAAATTGAATTTTCCATGGAACGTGTAGGAATATTCGACCGATCCAAATGACTGTTTATATGACAATTACAGGTCTCAACGCCTATTGATAGAGGTATCAATCATCGAAATCGGAGCACTTTGCAGATTTTCGAATTTTGTGGTTCTGAATTTGTGGGCTATAGTTCAGTTGACTTTCAAAAAAATTGAATTTTCCATGGAACGTGTAGAAATATTCGACCGATCCAAATGGCCGTTTGTATGACAATTACAGGTCTCAACGCCTATTGATAGAGGTATCAATCATCGAAATCGGAGCACTTTGCAGATTTTCGAATTTTGTGGCTCTGAATTTGTGGACTATAGTTCAGTTGACTTTCAAAAAAATTGAATTTTCCACGAAACGTGTAGAAATATTCGACCGATCCAAATGGCCGTTTGTATGACAATTACAGGTCTCAACGCCTATTGATAGAGGTATCAATCATCGAAATCGGAGCACTTTGCAGATTTTTGAATTTTGTGGTTCTGAATTTGTGGGCTATAGTTCAGTTGATTTTCAAAAAAATTGAACTTTCCACGAAACGTGTAGAAATATTCGACCGATCCAAATGGCCGTTTGTATGACAATTACAGGTCTCAACGCCTATTGATAGAGGTATCAATCATCGAAATCGGAGCACTTTGCAGATTTTTGAATTTTGTGGTTCTGAATTTGTGGGCTATAGTTCAGTTGATTTTCAAAAAAATTGAATTTTCCATGGAACGTGTAGGAATATTCGACCGATCCAAATGACTGTTTATATGACAATTACAGGTCTCAACGCCTATTGATAGAGGTATCAATCATCGAAATCGGAGCACTTTGCAGATTTTCGAATTTTGTGGTTCTGAATTTGTGGGCTATAGTTAAGTTGGTTTTCAAAAAAATTGAATTTTCCATGGAACGTGTAGAAATATTCGACCGATCCAAATGGCCGTTTGTATGACAATTACAGGTCTCAACGCCTATTGATAGAGGTATCAATCATCGAAATCGGAGCACTTTGCAGATTTTTGAATTTTGTGGTTCTGAATTTGTGGGCTATAGTTCAGTTGATTTTCAAAAAAATTGAATTTTCCATGGAACGTGTAGAAATATTCGACCGATCCAAATGGCCGTTTGTATGACAATTACAGGTCTCAACGCCTATTGATAGAGGTATCAATCATCGAAATCGGAGCACTTTGCAGATTTTCGAATTTTGTGGTTCTGAATTTGTGGGCTATAGTTCAGTTGATTTTCAAAAAAATTGAATTTTCCACGAAACGTGTAGAAATATTCGACCGATCCAAATGGCCGTTTGTATGACAATTACAGGTCTCAACGCCTATTGATAGAGGTATCAATCATCGAAATCGGAGCACTTTGCAGATTTTCGAATTTTGTGGTTCTGAATTTGTGGGCTATAGTTCAGTTGACTTTCAAAAAAATTGAATTTTCCACGAAACGTGTAGTAATATTCGACCGATCCAAATGGCCGTTTGTATGACAATTACAGGTCTCAACGCCTATTGATAGAGGTATCAATCATCGAAATCGGAGCACTTTGCAGATTTTCAATGTTGTGGTTCTAAATTTGTGGGCTATAGTTCAGTTGATTTTCAAAAAAATTGAATTTTCCATGGAACGTGTAGGAATATTCGACCGATCCAAATGACTGTTTATATGACAATTACAGGTCTCAACGCCTATTGATAGAGGTATCAATAATCGAAATCGGAGCACTTTGCAGATTTTCGAATTTTGTGGTTCTGAATTTGTGGGCTATAGTTCAGTTGATTTTCAAAAAAATTGAATTTTCCACGAAACGTGTAGAAATATTCGACCGATCCAAATGGCCGTTTGTATGACAATTACAGGTCTCAACGCCTATTGATAGAGGTATCAATCATCGAAATCGGAGCACTTTGCAGATTTTCAATGTTGTGGTTCTAAATTTGTGGGCTATAGTTCAGTTGATTTTCAAAAAAATTGAATTTTCCATGGAACGTGTAGGAATATTCGACCGATCCAAATGACTGTTTATATGACAATTACAGGTCTCAACGCCTATTGATAGAGGTATCAATCATCGAAATCGGAGCACTTTGCAGATTTTTGAATTTTGTGGTTCTGAATTTGTGGGCTATAGTTCAGTTGATTTTCAAAAAAATTGAACTTTCCACGAAACGTGTAGAAATATTCGACCGATCCAAATGGCCGTTTGTATGACAATTACAGGTCTCAACGCCTATTGATAGAGGTATCAATCATCGAAATCGGAGCACTTTGCAGATTTTTGAATTTTGTGGTTCTGAATTTGTGGGCTATAGTTCAGTTGATTTTCAAAAAAATTGAATTTTCCATGGAACGTGTAGGAATATTCGACCGATCCAAATGACTGTTTATATGACAATTACAGGTCTCAACGCCTATTGATAGAGGTATCAATCATCGAAATCGGAGCACTTTGCAGATTTTCGAATTTTGTGGTTCTGAATTTGTGGGCTATAGTTAAGTTGGTTTTCAAAAAAATTGAATTTTCCATGGAACGTGTAGAAATATTCGACCGATCCAAATGGCCGTTTGTATGACAATTACAGGTCTCAACGCCTATTGATAGAGGTATCAATCATCGAAATCGGAGCACTTTGCAGATTTTTGAATTTTGTGGTTCTGAATTTGTGGGCTATAGTTCAGTTGATTTTCAAAAAAATTGAATTTTCCATGGAACGTGTAGGAATATTCGACCGATCCAAATGACTGTTTATATGACAATTACAGGTCTCAACGCCTATTGATAGAGGTATCAATCATCGAAATCGGAGCACTTTGCAGATTTTCGAATTTTGTGGTTCTGAATTTGTGGGCTATAGTTAAGTTGGTTTTCAAAAAAATTGAATTTTCCATGGAACGTGTAGAAATATTCGACCGATCCAAATGGCCGTTTGTATGACAATTACAGGTCTCAACGCCTATTGATAGAGGTATCAATCATCGAAATCGGAGCACTTTGCAGATTTTTGAATTTTGTGGTTCTGAATTTGTGGGCTATAGTTCAGTTGATTTTCAAAAAAATTGAATTTTCCATGGAACGTGTAGAAATATTCGACCGATCCAAATGGCCGTTTGTATGACAATTACAGGTCTCAACGCCTATTGATAGAGGTATCAATCATCGAAATCGGAGCACTTTGCAGATTTTCGAATTTTGTGGTTCTGAATTTGTGGGCTATAGTTCAGTTGATTTTCAAAAAAATTGAATTTTCCACGAAACGTGTAGAAATATTCGACCGATCCAAATGGCCGTTTGTATGACAATTACAGGTCTCAACGCCTATTGATAGAGGTATCAATCATCGAAATCGGAGCACTTTGCAGATTTTCGAATTTTGTGGTTCTGAATTTGTGGGCTATAGTTCAGTTGACTTTCAAAAAAATTGAATTTTCCACGAAACGTGTAGAAATATTCGACCGATCCAAATGGCCGTTTGTATGACAATTACAGGTCTCAACGCCTATTGATAGAGGTATCAATCATCGAAATCGGAGCACTTTGCAGATTTTCAATGTTGTGGTTCTAAATTTGTGGGCTATAGTTCAGTTGATTTTCAAAAAAATTGAATTTTCCATGGAACGTGTAGGAATATTCGACCGATCCAAATGACTGTTTATATGACAATTACAGGTCTCAACGCCTATTGATAGAGGTATCAATAATCGAAATCGGAGCACTTTGCAGATTTTCGAATTTTGTGGTTCTGAATTTGTGGGCTATAGTTCAGTTGATTTTCAAAAAAATTGAATTTTCCACGAAACGTGTAGAAATATTCGACCGATCCAAATGGCCGTTTGTATGACAATTACAGGTCTCAACGCCTATTGATAGAGGTATCAATCATCGAAATCGGAGCACTTTGCAGATTTTCAATGTTGTGGTTCTAAATTTGTGGGCTATAGTTCAGTTGATTTTCAAAAAAATTGAATTTTCCATGGAACGTGTAGGAATATTCGACCGATCCAAATGACTGTTTATATGACAATTACAGGTCTCAACGCCTATTGATAGAGGTATCAATCATCGAAATCGGAGCACTTTGCAGATTTTCGAATTTTGTGGCTCTGAATTTGTGGACTATAGTTCAGTTGACTTTCAAAAAAATTGAATTTTCCACGAAACGTGTAGAAATATTCGACCGATCCAAATGGCCGTTTGTATGACAATTACAGGTCTCAACGCCTATTGATAGAGGTATCAATCATCGAAATCGGAGCACTTTGCAGATTTTTGAATTTTGTGGTTCTGAATTTGTGGGCTATAGTTCAGTTGATTTTCAAAAAAATTGAATTTTCCATGGAACGTGTAGGAATATTCGACCGATCCAAATGACTGTTTATATGACAATTACAGGTCTCAACGCCTATTGATAGAGGTATCAATCATCGAAATCGGAGCACTTTGCAGATTTTTGAATTTTGTGGTTCTGAATTTGTGGGCTATAGTTCAGTTGATTTTCAAAAAAATTGAACTTTCCACGAAACGTGTAGAAATATTCGACCGATCCAAATGGCCGTTTGTATGACAATTACAGGTCTCAACGCCTATTGATAGAGGTATCAATCATCGAAATCGGAGCACTTTGCAGATTTTTGAATTTTGTGGTTCTGAATTTGTGGGCTATAGTTCAGTTGATTTTCAAAAAAATTGAATTTTCCATGGAACGTGTAGGAATATTCGACCGATCCAAATGACTGTTTATATGACAATTACAGGTCTCAACGCCTATTGATAGAGGTATCAATCATCGAAATCGGAGCACTTTGCAGATTTTCGAATTTTGTGGTTCTGAATTTGTGGGCTATAGTTAAGTTGGTTTTCAAAAAAATTGAATTTTCCATGGAACGTGTAGAAATATTCGACCGATCCAAATGGCCGTTTGTATGACAATTACAGGTCTCAACGCCTATTGATAGAGGTATCAATCATCGAAATCGGAGCACTTTGCAGATTTTCGAATTTTGTGGTTCTGAATTTGTGGGCTATAGTTCAGTTGATTTTCAAAAAAATTGAATTTTCCATGGAACCTGTAGAAATATTCGACCGATCCAAATGGCCGTTTATATGACAATTACAGGTCTTAACGCCTATTGATAGAGGTATCAATAATCGAAATCGGAGCACTTTGCAGATTTTCGAATTTTGTGGTTCTGAATTTATGGGCTATAGTTCAGTTGATTTTCAAAAAATTGAATTTTCCATGGAACCTGTAGAAATATTCGACCGATCCAAATGGCCGTTTGTATGACAATTACAGGTCTCAACGCCTATTGATAGAGGTATCAATCATCGAAATCGGAGCACTTTGCAGATTTTCGAATTTTGTGGTTCTGAATTTGTGGGCTATAGTTCAGTTGACTTTCAAAAAAATTGAATTTTCCACGAAACGTGTAGAAATATTCGACCGATCCAAATGGCCGTTTGTATGACAATTACAGGTCTCAACGCCTATTGATAGAGGTATCAATCATCGAAATCGGAGCACTTTGCAGATTTTTGAATTTTGTGGTTCTGAATTTGTGGGCTATAGTTCAGTTGACTTTCAAAAAAATTGAATTTTCCATGGAACGTGTAGAAATATTCGACCGATCCAAATGGCCGTTTGTATGACAATTACAGGTCTCAACGCCTATTGATAGAGGTATCAATCATCGAAATCGGAGCACTTTGCAGATTTTCAATGTTGTGGTTCTAAATTTGTGGGCTATAGTTCAGTTGATTTTCAAAAAAATTGAATTTTCCATGGAACGTGTAGGAATATTCGACCGATCCAAATGACTGTTTATATGACAATTACAGGTCTCAACGCCTATTGATAGAGGTATCAATCATCGAAATCGGAGCACTTTGCAGATTTTCGAATTTTGTGGTTCTGAATTTGTGGGCTATAGTTCAGTTGACTTTCAAAAAAATTGAATTTTCCACGAAACGTGTAGAAATATTCGACCGATCGAAATGGCCGTTTGTATGACAATTACAGGTCTCAACGCCTATTGATAGAGGTATCAATAATCGAAATCGGAGCACTTTGCAGATTTTCGAATTTTGTGGCTCTGAATTTGTGGACTATAGTTCAGTTGATTTTCAAAAAAATTGAATTTTCCACGAAACGTGTAGAAATATTCGACCGATCCAAATGACTGTTTATATGACAATTACAGGTCTCAACGCCTATTGATAGAGGTATCAATCATCGAAATCGGAGCACTTTACAGATTTTTGAATTGTGTGGCTCTGAATTTGTGGACTATAGTTCAGTTGACTTTCAAAAAAATTGAATTTTCCACGAAACGTGTAGAAATATTCGACCGATCCAAATGGCCGTTTGTATGACAATTACAGGTCTCAACGCCTATTGATAGAGGTATCAATCATCGAAATCGGAGCACTTTGCAGATTTTTGAATTTTGTGGTTCTGAATTTGTGGGCTATAGTTCAGTTGATTTTCAAAAAAATTGAATTTTCCATGGAACGTGTAGGAATATTCGACCGATCCAAATGACTGTTTATATGACAATTACAGGTCTCAACGCCTATTGATAGAGGTATCAATCATCGAAATCGGAGCACTTTGCAGATTTTCGAATTTTGTGGTTCTGAATTTGTGGGCTATAGTTAAGTTGGTTTTCAAAAAAATTGAATTTTCCATGGAACGTGTAGAAATATTCGACCGATCCAAATGGCCGTTTGTATGACAATTACAGGTCTCAACGCCTATTGATAGAGGTATCAATCATCGAAATCGGAGCACTTTGCAGATTTTCAATTTTGTGGTTCTAAATTTGTGGGCTATAGTTCAGTTGATTTTCAAAAAAATTGAATTTTCCATGGAACGTGTAGGAATATTCGACCGATCCAAATGACTGTTTATATGACAATTACAGGTCTCAACGCCTATTGATAGAGGTATCAATCATCGAAATCGGAGCACTTTGCAGATTTTTGAATTTTGTGGTTCTGAATTTGTGGGCTATAGTTCAGTTGATTTTCAAAAAAATTGAACTTTCCACGAAACGTGTAGAAATATTCGACCGATCCAAATGGCCGTTTGTATGACAATTACAGGTCTCAACGCCTATTGATAGAGGTATCAATCATCGAAATCGGAGCACTTTGCAGATTTTTGAATTTTGTGGTTCTGAATTTGTGGGCTATAGTTCAGTTGATTTTCAAAAAAATTGAATTTTCCATGGAACGTGTAGGAATATTCGACCGATCCAAATGACTGTTTATATGACAATTACAGGTCTCAACGCCTATTGATAGAGGTATCAATCATCGAAATCGGAGCACTTTGCAGATTTTCGAATTTTGTGGTTCTGAATTTGTGGGCTATAGTTAAGTTGGTTTTCAAAAAAATTGAATTTTCCATGGAACGTGTAGAAATATTCGACCGATCCAAATGGCCGTTTGTATGACAATTACAGGTCTCAACGCCTATTGATAGAGGTATCAATCATCGAAATCGGAGCACTTTGCAGATTTTTGAATTTTGTGGTTCTGAATTTGTGGGCTATAGTTCAGTTGATTTTCAAAAAAATTGAATTTTCCACGAAACGTGTAGAAATATTCGACCGATCCAAATGGCCGTTTGTATGACAATTACAGGTCTCAACGCCTATTGATAGAGGTATCAATCATCGAAATCGGAGCACTTTGCAGATTTTCGAATTTTGTGGTTCTGAATTTGTGGGCTATAGTTCAGTTGACTTTCAAAAAAATTGAATTTTCCACGAAACGTGTAGAAATATTCGACCGATCCAAATGGCCGTTTGTATGACAATTACAGGTCTCAACGCCTATTGATAGAGGTATCAATCATCGAAATCGGAGCACTTTGCAGATTTTCAATTTTGTGGTTCTAAATTTGTGGGCTATAGTTCAGTTGATTTTCAAAAAAATTGAATTTTCCATGGAACCTGTAGAAATATTCGACCGATCCAAATGGCCGTTTATATGACAATTACAGGTCTTAACGCCTATTGATAGAGGTATCAATAATCGAAATCGGAGCACTTTGCAGATTTTCGAATTTTGTGGTTCTGAATTTGTGGGCTATAGTTCAGTTGATTTTCAAAAAAATTGAATTTTCCATGGAACCTGTAGAAATATTCGACCGATCCAAATGGCCGTTTATATGACAATTACAGGTCTTAACGCCTATTGATAGAGGTATCAATAATCGAAATCGGAGCACTTTGCAGATTTTCGAATTTTGTGGTTCTGAATTTATGGGCTATAGTTCAGTTGATTTTCAAAAAAATTGAATTTTCCATGGAACCTGTAGAAATATTCGACCGATCCAAATGGCCGTTTGTATGACAATTACAGGTCTCAACGCCTATTGATAGAGGTATCAATCATCGAAATCGGAGCACTTTGCAGATTTTCGAATTTTGTGGTTCTGAATTTGTGGGCTATAGTTCAGTTGACTTTCAAAAAAATTGAATTTTCCACGAAACGTGTAGAAATATTCGACCGATCCAAATGGCCGTTTGTATGACAATTACAGGTCTCAACGCCTATTGATAGAGGTATCAATCATCGAAATCGGAGCACTTTGCAGATTTTTGAATTTTGTGGTTCTGAATTTGTGGGCTATAGTTCAGTTGACTTTCAAAAAAATTGAATTTTCCATGGAACGTGTAGAAATATTCGACCGATCCAAATGGCCGTTTGTATGACAATTACAGGTCTCAACGCCTATTGATAGAGGTATCAATCATCGAAATCGGAGCACTTTGCAGATTTTCAATGTTGTGGTTCTAAATTTGTGGGCTATAGTTCAGTTGATTTTCAAAAAAATTGAATTTTCCATGGAACGTGTAGGAATATTCGACCGATCCAAATGACTGTTTATATGACAATTACAGGTCTCAACGCCTATTGATAGAGGTATCAATCATCGAAATCGGAGCACTTTGCAGATTTTCGAATTTTGTGGTTCTGAATTTGTGGGCTATAGTTCAGTTGACTTTCAAAAAAATTGAATTTTCCACGAAACGTGTAGAAATATTCGACCGATCGAAATGGCCGTTTGTATGACAATTACAGGTCTCAACGCCTATTGATAGAGGTATCAATAATCGAAATCGGAGCACTTTGCAGATTTTCAATTTTGTGGTTCTAAATTTGTGGGCTATAGTTCAGTTGATTTTCAAAAAAATTGAATTTTCCATGGAACCTGTAGAAATATTCGACCGATCCAAATGGCCGTTTGTATGACAATTACAGGTCTCAACGCCTATTGATAGAGGTATCAATCATCGAAATCGGAGCACTTTGCAGATTTTCGAATTTTGTGGTTCTGAATTTGTGGGCTATAGTTCAGTTGACTTTCAAAAAAATTGAATTTTCCACGAAACGTGTAGAAATATTCGACCGATCCAAATGGCCGTTTGTATGACAATTACAGGTCTCAACGCCTATTGATAGAGGTATCAATCATCGAAATCGGAGCACTTTGCAGATTTTCAATTTTGTGGTTCTAAATTTGTGGGCTATAGTTCAGTTGATTTTCAAAAAAATTGAATTTTCCATGGAACGTGTAGGAATATTCGACCGATCCAAATGACTGTTTATATGACAATTACAGGTCTCAACGCCTATTGATAGAGGTATCAATCATCGAAATCGGAGCACTTTGCAGATTTTCGAATTTTGTGGCTCTGAATTTGTGGACTATAGTTCAGTTGATTTTCAAAAAAATTGAATTTTCCACGAAACGTGTAGAAATATTCGACCGATCCAAATGACTGTTTATATGACAATTACAGGTCTCAACGCCTATTGATAGAGGTATCAATCATCGAAATCGGAGCACTTTACAGATTTTCGAATTGTGTGGCTCTGAATTTGTGGACTATAGTTCAGTTGACTTTCAAAAAAATTGAATTTTCCACGAAACGTGTAGAAATATTCGACCGATCCAAATGGCCGTTTGTATGACAATTACAGGTCTCAACGCCTATTGATAGAGGTATCAATCATCGAAATCGGAGCACTTTGCAGATTTTTGAATTTTGTGGTTCTGAATTTGTGGGCTATAGTTCAGTTGATTTTCAAAAAAATTGAATTTTCCATGGAACGTGTAGGAATATTCGACCGATCCAAATGACTGTTTATATGACAATTACAGGTCTCAACGCCTATTGATAGAGGTATCAATCATCGAAATCGGAGCACTTTGCAGATTTTCGAATTTTGTGGTTCTGAATTTGTGGGCTATAGTTAAGTTGGTTTTCAAAAAAATTGAATTTTCCATGGAACGTGTAGAAATATTCGACCGATCCAAATGGCCGTTTGTATGACAATTACAGGTCTCAACGCCTATTGATAGAGGTATCAATCATCGAAATCGGAGCACTTTGCAGATTTTCAATTTTGTGGTTCTAAATTTGTGGGCTATAGTTCAGTTGATTTTCAAAAAAATTGAATTTTCCATGGAACGTGTAGGAATATTCGACCGATCCAAATGACTGTTTATATGACAATTACAGGTCTCAACGCCTATTGATAGAGGTATCAATCATCGAAATCGGAGCACTTTGCAGATTTTTGAATTTTGTGGTTCTGAATTTGTGGGCTATAGTTCAGTTGATTTTCAAAAAAATTGAACTTTCCACGAAACGTGTAGAAATATTCGACCAATCCAAATGGCCGTTTGTATGACAATTACAGGTCTCAACGCCTATTGATAGAGGTATCAATCATCGAAATCGGAGCACTTTGCAGATTTTTGAATTTTGTGGTTCTGAATTTGTGGGCTATAGTTCAGTTGATTTTCAAAAAAATTGAATTTTCCATGGAACGTGTAGGAATATTCGACCGATCCAAATGACTGTTTATATGACAATTACAGGTCTCAACGCCTATTGATAGAGGTATCAATCATCGAAATCGGAGCACTTTGCAGATTTTCGAATTTTGTGGTTCTGAATTTGTGGGCTATAGTTAAGTTGGTTTTCAAAAAAATTGAATTTTCCATGGAACGTGTAGAAATATTCGACCGATCCAAATGGCCGTTTGTATGACAATTACAGGTCTCAACGCCTATTGATAGAGGTATCAATCATCGAAATCGGAGCACTTTGCAGATTTTCAATTTTGTGGTTCTAAATTTGTGGGCTATAGTTCAGTTGATTTTCAAAAAAATTGAATTTTCCATGGAACGTGTAGGAATATTCGACCGATCCAAATGACTGTTTATATGACAATTACAGGTCTCAACGCCTATTGATAGAGGTATCAATCATCGAAATCGGAGCACTTTGCAGATTTTCGAATTTTGTGGTTCTGAATTTGTGGGCTATAGTTCAGTTGACTTTCAAAAAAATTGAATTTTCCACGAAACGTGTAGAAATATTCGACCGATCGAAATGGCCGTTTGTATGACAATTACAGGTCTCAACGCCTATTGATAGAGGTATCAATAATCGAAATCGGAGCACTTTGCAGATTTTCAATTTTGTGGTTCTAAATTTGTGGGCTATAGTTCAGTTGATTTTCAAAAAAATTGAATTTTCCATGGAACCTGTAGAAATATTCGACCGATCCAAATGGCCGTTTGTATGACAATTACAGGTCTCAACGCCTATTGATAGAGGTATCAATCATCGAAATCGGAGCACTTTGCAGATTTTCGAATTTTGTGGTTCTGAATTTGTGGGCTATAGTTCAGTTGACTTTCAAAAAAATTGAATTTTCCACGAAACGTGTAGAAATATTCGACCGATCCAAATGGCCGTTTGTATGACAATTACAGGTCTCAACGCCTATTGATAGAGGTATCAATCATCGAAATCGGAGCACTTTGCAGATTTTCAATTTTGTGGTTCTAAATTTGTGGGCTATAGTTCAGTTGATTTTCAAAAAAATTGAATTTTCCATGGAACGTGTAGGAATATTCGACCGATCCAAATGACTGTTTATATGACAATTACAGGTCTCAACGCCTATTGATAGAGGTATCAATCATCGAAATCGGAGCACTTTGCAGATTTTCGAATTTTGTGGCTCTGAATTTGTGGACTATAGTTCAGTTGATTTTCAAAAAAATTGAATTTTCCACGAAACGTGTAGAAATATTCGACCGATCCAAATGACTGTTTATATGACAATTACAGGTCTCAACGCCTATTGATAGAGGTATCAATCATCGAAATCGGAGCACTTTACAGATTTTCGAATTGTGTGGCTCTGAATTTGTGGACTATAGTTCAGTTGACTTTCAAAAAAATTGAATTTTCCACGAAACGTGTAGAAATATTCGACCGATCCAAATGGCCGTTTGTATGACAATTACAGGTCTCAACGCCTATTGATAGAGGTATCAATCATCGAAATCGGAGCACTTTGCAGATTTTTGAATTTTGTGGTTCTGAATTTGTGGGCTATAGTTCAGTTGATTTTCAAAAAAATTGAATTTTCCATGGAACGTGTAGGAATATTCGACCGATCCAAATGACTGTTTATATGACAATTACAGGTCTCAACGCCTATTGATAGAGGTATCAATCATCGAAATCGGAGCACTTTGCAGATTTTCGAATTTTGTGGTTCTGAATTTGTGGGCTATAGTTAAGTTGGTTTTCAAAAAAATTGAATTTTCCATGGAACGTGTAGAAATATTCGACCGATCCAAATGGCCGTTTGTATGACAATTACAGGTCTCAACGCCTATTGATAGAGGTATCAATCATCGAAATCGGAGCACTTTGCAGATTTTCAATTTTGTGGTTCTAAATTTGTGGGCTATAGTTCAGTTGATTTTCAAAAAAATTGAATTTTCCATGGAACGTGTAGGAATATTCGACCGATCCAAATGACTGTTTATATGACAATTACAGGTCTCAACGCCTATTGATAGAGGTATCAATCATCGAAATCGGAGCACTTTGCAGATTTTTGAATTTTGTGGTTCTGAATTTGTGGGCTATAGTTCAGTTGATTTTCAAAAAAATTGAACTTTCCACGAAACGTGTAGAAATATTCGACCGATCCAAATGGCCGTTTGTATGACAATTACAGGTCTCAACGCCTATTGATAGAGGTATCAATCATCGAAATCGGAGCACTTTGCAGATTTTTGAATTTTGTGGTTCTGAATTTGTGGGCTATAGTTCAGTTGATTTTCAAAAAAATTGAATTTTCCATGGAACGTGTAGGAATATTCGACCGATCCAAATGACTGTTTATATGACAATTACAGGTCTCAACGCCTATTGATAGAGGTATCAATCATCGAAATCGGAGCACTTTGCAGATTTTCGAATTTTGTGGTTCTAAATTTGTGGGCTATAGTTAAGTTGGTTTTCAAAAAAATTGAATTTTCCATGGAACGTGTAGAAATATTCGACCGATCCAAATGGCCGTTTGTATGACAATTACAGGTCTCAACGCCTATTGATAGAGGTATCAATCATCGAAATCGGAGCACTTTGCAGATTTTCAATTTTGTGGTTCTAAATTTGTGGGCTATAGTTCAGTTGATTTTCAAAAAAATTGAATTTTCCATGGAACCTGTAGAAATATTCGACCGATCCAAATGGCCGTTTATATGACAATTACAGGTCTTAACGCCTATTGATAGAGGTATCAATAATCGAAATCGGAGCACTTTGCAGATTTTCGAATTTTGTGGTTCTGAATTTGTGGGCTATAGTTCAGTTGATTTTCAAAAAAATTGAATTTTCCATGGAACCTGTAGAAATATTCGACCGATCCAAATGGCCGTTTATATGACAATTACAGGTCTTAACGCCTATTGATAGAGGTATCAATAATCGAAATCGGAGCACTTTGCAGATTTTCGAATTTTGTGGTTCTGAATTTATGGGCTATAGTTCAGTTGATTTTCAAAAAAATTGAATTTTCCATGGAACCTGTAGAAATATTCGACCGATCCAAATGGCCGTTTGTATGACAATTACAGGTCTCAACGCCTATTGATAGAGGTATCAATCATCGAAATCGGAGCACTTTGCAGATTTTCGAATTTTGTGGTTCTGAATTTGTGGGCTATAGTTCAGTTGACTTTCAAAAAAATTGAATTTTCCACGAAACGTGTAGAAATATTCGACCGATCCAAATGGCCGTTTGTATGACAATTACAGGTCTCAACGCCTATTGATAGAGGTATCAATCATCGAAATCGGAGCACTTTGCAGATTTTTGAATTTTGTGGTTCTGAATTTGTGGGCTATAGTTCAGTTGATTTTCAAAAAAATTGAATTTTCCATGGAACGTGTAGGAATATTCGACCGATCCAAATGACTGTTTATATGACAATTACAGGTCTCAACGCCTATTGATAGAGGTATCAATCATCGAAATCGGAGCACTTTGCAGATTTTCGAATTTTGTGGCTCTGAATTTGTGGACTATAGTTCAGTTGATTTTCAAAAAAATTGAATTTTCCACGAAACGTGTAGAAATATTCGACCGATCCAAATGACTGTTTATATGACAATTACAGGTCTCAACGCCTATTGATAGAGGTATCAATCATCGAAATCGGAGCACTTTACAGATTTTCGAATTGTGTGGCTCTGAATTTGTGGACTATAGTTCAGTTGACTTTCAAAAAAATTGAATTTTCCACGAAACGTGTAGAAATATTCGACCGATCCAAATGGCCGTTTGTATGACAATTACAGGTCTCAACGCCTATTGATAGAGGTATCAATCATCGAAATCGGAGCACTTTGGAGATTTTTGAATTTTGTGGTTCTGAATTTGTGGGCTATAGTTCAGTTGATTTTCAAAAAAATTGAATTTTCCATGGAACGTGTAGGAATATTCGACCGATCCAAATGACTGTTTATATGACAATTACAGGTCTCAACGCCTATTGATAGAGGTATCAATCATCGAAATCGGAGCACTTTGCAGATTTTCGAATTTTGTGGTTCTGAATTTGTGGGCTATAGTTAAGTTGGTTTTCAAAAAAATTGAATTTTCCATGGAACGTGTAGAAATATTCGACCGATCCAAATGGCCGTTTGTATGACAATTACAGGTCTCAACGCCTATTGATAGAGGTATCAATCATCGAAATCGGAGCACTTTGCAGATTTTTGAATTTTGTGGTTCTGAATTTGTGGGCTATAGTTCAGTTGATTTTCAAAAAAATTGAATTTTCCATGGAACGTGTAGAAATATTCGACCGATCCAAATGGCCGTTTGTATGACAATTACAGGTCTCAACGCCTATTGATAGAGGTGTCAATAATGGAAATCGGAGCACTTTGCAGATTTTCGAATTTTGTGGCTCTGAATTTGTGGGCTATAGTTCAGTTGACTTTCAAAAAAATTGAATTTTCCACGAAACGTATAGAAATATTCGACCGATCCAAATGGCCGTTTGTATGACAATTACAGGTCTCAACGCCTATTGATAGAGGTATCAATCATCGAAATCGGAGCACTTTGCAGATTTTCGAATTTTGTGGTTCTGAATTTGTGGGCTATAGTTCAGTTGATTTTCAAAAAAATTGAATTTTCCACGAAACGTGTAGAAATATTCGACCGATCCAAATGACTGTTTATATGACAATTACAGGTTTCAACGCCTATTGATAGAGGTATCAATCATCGAAATCGGAGCACTTTGCAGATTTTCGAATTTTGTGGCTCTAAATTTGTGGACTATAGTTCAGTTGACTTTCAAAAAAATTGAATTTTCCACGAAACGTGTAGAAATATTCGACCGATCCAAATGGCCGTTTGTATGACAATTACAGGTCTTAACGCCTATTGATAGAGGTATCAATCATCGAAATCGGAGCACTTTGCAGATTTTTGAATTTTGTGGTTCTGAATTTGTGGGCTATAGTTCAGTTGATTTTCAAAAAAATTGAACTTTCCACGAAACGTGTAGAAATATTCGACCGATCCAAATGGCCGTTTGTATGACAATTACAGGTCTCAACGCCTATTGATAGAGGTATCAATCATCGAAATCGGAGCACTTTGCAGATTTTTGAATTTTGTGGTTCTGAATTTGTGGGCTATAGTTCAGTTGATTTTCAAAAAAATTGAATTTTCCATGGAACGTGTAGGAATATTCGACCGATCCAAATGACTGTTTATATGACAATTACAGGTCTCAACGCCTATTGATAGAGGTATCAATCATCGAAATCGGAGCACTTTGCAGATTTTCGAATTTTGTGGTTCTGAATTTGTGGGCTATAGTTCAGTTGATTTTCAAAAAAATTGAATTTTCCATGGAACGTGTAGAAATATTCGACCGATCCAAATGGCCGTTTGTATGACAATTACAGGTCTCAACGCCTATTGATAGAGGTGTCAATAATGGAAATCGGAGCACTTTGCAGATTTTCGAATTTTGTGGCTCTGAATTTGTGGGCTATAGTTCAGTTGACTTTCAAAAAAATTGAATTTTCCACGAAACGTGTAGAAATATTCGACCGATCCAAATGGCCGTTTGTATGACAATTACAGGTCTCAACGCCTATTGATAGAGGTATCAATGCTATGTAGTACGCATTTTCACAATCATCCGGTGTTCTCATTTTATTCATTGAATCGTCTCCGATCGTCGAAATCACTAACGTTTTTTCGTTTCTGGAATTAATTGCCTCTCTTTCTAAACGCTGTTTGAATAACATGTCTTGTATTTTCTCTAGAATTTCATGGTGTCGAATGTGCTGGTTTTAAAACAGAAGATGATTCTGCACTGGGAATTTTTTTTTTGCTTCCACAAAGGCGCCTAATATTTTTAGCCCAGGGCGCCTAAATATATAAGAACGGCCCTGATGATATATATGGCGTTGCATTCGTTGATAGGTGGTTATAAGGGTACTACATATACATTGATCTCAGTATTCTCAGTCTTCAGACTCCGATGCACACTCGTCGATGTATTCTTATTCTCGAGGAAGAACCAAACGAAAATGGTCTGCTGAAACGGCACCTTTAAATCGACGTTTTCCTTCCACATTTATAGTTTCTTCTACTCTATATCGATCCCCATATAGGATATATGTTACCTTATAAGGTCTCCTGAATCGTCGAGCCAATTTTTTACTTTCTCCTGTCGACGGTGTGGTTCGCAAAAGACAACTTAGACAACTACGTATAGTCACCCACTTTGTACTTCTTAGGAGTCTGATGATTCATGTCGAAATTCTCCTTCTGCTTTTCTTGTTTTTCGTTTATTCGTTGTGATGCTTTGGAACGTAGTAGTTCCTTGTTATCTAACACAAACGGCTTTTCTTGAATATCCAATTGAAGTTTATCGGCAATCGGCGAAAGAAGTGTTACACCATACATGAGTTGATGGGGTGAAAGTTTTGTAGTATATTATGTGGAGATCTATTCAAGTTCCACTGGATCTCTGGAAGCTTACTCTCCCACTGGACTTGCTCCTTATCGCTCATTGTTCGAAGAGAATGAACAAGGGTATACGGTTGTAACGCTCTAATAGCCCATTAGCACGTGGTGTTGCGGTGGCGTTCAGAACATGCTCAATCTTCTTATCCTTCCAAAATTCCGTGAAACTCTTTGGCGTGAAAGCCGATTCACGGGCGGTCACCAATCTCGCCGGAAATCCGAAAAACGTGGAAATCTCTCCCAGAACTTTGGCAACGAGCCGCGATGTCGTATTCCGAACGGATTTGATGTGGATATATTTAGTGAAAGGCATCTGTGTGTATTTCGTGATTTTTATCGTTATCGTTGAGAATTAGAATATCACGGTGGCACAATTTATTTTTCAAGGTATGAAATGGTAGTTCTTGTTCACTTAGCCAATGAAAACTAGAATTTTTTCTGGTTAGTCGAGTAAGGGATTCGGCGATTAGAGAAAATTTAGAAACGAATTTCCAAAAATAACTGGCCAGTTTGAACTGCCGCTCTTCGTGTACATTAATTGAAATCGGAAAATTTTCTACGCATTTGATTTGTCTTTTCCTGGTTTGATACCTTGTTCGGAAATCTCATGATCTAAGTATTCCACAGTTCGAAGCAAAAATTTACACTAAGACAATTTTAGAATTAGACCATATTCTCGCAGCTTAATCAACACATCTTTCAGCACTATAGGCTGGCATGAAGCAATGCAATGTGCAGGTAGTTTATACAAAAACGGGTCGATTTGGCTGCTACTGCGTAAAGTAGGACGGTAAAAGTTAACTGCGAAAGAGTTGGGAGTGCCTTGAGCCCCAGAAAAGATTGCATAGAATAAAACGAAAAAAAACACATCTTTCAACAATTCCATTCCTTCCGATATAGTTTTGCTAGGCAACATTATTATCATCAAGATATACGATGATACGATTATCCAATTCATGACTAATGTGGTTCATCAGTCGTTGAAATAGAGCTGGTGCGTTCGTGAGACCAAACGATATTCGTTCAGATTCGAACTGTCCCTCCGGTGTTAGGAAGGCTGTATATTTTTTTAGACGATTCTGCTACCGGAATCTGATAATAACCTGAAGCCAAGTCCAGTACCGAAAAATATTTTTTACTGGCCAGGCGTTGGAGACTGTATTCAATATTTGGAATGGAAAAACGGTCCTTAACAGTTTTTGCATTTAGGCTTCGGTAATCTACGCAGATTCTATCTTTACCGTTTTTCTTTTTAACGATGACAATTGATAATAGGCGATGCATAATCTGACGGAGCATGTCTTATAATACTCATTTCGAGGAAACTATTAATTAGCGCTCTGACATTTTCTCTTTGCGTCGCTGAAATTCTACAGGGATGGTAATTAACTGGATCGGTCTTATGCACGGTCTTTATATTTTCAAACGTATCCACCCCACGCCACACGGACACAGATTTACCAATCGGACCAGATATCCCACCGTAAACTGGAAGCAACTCTACCACATCACGCGGGGAAAAATTTACATATTGAGGATAATTGTGATAAACCTTACCTAGATTAGCTTCCCGTCGCTGAGTGCAATTGCCATCATCGTAGTATTGCGGATAATTCGGTTGCCATTGTTCGTATACAAATCTATGTACAAAGATGGTTGCCCACTGAGACCAATTGTAAGTTATTTGGGATCACCCCTGTACAATTTACCTAAATTTTTGTGTCTAATATTCTAAATGGTTTTGTTGGATAATTTTTCTTCGATCAAAAACGCGGAAGATTTTAGACATAAAATTCAAAATATAGTTCTACCTCAAAATTATATCTTAATATCTTTGGACGTTGAATCTTTGTTTACCAACGTAGACTCGTTGTTGGTATTAAATTTGGTAAAAACATTTTGGAATGAGATAAAATTAAAAACCAACACTAATTTAGATTTGAATAACTTTTGGAAGGATTAAAATTTGTTTTGAATCACACAGAATTTAGTTTTAACGGAAGATGTTTTAAACAAATTTTTGGCTCTCCAATGGGATCACCAGTCAGTCCAACAGTGGCTAACTTGTTGATGGAGTATATTGAGACTGAAGTGTTGAAAACATCTTCCGTTAAACCTATTTTCTTCTTTAGGTATGTAGCTGATATTTTTACGGCTATTCCAAATTCAGATGTTGATTATTTTCTCGAATTATTCAATAGTTGTACTCCGCGAATCAAATTTACTTGTGAAATTGAAAATGAAGGTCGTTTAGCTTTTCTTGATGTTTTGGTGATACGTAATGAAGATGAAAGTTTAAAATCGAACTGGTATCATAAAAAAAGTTGGTCGGGTCGATACCTAAATTATGAATCGTGGCTTCCATCTTCATACAAAAACAATATGGCGTTTTCATTGGCGGAAAAAGTTTTGAGATTGTCGGATGGAGAACTTCAATCTGACAATTTCAAAATTTTAACGAACGTATTGTTTTCAAATGGCTACCCAAAGAACGTTATTGCCAGAAATATTAGAAAGGCTATCGATAAAAATACCATTATTACCAACATATTTATGATTTCACAAAAACCTTTCGCCAATCACACAGCGCAATCTCAAACCATTCAGGACAAACTGGCCGCTCTTTATCTATAGCGGATGCGACAATTTTGGATAAGGAGAAGAATGTTATCTAAATGCTACCGAGCATTTTACGCCAATATCAAAATTTTCAAGTCTCCTCATATATCGCGCAAAATAAAATTGGACATCTACAAAGCGCTGATAAGACCAGTTGTCACCTTTGGTTGCGAGTCTTGGACACTAACAGCGCTAAACATCCAGAAAATCGCTTTAACTGAGTGTAAGATGATAAGAAGAATTCTCGGTCCCATTAAAGAGGGAGCCACGTACAGAATGCGAATGAATCACGAGATCAGAAATGATCTCGATAAAGTCGACATCATAGGATTCATAAAATCGTCAAGGCTGAGATGGCTTGGGCACGTACTACGTTCACAAAATCGGACCACTAAACAGGCCTTGGAGTCGGCACCAGCGAAAGTAGGACCTCGTGGGAGACCACCTACCCCCTGGCGTTCTCTTGTGGCGGATCGAAATATTTGGAGGAGCATCGTTGAGGCGGCCAAATCCCTTCATGAAATGTAGCGCCAGCGGAAGAAGAAGGAGAATGTTACTAAAAGGCTTATTTTGGAAAGTATACATATAAAAAAAAATCAAAATTCTCAAAATTTATTAAATATACAAGAAGTTTCCAAATTTTTGTTCAATTATTATGATAATATTATTTTAAATTGAACTTTCATGTAATCTTATTTCTAAATTTAAACTTTGTATTATATAAAATTTATTTTTGACCATAAACGTAGATACTTTAGACATTACTGTAAAATTTGAAAAAACGTAATGGAGAAAATTTTGTTTATACACAATTAATTTCCCCCTGAAGATGACCGAATATACCGTCGAAACGTAGGGGTATATACAAAATAAAAATAAGTTAAAAAACAAATAAATCGTTTTAATAAAATAATTTTAAACATTTTCTAAATTTATTTTCAGATTTGTAATGGAATACGGTAACGATGATCAGAATGAATGTCTATTAGAACCGGAACTCGTACCAACCAGCAAACGACCCAGCCATAAGACGAATTTACTTAAATTGCCCCGAAAATTAACATATAAAACCCGTATTGTAATAATGTTTATCGTAATAATTTGTATAAATGTTTTCTATCAGCAAATGGTTAGCAAAAAATTGTACACAGTACTTGCGGATGAAAAAGAGTGGCTTCAATTCAAAGGTAAATGCCTTTTTTTAATTTCATATTTCATAATATGTATACAAATTAATTAAATCTTATGTTTTGATAGAACTAAACGCTAGCCGAAATTTAAATGGAGTTCCAAATGGGTATCTAGTATTCAGTAGCGGTTGCCAAATTCCAGATTATAATCCATTTTCAAAACAGATGCTAAAGTATTTTAAGAAGTTACATTATGCGGAATGCCTGCCAAACAAAAAGCCAATAACTCGTTTGGTTCACAATCCGCATAATCAATCGGTGTACTTAATAATTGATGAAACTGCAAAAACGGAAATGTATGGTAACGAACCGATAGTTTGTTGTTACTCCGAAATAACGCGTGGCGGAATAAATGAAACAGCTGATTGGAAAATTAATATCTCTGACTGTAATATGTTTACTCAATCACTTCAACTGCCGCCTCATATTGAATACTTGTTAATAAAATGCCACAGGGAGGGGAAAAGTGTTCCGCTTTATGCGAATATTCATTTCGTGATAAGAAAACGGGCAGAGATTGAGGAACGAATACACCGGTTAGCTAAAAACGCATCAAAAAAACCGTTAAGTGTTCTACTGATAGGAATCGATAGTATTTCACGACTTAGTCTAATCCGATCTATGCCACAAACAAGAAAGTATTTGGCTAACAATCACTGGTTTGAACTGATGGGATACAATAAAGTAAGAATAGACATCTAAAAAAAACAAAAAATGATTAACATTAATGAAATAAAATTTATATCTGTCAAAATATTTGTAGATTGGCGATAATACGTTTCCAAATCTCATGGCCATTTTGACTGGATACAATTGTTCCACAGCATTTGCCAAATGTGATCCCGATGTATTTGCTAAACTTGACAATTGCCCGCTAATTTGGAAGGATTATCATGATAATGGTTATACGACAGCATATGCCGAAGATGACGCTAACACATCAACGTTTAATTATTTTTATTATGGATTTTTAAAACAACCAACCGATTACTATTTGCGGCCTATCCTGTTGGCGGCCGAATATAATTTACCTACCAAGAAAAAAAATGGTTTAACCTATTGCTTAGGTTATAAACATTATTCCGACTACATATTTGATTACGGTGTCGATTTTGCCCGCACTTTTCATAATCAACCCCATTTTGGATTGTTTTGGGCAAACACATTTAGCCACGACGATCTAAGTGGTCCATCGGCAATGGATTTAAAAATACACAACTACTTACTCGAACTAAATAAGACAGGTATCCTGGACGAAACCATGGTAATATTTTTTAGTGATCATGGTATGCGATTTAGTCCGATGCGTCAAACAGAAATTGGTTGGCTCGAAGAACGTCTACCATTTATGTTTGTATCGCTGCCAAAGTGGTTTCGAAGCGAAAATCCAGAATTTGTTCAAAGTTTAAATGTTAACCAAAATCGGCTAACGAATCCGTACGACATACATATGACATTAAAACATATAATTAAAATGTCGAATCCAGAATATGCAGCCGAAAACATTAATTATACAGCTGACGCCTGTAAAAAATGCCAAAGTATTTTTTACGATATACCCATAAATCGATCGTGCTCGGACGCTGACATTGAGCCACATTGGTGTACATGTATTAAATTCGAAACAATTGATTTGTTATCGAGTTTTATTCAAGATGGTGTTAAATATATAATCGATTATATGAATACCGTTATTTTGGAGCATTTTTTGGTCAAGTCGACCGCAAATGATACAGGTATACTCGAAACAGGAAAATCATGTGCAAAACTACAGCTGAAGGAAATTAAATCGGCGCGCAAAGGTACCATGGAACATTTTCATGTAATTGAAAATTATTTAATCACGTTTAAAACGACTCCAGGTAATGGCGTGTTCGAAGCAACATTAAGCTACATAAAGAGTGAGAATAAATTTAAGATAACCGGTTCAATTAGTCGACTAAATAAATACGGTGATCAAAGTAGCTGTGTTACAAATGTGAAAGCCAAAAAATATTGTTATTGCATCGATAATGATGTGTGATGCTATTAAAACGGAAAAATAAGAAACTGGTTATTTCCGAAAACAATACTAAATGAATAACATAGATCAAAGGTGTGCATTGAATCTGGCCAAAATTAAATTACCTACATTAAATTAATTGAAAGACATTGATAATCAATTTAAATTTTCTTGTAAGGAAGATATAGAAAATAAATCATTCAAAAAAGTATCGCATTCGAAAACAATTTCAGTAACTTTTATGGTATGTAATTTCGCAGCAGAAGATCTTGGCGGACATAAAATTTTCTCATATCGTAATATTGCCCCCTACATACCAACTTAAAACAGCAAAATGTTTTTTTCTCGTCTGAAAAAACAAAAATAAGTTTTTTTAAGTTGGTATGGTGGGGAAAGAAATTACCAAAAAGCTGAGAAAAGCTTATTTCCGTCTGTTGCGAAATTACCGTAAAAGTTACTGAAATTATTTTTCGAGTAGATATGCATTTCGCCATCAGTACGCAACCCGCAAGTGACAGTGCCTTAGAAACCAAAGTACATAAGTACAATAAACGATGATTAAAAATTATAATGCACTACAAATGCCTTACTTTAGTTATTTAAGATAATTATATTTATATTTATGTACAATAAAAATGAATTCTGAAATTTGAAAACTTAAAAAATATAGCAATGATTTTCGTTTGTTTTAATTGGTTTACTTGCATGTCTTTAAAAGGACCTACACACGATCCAATTTGGTCGGGCGGTTGATCGAATTTGATTGGAAATTGGTACGTGTGTATGC
This sequence comes from Tipula helvola, assembly GCA_963556165.1. Classification (NCBI taxonomy): domain Eukaryota; kingdom Metazoa; phylum Arthropoda; class Insecta; order Diptera; family Tipulidae; genus Tipula; species Tipula helvola. The sequence continues at coordinate 64,773,877 of OY744483.1, forward strand.
ACGTTGGTTGAAATAAATTAGTCGGATGTGTTGGATGAAAAATCCCATCCGACCAGCCAACCAACCAACCAAATTGGATCGTGTGTAGTGTTATCGGTCGACAATTTTCTAGCCTATAGTGAAATTTCAGATAGCTGAGCTAGCAACAAAAATAAAATAAATAATGTTGTTATTAATTTGAAAATAATCCTATGAAAAAACCTTACTCTTGACAGACTAGGTAGGGATTAGTTTCTGTTCAATCACAGAAGCAACAAAATCAAAACCAATAAGTCGCAGTTTTGGAGCACTCGCTCCACAGACAGCAAGGGTCAACACATGTAGAACACAAACTAAAAGAAGCTGTGTATTGTGTAAAAAAGGGCACGAATTAAAGGACTGTATTGATTTCCAACAACGGTCCAGATGTTAGAACGTTCCAAATTCATCGCTCAAAAGCGGCTTTGCAACATGTGATTAAAGGAGAACCACCCCCCTGTCCATATTCTATACGATGTTTAGTTTGTATGGGACGTTACAACACTTTATTGCACTCCAATAACTCACCGCAACGCACGATGCTCACCACGAAGATAGATGACCCTAAAAAAGTGAGACAACCATTCAGTTACAGATAACGAACGCTAACGAAGCTAATTAAACAACGAACGAAGAAAACATATATGGAAATAGGAGGTATAAACGAAAGCGAAATCACAACTGGCACAAAATCAGTCACCTTCCGTGTACAACCGCGATTTTCATCGAACTTGAACTTCTCCATGGAAATGGAGGCAGTAGAATTACCGAATATAACACGACCACTGCCTGACCAACATTTTGGCAGCAGAAGATGGCGTCATTTAAACAACTTGATGTGGGCCGATCCGAATTATAATCAACCAAACAAAATCGACATCTCATATAGGTGCCGATTATTATCCAAATATTGTGATGAACCAGGTTGTCAAAGGAAAACAAGGAGAACCAATTGCCCAACAAACAGAACTAGGATGGATTATTTTTGGTAATACCCTCAACAATAAACCTTCCAAGATCAAATTATTGGTTACCTTAACAGACATCGACCAGCAATTAAAGAAATTCCGGGAAGTAGAAGAGATGCAACCCAAGAAGCTGATGACAGAGGAAGAAACTATATGTGAAAACTATTATCATCAGAATTATTGTCGAGATACGGACGGTCGTTATACAGTACGAATTCTTTTTATCCAATATTTACCATCTCTTGGATCATCCAAACAAAGGGCCGTAGCAAGATTCATTAAATTGGAATGACGTTTTTCAGTGGCAAAGGAATTTTTCAAGCAGTATCAGGAGTGTATAGAAGAGTACTATAATAAAGGACATATGATTGAGAGTAAGGAATATAACGACAAAGAATATTATATTCCTCATCACGCAGTGCTCAAATCAACCAGTACCACAACAAAATTAAGGGTCGTATTTGACGCATCAGCCAAGACAAGCAACGATATCAGTTTGAATCAAATACAACTCGTGGGACCCAAGTTCCAAGAAGACATGATGTCAATTCTACTACGTTGGAGAAAATACAAAGTAGCATACACAGCGGACATAGAACAAATGTATCGACAAATAAGAATACATCCGGAGGATCAAAAATATCAGAAATAGCGGCAAGGATAATTAAGAAAGATTCCTACGTAGATGATTTATTATCAGGAAGTAACTATATAGAGGAAGCACAGACAGCACAAACCGAAATGATAAAATTGCTACAAACTTTTAGAAAAAGTGTTTAAATTTTGTTGTGGTTTCGAGAAGGTGATCATTTCACGAAGAATTTAAACACTTTAGCTATGGAAACCACGGCGGCTCCATACTACAAGAACTTGTAAACTTTTAGAAGGTGTAAATCCGGACTCGAGAGCCTTCGAGGCTATCATATTTCACAACAACGACGAATCAGAGTCAGTAAAAACACTGGGTTTAATTTGGAATCCAGGCACCGTTACGTTTGAATTTAAGGTGAATATCAACGTCAAAATTGGAGAAATGACCAAACGCAATTATCTGAGTCGTCAAAATTATTTGATCCACTAGGCTGGCTATCTACAATTAAGATAAAAGCCAAGGTGTTAATGCAAACGCTAAGGATCTCTGGCATGACTTGGGATTGGGACCAAAAACTGCCTAGAAACATCGAAAACACATGTCAGCAATATTATAAATCCCTCCCAAAGTTGGAGGAGATAAAAATTCCGAGGTGGATTAAATTCGATCAATCTCTACAAGGAGAATTGCATGGATTTTGTGATGCTTCCAGCTTTTTGGGTTCCAGCTGCCAATTTTTGATTTATTTTGTTTGTAATATTTTCGGTGATTAAATTAAATTAAATTTACTTTTATTATATTAATTGTAATGAGTATGTCATTAGAACTTAATATATTGTCTATAAAAAGCCGAAAATTCTTCATATTGTTACGTTTTTGTCTTATAAATCAAGGTTCGTATCACTGGATTGTGAATAAAACACAACACTTCAGTTTATCACAAAAATTACACCAAATCATTCCACCAAAAATTAATTTAACACAATTTGTTTACAATATTCACAAAATCATTTTTTATTCTTTTTGCACAAGTCTACTGTTCATTTATAACTTTTATTTTGCACTAAAACACTTTTTAAATCACTTTTAATTTACTTTTTAATCTTCACTTTATCGCTTACCAAAAACTAATGTTCTAATTCGTTCGTTCTTATATACTCAACCAAAACTTCTCGAAATTTCATGATTATTCCGGTAAGAACAGTTTAGAAACATTTAGAACAGTTTTTGTCATGGAAAATTCCATTTTAGTACAGTAGAACTTTGCGCTCACAATTAACTTACTCTACTCTATCCTAGGTGTCACCGTAACAATATTAATAATGCTACGATGGGCGATGGCACCTAGGGAAGAATAGAATAAGTTATTAATAGCACAATTTTACTGTACTACAATGGAATTTTCCATGATAAAACTGTCCTAAATGTGTCTAGACTATTCTTACGGGAAAATCATGAAATTTCAAAAAGTTTTGGTTTGAGTATATAAGGAGCGAACCAATTTGAATTAGAACATTTGTTTTTGGTAAGTTTATCGTGAAGATTAAAAAGGAAATTAAAAAGTATTTTAGTGCGAAATAAACGTTATAAGTGAACAGTTGAATTGTGCAAAAATAATAAAATGTGATTTTGTGAATTATTGTAAACAAATTGTGTTAAATTAATTGTTGGTGTTAATAAATAAAATCGTTTGTAGTAAATTGAATTGTTTTATTCACAATCCAGTGATACGAACCTTGATTGAAGGAAAAAACGTAACAATAATCAGACAAATTTTAATTTTCGTAGTAATATTTTCGCTATTAAATAACTTATTCTATTCTACCCTAGGTGTCACCGTAACACTACCCCTCACCTAAGCGTGTTCATCCCGAACAGGACCCATATCACCTCCTCTGTATTGGGCCAGCCGCTCTAAATGCACCACCTTCGGTTACCTCGATGTCGCTTCTGAATCCGATTAACCACGTCCTTCATCTTTGTGATAACAGTATAAGGTCCTTTCCATGTTGGTTGCATCCTCGGTGGTAATCCCTTCTTTCGTTGCGGGTTGTGAAGTCACACCAATTGATCTTCCTGGAAGCCTTGGTTATTTGCTCGTGTTATATCGAAAGTTCATCCGGTCAATTGACTTCCGTATTTCCCCGTACAAACTGATATATCTCATTAAATTCTTCGTTCACCTAGTCTACGTAATTCTGTCCACATAAAGCGACTGATGCAGCAGCCCCAAAGGTAATCGTAGATTATTTCCAAATATGGTTTTAGCTGGTGTCAGTGGTGTCCTGTATTGCTGATCGATATGCCATCAGAAATATCGCTATATGCCGACCCTAGTTGCGTTGGGTTTTCTCCACGACCTTTGCTAGATATTCCTTCTTTATGCCGATTGAACTTTGCTTTTACTTTTGGTATACAAAGTACACACAAGTCAATTTTTGTTTTCCATTTCGTTTTTTTTTTTTTGTTAATTTCACTAAAGACTACTACTTATTGGCACCCGCTACGATATGGATTGGCACCCCATAATTAGATCTTTTTTTTATTCGTATTGAGACGTCTCATGCTATTACTCTTACAAAATTTGTAATCCAAATTGTCCTATTTCTTATAGGTTCTGATAGAATATTAGGTTTGAGAAAAAATTTGATTCGTATTTTAATGCAAAAGTAAAACAATGAAGTTTATTAAACCAAATATATACCATTTTGATCGACCACATCTTCATTTTACCATTTGTGAATTAAAATCATAATCGTGTTACTCTAGTAATTTTTCCAGTTGTTAGCAGCAGAGGTTAGAGTCAATCGTTTCACTGGCCGGCAGCAGGTCATAGTGAATAATTATTTCCAATTCCACCACATATATAGCATCACTTTTCATATCAGTTCTCGCTTTGCCACCATTTGCAGAGCTTAATATTTCTTCGACCCAGTTCTTTTCTCTGCATTATTGTGCATGTGATCCATTTTCCATTGAGCCGTTTTAAAAATAGTTCGATTTCGTTCAATTTTAGCAATGATTCGCAGATAGAAATTCGATTCAAATTGTTCATTGTTAAATCAAGTGGCACCTAAAGTCCCAAATACAAGATTTTTGTTGTATTCAGCCTTCGTAAAATGGTTTAAAACTGTTTTGTGGTTGACGTTTAGTTCAAGAGCAATATCTAACCGCTAACGTATCTTGCTCAATTTGTTCATGGTTTCATCGACTTTTCAGCCTTTGGCCAACCAGAGCTAGTTGCATCATTGACGCCAAAATTTCCAGATTGAAAAAGCTTAAACCAGCCTTCCGCCACTTTGTCTATGAACATCACAAATTTGTGTAGCAGCCTGAGTCGCATTATACCATTTTTGATAATAAAACTTCAGAAGTGTCGATTTTTTTTTTTTGATTTTTTAGTGGTGACGAGTTCTGTGGTTTAGAGCTCAGGGTTAAAAGGGTAGACGATTATGACGTTAAGACTCCTAAGAGTCTAAGACTATCCTAGCTAATATTTCTTTGGGAAGAAGTTTTCTTAAGACTAAACATAATACTGGTATTCTGATCGTTGCAGTTTTAATTTTTTGGTTTGAAATTCTCCAAACGCCAATGTTTTCCTATTTTTCAGCTTTAATTTGTATTTTCCGTTATTTTCACTATTGAAAAATATATAAACAAACATATTTAAATGCTTTTATGCAGATATACACAATTTATGGTGGCACAGCGTCTCATGAACCAGAAGCAAGACCCGCAGATACCTGAAAAGCAAGGATACTAAATTATTAAAGATTTGTACGACCGCATGGAGAAATTCGTATACAATCCAGAAGAAAACACAACATTCGAGTTGTGGTATGCACGCTACGACTCGATTTTCACCCGAAGCTGCGGTATTATTGGCGGAAAGAGGGGTTGTTGCTACAGAAACTCAAGTCGCAAGATTACCAAAAGTTTGCCAACACTATTTTGCCACGTAAACCAATGGAGATTACATTGGAAGTTGCCGTCAAAGAGCTGACGGGCATTTATGGGCGGAAGGAATCGCTTTTTTCGCTGCAATATAATTGCCTATAAAGATCGCAAAAAGCGAGTGCGAAGACTAGAAAACGTATGCTGCGCGCATAACTTGAGGTGTGTTAAAATTTCACATCGCAGAATGTTCGGCGGAGGATTTCAAGGTTATGCTGTTCGTACAGCACTGTAAAAGCTGCTGTCAAAGCTAGATGCCCAATACACAGTAACACAGCAACCCACAAGACAAAAATTAACCTTGCAGGAGCTGGTAAACATCGCTGACTGCGATACAATCAAATCGGAAGTGCTGGAGATCCGTAGAAAGTCACAATGAAACCAGAGCAAACAGCAGAATCTAGGGCGTCCATCTGCGAAGTACCCCTGTCTCTTATGTGGTGATGTCCCTTTCCACCGAGATTGTCCATTTAAGAACCAGAAATGTCAAACATGCAAGACGTCTGGACACAAGAATGGATCCGTAGAGTTAAACTGCAGACACTTACATGGTCAGACTGGACGTCGCGAATGAACTGGTAAGATTTGGGGATGCCAGCCCTGAAACAGTGCGAAGAACAAGCAAGCAGCGGATCCGGCGATCGGCTGAATATAAAGGACGTTTCAAGACACAACTCAAGTTGTACGACCTGCAAACTATCGGATAGGTCTACGTTGCAAACTCAGATTTCAATCTTTTTGACAGCGATTGGATGGATCTGCTAAAGCTATTTGATCATCGGCAGTCTACAATAGTATTCTCGCTGAGGGTACAATATCTTGGCAAAGGAGGTCAAAGCGAAGTTCCCCTCTGTGTTTGGGGATACACTAGGGTTGTGTAACAAGATGAAAGTGTCACTTAAACTGAAACCGGAAGCGAAGCCGACGTTCGGCCGTCAGCGCCCAGTACCTTACCCAGCAAAGGTTGCAATTCTTAGAAGTGATTCAGCCGATTGATTATGCCCACATGACAGCGTCTATTGTTGCGGTCAGAAAAAAATGTAGGTACTCGCATGAAACTCGACTATTCGACAGGGCTCAACGACGCGCTTGAGCCGAACCAGTACCCACTGCCCACACCTGCTGACAATTTTGCGAAATTCACAGGTTGCACTGTCTTCAGTAATATTGACCTCTCGGATGCCTTCCTCCAGCAATGAAAACGCCAAGAAATTCATGGTGATCAATAAGCACGTCGGACTTTTTCAAGTCAATCGCTTGCAGCCCGGAGTGAAAACGGCACCCGGCATTTTCCAACAGCTCATAAATTATTTATCTAACTTAAAAAACATCTGGCAGCAGGTCTCGCATTGGCGCATTACGACCCAACGAAAAAATCATTGTCGCTGATGATGCCTCAAATACAGCAATGGGGGCGGTACTGCTGCACAAATTCGAAGATGGTTCCGTAAAGAACTATGCGCAGAACCAGCGAGAAGCCCTTGCACTAGTGTTCGCGCTTAAAAAGTTTGATCGTTGTATGGATCCAAAAAAGGAGTCCCTGTCTACTCTACCAATCGCCTACAACGATATGCTCTTACCGTACTCGCTTACGATTTTCATATCAAATACATCAGTACGAAGAGTTTCGCGTACGCTGATTTTAACTCAAGACTGTTTAACACGTAAACGAAGATGTCATCATTTTAACAATTCGCATTGAAACTCGCCCATGCAGATTGCTTTGTAATCGAATCAGTAAAATAGCGGCCTGTCAAGTTCAGTGTTCTAAAAAAAGTCGCTGATCTCATCAAACATGATTGGCCAGAAAAAAGAGCGAAGGAGCAGTGGAGTTTTCTCGCTCCGTACGTCGCTTTCGCTGGCAAAATTGTGTTTTTTATGGTGAACGGATTATAATACTATTTCAATTTCGTGGGGCTATTCTTGAAGAACGCCATTCGGGCCACCCAGGACGTCGTCATCCTAACGGTGAACCAAGATACTTTAATTCACTGTTAAATCGACGATTTGTTATGATAATAAAACACATTTCATTTATTTTTTGATTTTTTACTTTTTAAAATTTACCAACAATTTTTAAACAAATGTACTCATCTCATCATTATTCAAATAGAAACTTTTCTTTTTTACAATTACAAAAAAAAAAAAAAATAATATGTATGGACCTTTTGTGTAAAATTCAATTTTAGATTTTCGACAGTAATATAAATTTTAACTAGATTTTTAACAATTAAAAAAAAAAAAATAAAAATTTTCTTTTATTTTATTTAGTCTCTCAAAATATAAATTTTCTTTTTATTTACAAACTAATAACAAACTTAAAATTATAGTTTTCCAGTTCAATAATAAATTATTTATATATAATTTGTTTTGTAAATGATTTTTAACAATATTGTGTTTAATTGTAATAAATTGGTATTTACATTTATTTGTAAAACTTGTTTTTACATTTGTATTTTAATTTTAATAATATTTTGCAATGGACAAAACTAAAGATAAACGAACACTATTTATTACATAAATGCTAATTAATAAACCGTGAAGATCTCACCAGGATATACCGTTTTGATGGTTAGTTAAAAATTTATAGGATCTATTAAAAATAATTACGATGTAAACCCGATTCATTCAGATTAGGTATCTGAATTAAACTACAGACGTAAACAAGTTTACTAACTTAACTGAAAAACTATTGTTTTGTTTATTTATATGTATATGTATATGTACTACACAAAATATTAATAATTTCAAAATTTGTAGTTTTAATATTTACATTATATATTTATTATTCTCTGAATCTCATTAAAAAAACTTTTAGTAAAACTTAAGTTGATTAGAATCATAATAAAAGATATAATCTATCTCTGTACAAATATGACATGTTAATAAAAAAAAATAAAAATTAAGGGTTTCATTGCACTATTATAAATTTATTAACTGGACCGCGCGCGCAAAAATTATAAAAAATTAATAATAAAAATAATAAAAAATAGTACATAACAATAAAAATTTTATTTGACAAAAAATTAAATATATGATTAAAAAAAGGCACATAATGATTTTTAATACTAAATATAACATAATAATTAGGCATTGGTGGTGTATAGGCAATTCTTTTTTTATTTTATTTAGGTTTTACTTTTAACTTACTTCTCCGTTTGTTTGGAAGACAAAATAATTATTTTGTTAATTAATTATAAAAAAAAATATTATTAAATTGATTTGATGTTTTGTTTAAATAGTTTACCAATTAAAAAAGCATTCGCAGCAATAATATGAAATACATTTTTAATTGTATAAATAAAGCCAATAACATTATTACATTATTAAATATCAATAAATAGTTAGGTATTTAAAAAAAAAAAACAAAAAAAGTTAAGAATAAATAATTTCAATCATACAGAGCAAATATAATTATGTATCGACGGCAAAACCAACAAAAATGTTTATACAAGGCATCAAACACTTCAGCTGTAAAGATGTACGCTAAGGCGTAGTATTAGTAATAATGTGTATAAAATAAATCAGAGTGATGGGCTAAATCGATCTTTTCTCTTAAAATTGCAACAACAACATAGAGGACATTTCTTTGATAGGATCTGTGTAAAGAACGAACAAGACGTTAAACATTTATACGAACGTATAAACATTTTTGTTGGTTTCGATCGATGGCGAAGACAACAAATTACAAATCTAATACTTTTTCGGACCAAAGCATATTTATTGTGCGTTTGTTTGTGTAACGATTTATTTTTGAAAACAATAAATTATGTATATGTATGATTTGATCGATTTTAATTAAAATTAAAAAATTAATAATAATCTTCGGTTTGTGAAAAACTATATATGAAAATATTTTAACAATGAAATTACGACATTAAAAAGATGTTTTAATATAATTATATTTCTATATTATCTCTAACTAATTTACACGTCGTCCGATATCATATTCGTATGACCATCGCTGTCCGCACTGACTGTGTCAGATGGGTTAGTTGCGGCTCTAGATTGTTCTAACTCCTTTTGATGTTCCCGTTCCTCTTCTTGTGCCTTATTTGTCGCTTCTAATGCGCGAATACGATTCTCATGCTTAACTATTATAGCTTTCAGTTTACGGAATTCATCTGTAATATCTTTTTCCTACAAAACAAAAAAAAATTATTAACCATTATATTAAAAAAATATTTAGTGGTCAAATTTCTTACACTTAACCCTCCGTAATTTGCATGTGGCTCCGCATCACTCGTATTGTTATTATTGTTGGAAGCATTTGATGCTATTGACATATTATTGGCGGCGGATGATTTTGATCCTCCCTTTGGTGGCATTTTGTCCAGCAAATTTGATTTTTTATTTAATGTTAATTGTTTCCCTTGTGATTGTGATACGTAACCGCCCTGTGTCAAAAGAACACGATCCTTTTAAAGCAATTTTATGTTTGGTTTTTAAGAATTAGCTAAGTTATACTATTACTAAATTTTTTCATTTGTTTTTTTCGAGTTTTTCTCGCGTGCCTACTTTGTAAATATGTGATGATAAACACCTTTGTTTGGAATAAACGTGACCCACTAGCAATTTGCCCTTAAAATCTATCTTGATATCATTAAATTGGTATGATCAGAATTGTGTCGTTTAAGACAAAATATTTTAAAAATTATGATTTCAGGAAATATGACTACCCGATTAATTAGATTTCTATTAACACGAAATCGTAACCAGAGAAGGTACATTACACAATGCGGAATATGCAATTTTGAAGAAATTTGAATTTTCGATTATCATTCTATTAATGTATATATTCGCCTTTTAAACCAAAGTATCTCACATTCGGTGAAAATTTTAAAAATAGAGCCAAAGCGGGTCAACAACTTTATGTTTTGATCCTGTTTGGTTTTATATTTAAATACAATATTTTACATTTTTTTAGTAACTTCGTTTCAAAAATTTTCATATTTTGCATGTTGGCAGTATGGGTCCCATAACAGGTTGCAATAGTTATTATGATAAATTAACCCAAAAGGCCTTATGCAAAAAACAATTGATCTGGTTTTGATTAGTAATACCATAGACATTCATACTAGATTTCTCATTTCATTATAACTAAAGGAAAAAAACAAAACTTCTGATAATTCCAATGTTATCGTTGTGTTGTGTATTTTATAAGGCAATGATTTTAGAATGCGTTGCACATATAATACGTATATGCAATACACCGATAATATTTGAATGGAAAATTTTTATTTTTTTTTTTGTGTTTTTAGTCAAATGAGAAATCTATTATGAATGTCTATGGTAATACTTTCATTACAGTCAATAAACACCAAGTTCCTTTGCAGTTTAGCTTAGAAATAAATAAATATTTACCCATTTGGCTTATATGAAAATTATAGCGCCTCTTGAGGCACTTAAAGGATGAATATGACTAAAAGTTGTATGCCATCGTGAAAATGATAGAACCCAAAGGTGGTATTCCTGTCAAAAATACTGCATCTACATTTTCTGAAAAAGCGGTCGGTTGCAATTTCAATCCAATCACGTGCAATATAATTTTTTAACGTTTACACTGTAAGATTCCCATGCAGCAAAATATTATACAACAAATATTGCATGCAAATATTGCATAGTTTTGTAAAGGAAAAATATATTTTTAATTTTGTTAACTGTAAGAAAGTGAAACAATTTTGTTATTCTGGTTTTGGTAACATGGACTATCTTCTAGGATTTGTGTATCTATTGACATTCATTTGATCTATGGTTGAAGGTTTTTATCCATTTGTCTGCTAACAGCATTGATCTCTTTTCAATGAGTCGCAATTTGTGATACCTTCACACTGCACGAATATTATGGGGCGTTATACGATAACACGCAGTACCCGAAACCACTATCTATTTTATTAAGTTGTAAAAAAGTGATATCCTCGCTCTGTGCACGAAATTATGGGCCTTGTACGTAATTACGCAGTACCCGGGACCACCATCTTAATAAAGATGTTGACTGTATGAGATATATAATGCGACACAATAAGTAGCTTGTGACGGTGTTTAGTGGAGTTACCTCTTGAAGGGATGTTACCTCTTGAATAGCCCTATTGATACTTTTCAGAGTTTATCAAATATTACGAACAAACCTTTTAATAATACATGTAAAAACATCTACACCATCGATTTAGTGAGCGTAGCTGCGAATGTGTTGGTGGTTTGTTAATTCAGAAATACTTCTTACTTAACAAAACTTTAGGGAAGAATTAAATTGACAATATGTTAAACAAATTTCTGCATAAGAACGTTTCAAAATTTTCCGTAAGCTTACTCAAAATGCTCACAAAAAGCAAAATGAATTCATTAATGCAAGCAATCTAAATAGGTTAAAGTGAATTTTTGACGCAACTTACACTACTTATGACACGAGTCTCTATCTCTGGTTTGACTGAAGAGCAGCACTGAAGTGCTGCTTACACAGTCAAAAAAATATTTGTCTACTGACGTAAACGGATCACTCATTTGAGTCAACATAAAGAGTTTCGCTTCCTAAAATGCATGGCATATGGTGCTAGTATTCCACGACTTAATAGTCGAAATATTAACGAATCACATTTATAAATTGAATGGGTGCAAGTTTATACACTAATCACATGGAAAAATATGACAGACACGCTTTAAAACAAAATTATGAATACTGATTAATTTAAAGCTTAAAAGCAATTAAGTGCAAAATTGTAGCACAAGAGCATAATAAAAATTAAAACTAAAAAATGTATTTGTTTGTAACTACTGATAAAAATTTTAGATAATTTAAATACCAATAACCAGTCACCGTTTACCCCAATCTAAATGTGGATTTAAAATTTTGATTTAATATTTAATAGTTATTTATTATAAATAATCCCAAAACCAGCAACCAAAAAAAGCAAATGCAAAAATATTATGGTAGCATTTTTCAACTAGAAATAGGCAAAAAAATCTCACTTTTAATGATACTAAAACTGGATCCACATCTGCTCCTGCCAACCATTCCTCTGCCGTTTGTGCTGGATCATCAGAAAGTGTATCCGGATACAAATCTTCTTGAAATAGTTCCGATTTACGAGGCACAGTCATTGATACAACTTGGCAAAAACCGTTATTACTAAGTCGATAGAATTTTGCAATTTCGCATGTATTTACATCACAGCCACGTTTTGGCATCATACCAATACCACGCTGTGCATCATTTGTTTGAAACATATTTATGTAATGTACAAAAGGCTGTTCTGGAGTTATCTTGAATTGTAAATAAATTTGTTATTAACATTTCAAATATAATAAATAAATATTACAGATTTGGACTTATACTTACTTCAAAGTACCGAATAACTGAATCACCTTTCCCGCACAAAAATACTAAATTTGTGTCCGGATCATATAGAGGAAATAATACACCATTCGATGTATCCATTTCAACCATACAAATTGGTTCATCTAGTGCATCCGGTGCCCGCAGCGAATATTGTCGCTCTGACGATCGATTAAATCCAGTTGTAAAAATTAAACCATGTCGTAAAAATATAGCACGCGTTGCTTTTGATCCCTCGTGACTTAATGCCTCACTTTCGATCTCACCCGTTCGTGGATCAATTATACGAATTTTTTTATCTTTACACGTAGTAACTAATTTTGAACCATCCCAATTCCAAGATGCACTATACACGACATCAGGATGTGAATCAATATGCACTAAAACTTCACCTGTGCCAACATTCCAAATAACAATTTGATTATCAGAACCAGCTGTTAATAGTACATTCAATGCAGACGGATGCCATAGGACCAGCCCAACCCGTCGTTGATGGTATAATAAATCGACAACGGGTTCGGTTATGGTACGTGATAATCCACCATCTGGAATTTGCCATACTTTTACCACACAATCTTCAGATCCCGATGCAATTACATTATCATTATGTGGACACCATGCTATATCGAGCACGGGACCTTTGTGACCGCCGACTAGAGGATGATCTGCTGGTATTCTACCAACCTAGAAAAATAGATAGAAAAAAAACGTAAATGATTAATAAATTAACAAAACTAGTAATTACTTTTATACATATCAATATTAATTGCTAAAAATAAAAAAAATGTATTAACGGTGATTTAATTTAGCGTGTAAAACTTAATTTTTTTTTATATGCATGTTGTTGTTCTACTAACTGATATATCCACTTTACTTGTTTCTCTTTATGAGTTTGTTGCATAGAAAATCGTCTAGAAAATCCGTAATCAATTTTTTTTACTATCGTTTTATTAATATATTAGCATTCAAACGATAATTAGTAATTAAAAGAAATTGAAAGTAACGAGAAGAAATACGAATAAAACCGTGTATGTGTGTAGACACAACAATAAACAACAATAATTATTTTTAAGGTTAAATTACAACTATTATTTAAAAATTTAGAATTTGACTGACTTGATGGAACCATGAATTTACGTTTCTTTGTGCGAATGATAAAAAGAAAAATTAAAAAGTAAATTTACTATTTTGTCTGTTGCAAGGTTTTTTTGGATTAGGTCAAAAAAATTAGTTTTTTGCGCAAATAACAAAAGTACACAAACAATAAACTATTGTTTTTGTTATTATTTGTAGGATTCGTATTATTTATTTAGGTAGTTATTTCGATTGTTTCGAATAATTTTGCTAATTTTCTAAACACTATTACAAATCTTAATGATAAAGACATATGATTTTGTTGTTTTTTATTCGTCACAAAAGTATAATTATGTGTAAGTATAAAAAATAAATTAGAATTTGCTCTGAAAAAATCGCGCCTACGTACATACACTGCTCGCTAAAAACTGTGTTAAAAATAAAATTGTGCCTCATAAATTATTCGAGTGGAAGGTGATTTTATAATTAACGATATTTGCAAAATATGAATGCCAAAAACTATTACTCGTATAAGGACGTCCAAATTTGCAAGTCTACGTTATATACAAAATAGGAAAGTATTAAAATTAAAGAATCGTTAAATTTCGAACAAAACTTTAGATACAAAAATCCAATTACGAATAAAAACAGTTCAATTTACTGTAATATTTAACAGAATAAGACCTACGCAATAAAAAACCAATTACCCAAAAAAATATCCGAATTGTTAGACTTTGTTTTGAATATTACTTTGAGACTGTTATTGATAAAATTATGCAGAAATTGGATAAACTTCATTTTTAGAGTTCAATCGCTTTTAAATCTGAAACATATTGTTCAACTTTAATATGCCAAAAATTCGATTTTTAACGAACCACTCGATTATTAAATATAAAAAGTAAAATATTCGAAGACTGAAATCTTCTTTTATAACCCTAAATGAGCACTACTCAAACTGGGAGCCGTGGAGCGGTTGCGAAATAATTTCGTTTTTCTAATCGTCAATTTTAAAAAAATATTCTTAAATTGTATCTTACAAGTTTATATAAAAACAGTGTTTATAGCAAAATAAAAATTTGTTTCTAGAGAAGGCATCTAATACGTTCATCACAAATGAAAGAAAATGCACGTGATTTAAAACGGGTTACCACTACATATCTAGCAAACCAAATCTGGTAAATCAATTTCTCTAAAATAAAATTCCGAGGTACAAAAATCAGGAACACATTTTTCTGTAAAATAAAACTCCGAAAAACAAAATTTTGATTCGATAAAATCTCGTAAAGTTATAAAATTGAAACGCCCAAAATCTTGAATTACTACGTTTTTTTGTGATAAAGGTTACAATCCGCACGCAGATTTATTCAATCATCAATAAAAATCGTTATAAATTTGCCTTGGCAGAAACAAGCCTAACAGAGAACAGGAAACAGAATAAATTACACGAGCAATGCTAAGACCGAAGTAGAAAATTTGGTCTTGACTATGTTAAAAAGAAGAAAACACTTTACAGAAGTTAGGTAATTAAAATTAAGAAAATCGTAAGTTGTTTAAGGGTTTTAAGGGAAATTACCTCTAACTTCTTCGTTTATATAATGCAATATTATAAAATATTTTGTTTTGTAAATAAATTAAAATAAATTTTATATCACTGGCCTAACATCTTTCTTGCTCCGTTTTATACAAAAGGAAAAACCATAAAATAACATTTCATAAAACCTCGAAAGCCAGAACCTCGGAGAAAAGCCTCGACACATTAACATCTAATATGGTATTAATGTGTCGAGGCTTTTTCCCCGAGGCTCTGACTTTTATTTTTTTATTTTCGAGATGTCGTAAAACTCGAAATTGGTTCTTTCGAAATTTTTAAAACCAATTCTCGATATTTTGTCCCGAAAAGAGAATCGTGAACTATCTTCAATATACACAAAATATCTCAAATATCTTGAATAATTTGAAAAATTTCGAGAATTCCTCGAAAATTTTGAACTTAAAATAATCTCAAAAGTCTAGAAAATGTCAGCTTGCACATCAATGCCTGGCCTTCACAGGAAAACGTGACACATTTGTGTTTCCCATACTAAAATTGAGAGCTCCGCAAAGTCGCTTAGAATTGGTTCTCTGTGCGGAAGGATGACAAGAAAATATTATAGACCTTTGGTTATCGTATTTTAGCTAATAGTGGTTTAGACAAAAGTTTAATGAGGTCTCCTGGCATTTTACTTTCTGTTTCTCGAGATCTTTTTTGGAATTTTTATTTTTGAGAAATCGAGGGGTTCCTAATCCTCAACTCTTCTCGAAAAACCAAAATTTTACAATATTAATCTCAAAAGGACTCGATTTATATAAAGTAGGTCGATATTATTATAACTCAAATCCAAATTATTCTCGAATAATCTATTAGAAACTCGAATATGTACTTGACATAATATCGAAAATCTCGAACAACTTCGAATAATTGTGAAAATATCAAAAAACCTAGAATATTATAGTAAACTTGTTTAATCTTGAAAATTTTTGAAGAATCTGTAGGAAATGTGAACACTATAAAACTTTAAAAAATATCGAAAATCTCTAATAATTATAAAAATGATCTCGAGTAATGAGATCTCAAATTACAACGAAAACACTATGAAAACCGACCCAATCAGCGAAATAATCTCGCAAAAATCAAATGATATCAAAATTATTGTCTTTTTTTAATTACAATGAAAATATGTCGTCTGCAATCGTCCAGAAAGTAGGCATTTTCAGTTCGACAGTAGTTCTTTACGAACACGTCTTTAGAAAAGTTGTTAAGGTTTTAAATATTTTGATCGCCTTATCAAGAATTTTTCGAATTTAAATCCAGAAATTAATTTTGCTGCCGTTGCATTTGCTCCAATGTGATTTTCCTTTTGAATCTCTACGTGTGGTTTAAAAATGTTTTAATTAACTATGTATAGTTAGTGATAATTTCAACATTTAAATTTGCATTGAAAAGAAGGTAATCCAGATTTATAGCAAACATAAGAAATCTACCAAGATTGCTGTTATCTTCCATTAAAAATCGTGACCGACCACCAAATCAAGGTTCACAATGGGATTCCAATTAACTTCAAGTAGACGAATCAAAACCAAACTTTTCGAACCAGAAAAACCGGATTCAAAAGAGGTTTACCAATTTTTCTTAGAATTTGCGTCACACGGAGTTCGATTGGCCGATTTTGCTAAAGCACAGGCGATTATGATATTGAATGTAGGTTTGGGCTTTGGGGAAGAAAAACCCAGTTGGCTACGTGTAAATTGCGACGTAACCATAGTAAAAGTGTTCTCAGCGCTCCTTTCGTGTGCGTTCTCAGGGTCAGTTTGATAATTCGCACGGTGCGGTGCAGTGTACATTTTTTTCTTTATTTCGCTAATAGAAATTAAATCAAAGGAGACAAGGAAATCAGTATGCACTGCACCGTACCGTGCGAATTATCAAACATGCCCTCAGTCTACATCAGAGAGGGTGTTCACACCTGTTTACACAAAAGAAATAGCCCAGTTTCATCCAAATGATCCATATTCCAGAACTTCATCTAAACATCATTTTAAAATCACATTCCCAGCGTACATGTCGAATTTTGTCATATCTGGTAAAGAAATAGACAAGTTCTCTACATGGCCGTTTCCAGAAATTCATCTAAAAATTGTTTGAGAATCCCATTTCCACTGCATAGCTCTGGAATTTTTTCATTAATCAGTCAAGAAATTGCCAAGTTCCAACGTACATGTCCAACTTCATCATAATCGGTTAAAATAAAGCCAAATTCAATTGTAATTGGCCATATTCCATAACTTCATCTAGAAATCATTTTAGAATCCCAATTTCATCGCGCAAGTCGAATTGGTATACATAATCGTCAAGAAGAATTGCAAAAAATATCGTGACACGGCCTTGAAATTTTTCTCTCAATGCGGCCAAAGAAATTCACTTCAAAAATTCAAAAAAATTATACAAATAGAGAAACTGTACCACAACTTTATTTAACGTGTTAAATAGAAAATTAACGCTCACTCTCTAGACAGCCCTTTTTTGTTGTTTCCCTCGTGTAGACAGGAAATTTAATGTCTGAGCACTTCATTACTACATCGTCTGAAGGCACCGTAAAATATGTCCAATACATATTTTTGTGGTAAAATTTATAACATGTTTGATACTTGCTGCCGCGTTTCTGTAATGACGAATTATTTCAACAGAATGCTATTTTCAATAAAGAAAATTTCCTATTCGGCCTCATAGGGAAGTAAAGCAGTAATGCTACAATTCAAATTACAAACGCAAACTAATTTATTTACACAACAAAAAATATTGACACAACACAATCATTCCACAATTAACACCACACGAATATTCCACAATAATAAAAATCATTTAAATTTATTTAAAACGCGATAATATTATTTAAATTACCGCTTTATAACTCGCACTGCTTATCTTCACTCTATCGCGTGCAACTAACTAAGCATCGATCAACGTAAAATTCCTGAATTTATATACCAACATAATTGTTCAAAAATAGCCTAGATTCGCCGAAATGTTGAACTTGAGTATTTAAAAAAGTTTAACCATGAGACTTTCAGAAGAAACCGTAACAGTATGTTATGATTGAAAAGGCTTGGATCAATTTATTCATGTTTAATCAGATTTATTTCATAAATTACATTTACAGGTTTTAAAACTTCAATAGGGAAATTTGCCCAACCTTCACCTAAATCAAAAATTCTTAAATAGCAAAATATTTCAAAATACCAGAATTTTGTTTCTTTTGTTTTATTTTTCAATATAACCAATCAAATAACGAAAAAAATTGATTTGCCTTGATTGGTTCAGGAGCTTAGAAATAAAAATCTAGGGTAAACCAACCGACCGCTTGGATCAGGTATGACAGTGGGTTCAGTTAGTGTTAGTCGGATGCCAGTATGGAAAAAATTAAATATTATGCCGTGTTTAAAATTAACTAATATTTAAAGTAAAGCCGAGCTAGACGCTTTTTACGAGAACCCTTCATCAGGTTTGCCTGATGAAAATATTGACATCAACTAACACAAGCAACTGTCAAACTACAACCGAGAGTCCAAAATTGCTGAAATTTTCAAAGGTATATTAAAAAAGCATATACAAATATACAATAAACAGCATGTAGAGGCTCTAAGCGTTTCAGGGTACTCCCGCACAGATCGTGGTAGACGATATCCAAACAATGAAAACATAAAAACTACGGAATTAGTAGTACCCAGCAGCAGCGCTAGCTATAGTAGTACTTATTCATTATACTTATTATAGCTTCTCCTAATTATACAACTATTCATAAATCCCTGCGTCATTATAAGAAGAAGTCTTTGGTAAACTATTTACATTTTAAAATAAAGACACGACGTGACCATATCTGACACAATTAATGGTTAAAATAAGAGATTAATGCCGAAATAATAATGGATTGTGAATTGTGATATCCAATTAAGGTTGATACAGTGTGAATTCAATTATAGTGAAGAATTTTAATGGAACAAAAAAAAATTGAATTCAATTGACTTTATGTAAAGTATTAACCACTTTGATGTGACAGAGGCTAGAGAGCCACATTAATAAAATCATTATAATGATTATCAAGACTCTTAAATGAGGTTGACAAAATAAGTTTTACATATAAATAGCTACAATAATATTATTTCGTTTATTTGTCACTATCATTAAATTGAAAATTTACGTGGGAAATTTACGGTGGACCAAGATAACCAAAATAAATATTCTGCAACTAATACTACTATAAAACCGAAATTTATTATCGACAATTTGTTGATTACGAAATATAAAAAGCTATAATTAAAATGTACATAATACGTATATATGTACACTCCCGAGCAACTGAATCGATTAGACCATCAAAACGCATATTTTTTTAAAATGGCTGGATCGATTTTCGAAAAACAACCTTCTTTTGACAGCCTAGTATTTTATCTTTTCAAGGATACCTTTATCATTAAAATCCATACAGTACTTTTCAAATTAAAGAAGTCTTAGCAAAATGCGAGGTTTCGGTGAAAACAATTGGCGTGATGCAATCTCCTGTATAATGCCACGTTGACCGATATTTGTCGTCACTTATGAGTCAGACGTTGACCTGAACAAATCTCTACCAGTTTAATTCATTGTTTCCTTAAAATCATGGACCACTCCAGAAAAATCCGCACAAATTGTTGCTTTATTGCAAGAAGGACGCAATAAACAAGAAGTCGCTCGTCAGCTTAACATGAGCCAATCTGCTGTCTTAAGAGTATTCAGAAGGTTTCAGGAAACTGGTACCTTCAATCGAAGACCACAAACCAGCCGGTTTCGGTGTACATCAGAGAGGGACGATCGATTTATCGTCCTAACTTCACTGCGAAATCGCTATCTCACGGGCGTCGATGTGCAGCAGGAGCTAAGACAAGTTCGAGATGTAGCTGTTAGTCAATGGACAGTAAGAAGACGCTTAAAGGAAGCCAACCTCACTCCAAGACGGCCCGCTAGAGGCCCAAAATTGACAACACGCCACCGCAAACAGCGACTCGAATTTGCTCGCGAACACATCAATTGGAACATCGAGCAATGGACGTCCGTTCTATTTACTGACGAGTGCAGAATATGTCTCCATGGTAGTGATATGAGAGACCGGGTCTACCGGCGTCCAGGAGAGCGATTTTCGCAGTGCTGTTTTGCTGAAACAGTTTCATACGGCGGCGGTTCGTGTATGGTGTGGGCTGGCATATCGTTTGAGGGAAAAACAGATCTTGTTTTCGTACCTGGTGGAGGCCGTGAAGGAGGTCTGACCGCTGAACGATATATCGAGGGCATTCTCTTATTCTCTTGGATCATGTAGTGCCCTATGCAGGATATATAGGAGAAGATTTCATATTGATGCATGACAATGTCCGGTGTCACACAGCTCGAACCACTCGACAGTTCTTGGATGAGGTCGGACTCGAGACGATGAGGTGGCCAGCACTCAGTCCAAACATGAATCCAATTGAGCATTTATGGGACGAACTAAAGCGGAGGGTCCGAGCTAGAAATCCGGTACCATCTAACATCAGTGACCTGAAGATTGCGTTAGAGGAGGAGTGGGGTGCGATCCCCCAAGTATTTGTCAAAACCTTAATAAAGTCAATGGGGAACCGCATGCGAACCGTTGTAGACGCAAGAGGGGCCATACTTATTATTAACCAATAAAATTATTTTTGTTTTGCTTGAGTTTTTTGTTGTTATTTAATTTTAAACACCCCCAATATTTTTTGCTTAATCATCAATTTTGGTTGCGTTTTCATTCAAAATTCATTACAAAAAAAGTACTAAACCAATTTTCAGAAAAAATAGTGTCATTTTAAAGCAAAAATATCAGGCTTTCAAAAAAATAATGTCTTATGAAAATCGGTTTGACCGTTCTAACAAAAATCGCCCTTATTTGAGCGCTTAAGGTTTTAGTCGGTTCAGTTGCTCGGGAGTGTAGTTAGCCCTTGCACAGCACGGTAGACTAAGGTTGTTAAATTAATCGGACCGTTTCTTCTTATACATTATTTCAGCATTACTACGCGCCAATGTACTGCTCTGCCAGTGATTTAATAATGAATTTTTAAGAGCTTGATAGAGAGCCATTTATAAATTGATAATATCCGTCTTAGAACATCAATAGAACAAATATATTGAGACTTGAAACTTTCTGAACAACCTCTTACTTTATTTCAGTGACAACCCTTCTTCAATTATATTTTAGAGCTCTTAAACCCTAATTTATGTTTTTGGTAAATTTATTCTTCAGAAATTTGGACAGATTAATTATTGATGTATTCACAGATTATCTATAGACAAACACATTTTCATACACAGACTATCTATTAACCTAATATTTTAATTGAGCGTAGGAAAAAAATCGTTTTGTAACCTCGCTTATACATTCATGATTGCAAACCTAATTAAAATCCATAAGGTCATTGTTAAGATTATTTTCTTCTAATTCGGTTTGATTACATGAAGTACTATTGCCTTAATAGACGCAATGAAATGTGATAAGGTAACAGTGTCTTTTTAGTCGGGACTGTATAATTGTAACTATTTAAGGTTGATTTATACTATCCTTTCAGCGCAGCGCAGTATCGTTCAGTATCATACACCGAGTATTTATACTATACGCGCGTTTCAGCTCATACATTTGGTTCGTATTTTCTCGCTGAATGTTTAGGGGAAAAATATTTCAATGTAGGAACATCTTATTTGGCGAGTAGATCTACTTATACATATGTGTGAATGCTTGACTATTTTTTATCAAAATTTAAACAATTTTAACTTATAAACCTTTATAAATATCTTAAAAAAAGTAAAACCTCGTTTTGATATAAATCATATTTCATTCATCATACATTACATGCTAACAACCGAACTGAGTGTTCAGTGTAGAGATGTAGACTAAATAATTTCTGAAAGAAAATACATAAATACATTAATAATATAATACAAAACATGAAGAGACACAAAAAAAAATGTAATCGTTTTGATTCGCATTTCCCAGTTGTACTTTGCGTGATCAATCGAGAAATTTTGTTTGAGATGGCACGTTAAAAACATGAAACAGAAGTATAAAGCAAAACAAATGAAATGTTCGGCTTTTTAAATGTGTTTTTCATGGGAGTAAATTACAATGATCGCAGTTTGTTCGTTCTTTTTTTACGAAATATGGGGACATGTGATCATCACGGTGAGGTACAAGATATCATCACCGTGATTGATCATTGATCGCTCTTGGAGCACTCAGTCGTACAACAGGGTTGTTCGGAGCAGTTTCGCTTCCGCGCGTTTCCTACAAACATTCTTTTTTACAATGTCTGTAGGATTCGGAACGATAAGGAAAGGAAACGAAACGATAGTATAAATACTCTTATAGTAAAAACATGTAACAATGTTTTTTTTGTAGGAAACGAAACGATACTGCGCTGCGCTGAAAGGATAGTATAAATCAACCTTTAATTCGTAATTCAAGATACGTTTGTCTGAGTCGTCGTGTTGGCTATTAAATCTGCTCTTGTTATTAATTACTACTAAGCAAACACACAGAGCGATGACTAACGATTGGAAAAGTGCAGAAGTTTAGTTATCCGTCAATGTCCAACTTTCACAACCATACATGACATCTGGTTTGACAACCCAACATCCTGCATAGCATCAGCATGTCGGTATTTGCAGATATTTGAACTTTAGTAGTGGACGTAGAGGATACTAAGTACGGCTGACAGCGGCAAGATGCTCCTTGATGATTCCCCTACACTCTTATCAAGAGTGACATGAGGTCCCATTTAATTGAATACCAATGGAAGCTGAAAATTGTACTAGCGAATCAACTAGCTCCTTCACTCCGTTTGCCGTGCAGTCCAATCAAGCGTATAGGCAAGAACCTGAGGGACTGTTGGTGTAAGATGGTCTCCTGAGATGCTTCACTTTTACGGAAAATGTATTCCAACAAAAGATTAAATAGCATCGTCGACAGAGATGATGGCTCATCTCTTGCCGAACACCAGAGCTAATTGCAAAAAATCTCGATAGTTTGTTCTTAAATTTTAAAACAAAAATGTGACTGCATCACAAACAATTAAAATCTCTACTAAATTCGCTGTTTTAATGACTTTTAAAAATATGGATTAAGGAACTCAATTCCGAACTGTAACTGCAACTAAAAGTTGTAGTTGCCTCTGTCTATGTAATAGCTGTATAATTGAAAACATAGCACTGAAGTTGGTTAGCTTAGTCATTGCTGTTTAAATGACATAAGTTTCAGTCATTTACAAGTTGTCGTTCAGTGTGTATCATATTTTTAAGAGATGGATATCGAAGGCGCCTGCTGCCTTCCTTAGATGTGGTAGCCGTTTCTCATGCTCCCTGAATTTAAGAGTGTCAATGTTATTCTGTTTTAAACTGGAAAAAATGCTGCAAAGCTACGGAAATGATTAACCCCTTAAGGACCAGGCCCGAGATATCTTGGGACATACTATATGGTCCAAAAAGACCGTACCCGAGATAACTCGGGCGGCCACATATTGTACATTCCATTATGTATTTGCCTAAACTAAATTGTGAAAACAATATGTATCATTTTTTATTTATTTTTTATTTATTTGAAACTAGATAAAAATCCATCTTAAACTCAAAAAGAACTTGGAAAACTGTTGTTATTCAAGTAGCAATTTCAAATCGATAGCATGCAATGGGAAAGATCAACAAGGAAGGAAAATGGGTTCCTCATGAGCTAACCGAAGAGAAGAAAAATCGCAGAGTCAACATTTGTTGAAATTTGCTTTCTCGCTACAAAAAAAAAAAGAATTTTTTGCACAAAATCAATACTGGAGATGAAAAAGGGATTCTATACGATAGTCCTATCCGAAGAAAAGCATGGTTTGATACAGGCCAGCCATCTCCTTGAACTTAGTCAAACTGTCACGGCTTAACGTTATCAAGCTCAACTGAAGAAATTGGCTGATGCATTAGAGGAAAAAGACCATTCACGAGCTAAGGAACGCGATCTGTCATGTCAGCAAAAGCAACCCAGGAAGTGATCTTCGACTTGGGCTGAAAAGTTCTCCTACGTGTGGCGTATTCTCCAGACTTGGTCTCTTCCGATTACTGTTTGTTTAGATCGATCGATGCAGTCCTATTAGTTTCTATCTCGAGAGAATTCAACAATTACCCGATATATGGCAAAGGACCATAGATAGTACGATGAATATTTTGATTATTAATTTTTGTAACAAGTATGTTTTTAATAGAGACATATTTGACCAAAAAACGCTATGTTTCCACTTATACACCCAATAAAACAGTAAATTGTGTGCTTTGCAAAGGAGAGCTACATCGCCATAGTTCCCGCACAAAGGTAGGATATAACGTGGTGACTTTCTATTCGTCCATTATATGGCATTATATGGCCGTACTAATCGAATAAATTCGAAAAGACGTATTGTAAGTACATATATGTAAAGATTTTATATAAGACAAATTATGTACTCATTATCTCACCATTGTCGGTCGCAATTTCATGTCGTATTTCGGATCTACCTATTTTATTGTCAATATAAGTGCGTTCGAATTTTGCCAGCTCTAGCAGTAGAATTACTAATTTGTGAGGTCTTGGTCAGGTATATGCATAGATTTCACCAGATCATTCAAATTACCGTAAAATGAGTCTTTAGGCTATAGCTTATAGGCGCGTGAACACAAATTAAAGTAAATACTTAATCAACATTGTCGACTGCTTTGAAATCCAAAACAGCCTTTTAAATTAAATTTGAAACACAAGAAAAAATCAACCAAGATTGCCAAGTTCAGCTCCACTTAAAGCAACGTTTAGCAACGCATGGTTTTCACTTTTAGGCCATCGAGTTACTTGGAGAGCAAGGAGTTACAAGTTTCCAACTGACACACATATTTTTCTTAATAACAACACATTCCACGTTCCGATCTTAAATCTCTTACGCTGGGAATTAGCGGAGGTATTCAGTGGTTGGGGTTTCAACAACATCTTTGAAGCGATTTTACGATTAATGTGACTACAACCGACCGCAGGGGCCGGATGAGAGTTCATTTATTACCTCCTCCACTATGAGGAGGGTATTATTTTTCGGGAAATTCGAGGGGCAGTCGTATCCTATTGAATAAATAATCTACGCTTTTCAATTTGAAAATTTTTCGGAACAATTTTTATTAGTACACAAATATTGTCACTAAAAATTAGCAATTCTGTTGAAATAAGCTATGACATGTAATACCTAGTAGTTTAAGGACAGACACATGATATACAACCAAAATTAATATCAATGACAATTTTCTTTAATTTGTATTGTATTATTATTTGTTGTGACATTTTGAAATAGTCATTTCACCAAAATCGGCTTTAGTACTCAAAATTATATTATCAGTTTATAGCAGTCAAAATTTTAGTACAAAGTAACAAAAAAAATGTCATTTGTCATTTGATTCTTTTATCTTACAGATCGATATCAAATCGTCAAATTGAATGAGAATCTCTAGGCATATTTTATTTGCCAAATTCAAAATTGGTATTCATTTCGGAATCGCGTCCCTGCTAATACTATTGGATTTTTGAAAACCAAGTACACAATGGGTATTCACGAATACCAAATGGTATTAGATACAAGCAATTTTTTTGCAAATGGTCAAATAAAATGCGCCTTCTGAACCAGTTCGTCTGATTTATGACATTCGACAAGGATTTATTTTGGGCTCTATATTATTCTTTATAGGGGATTGCTACTTGCAACAGAAGCAAGCGAATTAGCGAAATCTAAAGCCAAAGTTTATAACTTGTAATAAACGTGTGTTACATAGACTTACGTCTTCTAACATAATGATCCATGACATCAGATTGAAATTGTAAACAATGTTCGGGACCTAGCCTTTATCTTAAATAGGCAGCTTAATTGGGTTATTTCGCTTATACTCCGTTTACATTAGTATAGTAGAGTAAGTGTTAATCTCGAAAAAATCACACCCTAATTATTGGGAAGTTGCTGAATTATGCAAGGTATTTAATTATCTTTAAACTTCTTCCAAAATTCGACAAATTGTTTTTCCAAAAGGTCGATTATGTAGATAAGATTTCACAATACGCATAAAATCAAACTAGAATTTAGGTTTTTTGCGTTTTTAAAGTATAATGGAGACTACTAAGTAAGGGGCGTGGTGTAGCTTCCCAGTTTGCCCGTTTTTAGATACCGCGTTCGATTCTTGCACGTATAAGGATATCATTAATCAAATGATGAAAGTTTGACAGTTATCTAATTTTATTTTCATTTTTGATCCTATCTATTACTCACGTCGAATTATTGTGACATTCATTATTCATTGAAATGACTGTCGTCAACCCAACACAGAGTTTGTCGTTATTTATTTAAATTAAAGTTTAAAGAGCGTTGATCGTACAATTAAAAATGATAAGGAAGGTTCCACTTATCAATGAAACGGGTTTTATTTTTTTATTAGCAATAAGTCTAGCTCATAACCAGGGGATTTTTTTAAGCTTAAGTTGTTATTAATTTCATCGTTTAGCTCTTGTAGTGGTACAGGTCTTATGTTTAGGTTATCCACTTTATTTACTGGAATTATATTTTCTTCAGCTGTTTGCCTTGGAAGGGGTTGAAATGTGTCTTCAAGATAGGCTGCAAGCAATGCAGCCATTTCTTTGGCAGTTTTAGTCCAAGTTCCATCGTCTTTAGGCTTTTTAAGAAGTTTTTCTCTCAACAGACCTCCCAGTTCTACTGGATAGATGATGATTTCCCGTTTGGTCACGAGTAGGAGGAGTACTCTGCCACTCTGCTGACAGTATATTGTTGTTAAGCAGCTCTAATTGAACATCAAGGTGGGCCGGAGTTTTAATTGGTAATTGTAATTCAGTATTGTCTTCGACTAGGTTCCGGAAGAGATCCCAGTTTGTTTCTGTTATTTGTTAACCTTGCAGAAAACCCAGGACCTGCTCCGACTTGTCGGGATGCGGGTTGGCACAGGAACCAGGTGAAACTGACTGCATGTGTGGATCAGAGATCTCTTCTGCTCTACAAGAAGGCAGTGGAAAGACTAGGCGAGGTATGGCCCGGAGCCAGCCTTGCTGTTAAAGCTAGAGATGAAATCCCCTGTAGGCCAAGAGCCAGGGTGTGGACTCCTTCGGAGCCTAGCGATCCAAAGGTGATACTCCAGTTGTTGCAGGTTGGCAACCCAGATTTGCCAACGCACAACTGGAAAGTTGCTAAGCTCGAGGAGCCACGGGCCGACTACAGGTCGGCCGTCATAATTCTAAACAGAGAGTCACTGACTGCGCTGGAAAAAACAAATGGTATGGTAAGCTATGGTTTCAGTGCAGTCACACTCAAAATCTACAAGAAGGATGCGGACAAGCCGGATGCTCCGGAATCTGAAGAAGCTGCAGGAAGCTCATCTGGGCTCCTCCAAGAGGGGAACAGCCTGGTGGAAACCATCTCTACAGATACGGAGTTGACAATGTCCTTGGAGTCATTAAGAAGAATCTCAGAGGACTTCACATCATCAGGGGAGGACTCTGATGATACATTGGTAGGGAAGGAAGTCTAAGAATGGTGACGTTCTTGCAGATTAACCTACACCACTCAAAGGCAGCATCAGCTGCTCTACTTTTAAAAATTGGAAAGGAAGGGACGGATATTGTCTTGATCCAAGAACCTTGGGTTGCTGGTGACCGGGTACTTGGACTCAAGACACCCTGTTATAGATTAATGCACACGGAACAAGAAGGTAGGGTTCGGTCGTGCATTCTCGTTAAAAATAATATAAATTGTTTTCTGCTATCGAATTTCAGCAATGAAGATGTGGCAGCGGTCAGCATTGAGGTCAATAAACGAAGCCTCTGGCTAATATCAGCCTACCTAGCCTATGATGCAGTGAACATTCCACCAGTCATTCTGGGTGAGGCAATTTTGGAGGCTCAGAAGCGCAAGGTTGGAGTCATCCTGGGGAGTGATGTAAATTCTCATCACACAATCTGGGGAAGTACGGACACAAATGAACGAGGTGAGTTACTCCTTGATTACATTCTAAGTACTAACCTTCATATATGTAACATAGGCAATAAGCCGACTTTTATAACTAGAAATAGACAGGAGGTATTGGATATTACACTCGTCTCAAACTTCTTGACGACTAGTCTATTAAATTGGAAAGTGTCGGAAGACCACTCTTTTTCTGATCACTGTTATCTTCAATTTGAAATGAGCTTGGTCTTTCCGAACAGCCCTCTCTACAGGAACAGGAGGAAAACCGACTGGGATATTTTCAGAACTATTCTGGGAAATTCACTACCAGTGCAGGTGCCTGAACCTCCAAAAACTACGGTAGAACTCGATGGCTTAGTGGACGAACTGTCCAGCGCTTTTAATGAAGCGGTACTAGGCTCTTGTCCTCTTAGTAGGCCTAGGGGCAAATCTCGGCCACCTTGGTGGTCAAAGGAGATTCAACAAATACGTCAACGGTGCAAGAGACTCTTCAAAACAGCAAGGAAAACAAAAGCCGCTGTAGACTGGGACTCCTATAAGGAAGTCCTCAAAATTTACAAATATCAGCTAAGAAGCGCAAAGAACAGATCTTGAAGACTATACTGTGGTAAAATTCAGGAGACATCAGAGATGTCCAGGCTTCGCAAGGTACTATCTACTAGCCCTTCCATCCCAAGCTTCCTTCAAAGGCCGGATGGAGCATGGACCACAAATAGTATGGAATCGCTGGAACTACTATTGGAAACTCACTTCCCTGGTTGTTCCGAATCTGCACCTACTATATCAGAAGGTAAAAGGGCTAGTAGCCTCGCAGGCCAAATTATTAGCAGAAGAAAGATTCTGTGGGCGATAAGCAGTTTTAAACCATACAAGTCGCCAGGACCTGATGGTATTATCCCTGCGGATATACAAAAAACTACTGATCTAACCATTCCCTGGTTAGAGGTAATTTTTAGAGGCAGCCTAGAACTATGTCACATTCCCAGTAAATGGACGGAAGTGAAGGTTGTCTTCATACCTAAGGCGGGAAAACGCTCACATTGCAGTCCCAAAGACCTTAGACCGATCAGCTTGTCTTCTTTCCTTTTCAAAATACTGGAAAGACAAATAGAAGCTCATATTAGAGGCACGATTATGCCGGAAAAGCTGTCCAAATCTCAACATGCTTATTGCAAGGGGAGATCTGTAGAAACTGCTCTTCATTCTCTCACATATTTTATTGAAAAATCTTTCGAATATGGAGACTACGCGATGGTAACCTTTTTGGACATTGAGGGAGCCTTTAACAACGTGCTAACAGGGGCTATAACTCGGGCACTTTCGAATCTAGGAGTGGAAGATTCTCTTAAGGACTGGATAGATCAGATGCTAAGAGGCAGAATCATAAATGCCAGTCTGGGGAAATCCTCCGCCAGAAGATTTGCAAGCAGAGGCACGCCGCAGGGTGGCGTACTGTCCCCCCTTCTCTGGAACTTGGTCATAAATGATCTATTGCTGAGGCTGGAGGATACTGGCTTCAAGGTGGTTGCCTATGCGGATGATGTCGCTATTGGCGTTCGGGGAAAATATCCCGGGACACTTAGCGAGCTTATTCAAAATGCTCTGGGCATTCTTTCACTATGGACCAATGGTTGTGGGCTAAATGTGAACCCACAGAAAACCGAATTGGTTCTCTTCTCTAGGAAATATAAAATTCCTCATGTCGATCCTCCTACTTTAAATGGTTTCAACTTGGCTTTTACAGGTGAAGCAAAGTTCTTGGGTCTCGTCTTAGACAGTAAATTAAACTGGAAACCGAATATTACGGAAAGGGTAAAGAAAGCTACGGTAGCGCTATACTCCTGCAAAAATGCAATTGGGAAAGGTTGGGGGCTGGATCCCCACATGGTCCTTTGGCTATACACAGCAGTAGTTAGACCCATTCTTCTGTATGGGGTAACAGTTTGGTGGCCTGCTCTGGACAAAACTGTCAACCTAAAGTTGTTGACAAAAGTTCAGAGAACAATCTCTCTGTGGATCAGTGGTGCAATGAGGAGCACATCCACTCAGGCACTGGAGACTCTGCTATTTCTAACTCCTCTAGATATCATGGGAAAACAGTGGGCAGCTAGCACTGCCATACGACTGAAATCCACCTTAATGTGGACCTGCAATAACACAGGGCACTCATCTATACTTTGTAACAAAGGGCTTCCCAAGACCACCGACTATACTGTCCCGTCACTATCTTTTGATAGAAAGTTCCGGACTATTATACCATCTAGAGAGGACTGGATGATGGATACAGTTTTGGAACCAGGAGTTTTGAACTTCTTCACTGATGGTTCAAAACGGGATAGAGGAGTAGGGGCTGGGGTGTTCTGCGAGGAACTCATGTTAAACCTCTCCTTTCGTCTCCCTGACTACTGCAGCATTTTTCAAGCTGAGGTAACTGCGATAAAGGAAGTAGCGGACTGGTTGAGGTATAATGTAATATCGACTAGAGATATTCGCATATATACGGACAGTCAGGCAGCCATTAAAGCGCTTCAATCACACCTTCTCACGTCGAAAGTAGTCCAGAGCTGTCTCTCATCTCTTAACGAGATGACAGATCAGTTCAACATCCATATCATATGGGTGCCAGGACATTTCGTTAGTACGGGGAACATGAAAGCCGATGAACTGGCTCGACGTGGTACAACGGACCACATTTCAAACAGCAAAAAGGATATTGAAATTCCTCTTGCGGTATGTAAACTGCTGCTTCAGGAGGAAGCCAGTAAGTTGACGAATGACAGATGGTCAAATAGTACCTCATGCGTAATAACTCGGCAAATCTGGCCAAAGTTGAACTTGGCGAGATCCAAACAGCTGATCTCACTTCAGCGGAGTCAGATCAGTGTGGTTGTTGGAGTGATTACGGGGCACTGTCTCATAGGCAGACATGCAAGTAGACTTGGTTTCTTCTCACATGACTACTGTCGTAGTTGCGAGGACGAAGAGGAGGAAGAGACAGTACTTCATCTTCTTTGCACCTGTCCTCGTCTGGCACGAAACAGACTGAATTTTCTAGGGGCACACCTTTTCAACGACCTGGCGGAGCTCAGCGAGAAGGACGTCAGGAGTATCCAGCGCTTCATAGCAAGCTCAAAGTGGTTTCAATGAGTTGGAGGAAAAATTTTTAATTTGTGGTATGGCTACGGACCTTTTTGTGTCTATGCCTGGTCCTGGTGGACCGCCACCCAAACCTAACCTAACCTAACCTAGGAAAATTTTCTTTTGGAATAGTGGTATCACTGAGTGTCATAAAGACAGGCGTGTGGTCTAACAAAATTTCTTCACTGTTTTCGAGTAATACGTACTTTACAGATATTCCTTTTGTTACAAAGAAATCTATCAAATCTGGTATCTTATTTGTATCCGCTGGCCAATATGTTGGTTTAACTCCAGACAGGAACTCGCAGTTTAAAGCCCGACCAGCTGTAAATAGCTCCTTACACTTATGGGTTCCTTGATCCCCAATATGTATTTTTAGTATTAAAATTGCCTGTCCAAAAAGTGCAACAACACCAGAAATCATTGAGCAAGTGTATAATATTGTTTGTGAAGATCCAAGTTTGACTAAACGAAAAATTTCTAATATCATAGGCATCTCGGACGAACGAGTACTTCATATTTTAAATGAAGAATTACGTATGAAAAAGCTGCTTGGAAAACTGGTGCCACATCCTTTAACAATTCAACAAAAACTGAATCGAAAACAAATGTGAAGCGTAATTTGAAGCGTTTTAAGCAGAATAAAACCCATCGTATTCACCAGATTTGGCTCCCAGCGATTGCTATCTCTTCAGAAACCTGAAACAATTCCTTCGTGGAAAGCGTTTTTCATCGAATGAAGAAGCTATTGCAACCGTGGAACAGTATTTTGCAGAGCTTCCGAAAAATGATTACAGAGATGGTATAAAATTATTGGGCTTAGTGTTTAGAAAAGCTGGCTCGAATGACAGTCCCAAATATAAATACTATAATATGCGTATCATAAAATCTTGTGAACATTATTTAGCGTCTATACGCCTTTAAAATTAAAATCTAAATTTATCTAAATTTGCCGTGTTAAACGATGTTAACCTGTTTCACTTCTCTCTGATCTATTTTTACTTAATTCAACGTCACTTTTCTCAATTTCGATATTTCGAAGTAAAAAAAAAAAATATCAGTAATAATAATCAAATAAAAATTCTTATAAATTACCAAATTTGGCCGGCCAAATATTTAAAATATAAACGTGGTATAAGCGCAAATTCATTCAAGGTACTCGTATAAACAAATTAAGAAAAAAATTATATTTACACTTGCTCATTTTAATAATTTAAATATAAATTAAACAATACTGATCACAAAAAATACCTACAAGTTTTTTTCAACTTTGATAAACAAAAGAATTGATTGTTATATTCGTATTATGTACGTTCATTTTCATTATTTCTAAATAGAGAATGGAAATTAAAATTATAATAAGACGACATATTATCGTATATCGTAGAGCTAAGAAAAAAAAAATATTTTCGTACTAATCGGATTTAAGAAAGCAAGTAAATACAAAAAAAAAAAAATTATGAAGTTTTTGGCAATTTTCCATTTGATATTTTATTATAATTATTTTTCGGTTTTTTATTTTTATTTTTTTCATTTGATTTTCGATGTAAAAATAGATTTTGGAAAACGAAAAATAGGTCAGTACATCATTACACGAAAATATAAATTTAATACCGTCGCTAATTTTTGCACACACACACACATACACATTCTCACAAAATTTTGTTTTCGGATAATTCGAAAGTAGGTACATAATTAACTATTTTACAATGAACATCCACGCATCCTTGACATTGACACCTCCAGCGCTGAATACAAACGCAAAGACATTCACGCTCACGTATAAATATAAATCTTTCAACATATTTTAGATAACACAACGTCACGGCGTTTTAATTCATGACCTATTTCAAACTAAAATCTATAAATCTTTCTGATATTTTTATCAACACTTTTACTACTCTCACCGAAATGTAAAAAACTATTTTTAACATTTTTTTTTTTTATTACGAAAGCATAACATGTATTTATATGTGTTATGTGATTATTTTTATGATTTGAAACCTATACAAATATAAATGAAAGAATGATGTTGTGACATTGGTTAAAATAGTCTAGTCCTCAAAAAAAAAAAAAAAAAAGTTTGATCAATGGATTTAATAGTGAGACTTGTACATAAATTATGTTTACAGCAGAATCAATTGTAAAAATGTATTTTGGTTTAAATTTTCTGTTATGATTTTTCGCAAATTAGAAAATATTACAAATTCTTCAACTCAATGAGTGTCAAGTCAATCATCAAATCACCTATACATCTACTCTTGTAGATTCCAAGCACGCATTAGAAAGTAAAGCAGGAATGTGTATTTTCTCTTCTACTGCACCACAGAGCACTGGACACAATACCAAATGGTATTTAAAAAAGGCCGAAATGGTATATTAACAAACAAATATGCCGGCATGCAGCAGAAAATATAGAACCTAGCATATGAAGTCGATCCAAAAAACCTCAGAATGACAAAGATCTTTAGAATACTTAGGCCCGATTGTATGAACGATGATAAATGATTAATTCTGATTTAGCGTAGTTTGCCTTGTATATGAAACAAGGCAAACTACGCTAAATCAGAGAATTAATCATTTATCATCGTTCATACAATCGGGCCTTAATGTCCACGCTGACAAGAAATATGATGTGAGGTTTGGTTATGAAACATTCAATGAGGTGTAAAATTAAACCCGGTTATTCGTGAACAAATGCCAAAGACAAATAATTAAGTGGTTCCAGGCAAACATCATCACAATCGAACACCTTCTGTGGTAAACGAGACAAATAGGCAGAAATAAGAAAGCGCAATTGGAACCTAAATACATATCAAATGTCAAGTAATTTTATTGTTTTTCATGGGAGACTAAAAAAAAACGAAAAATTAAGAGAAATTTTAGAATGCACTCATTTTTCATTAAATTTCTTCACTTTTAATTTTTTCATTTTAAAAGGATCTCTAAAAGGCCTTGCTGACAAGATATCAAGATTAACCTTAACCACTAACTAAACACGCGCGCTGTGTAAAACTTTAGAATGGTGATCGATGGGGTTTACGCTATCCCATAGAATATAGAAGAATGCTTTTACAGAGCGTATTTTTAATCTTAAATTATTCCTAATATATTGTGTGAATTCCTACTTACTAATGAATATGACTAATGTAAGCTAAAGAAGCTCGAGTAACTTAACAAAACCTTCTTCTTTTTCCCATTGCTCTTCCTAAGTATAAGGGTGATCATATTGATTGGAGTGATGTAAAAACAATAAATCCGGATTTTGAGTAACTGCTTCCACAGTGAAGTGTTAAAACTTGTTCTATTCTGAAATTTATGCAAACGGAATAACTAGTTATTCAAATGTAAAATGGTTAATTTTTTAAAAATAAACATAAACTGTATTTAAAAAACTATTTTGCTTCACTGATTTACTGATGGAGTTCAAAGACTTTAAGCATTTTTATTTCTCTTGGTCATTAAGAGAATTTGCTCTTGAACTCTATAATTCTTCTGTGAAATGTTGCTTCAATTTCACTAGTCTTGTCTTGTGCAGCCGACATTTGATAAACTCCAAACTTAATAAATAAAATATTTCTTCCCCTTGAAATGATCGCAATTCTCGACGAATTGTAATGCCATAATAACTTAGCAAAAGTGAGATATTGTATCAGCTGTACCAGTTTTAATCATCGTGAAAATAATCATTGGCAGTTTTCGACTTTAACATTTATCTTAACCCCTTGAGAATGCGGGTTCAGATATGACCCCAATTATTTTTTTCAAATTACTACACAATGATTAATAAATTCGATTCAAACAAACTTTATTCATCTTGTGAAAGATGTCACCTGTGTAGCAGTGTATATATTTTGACGTTATAATAAACCGTTATTTTTATTTCGTTCGTTCAAAGTGTGCTATTCTAGTGGCTGTGTAATTTAAACATAATTAATATTTCCTCCTTATTGTCAAAAGTGAAAATCGAAAAACAATTAGTGATTAGTTTGTTCATTTTGTGTACCAACTATATTCCGGTAATTTTAAAAAAAAAATTTTGAAGATGGCATCGCGGCAGAAACGTTTGTGTCCAACAAAGGATAGAGAGGAAATTCTTCAGATTCTTAACGCAGATAGTAGCGATATGAAGACAATATTCCACAAATGGATGAGGAAGACTTAGTGTTTTTAAAAAATGACATAGACGACATTGAAGCCGGCAGCGATATAGTAGCAGCAGTGATAGTCAGAAGCCAAATAACCGAATCTTCAGAGTTTAGTGACGCCGTTAATGTACCAACTTTTAGATGGAGCTCCAACTCTTCCAATTGATTTCGACACCTGTAATGAAATGGTCTATTCTAAAGTTTTAATAGACTATAGTGAAGATGAGACACCATTATCGATACTTGAAAAAGTAACTGACATGTGTAATCTAGTGAACTTTATGCTCAACAGAAGGCCTTAACTTTTCTGTTGAACTGTGCGAATTGAGGGCCTTTTTGGAATTAATTCTGTTATGAGCTATCATCCTCTACCTCAGATATGTGACTATTGGTCATCAGAGACAGATTTAGGTGTAGCATTTGTCGCTAATATAATGACCAGAGATCGTTCTTTTAAATTCGACAAAACTTACATTTCTCCAATAACAAGGAATTTGATGCTGCAAAACAAAGAGGGGACCACGATAGGGGATATAAAGTTAGACCTTTAATTGATCATTTTAATAATATGGCTTATCAAACTGCATATTCCCCGTCTCAACAACAGTCAATTGACGAGCATATGATTAAGTTCACCGGTCAAAATCGATTAAACTTTTATTTCATTCGATTTCTATTGCAGGATCTTAAACAGAAACAAATAAACCATTACCACCTAGTAAAAGACGCACTTCAAATGTGATTAAAAAGCAGGAACTATTAATATCCAGCGCACAACAGCACAAGCGAGGAAAATCCAGATGAAGATTAATGTCGGTCATCATGGCTTCAACTTTAAAAGATGACGAAAATTCAACAATGTATAGCCGAAAAGTTGATTTCTGAAATATTTTTTTATAGAAAATTGGAGCAGCTTACGTTTCAGTCAACGATAACACTTACTATAACAATAACCTCACCATCTTCTTCTAGTTCATTAAAAAGTTTTCGATACTCTCATACTCCTGGCCTGCTAGTAAATCATCCCTGCTAGTAATCATTCTTATTTTGACGTGATAAGGTCAGACCTCAGAGCCGCAAGTTCGGAAAGTAAGTGACACGAAATGTTGCCCTTGGTCGAGGGCAATTACTCATCAACCATAAGCATTACCTTTAATTTAAATACTATATGGTTGCTTAGGTTGGTTCTTAGGCTCATGCTTCACGTATGATTTTATCGCAATGACGTCATCAGCCAGCAATGAAAACCGGGCCACGAACCTCCGATGTCGAGCGATTAAAATGCTTGAACCACTGTAGCGAGAGAATGGTTCATCCGATCGGAGCAATTCTGGTGTCAATTTTTGCGTAAACAAACAGTGGTGGTTAATTTATTTTAAATTAAAATAAATTATTATCACATAAATTTTAATTAAAATTACAAACTACAAAATAGCGATTTACAGTACTGCTTGAGAGCACTATAGCGATAGAACGCCTCATCTGATCGGATAAAAATTGTTCAGCAAACAATAGTAATATAATAACTTACTTATATAGTAATAACTTACTTATATTCTATAAATTTTCTTTTTCTTTACAGATAGTCAAGTCCTAGAAAACGACGATACATCTGAAGACAACAATGACAATGATGAAAGTACTGATGATGATGATAGCAGTGACGATGACGATAACCTTGACGATGCATTATTTTATTGTGACACGATTATTGAATAATCTTCCACACTGTTCTAACTCTTCTATTCTCTCCCAGACTTAAATTGGTCTGGCTCCTAATTAAACAACTGAATTTCTGTCTGGCAAATTGATATTATATTCTTTGATTACAGAAATAAATCATATTAAAGTTTCAGCTACACTTTAGTAGCAATATGAATTTATAGGTGCCAGACAGTTTTGTCGTTGCTAACATCGCGCGTTATAGGATTTTACGGGGGCAATCGATTAGTGACCTTAAGTTTAACCGTGAAATCTGTTTTCAACGTTATTTGAAGGTTAACTCTTATTTTTTCATAGGAACTCTAATTTTTGACAGAGCGATTTTTTTTTTTTTTTTTAAAGAGCGTAAAATTGTACGTTCAGATAGGTATTTAAGGCATTTTTTGAATGACTTTCAGCGGTCATTTTAAGGTTAAATTACGAAATGGTATGAAATAACTAGCAGATGATGAATTTTAATGGAGAATGACACTGGTGACTGGTGTCCTTGACAGAGCGTATCGAAATCTTAATTCTCAAAATTTTATTTTTATCAAAATCTTACTTTCTTGAAATCATGATTCTCCTTCATCAAAAGGGGGCGGTCCGAATTAAAATTTGAAAACCAGGCTTTTGAAAACAGGCCTATGTTTAAATTTGTGGCTGCAATGAATAGTGCATATAATAAATTACCAAGTAAACTCAAAAATAGTAATATTAGCTCCTATAAAAAATCACTAAATCAACTGTTATATAATGAATTTTGTATAGAATATGATCGAACTTACTGAGCTGCTTTCTAATCGTAGGGGATCGTGCGGCAAATAAATGTTTTCATCTTTTAATATTAACTTGTTGTTGCTAATCCTTAAGAAATTTAACCTGAATTTATGTATTGCCTAGAGGCACCCGTCTTCAACGACCTGATGGAACTCAGCAGAATGGACGTCAGGAGTATCCAGCGCTTTGTAGCAAGTTCAAAGTGGTTTGTGGAAATGAGTTGGAGGAAAACTTTTAAATTGTGTACGGCTAGGGACCCTTTTGTGTCTATGCCTGGTCCTAGTGGACCGCCACCCAAACCTAACCTAACCTATGTATTTTAATAAGAACTTTTATTGCATTGTTGCTGCGCTGTGTTGTGTTATTGTCATATTTGTTATTAAGTTTAATTAGGAATATTATTTATGATTATTTTTGATTCTTAACGTAATATCTTTTTGCTATTTTATTGCTTTATTTTATTGTATTATATGCAAATTGTATTTTCCATGTGACTTTTATTTGTTTTGGAAAATAATAAATAAATAAAAAATATAATTGTATGAATTACCTATTCTTGTGCTTTGTGCACAGCTGAAAATAATAAAAACCATCTATTGTGTTTATTTAATTAAACTTCTTATACAGGGTGATTGGGTTTGGGATGCTGACCCGTCAAGGGGTGATTCCTTGGCTTATTCTGAGAAAAAAATCGTATGTGGAGGGGGGGTCCATTTTTGATATCCTTCGAGATACAGGGTGTTTAAAAAATTTGGTTCAGAAAAAGTCAGAAATCGTATGTGGAGGGGGGGTCCATTTTTGATATCCTTCGAGATACAGGGTGTTTAAAAAATTTGGTTCAGAAAAAAAGTACACTCAAATATTAAACTGTAACTTCCAAAATACTTATCGGAGGGCAACCAAGTTAGTCTTATTTGACTGGTAATTGTATAGGCTCTTATTAAGATTAAGGTGGTTATCTTACATCTGTATCCGTTTGAGAGCTATGATGTTTAAAAGTAAATTTTTATTTTTTTTTAATTCACCAGGACCTCCCCTACAATCCCCCAATACAAAATTTGAGCCTAGGAGTTATAAAAGGTGCTCAAATTGCCCTCCTTTTGATTGAATATCGGCTAATATTCGTTTCAGTATACCTTTGGTTATTTCATTTCTTGGTAATTCTTTCCTTATCTAGTGTGCTGCTGTGTGAATTCGTTGTATGAGTTCTACTTTTGTTTCAATTTTTTGGAGTATACAAGCACCTTCATTGTTCCCCATACATAAAAATCCAATACCGTACGATCGGCCAATGAATTGGACCATTTCTTCCAATCCATTTATTTGGATAATTTTGATTTAACCAATGCTTAACATTTTTATCGTAGCGACAAGGTACACATATTGGTATGTGTGCGAGACTCTATTTAAAATAGGAACATCATCAAAGAGGAGTGGCAAATCCTTTTGTAAAAATGGTAAATAACGATCACTGTTTAATCTCGATGGTAATATGAATGGTACAATTATCCCCAATTACACCAGCACATACGCGGTGCTGAAATAATGTTTGTTTTTTCGAATGAGGATTTTCAGCAGCCCACTCGAGTAGATTCTGAAAGTTTGTTATGTCATCTCTTGTGAATTATGATTCATCCCGTCACAGGATACGTTTCACAAAACTATCATTGTCCAAATTCCTTTCCATCAACCAATTAATAAACCCCAATCTTTTATTGCGGTCTACCGCTAATAGTTCTTGAACGGGTGTTATATGATATGGATGAAGATTCTCCTTGTGTAATTCTTGATGAATTCGGTAGTGAGAGACGTTCAATTGTACTGCGAACTTCCTTATGCTAATAGAAGGATTTGCTGTTACATTACGAATTATTTCTTCGTCGACATCCAAATGATTTGGTGAGACTGAAAGGGGCTCCGCCCGGGTATTTGATATTGTTACGATATCTCGCAGTCTTCTATGAATATTTGTAAATACTCTTGCGTCAGGAACGCGACCTCTCCCACAAAGTTTGTAGGCAAAGAGGTAAGAAGCTAGGAAGTGTTGCGTAGCAATGCATGCAGGTGTAGACTTTAGTATGAAAATGTTTAATTTTTGTTAATTCAACATTTAAACAAAGGAAATGATAATCGCCTACTGTTTTAGTGATCAAAAAAAAAATTGTTACAATATTAACACTTTAACATCTCTTAATTAGATTGAGAATAATCGATATACGTAAAAAACTATGGTACGTGGGTACAAATAATGTATTGGGAGATTGTAAGGTCCTGAAGAATTAAAATAAAAAAAAAAAAAAAAAAAAATTATAACGGTTTTTTCTGAGAAAAACTCAATTTTATAAAAAAAAAAATATTTTTTTTTTTACTTTAAAACATCATAGCTCTCAAACGGATACAGATGTAAGATAACCACCTTAATCTTAATAAGAGCCTATACAATTACCAGTCAAATAAGACTAACTTGGTTGCCCTCCGATAAGTATTTTGGAAGTTACAGTTTAATATTTGAGTGTACTTTTTTCTGAACCAAATTTTTTAAACACCCTGTATCTCGAAGGATATCAAAAATGGACCTCCCCTCCACATACGATTTTTTTCTCAGAATAAGCCAAGGAATCACCCCTTGACGGGTCAGCATCCCAAACCCAATCACCCTGTATACTCTAAATTTGAAATCAATATAAACTATTTGGTCGCTATCTATTTTTACAGAAGTATGTATATAACCAAGTTTTGCTAATTTTGGATGCACTTCTCTGAAATTGCTATCGGATATTGTTTTCCGACGTTTTAATTTGTTTTTATGTTCAACACTAAACGCACACAGTTATGACAAATTTTCCCTTATCATTTTATGTAACTACAAAATATAGATTATATAAAATATTATAAATAATTTAACAAAGTTCAACGAAAACAAACACAAAAAAATAATATTTGTTCTATTTGAAAAGCTATCAGCTTTGTGTACCTAGTATGTCGCAAAATATTAGTTTTCCGCACAAGAATGTCGAACCAATACTGGGCGAAACATAATTTTCTGCACGTTGCACATGAAACAGGGCGTACAAAATATTACTACACAGAAAAAAGAGGAAAATCATATTACAACATGGTTGCTTCTCCTTCTAAACATATTTTATTAAATCAAAAGCAATTTTCATGCACAGACTCTACTACAAATCACTCTAGCAATTACAATTATTTTTATCGTAAATTGTTTACAAATTGTTAACACCTGTTTATACAATAATTTCAACAGCATTCTAAATTTGTCTGGTTCGT
Organism: Tipula helvola; assembly: GCA_963556165.1. Lineage (NCBI taxonomy): Eukaryota > Metazoa > Arthropoda > Insecta > Diptera > Tipulidae > Tipula > Tipula helvola. Next base: position 64,815,457 of record OY744483.1, read on the forward strand.
ACACTTCCATCATATAACTGCCAATTTCAATCAATGTGATTAAAGCCAAATTACATAAACAGCTTTCTTTCAATAATTTCAGCAAGAGATCTATAGGGGAATTAAGAAAGTTCAAAAATGTTGACAAAAAGTGAGAAATATTGGTTTGCACAGCGTAAAGAATATTTGATTTGTGCTCATGCAATTCTAAATATATTGCATATGTACAACTATTTTATTCATATAGCAACTTTTATTAATAATATTTTTATTATTTTCCCGCCCTTGATACATTCATATTTCTATTAATATTAAATTTTATTTTTATGCCATCGTCGTGAACAAACTGAACAAAAATTCTAAATTCCTTCGTACTAAAAAAAAATAAATGTTTGATCACGGATAAAAATATATTAATTTAACGCTTTCGATTAGGTAATTTATAATAAGACATAAAATTTTGTTGTTGTATTTGTCTCCTCTAATTAATCGCGGAGACAAGTTGAATTTACTATTATAGTATGTAGTGCAGTGTTTATGCTAATTTACTACACTAACACGATTTAATTTTTTTTTTAATTTACATTAAATTATATAAAGACGAAGAATTTTTTTATTTTTATTTTAATTCTTAAACACATGATGCTTTCTTGTTTAACTGTCTCTTATTTTTTACTTGAGTTTTTTTTTTTTTTTTGCTTTAATATTTTGGTTCAAATTGAAATTTATAAAAATAAATTATGACTAATTTATGAAAACTAAAATATTATATAGCCATTAGATATGTATTTGTATGTAAAAAATTGTATTTACAGTATTTTCATAAAATACTTCACGTACACACGTTATCAAACATTGTCTTACTAAGATTTATAAATGTTTGGTATTGATTACAAATATAGAGGTAATCGCAGAGTTTAATTAATTTGAAAATGATGAATCAAAACTATTTATTGTATAAGGGTGTGGTCAATGGGAATTACAATTAAAATACTTATTTAGTTGTAATGTGTGTAAATATATCCAATCAAACTAACGAATTACAATGATTTAAAAATAGGTTGATATCATTAAGTATTTAAAGAGTTAAAAATTTGGAACAAATTAAACAAATAATAAACTCAAACTCTTGAGTTCTTGACAAGCTGTCTGCTAGAAAGATTATTTCACTAAATATTAAACTATATACGTTTATAAGCAATTATCAATATTTCTAAGAAACAACAAATATGTAAGTGTATTATAATTACAATATAAACGGAAATTCAAAGATAAAAAGGAATGATTAAAAAATTAATACAAACAAAACAAAATTTACTTACTTTATTATGTGGTAATACTATGAAAGCGCCCCCACCAGCTGATTCAACAATGATTGCTAAAAATTTTGGGTTCACAGCACAAAATGTTGAGTCCCAACTGGATTTTGATACTCTTATATTGTCATAACATTGCTCTCGTTTTAATCCTTGGCCATAGACATGCCGAAATTTTGAACTTCTCACACGAAATGACATATTTTCACTTTATATTATATATTTTAAGCTTAATATTTAGAAATTAAACCTTTGAATTAAAATAAAAATAAATCAAAAATTATAGATTTGGTAGCAATATAAACTGTCTTTTTTTGTATAGTTAATTTAAAAAAAAAAAAATATCAAGCCCGTCGTTTATCAGTTGCAACAATAAATTATTTAAACAGAGCAATATTTTATAAAACAAAAATATCTTGATTCATTGGAAAATTAAAGCTGCGAGATAAACTATTTAATACATTTTTAAATGAATGACTAAAAATATATTCATCGGGAAACATTTTATCAAATCAATATACATATTTACAACTGAATGTAGCTAAATGTATCGAAATAAAAATGGGTCTAATCCGTTCATATAAAATGATTTATGTATACGTATAGACTCACCCACTTCTATTATGTAAATGCGCGACTACAAAGGTGTGGAAAATAGAAAACTTAAATAAGATATTAAAATTAATTTTATTTATCATGTAGATTTCGGTTTTATTAATTAACGATCGATTTTTTTTTCTGCTTTTATCAATGAACATAAAATATTTAATTGATCTATGTATGATGTATGGTGTAGAAGGAAAATTTTAAAAATTTACTTTTACTTTTTTCTCCAAGAACCGTGAACATCTCTAATTCTAAAACAAATAGATAGTTACTACTCTCAAGCAGAATGTATCCATAATTAAGAAAAATCTTCTATTTTATGTTTCATGACTAATATAAATGTTATTTCATTATTTTTTAATTGTATGTAAGATGAAATATTTAGTAGTTTTGTAAACGCGGTTTATTTTTATGTATTTTAATTAATTTCTTTTTATATAAGCTAACTACAAAAAAAAAACATTTAATTGCTTCAAAATTATAAACATATTATCGTACACAAACTACTGTTTAATGTATTGGTAGTTAGAAGGGACAAACAGAGGTAACTAATTTATCAGTTTTACATACTCGTAAAATGTGGAATTCAATTAACCAACTGATTTATCTAATAGAATATGAGAATTTTGACGTCTTACTGATTTGATGATAGCACAAACTTTCTTCGATTTATAGTACGATATTATATAATAAACGAAATTGACTAAAATAAAAGCTACGAACGAAATTTGTTATCCGTATGAAATTCACCTGGTTAACGCTAATAAAATTTGGATTGTACGTTTAACAAAAAACCGGGTAAGTCCACATTCTACAACAAAAATGATATCATTAACGAAATTCTTACCGGCGCGATAAAATGGTTATCTAAAATTATATACGTATATTGATAAAATATTGACAAAAAAAAAAATATCTGATTGTAGAAAATAAACTAAATGATAAATAAAAATATGAGTTAAATCAACCTATAAAGCTGCTATAGGTGCTCTGATAACAGAACATAATATAAAATTACATAAAATATATTTCGGTTTTACTGATGACCCCGAAATTTTATTTCATATTTAAAACTAATAGTAACTAAACATTTTATCAATTCTGTAGAATTAAAGGTTTGTTGCCAGACATGGCCTAGTTTACAGAAAAATTTGATTCGACTGAATTTTATTACGTTTAATTAAATATTTTTTAGAGGGCTTTTATTACAAATATCTGGATTATTCAAATTACAAATTAGTATCCAAATCGTAATACAATTTCAATGAATTTTGCATCAATTGACCTAAAACACAAAATCTAAAAAAATACTTCTACCACTTCAGATCTTGATGATCGTGTTAATAATGGAAAAAAGAGAGAACCAATCGTGGTGCCTATTTCATCGGAAAGGCCTTTCACTAAGAACTGAACTTAGATTCGTTGAACATAAATTAACAGTACCTAATGCTAATTGGGTGGGATATTCTACTTATTTGTTTGCTTCATATTTGCTTCCTTTGGGACTAATCCAAGCGTTGAAACAAATTTTTGCAAACACGAATTGGCGTAAAAAAATTTATTTTGCCCTCCTTTTGGTAAACTTCATTAATCTTAAATAAGGCGACTTATTTTAATCAATATTTGTAACTTTCCTAATAAATTAGCGATGATGTACAAAAATGGTTCAGCAATGAATCAAAATAGAATATCTTAAGAAGCTGGTATAGTTTTTCCAAAGTACAATAGTTATTCTTGTGTGGGTGCCACATCAAGAGGAAATTATATTGAAGTAAATGTTGTGGGAATAAATAAATCAATCAAAAAATTAAAGGTTTGTATCAGTCAAAAAAGTTCCTAAACTTTGACACTACGATGGCCAAAGAAGCTTTAGAGCTGAATAAAAGGAATCTACAGCGGAGGCTATATGTTATAGGGACAAAATTTTAATTAAAAAATTGAATATTTATAAGGACATTTTGCTAATCTGTATTATATCAGCACCTTATTGTTAGCCTAATAACCAGTATTACGTCCTGCTTTTATAATTGCTTGTTGGATGTGACGAGGCATCGAGTTGATATGGTTTTGCAGCAAGCTTTGATCAATATTTTTCTATTCTGTGACAATGGATTTATGTCGTTGGGTAACCGTTTCAAATTGGCGGCCGCTATGGTAAACGCGGTCAGAAAGTAATGCCCAAACGTTTTCCATAGGATTAAGATCTGAACTAATCGCAGGCCACTGTAAAACATCAATACCACGTTCTTCAAAAATGATTTTGTATGTCGAGCTGAATATATTGCAGCACTATCTCGCTGGAAGATCCAATTTTGACCCAGCGTATTATCTGCAAATTCAACTAAAATCTCTTCCAAAAGATTTACTTACTTGGCAGCAGTCATTACAGTTGATACGAAACAAATTGGAGCACGTCCTGTGTAACAAAATTCTCCCCAAAGCATCAGCGAGTCACTCCCAAAATTTCTTGAATGACGAGTAAGCCTGTTCTGACGAGTATCTTTCCAATACCATTGCCAACCAACCATCAGGGCCGTCAAGAGAAAACTTTTTCTCTTCGCTAAAAAAGACATTATGCCACTCCTCATCCCAAAATTGGTAAACCTCAGCAAATCTCAACCAAGCGATTTTATGCCTTGGTAAAAGTCGCGAACGAGCATCTCGTTTCATGTATTTCAGATGTTCCGTATCTTACAAAATTTGCCGAATACGCCGTTTTTAATTGGAAGTTGAAGATACTGCCCTATCTGAGCAGGAGACATTGAATCATAACCTGCGAATCGTTTAATCTCTCGTTTGTCACGATCATTTATCGTTGATTTACGACCACAATGCTTTTTAATACGATATTTGTCTTATGTTCCGTAATTATGCACAAGGGTTTTACTTCTACATATTCTGCCAGCAATTTCACGTAATGTCAAGCCAATTTTATAAAAAGCATCGATTTTGCCGCGCTCGGATTTTGATACTTCTACTTTTTTGGTAGATATGTATATTATACATAGATGATTGGCCTCTTCATTTTTTCTGATTAACAATTTGAAAAATGTTGTGAATGCCATTATTGTTAATATATTTTGTCTATAAAAAACCGAAAGAATCTTATTGATTTTAATACAGACAAACTTCTCTTCTAATAATTGTGTGGGCATAAAACACAGAAATTAGGGGTTTCCTTGAGTTTTGATTTAGTGAATATAATTCGCTAAGTCAGTACGTTCTTGCCTCATATTTAAGGTATGAAGTTAGAATTGTATTTTTTTAGTTTGATCGTAGCTACCTGAAGAGTAGACCGAACTTTTGTTCGTGCGAACTTTGAACTCGGTACACTTTGTATGACTCTTGGGTTAAAGTACGGGAGGGGTTTTGATACTTCTACTTTTTTGGTAGATATAGATGATTGGCCTCTTCATTTTTTCTGATTAACAAGTCGAAAAATGTTGTGAATGCCATTATTGTTAATATATTTTTTCTATAAAAAACCGAAAGAATCTTATTGAGTAAACCTAATATTGGTAAACAAGTTTTGGATACCTAATCAATGTAGGGTTTAGTGGTGGCACTTGTATACGGCATTGATATACGCATTTATTTTAAAGCATATTACAAAATCTAAATCAAATTAAAATGTTTCTTTTACTATTGTGATCAAAAAGTAGTAAGACTTTTCCATTTAAATCGTGCGGGCTTATCCAAACCGTAGTTTTTTTTTTTTTAGGTTGAAAGCCTAACAGACATCTGTGAACTGTGACAAATTTTATGTCTCTTTAGTCATCTTTTTATTTATTTATTTATACAGAGAAAAGTCTTCAAATTTGACTTGAATTTATAACATATTGAACAGGGTAGAATAAAAATTAAATTAAACAAAAAAAGAATTAAAATTGACATAAAAATATTTTTAGGTTGGAGCAAAATGTTGCTTCAACCTACGTTTAAAGCTGTATTTACTTAAGTAAAAGTCGAACAAATGGTCGATTTTATTAAAACTCTTCGACATCATGTTTACCGGTTCATTGTCACCATAGTTTGTTCTGTGTGTTAATGAGATACGCTTGTTTACTTTCATCTAAAAAAATGCATTTTTCAATTTTTTTAAAGTTTGGAAATGTTAGAATAAGCTTTTGATCATATTGCACTGTCCGAGCTTGTGTTTTTGATTGGTATAAGTTGTTCAGAGAAGGCAGAGAACGCATTGAAGACGATGAATGACCTTAACGTTCTTCGTCGTCTATCGATGAACACCACGTCAAGAAAGTCAAGGATTTGGTGCTCAAAAATTGTCAATTAACAATTAGAGATCTTGTCTTGACATCATGCAAATATCATTTGGGTCAGAATTTTGGAAAAACATCTCTTGATTTATGCATCGCGATAATGCATTATCTCATACTGCATTGGTTACTCGTGACCCATATCGTGTCCGCTTTTTTCGCCTGATTTAGCTCGGTCGGGCTTCTGGCTATTCTCGAAACTCAAAAAACAAACAAAAATGTTTTATTTAAAAAGTCTTACTACTTTTGAACCACAGTGTTATAATTCATAAAATTATTGGCATATTTTTTAATCGATTCGTTTGTACAAAATTATTCAATTTGCCTAGTTATTATTTAATCTAACTATAATCTACTTATTATATTAAAAAAATTAAGTTCAAATCTTGACTCTTTAATTGTTGAGGAGTGCATACGAAAGAATTAGGTTGAAGAAATGTTTAGCAATCAAAGAATTTTCTTCACCTTCCTACTTTCTTGAGCAAAAAGTGAATTTGCTAAAACCGATTGCTTTTAAGACGTTCCTCTGTGCAACGATCTCTAAGAGATGCGGCACCTTTTGATAGATATATCCAGAGGTCGGGCCACGATGATTCCTTCGCTTAGAGAACGATCTAGCATCTTCTAGTTATCTAATACAATACGAAGAGCTATCTCGAGATAGAAATCGATAGGGCTTGATTGTTGTTTTAGGCGTTGTTCAAACCCCTCTAATCCATAAAAACTGTGTATGTATGTCTATGTACTAAAAGCACGTGAAACATGTTTGCAAATATGGAGTTAAATTCATATCTAAAAATATGAACTAAAAAAGGCTAAATATGCAACAAAAATACATTTTGAATATGATTCTATTTTAAAAATGGAATAAATAAATTCTTTGTATTCAAGTATGTGCAATTAGGGAGCAAATATGCAAAACAAAAAATTTGAAACCAATGTTTACATTAAATACGTACTTTTTACCACAATTATCTAATCAACTTATTATACTAAATAGGGGAACATTTTTAACATAATCAACTTATTATTCTAAATAGGGAGACATTTTTAACATAACATGTAACATTTCCTACCATGGGGTTTATCTGTTATGATTATTTTATTAATCAACAAATAATTATATTTTTCATATAGCTGTAAGTATATAGAAAAAACATCTTTATTTTTAACTTCTCAGACTATGTGATCTATAATTAGGAGACGGAGTTTAGTAAAAAGAGGTGTTTTGTTTTATTTATTTTATAACAACGATTAGCAGCTCAAAAGGAAAAGTTTTAATCTGTTATCAAAAAAATCTAGATTGAGCCTAGACCAAAACATTTTGTTCTCTAATTTTGATTATTTAAGAATGAAGTTAAAGCCGGTAAAATTATAAATATTAACAGTTACTAGATTAGGTACTAACAACTAGTTGACATATAACATTTTCTTAAATTTGCAATAATTTAGCATTGATTTTTATTTCATAACTTTCGTATACTAGCGTAAGCCTCAGTTAAATAGAAAATTTGAAAATTTTATATTTTAGCTTTTCTCAATTTTTTTATTGTTACACTGATACTGTGTGGGTATATTTAGTTTTTTTTTTTTTTTTTTTTAATATTAGAGCAGGAATTATTTTAACATGCGGTTGATATTTTAATTAAAATTTGCATAATATAAAAAAATATCATATAAAATAAAAAATTTATTTTATAAACTAAAAAAAAACAATTCTACACTTTCTTTAGAAAAAAACTATTTCTTTGTAGGTTGACAGTGGCACAAAACATAACCTAAATTAACACTTTCATTTTATATTGATATTTTTTTGCTTCAAGAAATTTTTTTTTTTTGCTTTTATTTATCTTTGGCACTTTTAATCAACGTTTAAATAAGTTTAATAATTCTTTCGAATATTTGTGATTAATTAAAACACGTCACGTTTTATTACCTTAAGTAATGCACTTTTAAAAATAATTTTATTTATTCTTAAATATAAGATTTTGATGTGATATTTTCTTTAAGTATTTTTTCTATTAACTACACACGACACTTTCTTAATTATTTCTTTTTTTTTATTTAAAACTCTCTCTCGCTAGCAAATGGCTAAAGGGAAGAAAAGTAAAATTTTAAATCGAAAAAGTGGAATAAATGACTTGTTTTTTAAAAATAATATTTGTACTTATTTACATTTAAACGAAAATTAATAATAAATATAAATACAGAGGGAAGTTTAACGTTTTGAGTACAAGCAGACCAAGTAAAAAAAAAAATAAAATTAAAAAATAAAAATGCAGACACATGCGAGAATAGAGAAATAGATAGCGCAGAGAATTTACTTAAAACGATACAGTAAATGAGTAGAGAGATATAAAAAAAATTCGTTTCTACACCAATGCCAAATTAGGTAATGGCGACTAACAACTCCTTGGATAAAAAATTTAACGAATTATATATTTTCGTTAAATTTTATTTTACGAAAGCATTTAAAAAGTGTTTACACTTGTACAATTTTTTAACGAAATATAAATAAGTATGTACATATATACATAGCTACACATATAGCGCATTTATTGTGAAATTATTTCGCTCGAAATCCATAATACCGTAAAATACTTTTTAGTTTAATGATGATTCTCATCTGAACTGAATAAGAGTTGGATAACTATTAAAATCACATTTTCCAAATTTGTTTATAATAAATAAAATAAGAAATTGGTAAATAGAATTGGAAGTGTAATTGTATAGCATTCGAACATCTATTTCGAAAAAATGCTGACTGATAAAGTTGTTGTTAGATAAGTCTGACTAAATTTAATTTAATATTTAACTTAAATTTAATGTTTAAATTTGATTTTAAATTAAATTATTATTTGTTTTATAACATTGTGATCAAAAAGTAGTAACTTTTTAAATACACATGTTTTATCCAGTCTTCGAAACATTAAGTCGATTTCCGACGTGGCCCTCAAAACCTTCTTCGATTCGGCTTGTTTCTCGTCAATCGAGTTAAAACGATGTCCTCGGAGCGGTTTTCTGAGTTTCGGGAATAGCCAGAAGTCAGACGGAGAAATCCGGCGGAAGGGCAATTACGGAACGATATTGCTCGAATTCTTGAACCAATAGTCACGTTCACGTACAAACAATGCAGTGTAAGACGTCGCATTAGAGTGATGCAAAAACCATGAGTTGTCTGTTCAAAATTCTAACCCAAATGATATTTGCGTGAATCAACAAGATTTCTAATTCTCAATCAACGATTTTTGGAACACTAAATCCTTCTCTTACTTGACTAGTGTTCATCGGTAGACGTCGAAGGACGGCAAGGACGTTCATCGTCTTCAAGGCGTTCAATTTTCCCTGCCTTACTGAAGAAATCCGGTTCATCAGAATAAATTTGCATAAAAATCTGGGGTGAGATGTTGGAACCATCACGTTCTTCGCTTCGATGCATTTTCGATAGAATAACTGTACTTCTTTGTTAAAAATATAAAATTTTAAAACAATTTAGTTCTAAAATACCGTTATTCTATCGAAAATGCATCGAAGCGAAAAACGTGATGGTTACAACATCTCACCCCTGGTAAATACATAGTAACGGCTCTTAGCGGCCAAGTTACTAAGATTGAAAAAGCGGTTGCTGGATAAGAAAGCGGTTGCTGGATAAGAAAGCGATTTCTGTGCCTTCGTGGACATTGATGGGGCTTTTGATAATACCTCCTGCGTTTCTATAGAGGGCAGCAGGGAAAATGGAGATTCCATCTCCCACAATTAGGTGAATCCGTTCCATGCGCAAATATAAGAAATTTCCGCTATATTAGGCAGACTCGGTAACCATTAGGCCAGTAAGGAAGTGCTCCCAAGGAGGCGTTTTGTCTTCGTTATTAAGGTCATTATTTATTGACAAACTACTAACTCTTCTGAGTAGCCATGGATATGATGTCCAGTATTTCGCGGATGATCTGACAATTGTAATCAAAGAAAAATTTAATGAAATCATCTCCGACCTCTTGCAGGATACACTTATGGACTCTACCGTGGCTGTATAGCCGAATGATCGTGACCACTTATGGTTGGTGAGGATACCAAAAAATCCACTGCGTAGCGTGATGCTGCTCCGTTCCTTAGGTTTAATCTGACCCCATAGATTTAATCGGACGCGTGGTGACGATTAGTAAGCTCCGTTGCTTTGATTATCAAGCAATCGTACAAACGGCTAAGCGTTATATATATATAAAACTTGTGGCTTACGTAGATGCCGATAAACGTTTATATGTGAACGCGTATTTCACCAATTTTCCCAACATGAATAATCACAGGCACAGTATTTTATTATTGACAAAACTTTATTAATGTTTACGTTAATTTCAAATATATTGTTTTAATAAAAGTAATTAATTTAAAATTACAAAAGTTATTTTGTAATGTAATTAATGCAAAAAATGCGCTTGCCCAATAATGGCGTTTTATTTTTATGCAGTCTTCTCTGTCGAGAGTTTTCAAAAGCAATCTTTATATATTGTTTTTATAAAAGTAAACAAAACAAAATTATATTTTGTTTTTACAAAAGTGAATAGGAAAATAGTACTAAAATAAAATTACCCTATGAAGTAGTTTTCTGTATTTTGACATTTTACCCTTTGAGCAATTATGAATTCGATACGCTACACACTCAACATAGTATGGAATTGTTGTGTCCAGGAAGGACTTAGTATCAATCCAAACAAAAAGATTATTGTACCTATTTCGAGAAAGATAAAGCTTGCGCTTAGAGCCCCCTCATTAAATGTTACTACGGTTCAGTACTCTTCTCTTCTCTTCTAGCACCTGCACTTTAAGAGGTCGCTGTATATACAGCCTTGAAACTGCTGATAGAAGGCAATATAAAGCCAGGTAATATAGTGGGTCATCTGAGAATCCTTAAGGAATTTGATTTAGACCATACCATAAAGATGCCTCCGACTGTCTATCAACTAAACTGGACTTCCAAAGACCTTTCTGCGTCGTTATGACAGATAGGAACATGTAGGGGTAAAGTGGGTCATCCTTTGAAGGGTTAAGGTGTGATTTACAGACATTAGGAATATATAGGAAGAAAATTGCCATTTTAAAGTCCTTGGGTTCTTATGCTGCTGTCTTTCAAGCAGAAATTCACGCTATAAAGCTTTGCGCCCGAGCAGGCATAGGTAAAGGCCTAAACTACGCAAATATCTATATTAGCCGCATTTCTTGACGTTCGATATGATCCAGATCAGATCATGGCTCATGCACGACAAACAAACACCAAAAGTCATGTTTCTGTTTCGCTTCGTTTTGAATCTTCCTGTTCTCCCATGTATTTATTTACCCGACTATTTTGAATGGTACCGTAAAATGGGGTGAATAGAAACAGCGGAGTGAATAGAAACAAAACTTTAAAAAATAATTAACTTGATAATTTTTCATAATACATAATAAAAAAAGCAAAGTTAATTTTTTAAGTTGGTGATGAGTGCAAAAATAGAAATAATAGGGATTTTTGGTGGAACACCGGCAGTTTTAAAGAATATATTGGTAAATATAAATCAACATTTTTTGGTTCGAAAAATACTCTAAAAAACTTTGTATGTAATTTATAACTACTACATCAAATAATTGAGCCATCGATGGAGTAATATCAGAGAAAATTCATGTAAGTTGTTCAATTATGTCTTCTTTTTACTTGTGTAGTTAAAATTGTAATTAACTTTTACCGTTTTTCCTAAATTTTACCATTTTGTAGTTTAGTGTCAAAAATTAGGAAGTGTGGGGTGAATAGAAACACCAGAAATTAGTGTTTTTTTCCTTAATTCCAAATTACTAAATTTCCCTACTGTTAAATTATTATAGTATATATTTCGGTTTTTGATTGCTACAGAGTATTAAAATGCCCAGGCAATACAAGTCGAAGAGCCAAAAATATTATAAAAAGCATGATCCTCTGATATTGAAACAAGCAGTTGAAGATGTTAAAAATAATAAGTTATGATTTAGGAAATCATCGGAAAAATACGGTATACACCATTCCGTGATATATCGCCATTTAAAAAAGGTGATAAAATACAAAATCAGGGGGGACCAACCTGGTGGTCTACTATGTATTCGGATCGGAAAGTAATTTTTTTCTGAATTCAGAAATTTGTATAAAAAGAACGAAGGAAAACTTGAATTGGTTTCATATTAAAATTACACTATCCGATCGACTTTACTTTCTGATCCGAATACGTAGTAGACCCTCTGCTTAAACGAAACTGAAGAAAAAATCCCTGTGGACAAATTGATCAATTGTTCAGAGTGGGTTATCCCATTGATACAATAACATTACGAATGAATATTCAATAATTGTTAAACCGGCAAGAGAGATAGGTCGAAAAATTTAAGGACAACTTACCCGGTTAAGAATTCATCTGCTCGTCTCTGAAACGATACAAGCAAGCATTATCTCACTGCCGGTTATGCCAAAATACCAAAAGAAATCGGGTTGCTGTTTCACCAGAAATCATAAATGAATATAGGAATAGAAAGAAACCGAAATTCAATGACTGTTTCCATTCACCCCAATAGCAGGTGAATAGAAACAGTGAGGATTTTTTAAAAAAAAATCCGCCATATTCATTTCTAATAGATCAAAGTAGTTTGAAAAGGAAAGAGTACACCAAGACCCATATTTTAAGATATTTCATTATATTAAAAACAAATATCTTCCTAGCAGTACATGCTTGTAAACTTGAAAAGTGTTTCTATTCACCCCATTTTACGGTATATTTTACCACAACTTCTTGTAATTCTTCCCATAAATCTTAAAATGTTAGCTGTTTAAATTAAACCCATTTTGACTTATTTTTTAAATGTATTTGCAAAATTCATAATTTTTTATAACTAAAATAAAATTAAGCAAATATTATATGGAGGGTAGTTCTACATTATTATGAAATTAAACATACCACGTTTTGTAGTTTTAAAAGGTTTGAGTGAGACTCTAGTTCGTTTATTGTATTAGTTGTATAATGTACGTGGAAACATTTCACTTGGTTTTTCAATGTCCGTTGTTCCTCCTTAGGTACATTATCCGAAAACGGTATATTTAGAAAAACAGATCAAAGTATTTTATCTGGAATAAAAAATAATTTATTAGAAAATCATATCATCATAAAAATTAGTACTTGCCTACTTATCTCTTAAAAAAGCACATCATAGGCTGAAAGCGGCTGTATGCATTTTAAATTTTTCTTGGAAATTTATGTGATTTTCACTCAGAAGTTTCCACTCTATAAAGTAATATCAGAGCCCTCTGTATATATAAGAGCCCTAATGATGCCGCCATTTTTTAAACGTGCTTTCTATAAGAGGTGTAGATTTTGTGATGTTCCATGTAAGCCGGTGTAAAAAAGACTTTTTTAAATTTACATTTTTTGAATGAAAACTCATTATTTTCGGCAATTTTATTTCACACATTTGTAGGTGAATAATCATATTTAGACATATATGAAAACCAAACTCGGAATCTTTCAATTAATCCGTAAAATACAATTTAAATTTTCCTAATTTTATTCACAACTATACATGCAAAACTACAAAAGCTTTTTAAACGAGAACGAAACAACTCATATAATATTTAATATATTGGATATCTATTAGAACGACAAGGATGTCTATTGTTCTTATTTTTTGTATTTTTACACGTGTTTTTATTTTTATTTTATCGTGTTGTCGCCTTTTTGTTTTCTATATGTAGATCAGACAAAGATATCTATACCTTTTTTGTTTTATTTTTTCGAGTTTGCCCGTTTTTACTTTAAAGTGTTCTTTGTCATTTTTAATGATTTTATATTGAAAAGACAAAGCCAATCTAAATATTGTTTTTATTTTTTTATTTACGAACTTTTACTTTTACGCTTTCTTTGTTTTATTGTTAATTTTATATTGAAAAGACAAGGATGATGCTATTTGTTTACATTTTTTTTATATAAGGATTTAATGGTTTGTGTGTAGTTGTTGAAAATCCAAAGGTTTTCTTTTTTCAATTTATTTGAAAATGTAGACATATTTTCTTCTACGATTTTTAAACCATATCTACGAAACATATTAAACATGCAAATTAACAAAAATGTTATTACATTTAATTGAATTTTCATTAATAAACTTATAAATCAAAACTAACAATTTTACATTGGTTCTTATGGGAAACAGAAAAATGTTCACCTCATATAGAAAGTTTCTATTTTTACCTTACGGCTATGATATATGTAAGATGGCTATGGTAATATAGACAAAGATTAATGACAATGTACATCAGATGGATAGCTTTTATTAAAAATACAGTAAGGATACCGACCCTGTTTTTGCTATACATCAACGATTTGCTGGATAGCACTGTAAACCCTATCCATAGCTTTGCGGATGATGCCACATTGCATTCTTCTATTTCATTCGAGGCGGAGCCTAGCATTACAGATCTAAATAATAAACGGTCAGAAGTCGTAACGTCTCTTAATTCCGATTTAAGTACAATATTTGAGTGGGGTAACAACAACTTAGTACAATTTAACGAGAAAAAGACACAAATATGCACATTCTCACGTAAAAAAAGTCGCAACGACTACCCATTTGTGGTAAAAAACCATATCCTTGTGGGTTGCGACTCAATTCGACTGCTTGGTGTTCAAATAAGTAACAAACTCAAATGGAATGAACACATTGTTGCATTGGCTAAATCAGCTTCAAAAAAACTCGGGTTCCTGAATCGATGCAGAAGGTTTTTCAAATCGCATCAAGTTCTCCAGATATATAAAACCTTCATCCGACCATGTATAGAGTATTGCTGTCAAGTTTGGGGAGGTGCGTCTGGTACCACCCTCCACTTATTGGACAGGGTTCAACGCCGCGCTATCAGAATAATACGGAATCCCAGACTTACTCAAGAACTAGACAGCTTACAGCATCGCAGAGATGTTGCAGAACTCTGCGTCTTCTACAGATGCTTACATGGTAAATGTTCTGCAGAACTATCGGAGAAAATACCACCATTCGTTACAACAACAAGAGTAACAAGAGGAACAACCAATGCACATAGGTTTACGGTGAAGCTCCCGAAACCTCGAACTGAAGAAATCAAGCGCGAATTTATATACCGAACATCAAAAAAGTGGAATTCGCTAATACATTTCAAATTTCCGAAGGAATATAAAATGAATAAATTTAAGGTAGCTATTAATCTTTACTTGCAGGATCGCGCATTGGGTGCAGAAGCTCTGACAGTTACAAGGAGCTAGGACCGTTAATAAGTCCGCTCTGCACCCAATTAAAAAAATTTATAAAAAAAAAAAAAAAAAAGGATAGCGATCGATTTCAATTAAATCAAGGGAATTAAACATTTTATTTTTACAAAAATTTATTTATATTTCACATAAAGGTATAAAGGAAGTTTAAGTTAATAAAAGAACATTACATGTTCACAGTTATCATTAATACTTAAAAAAAAACTTAAATAAAAAATAATCATTAAGCTTGGCCCTGATTACATGCATTATACATAATATTACTACGTATTGATAATATCCGTATGTCAAGCAATACAAAATTAAGGATTAACAGGTCTCAATCGCTAAATGTTATCTATATTTTGTATTACAAGTTACTTTATGTATAGTAGTCATTCCAAAATGGAATACTACGCTCCTCATCGATAGGAATAAATAGGAACATTTTAATTTATTGCGTTCAAAATATAAAAAATTCTCTAAAATAAAGGAATTTAAATTATCTTAAACTACCTATATTGAAATATTTGATTCTTCCGGATAATAGCCAGATAATTAAATTTTAGGAAGGAGATGATCTTAAACTGTTAAAAAACTAAAAAAATTGAGCCCTGTTAAAATGTGAGGTCCGGTCCTTAAGTCCTCCTTTGACTACTTTTATAACCACTATATATCATAAACAGCAAATCCACACATGTAAAATAACCACTTACCACTTAATGTTGTTCGCGGGTATAAAAATAAATTAAATTTCACCACTTCGATTATAATTAAACACAATTCTTTTACTATTCACCGTACACACAATACACTTTGGAAGAACGCTCAATATTAAATTAAAATAACATGAATATGTTAGAGAATATGTACTTACCTATAATAGCTATATGTGGTAAATATTGCTTTGTACGTAGTATCGGCACAGAATACCCAGAAGTGACATAACGAGGTTTTTATATGGAGAAAAATGGACTCATTTTTTTGACCTTGGTTTATAGAAGGTAAGATTTTTGGTGTTAAATTATCGTTCAGTGGCTGAAAATTCAAAATTAACATGTAAAATATAAGGTAAGAGCAAAATTTTCTTGGTCCACGTAATGTCGTTCTGGTTGTTTATTATTCTATGGTATCGGTCCCTAGTATAGATACACACACTCTTTCTCAAGGAGAGGAATCAATTTATTTTTAATTATTTTACGTTCAAAATAAAGAGAATCCTATAAAACAAAAGAAATTGTATCTTATAGAAATTATTTCTATAAGACATTGGATTTGTAGAAATGCCATTCCAATTGCTTTTAGGAAATATTCCTATATGACATAGCAATTATAGTAGCGATTCCAATATTGCATTTGATACTATGCATAGTGGAAAGTCAGTGCTACGTACGTACATAATACGTGTTACGAAAACTATAGTACGGTGTGTTATAATTAAATTTCTATAAATATATAGGAAATAAATTAGTAATTTTTTTTTCTCCGTGAACATTGAGCCCAGACGAAGTGATGCAGGTGCCATCTGGAGATGCTGTAAAGTTCATTAGGAGCCTGAATATCGACTAAACGGTTAACTAAGTAGGGTCCAGAGCACAAAAGAACTATATAGGTCGCAGTGCCAGGTGGCTTTAACGCCCATAGCCCAGACTTAACAATAATAATGTTTTCTTATGAAAACTCTATCTTTGATAACATCCAACAAAATGCACACTTGACAAAACGTTTGTTTCACTGTAAAATATCCGATGGGATTATTCCGCTTATATCCATTCCGGTTAGTTGTTAATTACCCTACTTTTAGTTATTCGATTTATTTCTTGGATCAAGAGTACTTATTTGCTCAAAAAGCTTTTATAATTATTTTTTTATTATATCGCTTTGTAGGTCGTCTTCTGGATCCTTCTTCTGTTGGTTTCAATATCTGTTTGTCTTGTTATTCACATAAGTTTTTTATTCCTAAAGGTGAAAAGCATTTGTTATTTTGTTCACAAAGATTTGATGCCTTCTGAGAATTTTTTGCGTGAACTTCCATTTGTCACAAAATTACTGATTTAATACATAAATTGAACATTCATAGTTTTGTATTTTTAAACGGAACACAAGTATTCGTCCAAACTTGCTTAGCCGTAAATCGTACTTTTGTAATTTTTTCTTGTTTTTAATTGATTCTGGTTTTATAGGTGATATGAGAAAAAAGACTATATTAAAATCATTAGTAGTTTTCCAGCCTACTTTGATTTAAAAAATTTCCTCTTTTTTATGCGATTTTCGAATCACTCATTCTATTCGATGTACAAAATCGGATACACTTTGATGTATTAAATTGCCTAACAAAGCTATGAGTTTCCTGGAAAATGGGACCTCTCGTACGTAATATTAAACTCAGTTCTTAATTTCTATTTTTCGATCAAAATTTAGGTCAAGGCGTAAAATATTCGGTTTTTTTCTACAGTGGCACTATTCTGGGTTTCCAGGTGAATTTCAAATTGGGAATTGATTTATTGTGACTCTTTGTGGTCTAGTTTGGTATTTTCGCTTTTCAGTGGGTAAAACGCTTAAGTCAAGGTATTTGTTTAGCGGATTGACAATATAAAATGGGTGCTTCATTTTGTTTTGGAACAAGTCTCAAATTACGAAAATATTTTTCCTATTAAGCTGTGTTTATGACATAGAAAGATTGTCACGACACGAGCAACCAAATTATTTAAAATGGCACCAGCCTACTTTGATCAAAAGTAAGAAATTTTATAACTAGAGCACAAATAATTACTTAACCAGATGAACAAGTTGCCTTGGAAAAAAATGTAGCTGAAGTAAAATATACAAATTTTATAGGGGAAATGTTTGTATCTCGAACGAAAGGCTATATACAATCGAACGAAAATTAATTATCTCTTTTCTTCCTTTGGCATTTAAATTACGAAAAAAAATATTTCATGAATCTATAGAAATGAATCCAAGCAATCAAACAAATACAAAGTAATTTACTTTGTCTGTATGCCAAATTTTTATATTCGTATTTATCAAGCTTTGCTATTGGCTTTGCTGATGTATGAAAAAAATCAAAACCTAAACAATTTACAAGGGAAAAATAAAAATAAAATCTAGTTGTGCCTTCTGCGTTAGTATTTGTAATCTTTATGAATGAAAAAGGCGTAAGCTATTGGCGGATTGTTGTTGTTTATTTTAGATTTATGCGAATGTATAATAAAATCACCGAAAGAATACGTTGTTCATTTTCTTCTTTTACAAGAATATAATTGAAATTTTTAGAACGGCCTGCCTAAATGAAATAAAATCTTATACAAATGCAATATACATAAGTAAAATTGTGTGTATGTGAAAATACATTAGCGAATTTAATAAAAATTCGGTTTTAAAAATTTTGGTTCTACAAAATTTCGTTTTTTCAAAAATCATAAATTTACAAATCTCGGTTTACAAAATCTCGGTTTTTAAAAGCTCGATTTTCAAAATCTCGGTTCTAATCGCGGTTTCTATTTAGTTTTTCAAATTAAATTCCCCATTTTCCAGAATTTATAATTTTTGGTTATTTTCGTTTTGAAATTAGGGAGCATCTCAAAATCTCGGTTTTCAAAATCTCGATTTTAAAATATCTAAATATCTAATCTCGGTTTTTGAATCTGTTTATTTTAAAATTAAATTCTCCATTTTCCAGAATTTAATATTTTTGATTATTTTCGTTTTAAAATGAAAATCCCCATTTTCCAGAATTTATAAAAACCGAGATTTTGTAGCACCGAGATTTTGAAAACCGAGATAATATAGCCTACCACAACAAGATACATAATCGCAAACCTGATCTCAAAAGCTCGGTTTTGAAAAATTCATTTTTATTAATTCGGGCGGCTCAAATTAATAAAAATTTATTTTTCAAAACCGAGCTTTTGAGGACGGAGATTTTCAAAATCGAGATTTTAAAAACCTAGATTTAGAAAACCGGTGTTTTGAAAACTGAGATTTAAACACCGAGATTATGTAGCCAACCCATTTAATACAACTTTTGGAAAATTACCTAAGTAAATAACACAGAAATTATATACATATTGCAATCATCTCTTTTGTACATAAAGCAAAAATAGTAAAATATTCTAAATAAATTTAGAAAGAAGTGAAGAGTGTAAATAGGATAAACCTATGTACCTATATCATATTTCGGATATCTCATTTCAACATATATGGATGCTAATTTATTTTACTATTTCTGAAATAATGGGACCTATCTAGATACCGCATTTTTGATATTTTATTTGCAACTTTATTAATTGCGAAAAACTGAATAAGTTAAAAAAATTAGTTTTTTACAAACTCACATCGTTCTGATTTAGAAACGCAGTGTTTTCTGATTAATTTTTTTTTTAGATTTCAGATAACTAGTTTTGTTGAAAATTTTCTCGGAAAATATAAAAAATTATGTAAAATGACTTAGGTTATTGAATACAGCTTCAAATTTTAAAACGAATTGCATCAAAAAATTAAAAAAATGTTTTTTGCAGGTATCCAGATTTGGTTAATTTCACAGAATTTATCCTTGCTAATGTTTGGTATGGAAAATAACTAGCTAGATGAATGCATTTTATGGTACTTTCCCAGGTGCTTACAAATTCGACATAAACTTTATTATTTTGCTAAATTTTTCATTTTGAATTTCGGGGAATAGACAAATAAATTTTTAATTAATAAAAACAATTAAGATTTTTTCAAAGAATGTCACGACTTTTATTTGGTTTTAAGAAAATGCATAAACAAATCCCCTGGTTTAAAGACAGGATGATTTCCCCAAAAACGGTCCGTAAACCGAAAATCCGTAAAATGAAACGTTTATTACTATGTGATCTTATTGAAAACTTATAGATGCGTTCTAACTAGTGAATAAAATCCGAAAAACGAAACCAATTTTACCATAAATTAGCATACCATAAATAATGAAAAAAATACGTGTTTTTCATCTGCGTTTCACTGAACTTACTTTTATAAAGGGAACCGTAAAAAATACAAAAGTACTGTAATAGTAAATTGCAACGAAATACAAACCATTTTTTCATTTAAAATAATCAAATAAATTCATACAAATTGTAATTTATTTGTACTTTTATTAAATCTAAATTATAAATCTAACGAAGTTTACAATTAATCGTCTGTACTGCTGAACTGTTCATCAGAACTGTCACTAAAATTTGCACCGACACATTTTTCAATAGCATTTGCTTCATTAGTTTTAGAGATAAATGGAAAGCTTCTGACATTTTACTTGCACAAATCAAGTTGAAGTTGAGTTTACCGTCTGAAGTGCATCGGTGGTTTCTTTAACTAGCGTGAACAACTCTTCAGTGGAAATATCCTCATTATCATATTCCAAGAGTTCAAAAATATCTACGGTATTTACGGGCATTGTCAACGATTAACAGAGCCCTATTTGAAATATTTTGATCAGTGTTGGATTTTTTATTTTTTCGTGTAGTTATCCAGCCGTTTTTATGTGAGTGCCAAATAATTCCAAGTTGTGACTTATTAATATTTTTGAAATCCTGGGGAGTTTCTGAATGACAGGTTAGAATCGGTTTTAAATTCTGGTAACCGGCATCATTTCCTCCAATCAAAATTGCAATTCGATTTTTAGCTGCCTTGAATCCTGAGCTGTTTTTTGGTCTTGAGCATTACTCGTCTCATTGACATTATACATCTGCTGTAATATGTATCCATCCACCGGCTTGTACAATTTTTGAAAACTCCTCTGGATAGCGCTCTGCTTTTTCCTGAATTATCATGGTGCTTAATGGTATGTTCCTGTAGTTTCGTGGTCTACCCACGCACTAAGGAACTGATCCATCTCTTCCATAACCTTAGTTCTTTACTTTAAAATATTATTGCGGTTAAAGGTATCTCTTTGTACAATTGACAAATTGTACCTCTATCGCCCGCATCAAACCGCTTTAAAATACCAAGTTTTAATTCTAAAGTTATTGCTTTGCGTGCATTTTTCACGCACTTTCCATCACAACTCGCTGTTCGCTTTTCAGATATTTTCATATAAGTTCAGTACAAGTTTAATTTATCCCCCGTATAATCTATTGTCGAGAGTACCACAAAGAAAATGAGAAAAAAATATTCTGTCCGTAATTGCGAATATTTCATCCGTATACCGAAACGTTGATCATACATTTGTCATGTCCGTAACTTCGAAGATCTGTAAATTAAATCGAGCGTCCGTAAATCGAGGGACTAAGTACAAAAGTTTAGTTTCATTTTATTTTTGATAATAATTATATTTGTTTTCATTATCATCTTTGCTTGAATCACTTTAATTTTTTGATTTAAGGGAAAATCATAATCATTGATCAATCACAGGATTTTCTTATTGTTGTTGTTTCATTTATTTATGTGGGTTATTGACCTACCTATAATAAATACATTTTCAAATCAGGAAAATAATTCTCTGAATTTCCAAATCACACTTGCCGTAGTGTTACGTAATTTCGTTGTAACCCTATTTCAATTTGTTGACTTTTTCAATTTTGGTTTTAAAGAATTTATTTAAATAAACACTGCTAAGTAGTAATTGAGGATGATATTATTAGAATGCGGTTCTTAATGTATCTATTTTCGTATGCTCACGGAAAAGTTTTGTATTTTGTTTTTATATATCTTTCCACTAGCGTTTTGGTGCTGGTTATATGTATAGTTGATCATACATGAGCAATGGCCAAATATGACGAATTTAGAATTCCTTATCTGATTATGGTAAAATTAGAATTGTAGAAATGGGATTCTAAAATTATATTTAGAAGAAGTTCTGGAATATGGCCAATTTCAAGGAACATATTTCGGGTTGGGTACAGTTGCCCGTATGACAAAATACCGTTTAAAAAATCCCGTATACATAATACCGCATTACAAAATTCCGTATTCCAAAATCCCGTATTACAAAATCCCGTATCCCAAAATCCCGTATGCCAAAATCCCGTATTCTATCAAGATACCTCGGCTTAGGTTAGGTTAAAAATCGCGCGATTTTTAACCTAACCTAAGCTGATGTATCATGATAGAATACGAGATATGTGGTCCTGTATGTGTATGTGTGTGTGTGTATTTGTGTATGGGTCATAAAAAACAAAAAATTACAAGGGGCAGGTAGGAGCTTGGATCAGAAAAAAACATAAAGTTTACTCCAATAAAAAATAAATCTGATGTTTATAAAAGAACTAGCTGGAGTACTCGGCTATTCCCGGGAATAAAAAAATATTGTTTATTTTATTTTAGCAAAGGAATAAACTTCAAATTTTTAATCTGTACCTATTAAAGCAAATAAAATTAAATAATGATAGTTTCGAAGTATAAAGAAATCGAAGTCCTTAATGTAAATAAACGATGACAACATTTTAGTAATAAAATATATTTAAATAAATAAGATTAAATGATGGTACCTAATGGATTGATAACTTGGGACCAAGCCGCACATAATTAACTATAAGAGAAGCATTTAGATTCTAAATTTATTCCAGCTGTCTGCAGCGATTGTCCTTGTGCCTTATTGATGGTGATAGCAAGCGCAATTCGAGCCGTTTGAACTTAATTGGAGTATCCGGCCAGGGGCCGGATCTTTCGAAAATACCACGAAAATCTGCTCTTAAATAAAAGATGGTAATAAAATATCAAAAAAATTTAACACCCTCGAAATTTTACGAACAATTTGTTTGGGTGCACCTAGACTCAGGGGCTGGTCCCCTTCGAAAATACTACGAAAACCTGGTCATTTTAGTATTACACCCTTATGCAAAAACTCAATTTGATTAGATGATCCATGTGGAAACGTATAAAACACATACATACACAGATTTTCATTTTTATTAATATACATAGATTACGAATAATTTAGTTTAGAATTAAATAATAATAAAAAAATTCACAAAAAATAGTTACTGAAAACCAAAATTGCTGTTTAATTTGATTAATCCCGTAATCCCGTTAATAATTCATATTACGGGATTTTGTAGTAAGAATTTTTTGTGATCTACGGGATTTTGTTCATTCTGGATTTTGTAATACGGGCATGTACCGATCCCAGATATTTCATCATAATCGGTTAAGAAATATCCGAGTTCTTACCTTAGATTTTTACTGTATGTTCTCGGATTGTACATTTGTTCATTATAATTATTTAATATATGTATAACAACACGAAAATGAAACAACTAATTCAGAAGCATAGTCTATACTCTTATTTCTTAAGCAAAACAAATTTGTCACGCGATCCTCTGGCAATGAGCTGCCGATTTACAAACCTGAAATACCTAAATAATACTCGTACATTTAATTCTGTTGTTGTGTTATCCATTAACAGGTAATCATAGAGGTGTTTGCATAGGGGCTGCACCTTCAACGGCTTGGCAAATGAAATGGCAAACCTATGTTTGGAGTATGATATTATCCTATTTTGGCTTCATTAATTATAAATGCGCAATTTTGTGTAATTAATTGTTGTTGTTAATAACAGATTGTTTAAAATATCGAACATCAGAAAGTAAAATTGTCTGTTTGGAAAAAGTTAATTCATATTTGCTTAAATAAAATTTCTGTATCTACCTATCTATAATGAAGAAAATAATTGGTTGGTTATATTGATATTGAATGAATTAAGCGTTACACTTTTTTTTGGAATAAAATCGAAAATATTAAATTTTATTAATCCTGAATCCACACCAGCTTGTGGATGAATTTAATAAACCAATTTTTGCGGTTAATAGGTGCAGGTACAAATTGATCCAGCGATTGAAATAATAGTAAGACTCACTATAGAAAGTGTTTATCATATTGAGCAAAAATGTTCCTTTCATTAATTTCAAAATATGGCTTATCTGGCTGTTGTTTGCAGATATCCTGTTATTGTTAAATTCCACAGAATTATACAATGACTACAATAGGAAAAATATCGCGACATTGATACAAAAATTCAAAAGTACATTTTGAGTTTTTTTTCTCTTGAAACTATGTAATTGTTTATTTTCAAAAATGATCGTAGTATGTGTAATTCTGTTCATGTGTGTAATAACTGAAAACCCCTAATAAAAACATTCTCGAAACAATGATATTTTTTAAAGAAAGTCAGCTGATGTAGGTACCTTTTTTATAAATCATTTTATTATAGTGTTTGTAAGTTTTGACGCGTTTTAGGTTCCCTCGAAATGAATTATCATCATCGAAAAGGATCATAGTATGCTTAGACCTACTATTATATCTGTTTACAAATGGAAATGTGGCAAAATATAGAAAGAGATAGATCCCATTATTTCAGAAATAGTAAAATAAATTAGAATCCATATTTTTCAATGAGATATTCGAACTATGATATAAGTACAGAGCTTCATCCTATTTACACTCTTTACTTCTAAATTTATTTAGAATATTTACTATTTTTGCTGGGTTGGGTACGAAATCTTGGTTTACAAAATCTTGGTTTTCAAAATCTTGTTTTTATAAATTCGGGAAAATGGATATTTTAATATTAAAGTTTTCAAAAAACCAAGATTTTGACTACGTCAAGATTTTGTCAACTAAGATTTCGAGACGCTCTCGTTTTTGCTTTATGTACAAAATAGATGTTTACAATATGTACATACGATATCTTATTATTTTCTTTGCTATTTACTTAGGTAATTTTCCAAAATTCATTTAGGATGCAAATCCTAAATTAAATCTGTTCAATCATATTCGTTCAATTTCGTTATCATTTCCTAATGAGCAATAAAATAATTATCTATTTTATTATTTTGTTTATCTAGCACACGACTACATAATTTAGGTGTTTAAATCTCAGTTTTCAAAACACCGGTTTTCTAAATCTAGGTTTTTAAAATCTCGATTTTGAAAATCTCCGTTCTCAGAAGCTCGGTTTTGAAAAATAAATTTTTATTAATTTTATTAAAATGAATTTTTCAAAACCGAGGTTTTGAGATCAGGTTTGCGATTATGTATCTTGTTGCGGTAGGCTATATTATCTCGGTTTTCAAAATCTCGGTGCTACAAAATCTCGGTTTTTATAAATTCTGGAAAATGGGGATTTTCATTTTAAAACGAAAATAATCAAAAATATTAAATTCTGGAAAATGGAGAATTTAATTTTAAAATAAACAGATTCAAAAACCGAGATTAGATATTTAGATATTTTAAAATCGAGATTTTGAAAACCGAGATTTTGAGATGCTCCCTAATTTCAAAACGAAAATAACCAAAAATTATAAATTCTGGAAAATGGGGAATTTAATTTGAAAAACTAAATAGAAACCGCGATTAGAACCGAGATTTTGAAAATCGAGCTTTTAAAAACCGAGATTTTGTAAACCGAGATTTGTAAATTTATGATTTTTGAAAAAACGAAATTTTGTAGAACCAAAATTTTTAAAACCGAATTTTTATTAAATTCGCTAATGTATTTTCACATACACACAATTTTACTTATGTATATTGCATTTGTATAAGATTTTATTTCATTTAGGCAGGCCGTTCTAAAAATTTCAATTATATTCTTGTAAAAGAAGAAAATGAACAACGTATTCTTTCGGTGATTTTATTATACATTCGCATAAATCTAAAATAAACAACAACAATCCGCCAATAGCTTACGCCTTTTTCATTCATAAAGATTACAAATACTAACGCAGAAGGCACAACTAGATTTTATTTTTATTTTTCCCTTGTAAATTGTTTAGGTTTTGATTTTTTTCATACATCAGCAAAGCCAATAGCAAAGCTTGATAAATACGAATATAAAAATTTGGCATACAGACAAAGTAAATTACTTTGTATTTGTTTGATTGCTTGGATTCATTTCTATAGATTCATGAAATATTTTTTTTCGTAATTTAAATGCCAAAGGAAGAAAAGAGATAATTAATTTTCGTTCGATTGTATATAGCCTTTCGTTCGAGATACAAACATTTCCCCTATAAAATTTGTATATTTTACTTCAGCTACATTTTTTTCCAAGGCAACTTGTTCATCTGGTTAAGTAATTATTTGTGACTAGAGCATGGAACTAAGAGGCGGGGCTTGTGAAATTTTACATAATTTGGTTGGTCGTGTCAATCTTCCTATCTTCTTACGTACATATCTATCTTCCTATGTCATAGAAGGCTTTCACGATTGGGAAGGAAAAATTTTCTCTTTCCTTTTAGTTTTTCGATGTCTACTAAAATATGTGCAATCGGAACTATTTTCTAAAATTGTTTAAAATGGCCTAGAATTTGGTGTTTGTTTCATGTGTACAGCTAGTTCGGTTCAAAAGATAGTTGCATCAAATTTAGTTATAACTTATAAGCCTTGATGTGGGATAAGCCATAGAAAAATAACAAAGAGAACAGAAACTAAACTAAAATAGTGAAGCAAATTCAAAAACCAACATGGCCGAAATATTCATGATGGCCGACTGTTTTTTTTCAGTAGCGTCGCATATTTCTTTAGGTTTTATGCAAATATGTAGTAATAATTTATGTAAATGACGTAGGATGAATATACTAAAAGGAGCATAATTGTTGTACCAACATAATTATTATAATAATACTTATGTGTGTTGTGTAAACAACATACTTAAGTATGTATTATTATTATGATGGTTTACAGTTACTATAATGAACATAAAAATACCTATTTAGAGCATAGCTAAAGTATTAAAACTTTTAAAACTTGTAATAGTCATATGGATTGCAAGATCTGACCTCAATAAATTTAAAAACAATCAGACTCCCCTAATATTGAAATCAATTACGACTCCCCTAATATTGAATATAACGGGATGCCTATGGTTTCTTTTTTTTGATTTCGTCATGTTACCATGACGATTCATATGCGTGGTCAAAATAAAATTTTTGTGTGAATGAAACTTGAAATTTTTACTGTAATTAAGAAATACATTTTTTTTAATTTTGTATTTTGAAAATTTTAAAACATAGTGAATTACTGATGTGTACAAAATAAGTGTAAAAAATTCGAAAATATTTAAAATGATTGTGTACAAGGGTTATAAATATTTGTAAACAAATAAAAATTTACTTACCGGTGAAAGGTAATCCCTTTTTCTCAATTTTTACTTTATATCTGGTATTTTTCCACTTATACACACAACACTTATGCATGATTTTAACAAATAAATTTAATTTTTGAAAGAACACTTTAATTTTTTATTCAAGAATAATGCCTTATAAACTTTAAAAAACTAAAACCTTAAATGACAAAATTTCTCTAACCAATATGGCGTTGGTAAATATAGAAAGAGAAAAACAAAAAAAAAGGCTTCAATTGTTTTTATGATTTTATATGGGATTTTTGTTTTATCTTCTATCCGTTTGTTTATTATCTGTGGGGATAAGCAGAGGTATAAAACTATAGAGGAGAAATAAACAAACGTCCAGCGTAGAAAATTCTGTGCGAAAAAGAGAGACTAAAATAGATCTGGGCCGTGCTTAGAATTTTATTCAATGAGTTTTATTGGTATGTATTTCTCGAAGTTTGGGATTTTGTAACCAGACTTTCGTTATATCCCGATTTTTTATATCCAAGTTTGACTGTAAGCATAAAAAAAAAATTGAAAACGCTTTTAAGACAAAAACGGGATCCCGTTTTGAGAAACTCTAGTGTTCACATTTGAAAACTTAGTAATAAACAATGTTGGGGAATTGGGGATAAATAAAAAAAAGCTCAGCCATATGATTAGACAAAGTATTCTTGGTAATATGTACATATTTTCGAAGATTGTGTTGAATGACCTAAAATTTGGTTTTAGTTTCATGTTTCTATAATTCAGTGTTTGACGGGTTTTCGCTCAGAATTCTTACGGACAAAACCGATTGGGGAGCGTATCGAAATCTTAATTCTCAAAATCTTACTTTTAGATAAAGCTTACTTTTTTTGAAATATTGATTCTCCTTCATCAAAAGGAGCGGTCCGAATACAAATTTGAAAACCAGAGGCCTTACTATTCAATTCGACGACTATTTTCGACGGCTATCGTTTTGTATAAGAAGGTGCAGGAAGAAAAAAGAAAACAATAGTTATTGTGTTCCTTTTTCTTCTTGTACTTTCTAATACAAAACGATAGCCGTCGAAAATAATCGTCGAATTGAATAGTAAGGCCCCAGGCTTTTGAAAACAGGCTTTTGAAACCAGGCTTCTGAAAATCAGGCTTACCTACCAGAAAAGTAGGGATTTTGAAAAAGTAAGATTTTTGAGAAAGTAAAATTTTGAAAAGTAAGATTTTGAAAAGTAACAGAGCATTGAAACACTTTTTAGAGTTACTAACAGGTTTGTATGAATTTCCAACACAACAAACAAAAATGTTTGCTCGTTATGTTGGAAATTCATACAAACCTGTAAGTCAAAAGTAAAAAGTTTTTTCATTGTGAATGCTCTGTATGATTTTGTAAAGTAAGATTTTGTAAAGCAAGATTTTGTAAACCAAGATTTTGTAAAGCAAGATTTAGACCGCAACCCAAGCCCAACCGATTGGCGTGAAATTTGGATAGTAAGTAGGGAATGGTACAAGGAATAAAAATTATAGTGCCGATGTGTCTTACCCCTGGAAATGAATACCACCTGTTCTCGGGGATGGAAATTAGTACACTCAAAATAACCGCAGAAATCGATAGAGGGATGAATTTTTCGAGCTATTGGCGTTTCAAAATGTTGATTTTTTATATAAAAAATTGATGTTTTAGAGCGATTTTTCACGAATAACTCGAAAACCTTACGTTTTATCAAAAGATCATGAGGAACAAAAATAAACTTATAAAATAACAAATCGATTGTTTTTTTTCTTTATTTCTATAGATGCAATACGAACCGAATTGTGGCTTGTTGAAGGGGCTGTTTTTTCGCCGAAAACTGAATTCGAACCTTTCAACGTTAAATCACAGAAAAAACACGAATTTTTGGAGGAAAACTTATCAGACCTTTTTCAAATTACTGGAAAGATCTTTAAAATGAGCTTTAAGTGTTAGCATAAAAACTTGCGGAGTTATAATAAAAATAAAATGTTGTCTTTTTTTCTCGGACAAAAAAATCAGTAATGAAACCAATGGCTTAACCGCAAGAATTGAATTAAACGTAATCCATTTACAATGTACTTTATTTAGGTACTAACAATGTGTTCTAGAAGTTAAAACGGTTTAAAATGCCTAGATTTAAAAAAGAAAACTTTGATTCAATTTTAAAATGATTTTTGAGATTTATGAAAAAAATTTCCTTTTTTCATAATACATACATAACTTAAAAACTAAAGAAGGTGGTACACACAAAATGCAAAATTACAAAAATTTAGGTTTTTCTTACAGAAAATTTTAATTTTTTTATTTCTCTAGGGTGAAAATTAATCGAGATATCACCGTTTTAAGTTCGCATTTGAGTGCGAGGACCGCCTTTCCCGAGCTCTTTAAACTCAAAAATCTCAAAAACGATGCGTTCAGACCTTGAAATTCCCTAGGTAGGTATATCTTAAAAATTAAGGAAGTTTTCGTTAAAAAACCAATCGCGTCTTTCGGTGAAATTTTCGGATTGCTCTCACTCAAACATGCATTTTTTAGATGAAAAATCAACATTTTCAATCACGAATAACTCGAAAAATATATTTATCGAAAAAACTTAATAAAACAGCTTTTGCTTAGAATTCATCCCTCCATCTATTTCTGCGGTTATTTTACACTATATTCTTACTGTCCAAATTTCACGTCAATCGATTTTGTCCGTAAGAATTCTGAGGTAGTAACCTGTTTTTACTGTCAAACACTGGACTACTAACTAGCGCAGTTCAAAATATTCGCATAAAAAAAAATGTTGTTAGAGTGGCCCGTTTTCTATGCCGGTCAGTGTACTTAGGTACTAGAAAAATACAAAAAATTAGATTACATTGGTTAAAATGCTACCTACGATCAAATACAAAGGGGACGAGTATTGGGCTAGATACTCGATACTTTAGCAATTCGCAACTCTGTAAATATGGCGGATTTACTAATCGAAAATTTGCTTGCGTAAACTACTCGATTATTCTAGCAAAGTAAAATATATTTTTGTATTCAGCACAAACGTTAAAGTGCGTTAAAGTTTCCCATTTTCTGAAATTCAGAAACAAATTGGGTTGCTAAATTATCGTGTATAACATTTCTAGCAAATTCGCAAAAAATAACTGCTTATCTGAGTACCGAGTATCTAGCCCATTGTCAAATTCAACTAGGCTTGCCACCAGAGATCGGAAACGAGCACCAAATTTCGAGCTAAACCAAACAAAAATCCCTTATTACGAATACGAACAAATACAAAACGCAAAAAACAAATAAAAACGAAAAATATATTTTTGGTATTTTTTGTTTGTCATTTTTCGTTTCTTTCAAACGAGCACAAACAAGTTAACTAGAAAAACAAAAAATTTTTCGTTTTCGTTTGTTTTTGCTTGCAAGTTGCAAGTAACAAACGCAAAACGAAAATACAGTTTGAAATGTTATACCATATACTTATGTATGTATTTTGTTTTTTAGTTTGTGTTGATGAAGGTAAAAGGTGCAGATTTATGCACATTTTTGTATTATTTTTCATTAGAATAAAAACACGATTTCCCCCGATTTAATGGAAACAATTCGAATTTACGAGACAAATTTTCTTGTTGTTACCGCTGTAAGTTAAAAAAACAAAATGAATTTTTGGAATACGGCGAAGTAGAAAGGAACTTGGCCACTTCGTGACTTATTATGATGAAATTCTATATACTTATACGATGGAAATGGGATTCTAAAATGAAGTTTTATAATATGGCCAAGTAGGATGAAACTTGACATTTCTTAACCGATTTAAGTGAAAATTGATAAGTGCGTTGAAAATGGGATTCTAAAATTATTTTCAGATTAAATTCTCTGATATGACCAAATAGGATGGAACTTGTCTGTTTCTTACCCGATTTTAGTGAGGCTAGTTCAATCCTACCTGGCCATATTCCAGAACTTCATTTAAAAATTATTTTAGAATCCCATTTCCAACGCACATGTCAAATTTCTCTAAAATCCGTTGAATTATCATAATCGGTTCGGTTAAGAAATAACCAAGTTCCTTCATAATTGGTCATACCCTATAACTAACCAAAATTAAATTTAGATTATTTGTATTTCATCCTCCGAATTTTAATCTTAAAATAAGTTTTTAAATCATGCACTTATAAATTAATTTACAATTTTTATTGTAAATTAAGTAGGATCAAAATTAGGAAAAAATGAATTTATCAAAATTACTGAAACAAAATCACATCAGTCAACTCGAGTTGTTTCGAAAATTTGCGAGCGAATACAATCAAACTGCAGCTCGCAAGCAAACAAAACCAAACAAGCAAACGAAACGAACAAACGAAAACGAAAAAAATATGAAAACAAGCAAAAGCGAATAATTTTTTTTTTTTTTTTTTTCAAAAACGAACAAACACAAAATATTTTACGTCATTTTTCGAAACGCTCGATTTCGCTCGTTCCATCCTCTGCTTGCCACTCGTCCTCCTTTGTGGAGGACAGTCCTCCTTTTGAAAGAAGTTTCCTCCATCCTCCGCGGAGGCAAAAATGTCCTCCAGATTAAAAAATAAATTTAGATTCCTTTTTAAACCATTTTTGAAGGAGTTAAAAAAATCAATTGCTTTCGGAAGTTTTACTGATTATTTGCGCACATTACAGGAACTAAAATTGCGTCTAGATTTTTATAAGAAATCTATGAAATATGATATTTCCGAAACTTCATGTAAATACTTCATGAAGTGTGTACGAGTTTGCGTACTCACATTACCAAATTTATCCTGAAGTACCTTATCCTGATGAGTAAACAAAACTCGAGAAGTTTCCTGATTATATTTTCCAACTGACCCATTATAGAATAATGATTATTACGTTCACTTGTTTCTTTCAAAGCACAGTGTTAACGATGATACAATATGCGTTTACGTTAGAATTTATCCCAAAGAAGTAGTAATATCTTCAGTTACACGGTGAATATATTATAATTTTAAAACTACGAAATTCCAGCGTTACGAAATTCTAAAATTTGTTAGAACATTCTGTAATTCTAGAAAAGCTGTAGATGATAAAATTTTGTAAACTAAAATTAAATTTTAAAATTTTGAATTTACGCAGTAGAATTTTAATAGTATGAATAGTTCTTTGATCAAAATTAATTAAGAAAGTGAAATCTCGTTATAACGAAGACAAAGGGGCCGGAAACCAGGGCTGCGGAGTCGGAGTCGAAGAGTCGGACTCTTTTAGCGAAGTCGGAGTGGGAGTTGGATAAATACTGACCGACTCTGACTCCACATTTTATATTTTTCTTTCTCTCCGGTATACTTTAACCTTACCTTAGTTACAAAAGACTCCAATCAGTATATTTGACCTCGGCCAATTTGATAAATAATGGCGATGCGTAATGTTTAACTTATAGGAAAAACTCGAAATATCTTCGCAACAAAAAAAAAATCATCGTTAACACATAGAAAAATCTTTCTGCTTGATAACGATATGTTATTGGCTAGAAATTATTTCGACTCCAAGGTTATAGAGTATTATTAAGAGATGATTAACAAAATAGAGGCAAACCAGCGCTATGTAATTTGGCAATGGTTTAAAATGATTTTTAGATATTACTGAAAAGCCCACAGTCACCAAGAAAATCCAGTTGAAGAACTAGAAGAAAAACATGAATTCGAAAAATTTCTAGATGACCATAGAAATAGTGGTGAAATAGTGACCATAGAGAAAGTGGTAAAAATCGACAGAAATTTTTGTTATGTTTAAATTATTTTAGAATGATGAAAAAACGAGCGATTAAACATGAACAGTAATTACATGTAACAGTTGGAGTTGTCGTCGGAGTCGGATAGTCAATTTTTAATACATCGGAGTCGAAGAACTATTTCACAGACTCCGCAGCCCTGCCGTAAATATTACTTCCTTATAAATCATTTGGTTGGCCATAGTACTGTTCCGTACCAAGATTTGCATTTCAGCGAATGAAAATTTCGTTATAGTAAAACTTTCGTTAAACCGATCTTCAAATTAAACAAAATATTTTTTGTTCGATGTCCTCCACTAAATTTTTTAAATGGTGGTATTATTATTATTATTATTAATTCAATAATTTATGAGCTGGCGATACCACCAATTTGCTCAAAAATAGATACAACAAAATATATATTTTTTTTACTGATTTATATTTTTCTTTTCTATGATTATTATCATATTATATATTTTTTTTATTAGTTATGAGTCGCACTTTGTGATACCACCGAACAGCACGGATATTATGGGCCTTATACATTAAAAAATGCAGTACCCAGTACCACTATCTATTTTATTAAACTGTTTATTGTGATACCCTCGCTTTTGTACACGATATAACGGGCCTTTCACGATAATGCGCAGTACCCGGGACCACCAGCTTAACAAAGATGTTTACACGACAAGATCTATATTGCGACTGTAAATGGTGGTAAGCCTAAATTCAACTATTTGACAGTTCTAATCCCTCTTAAGGGGGATTAGAACTGTCAAATAGTTGAATTTGACAATACTCGTCCCCTTTGCTTACATATACTATGTTTCCATGAACAAGGTTGAGTTAGGTTGGATTGAAATTAGGTTTTCGTTAAATTTCAAAATGGCGTCGATCGTTTCCATGAAATTGAGTTAGGTTGAGTTGAAAGTTTTTGTTTCTGTTTAACAGCTCGTTATATTATATACATTTAGGACTTTTCAATTGCATCCTTAATTTGTTGTCATTATTTTTTTGTTGTATTTAGGTATTGTAATATTTTTTTATGGTGTTAATAATAAAAATCCTTAATATTTATTTGCCGCGCCATTTTGAATTTCAACTCTACTCAACTCAGGTATTTTCGTTGAGTTCAAATTAAATCAACGAAAATCCAACTCAACCCCGTTTCCATGAACGCTAACCTAGGTTCAACCTAGGTTGAACTCTGCATGGAAACATAGTAATAGAAACCAACGCCGGCTACAGTTGATGGGAGTCGCTAATATGACCCAGCTTACTGTTTATATAAACGGTTAATCCAAGCTTCTAGAAAGAAGCATGGACGTCCCGAGTACAACAATTTACTTTCACTGAATCGCACTTTGTGATACCACCGAACAGCACGGATATTATGGGCCTTAGACATTAAAAAATGCAGTACCCAGTACCACTATCTATTTTATTAAGCTGATTATTGTGATACCCTCGCTTTTGTACACAATATAACGGGCCTTTTACGATAATGCGCAGTACCCGGGACCACCGGTTTAATAAAGATGTTCACTCTTCCAAGATCTATATTGCGAGTTTGCGACCAAAAAAATCCATCATTGGAATAAAATCAATTTTGACATGCCTAATTAACTACATATCTACTTAGTGTTACTATCCGATTTTTAAGAATATATAAATTCGAATGCCTTTTCGTTTCAAGTAGCCATAATAACTAATTCTGAACCACGAATTGGGCAGTGCATAATTAATTGTAAAAGGACTTTAAAAAATTATGAACTTACCAAGCGAGATGTATGTAATTGTCAATATTCACAACTTCCAACGTACGCTATTATAGTGGACAAATGCGTTCATTACAATTACAATTTTTACAAAGTTAAAATAGTTTAATTTTACTATATGTAGTATAGTAGTATGTATTACACAAGTACGTAGCAGAAGATTTATTTAAAACAAACGGATTGAATAAATAAACGAAAGTCGTGTTGCCGTTCTTATTAAAACCGCGTTGAGTACTGTACACTGTTAAAAATTTAACTAACGATAAATTTCCAACGACAGCACAAAAATATCGTTATCGTAATATTTCTGACATTCCGGCATCTATTTTTGTTTTCTTTTTAATTTCAGTTTTGTGAACATAAAGTTAATTATTTTTAAAATATAATTCAATTTATTTGAAAATACGGGTAACTAGAATAGTTTACTTTAAAATACAAGTTGTATATGTACATACGTCCAAATGTATTTTTAAGTCACATGAGGCGGCCTTTTTTAATCCTCGGATCCAATAGAAAATTGTTATTTTAATTTTTTACAGCCCAAAGATGTCACGAAAGGAAGCATTATCTCAATTTATTAATCAAATTCATGGAAGACCTGTGGTAGTAAAACTAAACAGCGGGGTAGATTACAGAGGTACAGCTATTTATATTCATACCACTTTGGTTAAATCTATTGGGCTGTTAATCTGTTTTTGTAATTTATTTTCTAGGGGTCTTAGCATGCCTCGATGGATATATGAACATCGCCTTAGACCAAACCGAAGAATACGTAAATGGCCAGTTAAAAAATAAATATGGTGATGCTTTTATTCGAGGAAACAATGTCCTGTATATTTCGACACAGAAGCGGAGGGTTTAAAAAGTAAATTCGGTTCATTTGGTATATCATAATTTAATTTAAGAAATATACTTTTAGTGAATTATTTATTGTTTCATTTTGACTTTCATCTATTTGTCTATTTGCACCTTTTTAAAAACTCTTGCTATAAAAATAATATTTGGGGGTTTGAAAGAAACTCAAGGTATAATGTTGTTCTTATTTATTTATGATACTGAACTGCTTGTACATTTTTTTGTTTACTCGAATAAGATGTTTAAAGTTGTACATATACTTTGTTTTCGATAATTCGTTTCTATACATTTTCTTTTTCTTTATATTTTTAACAAATTTTATTTCTTTTTAATCATACAATTAATGTTTCTCTAAATATTTTCTTAAGTGAATGTTGATAAGAATTTAATGACGATGCCCTTCAATTTTGCATCAATTTGCTCGTTGATTTTACCTTCTGTGGCAATTGTTTGGAGAAGACCTTGTTCGGTTGTCTTGACATGTTGTAAGAATTCCTTTTCGAATTTTGTGATTTTTGTGGGATCCATTTTATCTAAATGTCCACGGACACCACAATAGATGACTGCAACCTGAAAAATAATAATTGTAATAAAATCATTTTTTTTTTGTTTAAATATCAAATCTTACTTGTTCTTCAATTGCCATTGGTACGTATTGGCCTTGTTTTAATAATTCAGTAAGACGGACACCACGGTTCAATAATTGTTGTGTGGCAGCATCCAAATCTGAACCGAATTGAGCAAAAGCTGCGACTTCACGATATTGAGCCAATTCCAATTTCATTGAACCTGCTACTTGTTTCATGGCTTTTGTTTGGGCAGCTGATCCTACACGTGATACAGACAAGCCGACGTTAATAGCTGGGCGAATACCTTTGTAGAACAATTCAGTTTCCAAGAAAATTTGTCCGTCTGTGATTGAGATGACGTTGGTCGGAATGTAAGCAGATACATCACCAGCTTGAGTTTCGATAACTGGTAAAGCTGTCAATGATCCACCACCCATGGCTGGAGACATTTTAGCGGCACGTTCCAATAAACGCGAATGGAGATAGAAGACATCACCGGGGTAAGCTTCACGACCTGGTGGACGACGCAACAACAGTGACATTTGACGATAAGCTACGGCTTGTTTTGATAAATCATCGTAGATGATCAAAGCGTGTTTGCCATTATCGCGGAAGAATTCTCCCATAGCACATCCAGAGTAAGGAGCGAGATATTGAAGTGGGGCAGCATCTGATGCTGTAGCTGATACAATAATTGTATAGTTCATGGCACCAGTATCTGTTAAACGTTTTACAATTTGGGCAACTGTTGATCTCTTTTGACCAATAGCAACGTAAATACAGTACAATTTCTTTACTTCGTCTTGTCCATCGTTGAATCGTTTTTGGTTGATAATTGTATCAATAGCTAAAGCGGTTTTACTAAAAAAAAAAAATGAAAATTTAAATTTATTATTCGATGAACCAAAAATTTTTTGAAATTTGAGATTTTACCCAGTCTGTCTGTCACCAATGATCAATTCACGTTGACCACGACCAATTGGTACAAGAGAGTCGACGGCTTTAATACCAGTTTGCATAGGTTCGCGTACAGAAATACGGGGAATGATACCTGGAGCTTTAATACCAACACGGAATCTTGTTGGTGATCCAATTGGACCTTTACCATCAATTGGGTTACCTAAGGCATCGACGACACGGCCCAAGAGCTCAATACCGACTGGAACATCAACAATAGCACCAGTACGTTTCACAATATCACCTTCTTTGATCAACTTATCGTTACCAAATACTACAACACCTACATTGTCTGGTTCCAAGTTAAGAGCCATACCCTTTATAAAAAAAAAAAACATTTAAATAGTTATGTCATTCCTTCTCGCTCATGTCTAACTCAAATATTACCTTTAAACCTGATGAGAATTCCACCATCTCATCGGCCTGGATGTTCTTCAAACCATATACACGGGCAATACCATCACCGATGCTTAAAACTCTTCCGGTTTCTTCTAAATCGGCTTTAGGTGCGGCACCCAAAATTCTTTCTTCTAAAATTGAAGAGATTTCGGCACCTCGGTTACTGCATGATACATGGAATTTACGTGCAGCTAGAGAAGCAGCTGGGTATGCTATTTTTGATGCTACCTAAATATATATTATTGATTTATTACAACATAAATATTAGATTAACTATTTTAGAATATTAAAGAAAATTTTAGATTTTGTCACAAGTCAGGTTTGGTACCTAATATCGATATGATTATATAACAATTATTTTTTTCATGTATTGCGTAACAACAAGAAATTTACTTATTATTTTATTATCAATGAAAAATATTATTTCAGAAAAATATTCTCTTTATAAATTTAAAGTATGTATTAAAAAAATATATAAAGATTTTCTGCAATAACTAATGGATTGCTTAGCCATGAAAAAAATTATATTTATCAGCCTCACAAGAACAAAAATTATTTTAAAAACACAAAATCTTATGGAAATATAGTTAAATTTAATAAATAAAATACCTGAGTGGCTGTTTTTGGTATACTTCTTGCCACAGAGGCAGCAAAACGTGCGGTTAGCAGAGACATTTTGTTATAATTATTTTATTTTTCACTTCTCTATCGCTAGACTTTATTAAAAGATGGAGGCCGGACCGACTAATTCACAACTAGAAAAATTTATGTCGATTGATTATAAAATTGTGACATATCAATGAAATCGGAAATCAACGTTTTTTTTATGGAAGAGCGTTTTCAATTGGGATAATATGCGACGCCATTTTAGACCAGCCAAGCAGCGGCATTTTCAAAAGTTGTGTTGTTTATTTTAAACATTAAAACTATATTACCTATAAAATTATAAAATCAGTTATTTTAAATTAACTTTTTATTTTGTGTAATTTATACCAGATAAGTATTACATTCATATAATGTATATATATTGCACTTACAAATTTAAAAATGATTCAATTAAATATCGTAATGATTAAAATATCTAAATAAAGTATGTATACATATTTAAAAACTAAATTAAAATTGATACGGATGCTGCAAATAATCGAGCAGAGAAGGCAACATTACATTTTCGTTAGTATTCTGTAGCATTTCTTTGATTTGTTTTGAATTGAGTCCTATCGATTCGATTACATCATTCGACGTTGAAGCGCACATCATCATATTATTTTTATTACAATTATTAACATCTTCACCAGGATTTTCATTATTGGAACGATCAGTATCCGTTTCTTTAATAAATGTATTTGATATATCGGTTATTGTATGATTCTGACTGTTAAAATCATAATTCAAATGTGACTGATCCAAATGCTGATCGTGATGCTGCTGATGATGGTGATGATGATGCACATGATGTGGATCATTGTAACTAAGGTGAGATGTTGTCAAAGTTCCGGTAGAATTTTGCATATTTAAATTTATTTCGTTAATATTATTTTGATTGTCCATCATTTCAAGATTAGTTAGAATGCTGCCAATATTATACGAATTAGGATGTTGATGTGGTTGTTGCTGCTGCTGTTGCTGATGATGGTGGCTATTATCGATATTTGTATATTCTATATTTGTTGCCCCACTATTAACACTTGTGGCACCGGTAGTGCTCCAGATATCAGGATAATGCAATAATTCTACATTTGATATATCCATTATCTGATTATCATTCCGATTTGAAGATTTCATATGCAATGACATTAACGAATCAGAATTAACTTCAACTAATGAATAAGCTTCGATTTGATTGTGGGCATCCACATTGTTCCACTCTTGCATGTTGTACGCTGTTTGGTTATAACCATTTCCAAAATCATCGTGATTCTGATTTGCTTGTAAAATCATAGTACTAATATTATTATTCATATGATTATCGGTGTATGTATTGTAATTTTGACCGATTTGGATGATTTCAATATTTTGATTATTAGTACATTCTTGGTATTGCATATTATTGTTCATAATTTGCATAAAATTGCCCTCATTTATTATGGCTTCATTATTATGCGGTCCAAGTTGAGTTGCATAACTGTTAAGATTTGTTTTGTTCGATATTTCCTTTTTCTTTAATTTATCGTTTGGTGGCTCAACATTATCTTCTTCCGCTGGTACTAATTCGCCTTTATCGTTTTTAACAAATCTCTTCAATTTATTAGGTTGCGCAATTTGTTTGTGTGTGAGATGTTTATGTCGAACAAGATTTGATTTAATCTTAAAAGTTCTTGAACATAAATTACAATTGAATGGCCTTTCATCCGAATGTACAATTTGATGTCGTTGCCAAGCCCGCTTAGCCGAAAAGGCTTTATTACAAGTTTCACAAACAAACTCCTTCACTTCCTTGTGAGCATAAGTAAAATGTTCCTTTAGCGACATTGGAGTGTAATAACTAGCACCGCATTGCTCGCATATATACGATTTTGTTGATTCTGTGTGTTGTGCAATGTGGCGGTCCAAATTAGATTTGAAACTGAATTTTTTATCGCAATGAGGACATGGAAGTTCTTTTCGATGAACTTTAAAATTGTGTTGATGAAGACTCAGCTTTTCCTTAAACCGGGCTCCGCAATGTTCACATATAAAACCTTCCAGCTTATGACCTTCTTGAATATGCTTCTCATACCACCTAAATCCTTTAAATTCTAAACTACAAAAACTGCATTTGAAAGATTTCCGTTTTTCAATGTCTTCAGAAGGTATGTGCAATTTTAAATTTTTCTTTTTATGAACCTCAAGATGAACATGAAACTGTTGACGTCTTTTAAACGACTCACCACATTCCTCACATATATGGGGATAATCTTTGATGTGATACTTTCTATTATGATCACCTAAATCTTTAGCAGTTGTTCCGTAATATTTACCACAAGTAGGACACCATCCAGGGTGATAATGATATGAATGTGTGATTAATGAGTTCTTTTTTCGATAAATTTTACCGCATTGTAAACAATTAAAATTCTTACTTTTAGAGGCAGGTTCTTGTTCATCACAACTTTCAGCTGGTGATCTCTTCCTCCTCTTGGATTTTACTTGACTTACGTTTACCTCGTTTACTTCTTCACAGATTGGATCGTAAAATTCTTCACTATCTTCCGAAATTGGATCCTCGTCTTTTTCGAGTTTGATCCTTTTAGAAGGTGATGTGGCTATTGATTCATATTTAAGAATAAATGTATCTTCATTCGAATTAGTTAAAACCTGTTTACTATTAATATCCGAAAATTTTATAAATATATTTGTTAATCTTTGGAAATTAACACTAAAATGCAAATTACTTTTACTATGAATAAGTTTGCGTGTCTCAAGTAATGTTGTAGAACTAGGTATGTTAAAACTAGATAACTTATTAAATTTAAAACTTTTTATATTTTTAGTTAACCGTGGAAACCAGAACGAACCCTGAAAATTTGGAATATTACTTTGATAATCCCCGTGCACACTGATTAAATCTTTATCAACACTTTCTTGTTTCACTACTGGATCGGTTGTTGACACATCACGATTAGGCCAGTTTGGTTTAGTAGATGATGTTGGCAGGAGTACAATTGATATTTTTAAATTTGGTTCAATAAAACAATTTTCATTTGAAAATAATGGAAAAACAAAGTTAATATTTGTAGAGAAGTAGTTGAATGCTTCGACTCTTTGGGTAATCGTGTACGAGTTAAGAAGTTCCACAATTTTATGCACCTAAAAGAAAAGTAATGGTTATTGAGTAATTAAAAAATTTTCTAGGTCAACATTACTTTAATCTTATACCTGAACTTTAAAATCATCTAAATATATAAAATTGTCCATTGTATATGTACAAATTTATTTTTTAATTAAATTTTTCCTTTTTGAGTTCAGGCTTAATGACATTTCGTTTAATAAACAATAAATTCAATTTTATTGATAATTGCTCATTTTCCGGTTTATGCCCCGAAATACCATAAAGTTACGGTAATAAACCCAATAAACCGAAACAATTCAATTAGGGAAATTTTTTATAAAAATACAGTGTCCGTGTAAACATGCAACTTTTTTGATGGATGGGCATATCCAATCCAGCGGGAGACGTCTAGTGAACAGTGAGGTAGTTTACACCGCCATATTTAGATTAAAGTACTTTTCATACCAGGCGCCTCGGCTTTGAGCTTTGAAAATGAAATTTCTTTATTTCAATTTTGAATTATGAAAATTAGTTTCATTTGATTGATAATGTTTAATTTTATAGTAATAAATTCATTTTGTTGAAAAATAATTTATTTTTAAGTGATAATTTAATAAAAAAATAAAATATATTGCAATGAAGTTATCTACGAGGCCAAGGCAATGCGTTCCACACTCGACTGCGACATTTTAAAGTAGTACAAAGCGAAGTGCTTTGTCAACATAACCTACAAATCACATTTTTGTCACAACTGTTTTATATTTACCGAAAAATCTAGCTCATATGTAGCTTACAAATTCATAATATCTCGTTTCTTGCTATAATTCACGTGTAAAATGGACCTAAATAAAATATTTGATATCAACCGAATGTTCAAAGCCGACGCCACCGGTATGAAAGGGTCTCAGCTTCGTATGTGTGGTAACTAAAAATTTCGAGGCGAGGCGCCTGGTATGAAAAGTACTTTATTCAAGGATTAAACTTCAGAAATAATTCATAATTGATTCGGTTTTTATGATGAAATACCTCGGGTACAACGAGGGCATCAAAACGGGTTCGCGTTTAACTCATTCAAGTGAATCTATTAGCACCGATTTATAACTCATGGATACGGCATAAAACTAAATTACCATAGAAAACAATAAAACACGATGATGGTACAACTTTTTGATGTGAAAACATCTTTAGCGACAGGAGTAAGTAAAAAATTGTATAGAAATCGGGTTACGGAAACAAAAATGCCGAACAAAAAATATTGCTGGTATGTGTGAATATCGATAAGAACAAAAAATAAATGAAACGTAAAATTAATGCAAAATCTACGCACACACATGCAAATATGCAATATACAACATTATCCGGCATTTCAAAGACATCGTGAGCCGAATACAAAAAAAAATCTTAAAAAACCGCCTACTTTAATTTATTTTGTTGTGAAAATATCTGCTATATAATATGGCCGCAGCAGCAAGTATTTTTGAAAATGAAAATTACATACACGAGTAAAAGGACCACAAATTACCCGAGTAACCAAAAATGGTGATCACAAAATTTTAGACCAATTTGTCACAAAATGTAAGTTCCTTTTTGTCACAAAAAAAGTTGACAATTTGGAACATATTTATGCGGATATTTGGTGACAAAATGAATGTTGATTTTACCACCCAAAAAAAAAAAAATTTTGTCACCAATTTGTCACAA
Organism: Tipula helvola; assembly: GCA_963556165.1. Lineage (NCBI taxonomy): Eukaryota > Metazoa > Arthropoda > Insecta > Diptera > Tipulidae > Tipula > Tipula helvola. The sequence continues at coordinate 64,858,704 of OY744483.1, forward strand.
AATAAGTTGATAATTTGGAACTTATTTATGCGGGTATTTTGTGACAAAATAAATGTTGATTTTACCACCCAAGAAAAAAAAATTTATTCATCAATTTGTCACAAAATGTAAGTTCCTTTTTGTCACAAAAAAAGTTGACAATTTGGAACATATTTATGCGGGTATTTTGTGACAAAATGAATGTTGATTTTACCATCCAAAAAAGAAAAATTTTAGTACCAATTTGTCGCAAAATGTAAGTTCATTTTTGCCACAAAAAAGTTGACAATTTGGAACATATTTATGCACACACAAATTATTCCGAAAATATCGAGAAATATTTGACTTTATTACCATAAAAAAAACTGTCGAATTTGTGACTAAATTTTCAACAAATATTTCAAAAATATTCCGCCAAAAACCGACAAATTTGATTTACAAAATGTTCGTTCATGCGTGACAATCGGCGTCAACCCCATCAACCATTTTTCATCCATGTGACAACTTTTTGTCACATCCCTGCCGGCCACGCGTAACGCAAACGTTCATTTTACGAAGAGTCTCTTCTACTAAAGTGTTCGTAAACGTTACGCCAAAAATGAATAAAAATGTTACATAAATGATACTTTTGTCACATGAGAAGTGAAACAAATTGGCGAAGACTTATGTATGTATTGGTATATAAAAAATATTCGTAATGTGTACACCTTTTACGTAACATTTTTGAACTCACATGGGCGTATCATTTATGAGCCTTCCAGAATGAACATTACGTGCGATTTAGGTATTATTCCGCAATTTATTTTGAATAAATTATAAATGAAAACAACGTATTTTGTTTTATTTTTAGCAAATATATTATTTTATTTATTTAAAGTTATATTAATTAATTATACCTATACCAAATCCTATTTGACAAGATTAGTGCTCTTAATAAAACATTACATGTCACATTTGAATTCTATTTCTAGTTCAACTAGTTTATTAAAATAAAATAACTAAAAATTATATTGTAAATATATTATATTGTCGCTATCACCATCTTTCACTAAATTTGATTTATAAGCAATAAAAATTAAACAAATTAAAAATTTAGTAAATATTAAAAATGGCGGACCACTCTACTTTATCAAATAGCACATTCTGGCTGCGTACCAATAGTCGGGTAAATCATTTAGTACAGTAAATTTCAACTTTAGTACATATTTACCTCAATTGGCGTACCAATTCTCTAGAAGTAAAAATGGTTTGATGGACACAAATTATGGTTCGGAGGGTTAAAATCGCCGGCTGCTAGGTGCAAAAGGAAACGTCAAATATTTTTTAATATTTTTTTTTCGTAAAATAGAAATAAAATTTATTTTATTACCTTTGAGCACGTATAATGAAAAACACGGAAATTTTAACAAAAATCACTGAAACGTCAAAAAGTTAACAATAACGTCATTTATTTGTTTCTCCTATTTTACCCAACTTTTTAGTACAGTATTTCAATTTACCCTATACACTGCTAAAAAGTAGGTGAAAGAGCAATTTACCCGACTATTGGTACGCAGCCTCTGTATCTGTTTAGAAATAGAATGAAGAAAACTATGTATGATACATATACGGTTATGTAAATTTGTACATAGTAGTGCCGCATATAAAAAAACCGTTCGTAAGCTGTTCGTAAGTGGTTCACTTTTTATGTATACTTTTTTGCGCCGGCAGGGATTTTTTTCCACCAATCACCATTTTCCTAAGTAGTGTTCGCTGATGACCACCGGGGTAAAACAGATCCCAAGTATAACAAGACGAAACTAAAAATTGAGCTACCGTATTTTCCTTTAACAATGACGTGATCCGGCGGCATATGAACCCGCGCCGCGAACCTCTGATTTCGACCGATTTAAATGCTTGAAGCAGGGTAGCGAGAGAATTGCCCATCCGATCGGAGATCAGATGGTGTCAATTTTTGCGTAAAAAACCAGTGGTGGTTAATTTATTTTAAATTAAATTAATTAATCGTCACATAAATTTTAATTAAAAATTCAAACTACAAAATAGCGATTGTAGTTTAGCTCTTGGTCGTGGGCAATTACTCATCAACTATAAGAACTACCTTTAATTTAAAGATATGATTGCTTAGATTGGTCCTTCGGCTTTATGTGTCACGCATAATATTATTACACTGACGTCATCGGGCGGCACATCAACCCGCGCCGCGAACCTCTGATTTCGGCCGATTTAAATGCTTGAACCAGTGTAGCGAGAGATCGGCTCATCCGATCGGAGATCCGATCCGTGTGTTCGCTGATGGCTTTTTGACAGAAAATACCCGAGTTTTTTTGACAGATTTTACCCCCGCAAACTTCACTTCAATAAAAAACTCGGGTTTTTTTTGATGACCTCAGCGAACAACTTTTTACTTGACAAATAATTTTGGTGTTTTAAATGTCAACATTACATTTTCTTTTTAATATTTTTTATTAATATCATTATCCAAATCGAAGCATTTCATATTATTTTAGTTTAAATTTTTCAATTCACAGAAATTTTGGATTTTTTTTCGCCGATAAAAGAAATAATTTTCGGTTGTCAAAAAAACCCAAGTAAAAGTAGAGTTAAAAATACACCGACTCTTTTTATGCGTTCGTTTTTTTGCTCAAAAAAACTCCGATCCATTTTACCCCGGTGGTCATCAGCGAACACTAGGGATGGTGTCAATTTTTGCGTAAAAAACCAGTGGTAGCTAATTAATTTTAAATTAAATAAATTAATCATCACATAAATTTTAATTAAAAAATTCAAACCACAAAATAGGGATTTACTGAGATTGAGGGCTCTATGGCAAGAGAATGTCTCATCAGATCGGAGCAATTCGGTTATTAATTTGTGCTTAATAATATTGTGGTAGATAACTTATTTTAAATTAAAATAATTAATCTCCACACTAATTTTAATTAAACTTACAAAGTACAAAACAGAGATTTACAACCAACCATGAGAATCACTATCTGACCGTAGTGATTCTGGTGTCAATTTGTGCGTAAAGAAACTCTGGCAGATAACTTAATGTTAATTAAAATAATTAATTTCCACATAAATTTTAATTAAAATTACAAACTGCAAAATAGCGATTTACAATGCTTGAGAACACAGTAGCGAGACAACCCCTCATGCCTCATCTGATCGGAGCAATTCTAGTGCTAATTTGTGCGTAAAGAAACTGTGGCAGATAATTTATTGTAAATTAAAATAATTAATTTTCACATAAATTTTAATTAAAATTTAGATCTACAAAGTGGCGATTTACAATGCTAGAGAGCACTATAAAGAGAGAATGCCTGATCTGATAGGTCATATGTCAGTATATATATATATTTGACCTAGACTGCGTATCCACCATACTAGCTTCGGCGACTTTGGGAGGCACTTGTCTGCGGAACTCACATTCATCAGGAACATCTCCGCTGAGACCCTGCGCTTCATATCGTACTTCTCATACCATCACCCAGTACTTAATCGTTTGCAAACAATCACTGTACTCTCATTTCATGATGCTAATAATAAAGAAATTTATTTTAACAAACCCATACATCGTGCCCTTTCCCGCACTTCTTATAAACGTTATCACGGAAAACACCTACGGCCGTGTAGAAGACACAGCCTACCCCGAATTTTTTAGTTTTCTTTTTTATACCATAGTTTTTTGTGTATGCCGTATCTATCAGCGTATCTATTAGCGTATTTATTTTTATATTCTATGTTGGTAAATGTTTTTATTTTAGTTGCAAATACACGGATAATTATTATTTTAATTTTTTAATAAAATTAATTTTATTATTAAAAATAACATTTTTAAAACGCATCATTATTTAACACTTTTAGTGCGGACCTAGTAAAAATAGTTGTAAAGAAATCGTAAGATTTCTAAGCACCAACAACAACAAAATTTGTTTTTTTTTTATAATTATGTAATAAATTTAAATTGAAAGTGCACTTTTTTTTTATCACAAATTACAATATTTACCACAATTTTAATTTTGTTTTATGTAAACTAGGGGTGGGATGTTGTAACATCACTTTTTATTCGAATTCGATAGATTTTATGTTTCATGTTTCAAGAATAAAATTTTACTCTATTTCGTTTTTAGGCAAATAAATTATAATACCTATAAAGGTATTCGCTGTCAAAAAACGGCGATAGATAGATTAAAGTACTTTTCATACCAGCCGCCTCGCCTCGAAATTTTTAGTTACCACAAATGTGAAGCTGAGACCCTTTCATACCGGTGGCGTCGGATTTGCACATTTTGTTGCTATCAAATATTTTATATAGGTCCATTTTACACGTAAATTATAGCAAGAAATGAGATATTATGAATTTGTAAGCTACATATGTGCTAGATTTTTCGGTAAATATAAAACAGTTGTACCAAAAATGTGATTTGTAGGTTATGTTGACAAAGCGCTTCGCTTTGTACTACTTTAAAATATCGCAGTCGAGTGTGGAACGCATTGCCTTGGCTTTGTAGATAACTTCATTGCAATATATTTTGATTTTTGTTAAATTATCACTTAAAAATAAATTATTTCTCAACAAATTGAATTTATTTCTATAAAATTAAACGATATCAATCAAATAAAATAATTTGCATAATTGAAAAATGAAATAAAGAATTTTTATTTTTGAAGCTCAAAGCCGAGGTGCCTGGTATGAAAAGTACTTAAATCTTAAGATCCCAAGTATAACAAAGCTGAAAACATGAATTTTTTTTCAGCATATTGGTACAAAAAATCGGAAAATGATGAAATTGGGTTGGGTTTCCAAATTCCAACTTTTAACACAGCAAAGATGCTGGCGTTGGTGTGTACTTTTTTATTTTGTGTTTACAAATTTTACAACTTTAGTTTTGTGTGAGACGCCATTATGAATGGTTGTGTTTTGTTTTTACTATAACTTAAATTTTATTTTTTGTGTTGTGCGATTATTTTTGGGTTTGTAGAATTTTTATTTTTGTGTCTACGAATTAATAATAATAATAAATTCGATTTTTATTTGGCACCATATGGCACTACCTAAGTAGTAGTTTTTTTTAAATTTTTTTTTTTGTTGTATCGAAACAAAAATATAAACAAAAGCAAAAAACACGAATAAAACTTACAACTAGACATGAATTATAAAAAAAATTAATTTTATTTTTGATTTATTTACCAAAAATTAAAAATTGTTAAAGCTGACATCTTTAGAAGTTATCCCGAACTATGTTTTCACGTATTAAATAACCCAGCAAACGTAGAAGTACTTCCAATGTGGTGCAAAAGTTGTGAAAAAAACTACTTTTTTTCTACTGAAAAAAGATAGGACGTCGGGAAAAAATTCATCAGTTTAAAAAAAAATTATCTATCTTTCTCTTTTCCACTTATTATAAAAAAAATCAAGCTATCTCTTTCATACTCTAGCTAATTCCACAATGTACTTTTAAACTACTTCTTTGGTTAAAGTAGTTTTTTATAACCAGTTTAAAAGTACTAATGCACCCACGCTTTTAGAAAATTTTTAATTTTTCATTAATTAAAACACAATTGTACTGTTAAAATATATTTATTATATAAAAATTATTATATTAAACCCTCTTTTATTAATATTTAATCTCATAAGTATATTATATAATTATGTGTGATTATTTGGTTTATTTGTTATATCGTCATAATTCATTTGAGATGGTTGCTATAATATAAATTGTCAGCTATAAATTTAAAAAAAATTGTATTGTAATTAATAAAATTGTATAACAAAAATTGTGACTTTGTATTTACCTGTATTATAGTATACACCTATATTATATTCACCTTTTACGACAATATTTACAACTAAAATCATTTATGGAATCACAAGAATGATTTTACACAAAATTGTTAACCTAATACATAATGACAAAAACAATATTATGTACGATATAATATTGTTTTTATTAAGGACGCGTCCGATTTCTGTGAGAAATAATTTTTGGACGCATCCGAAGTTTGTAATAATATTTTTTTTTGTAATAATTTTGACATAAGTGAAATAATTTGCTCTTCCATATTTTGTAATAAGTTCATTTGCGTCCGAATGCTGATATAATTTTGACATGTAATAATTTTGGCAGATAATGGTTGTAGAATAATTTAAAACACTCAAATAGCGTCTAGATCTATTTTTCCTTTAAATAAAACACCAATAAAGAAATCTACGGATCACCGGAAGAAGTATTTATCATAAAAATTAATAAAATTTTAGGCGCGCTAAACGAAAGTTTAGCTTTTTTAAACAAACTAAATTGTTAGTTGATCAACAATATTTGCTGTATATTAATAATCCAAAAACCATAATTTAACGATGTAATGGCAATGAATTTAGGAATTATGTACATAAAAATGTAAAATTGGTGAAATTAGGGCTTGCTGATAATGTTATTTATACAATATTACACAATTTTTGGTGCATGACAAACACGAATAAATTGATCACAAAATGATTAAAAAGGACAGAATAAAGGCACGCATGATCACTTTTATGAACAATTATAAATTTATTTGTTGAAAATTGAATTTCATCAATTTAAAAATCTCTTTCTAAAATCAACAAAAATTATTTCGGAAACGTCAAAATTATTACACGCAGTTGCTGTAATAATTTGGTAGCATACAAAATAATGTCAAAATTATTACAGCTGAAATAATTATTACAAACTTCGGATGCGTCCTAATTTGGCGATTTTCATCAAATGTAGTTAGCGTTGGTTTCTATGTAAGTAAAGGGGACGAGTATTGTCAAATTCAACTGTTTGACAGTTCTGATCACCCTTGTTCTATGGTTAAATTTTGTTCATATTGTTTTCACCAGATGTCAGCTACTTTGTTGGAAATCGCGAATAGAATGAGATGCAAATTCATTTAAAAATTGGTTGCAAACAAAAAATTGTTAAAACTAGTGAACTCACGTTTGCTGGAATACTGCATTATCGATAAATCTGCCAATATCATTGACCGCAAGTTTCCTATGGAAAAGTGTCGTTATGTCCTTTATAGGGTATTATCAAATAAATTATAATACCCTATAAAGGACATTCTTGTCAAAAAACGGCGATAGATAGATTAAATCTTAAGATGGCACTAGTAGTTTTTTTTAAATTTTTTTTTTGTTGTATCGAAACAAAAATATAAACAAAAGCAAAAAACACGAATAAAACTTACAACTAGACATGAATTATAAAAAAAAATTATTTTATTTTTGATTTATTAACCAAAAATTAAAAATTGTTAAAGCTGACATCTTTAGAAGTTATCCCGTACTATGTTTTCACCAAATAAATTATAATACCCTATAAAGGACATAATGACACTTTTCCATAGTAAACTTGCGGTCAATGATATTCGCAGATTTATCGATAATGCAGTATTATTTAATACGTGAAAACATAGTACGGGATAACTTCTAAAGATGTCAGCTTTAACAATTTTTAATTTTTGGTTAATAAATCAAAAATAAAATAATTTTTTTTTATAATTCATGTCTAGTTGTAAGTTTTATTCGTGTTTTTTGCTTTTGTTTATATTTTTGTTTCGATACAACAAAAAAAAAATTTAAAAAAAACTACTAGTGCCATCTTAAGATTTAATCTATCTATCGCCGTTTTTAACAAGAATGTCCTTTATAGGGTATTATAATTTATTTGGTTTTCACGTATTAAATAATACAGGGGCCTAACTATTGATTTCGACAGCTGCTATATCGCCTTCGTTTGTTATCGTCTCTCTTTGAACGACCGTCGGAAATTTTCATACTATTCATTTCGATCAACAACAAAAATTTAGTACTATATATATCAAGTATTACCAGCATAAAATATAATATTTTAGTACTATTCTTGTATCAAAACCACCAAAGCGTCAAACATTTTTTAATCATTTCTCGGTTATTGGAGTAATAAACATACATATACCATAAACAAAAACCTCAAATTATTTATTTTTATTTCAGCCTTTTTTTTAATTCTAAATTATTTAACGAATCAAAATAATAATAAAATTCTTAGGTACTAGTAATTCATTTTCACACAAAGGGTCTGCTCGAATACTGTGGTAATTATTTTCTCGTTGTAGTTTTTGACATTTTAATGTTAAAATATTCCCCTTCTATTTTTTGGCTGCTCGAATACTATTTACGTTTGACAATTATTGTGAAAATTTGAATTGAATAATTTAACGGTTTTCGATTGTTGAAATGCATATTTAAATTTCAATAATCTTATTTTGTTATTAAAGGGACGAATTTTATCATAAATAACATAAGTATTCATATATTAAGTATTCCACTTTACTAATACTAAATTAAATCTTTTATTATTCTCTGCCTTGAGAACTTTCCAATCTTATCTTAAGTCATTAATTGCCATTAAACAGAAATTTTCTAAAGGTTTGAAATTTATATTTTTGCTTGTGGAGAAATAGCCAAAATGTTGCAAAGTAAACTCATGGTTCCACACATGGCATTGACCTAATTTGTTGGATAGCCTGTGGTGCTACTTATAGTCATAGAATGGTAGCATTAATGCGAAAGGTCTATGCAGCAGTTACAAAAATAGTACATAAACTCGATTTAAGGGCGGATCACTAAATAAAATACATTTATTTAGTTTAGATTTTTATTATCTTTGTATTTAATTAGAATTTTTTGAATTTCATTTAAATTAAATTTTATAAAATCTAAATTATACAATTTTATATTTAAATCCAAAGTCCAAACGAAAATTCTTTCCTTTCCTTCAAATTCTACCATGGTGTAAGACTGTGGTAATTTGAATGAGTGCGTTTTATGGTGTGTTTTACGTCAAAAACTACAACGGGGAAATTGTTACCACAGTATTCGAGCAGGCCCAAAAAATAATTGAATTAAAAAATTAATTCAAATATTCGGAACTTTGCCTCATGTCTCGTTCATTCTGGTACTTGAATTTCAATAATTTCAAGAAATACATTTTTTTTTAATTTGTTCCTTTCTTCGTTTGCCGATAAATTTTATTCATCTCTAAATTAAAATCGATCGTTAAATTAAAATTGAAATCGATGACAGTCGAAATTAAAGAGTGGTGAAATATGTATCTTAAATTTTCGACCACAGTCGATAAATAACGATCGCCTTTACACGGTCGAAAACAATAGTACTAATATAGTAAAACGACCATAAAACGACGGCGATCGAAATCAATAGTAAGGCCCCTGCATTATCGATAAATCTGCGAATATCATTGACCGCAAGTTTACTATGGAAAAGTGTCATTATGTCCTTTATAGGGTATTATAATTTATTTGGGTATTATAATTAATTTGGCAAAAAGTATTGGAATATACATACATCCATTTATAATATAAATGTGATTATGCTTAAACCAAACTTCATAATTTTTCTGTTGCAGTTAACAGAATCGATAGAACAATTTAAAAACGTTAACTAAAACAACAATTTAAATCGTACCAATGACAGTATTATATTATTTTGAAAATTATATTACATTATTTCCATAAAATACTTAAAACTTTCAACATGATAATCCCTGAAGCCCACACAATTTGATAGGTATTTTATTTAAAATATTTCCGCAATAATTACAGGAATATCCGTGTAAACTCCTTCTTACTCCTTATCATAATAGAGCGAGACCTGTGTATAAGAAAATCTAACGATGTACACGGCTAAATTATGAATTTTTAAAATCAACGTGGTTCAGGCTAATTCAGAATATCTAGGTAATTAAAAAATTGTTACTGGTCGACTACATCTTGTATTCTTTAAGACAAAAATTTGGGGTTTTAAAAAAATGAAGAAAACACGCTTTAATTTTGTTTTATTAGTTACGATTCAAAGTAAACAAACACTTCAGAAAATTTGATCGACTACCCCGTTAATAAAAACAGGAGAAGTTAGTCGACCACGTATTGTTTTACCTTGAATCTGACAAGATAAAACAAGTTTTGAATAAAACAAAATTCAAGCGTGTAGGTACCTCTTCTTAAAGGATACAAAATGGTCGACTTGTAAAATTTTTTAATTTCAATATACTGAATCATGCTTTTTAGACATAATTTCACCGTTTACTTCTTCGTCAGATTTCCTTACTCTACGGCTCCGTCTATTACTTGAAACTGCGTTCTATTTTTGAATACTGCTTGAATCAGTTTCATCATTCAAAACTAGGTCACCATGCAGTTTTTCATTTTTAACAGAAATTTCTACGATACACTCGGATAGCATTTCTAATTTAAACGGTTTTGATTTTTTTGATTCCTCATTGGAAACAATTACAGTTGGTTTATCATTTTCAAGACAATATTTTAATTTTATAGGATGTCCTCTATTTATTCTTGGCTGGAAAAGATTTTTTGACATAGTTAGATAAGCTATTTAAATTAAAAAATTAATACTCACTTTATATGGAATACGTAAAATGTGTCCCGTTTCCATAATAATAAATTCCATAGAATACTCCATAATTTCCAAAACAGCTGCACGCATTTTTAAGCTACCAACAGTTTTCAAGTAATGGATGAAATACAAATTAGCACTTTCGTCGCCAGCCGATTTGGCATCCATCTTTTGTTGATTACAATTTTTCAAAATTTTACTTAACTCGATTGTTGTACGTTCAGGTACCTTATCCAAATTTAGGCCAGCACATAATAAACGATGGACCAATATATCAGGATATCGACGAATTGGGCTTGTGAAATGAGTATAAATAGGAATTGACAAAGCGTAATGTTTCAACTCCTCTATTGACGTCACTTGATCACTACAAATGTACTTCGCCCTAGTCATTTGTTTGGCAGTTATAAAATTTAGTACAGAACTACCCGCCTCTTCGGACTTGCACTGCTTAGGAAGTTTTTCGAGCGATTCGCGAATGGACTTGGAATTTGAAATATCAAATCTTAAATTCAACGCTGACAGTTTCGTCGTCACTTTCATCAGAGCAGTTTCGTTTGGCGAATCGTGCTTTCGAAGCACAGCCAAATCAGGAAACTTTTCAAAAATAAATGCTGCGACTGATTGATTGGCAAGTAACATAAAATCTTCAATCAAATAATTACTGATTTGTTGGCGTTCTGTATAATATGAAATCGGTTTGCCGCTACTGTGATCGAGATTGAATTTTAATTTTGGCTGATTTATACGTAAGGCTCCATTATCAAACCTTTGCTGACGTAAAACGAGAGCAATCGTATTTAATTGTTTAACAACTTCTATTAAATCACTAGGTTTATAGTTGTTGTATATGTGCGGAAAACAAATTTCATCGAATATTTTATCTGAATTTTCAATCACTGCTTGAGCATGATCGTACGATAATTGGCTGCAAGAATTTATAACTGTTCGTTTGAACTCGGTCTTTAAAATTTCACCAGTTTTAGTAATTTCCCATATAACGGAGAATGCTAATTTATCTTCTCCTGGCGTTAATGAGCATAAAAAACATAATTTTTCCGGTAACATGTGATATACTTTGTCTACTAGATAAATACTAGTCGTCTGATTTTTAATTTTTTCATCAATCAATGAATTTTCTTTGAGGAAATACGATACATCGGAGATGTGAACACCTATTTCATAATTTCCATTAGGGAGAATTTTTGAAGAAACCGCATCATCCAAATCACGTGCTGTTGGAGGATCTATTGTAAAGATACACTGATTTCTAAGATCGGTACGATTCGAAAATTCACTGTCCGTAATCATAAATGGTATTGCAGGAATTTCTTTCAATATATCATCTGAAAATTGAATTGGATTTAAGCCGTTTTGTAATAGAATAGCTTGATTTTCATTTTCCAACTCTCCGCATTTTCCAACTGGTTTTATAATACGACCGATTAATTCATGATGCGATGAATCAATAATTTCAACGTAATATAGAATTTCTTCAACATTATTTTGTGCCGCATCAGGTTCATCACTTGAATCTTTTTGGTTCAACAACGATTCTGGCATGTGTATGGGATTTATTTTGATTTGAGGTAATTTTAAATCTCGCGGTTTGAATATGGAAGCTGCCGTTTTACTAATCTTTTTAAAAGTTCCAATACATTGTCTAGTATTGACTTTTTCCATTATTTTTAAAACAAATCCTAGAACCCGTGGTTTATTAGGTGTCGGTACATCAATTACTTCAGCTAGGCATAAATCTTTATCTTCATCCTCGTTTTCGGTACCACCATCTTTATCAATTGATATAACTTTTATATCTTCAACCTCATTTCCTGCCTTCTCCTTACCGTTATACATATTTGGTTTTACAGCAAAAACTTTAACTGAATCACCATGCAAAGCACATTGTCTGAGTACTATCGAAGGAACTAGAATATCGCCTTCGCTATTTAAGTTGTTTGTTACATACCCTTCATGATTATTTTTTTGGTTTATACGAATTTCACTCTCGATGATGTATCCCAAATCTTTATCGATCAATTTTTGAATAAATTGTTCAAGATTTATTTGATTATCTTCGGTTGAAAATAGTTTATTCTTCTTGTCACCATTCTCATTATAAAGAAATATCGCCTCTTCTTTTTCTTGCCCCGTTAATTTACTTTCCCCGTACAATAATCGATTAACTTGAGTTTCGAACAAATCATACAACTTATTTTGTTTTGATTTCGATTTTTCATCTCTTGACTTAAGTTTCCTGCTACGTTTGTTTCTGCGTTCTTCGAAATGGTAAGGAAACTTTTCTTTACGATTCATATTGTCATCATTGGGCTTTATAAATTGATGTGCTGTACCACCGTAAAATATGGGATTAAATTCGAAAAGATCCGTTTGAATATTTCGAATCAATATGCGCCGCTCCTTTGCCTGTTTATAGATGAATTTATCGCGGTCTGCTGGTGACATGATCAATAATTTATAAATCAGAATGGTTTCTGGTGTCAGAGTCACTGTGATACTCGGATCACAGACATTAGCATTCATTTTTGATTTATCTGTAATTGCCTAAAATTGTATCTTTGTTAATAATCAATTATGTGATGAATGAGAGAGTTAACATAAATAATAATAATTTACCTCAACATGATTTTTAACAGGTTTATCTTTTTTTTTACTTTTACTTTGAGCTAGATGTAAATTAACATTTAACTCATTTGGCGATTCCTCTACAGTTATATCGATTTCCTCATTAAATTTACCTTTTTTAGGTTTTGTTCTATTCCTTTCGCGTTTCTTTTTCGGTTTTTCCATATTTTCATTTTCCTTGTTACTAATCTGAGAAACGTTACTTGGGCCCGCTACCGATTCCTCAATAATATTTGTTGTAATATTTTCCACTTTGGTAAATTCTACCTTTAAATCGGCAAGCTTTGCCATCAACTCTTCGATTTTACATTTAGCAGCATTGGCTTCCAAAATAGTTTCATGCGTGGATTCATCCATTTATTGTGATAGTATTTTCTTCTTAGTTTACTATTTCACTAAATTTAAAATATTAATATAAATGTGTATTTTAAGTTTACAAAAAATTTATTAAGATTATTGTTTAATTAAAACTAAAAATTATGATACACACTAGATTTTATTTCAAGTCATAATATGAAAATGAAAAGTGAAAAAGATTAGTTGTGAAATCAAATGGGGGAAAAATTGCTTGATGTGATGAAACGTCGCATTAGTATACCAGTTTGTGTAGTAAAAATTGATGCGTTCGGTAATTAGAACACTAAACATAACGTCTCAAACAGATAAGCGGCGTTTTATTGTTATACATTCATACCGATCGTCTTTGGCCGGCGTCAAATTTAAATAAACGTATGTATATTTGCTGATGTATTGGGTGTTTTCTTTTATTCATTCCACAAAAAGAACATAAGGAATAGAATATTGATCACATGACCTCGGAATATTCCGTACGTAATGTAATAAAAGAACGGATTGGAATAAATTTTCCATAGCACAATTTTTATTAATTTTTAAAATTAGGAAACAAATTAAATTTATAATTTGATTATAATTAGTTGAAGTTGCAAATAATTTATACGTGAAAATATACAATGTAATATTAATTTTAATTGATATATCTTAAAAAATATAACTTGGGTCTAGATTCGGTTAAAGTTTACTTTACGTGTACATCGAGAAAATCGGGTAAGGAGTATATATTTTTAAAAATTTTGAATGTAGGAATAATCTATAGTGGTTAGGAAGGGGAGGGGAGAGCCAAATTTCCCCGGAAAATTACCTCATTTCCGGGAAAAAATTCACTTTAAAAAAAAATTGTGTATTATTTTATTCAAAAGACGTCAAAATGTGCAATTTTTATAAAAATTTTGATATTAGGATTGTATCTCAACAGATTTTCGACAGTGCAAGTAATTTTTCCAGAAAAATTTATTTTGCAATTTTTTCAGGAAAATTTTGCAACTTTTTCAATTTTTTTTTTTACTTAGTTTAAAATTATAAATAAAATTTGAAACAGGAAGAATTATATAAATTCTGGAAAAGCAGGGGTTTTGCGGCGGCAGCCTCCATTCTCTAAGCTAAGGTATACAACGAATTAAAATTACATTAAAAATTGTTTATTTACAAAAGTTGCTGTTTTTTACATTTGTGTTACTATCAGGTGAAGCGATAAGAGCGATAAAAACTCTTTGATCTGTGTCTGCAAGGTTAACGAAGTAATTATTATTATTATTATTTAATACACAATTCTAACATCAAAAATTATCAAAAAATTTACATTTTACGTAAAAATGAGATAATTCTCCGGGGAAATTTGGCTTCCCCCTCCTAAAAACTAATGATACACAATCCTATACATTCAAAAATTTTCAAAATATATACCCGTTACGGGCCTAGATTCTGATCAAGTGACAAATAACTAAAATTTTAACTGCTATAAAATAACAATTGTAGTCCTTTGGGAATTTTACAACAACAATGCCGTGAATTTTCATTCCGGAATGTATAGTTTCAAACCAAGTTTTGTTGGTATAGAATTATTCTAGTAATAATTTTGGAATTTTGTTTTGTTTTTTTATTTAATTTTTAATGTCAATTGATAAAAGTAAAAAGAAAATTATTTTCGGTTTTTATTTTGAGCATTATTTGCATTTATTTTTATACCAATAACTATTCCAGTGACCAAAGTAAGATGGCAAATGTTGTGAGTAATACCATTGACAGACACAAAAATTATCGGGATAATCTCAGATCGCGATTTCATCTTCATTTTTGAAATGACATCAAAATAAAATATTTCTAGTTCACTTATTCTTTCTGTCTCTTTTTTGTATTTCATGTTTATCGAGTTTATACAACTAGATTACGATAATCAAATTATGAAGCGCGGTAATCCTGAAAGAATTTAAATCGTGTTGTAACAGATTGAAAAAAATAACAACAAAATCTCGAATTCGCGATTAGCTAGTTTGTGTCTGTCGGGGGTATTAGGCTGGCGACACCCCAAATTAGTCAAAACGTTTTTGCTTTGAATAGGCAAGACGGTTTGCCTAAACATAGCCCACATACAATCAAACAAATTGTGTTTAGTTAAATTGTCTCGTGTTGCTTTATAGGTTGGTGTGAATTGGTTTGATAAAATGAATACAAAATGTTGCCAGCAAAATAAAAAAAAATGTTTCCCATCAATGAAATACTATAAAAAATAACAAAAATAACAACACCTGAACCGCAAATATTTGGTAAAACATAAAATCAAAAATAGAGGAACGATTTTGGCCATCATACAACAAGCACACGTTATGAACAGCAATAGCTTAGATGGTTAAGTGTTATAAACACAACCGATGGCAAGCAGAGAAAGTTTTTGGTTTATTTTAAATCGTTAAATAAAGAAATAAATCTGTTGTCATAGCACCCACCAGTAGCAAACGGACAGAATTAAATAGTAAAGTCAAAGCAAATATTAAAGTGTATAAAAGTAGAGTGAAATAAAAAGTACACGGTGTTTTTAATTTCAAAATCCGAGCGAACTCAGTAGCACAGTTCGTAACAATATTTTTGCTATATGACATGTTTTGTTTTTTCATTTTTTGTATTTTGAAAATGATGATCATTGAAAATTTATGGTATGCAATTATATTACATCTGTAAAATCCCAAACGTCGAGAAATACATACAGATTTAGGTAAATTGATCTCTTGATATATAAGTTTTCTTTCTTATAACGAACAAAAATTGTTGTCCCTTGACGTTCGTTATATCCAAGCTCGACTTCTATAACACAAGAGAGATAAAAAAAAAATTATCTTTTTCCGTGTGTTCGCTGATGGCTTTTTGACAGAAAATACCCGAGTTTTTTTACAGATTTTACCCCCGCAAACTTCACTTCAATAAAAACTCGGTCTTTTTTTTGATTACATCAACGAACAACTTTTTTACTTGACAAATAATTTTGGTGTTTTAAATGTCAACTTTACATTTTCTTTTTATTATTTTTTATTAATATCATTATCCAAATCGAAGCATTTCATATTATTTTACTTTAAATTTTACAATTTACAGAATTTTTGGATTTTTTAAGCCGATAAAAGAAATAATTTTCGGTTGTCAAAAAAACCCAAATAAAAGTAGAGTTAAAAATACACCGACTCTTTTTATGCGTTCGTTTTTTTGCTCAAAAAAACTCCGATCTGTTTTACCCCGGTGGTCATCAGCGAACACTTGCGTGTAAAAAAATCTGAAGTCTAATTGGCATGCGGCAGCCATAAACATACAGAGGTAGTTTACACCACGAAATATTTACTGGACTGACCTAAATGGCGACCTATTTTAGTCCACTTACCAACCGTTTACATCACAATAAATATAGGTCGCATTTGGGCCAAACGTCAAAAATTAAAATATTTCAATAAATGTATTTATATTTAATATTATATCATTTTGGCATTTATTGATTTTAATTTTAATATTTTTATTTTTATTCATTATTTGTGCTGTAAAAATGATAATTAACAAATCGCATCTATTGAAAAAATCGAAATTCTTTAGGCTGAACCGTTTACACCATATTTCTAGTTGACCTATTTTAGGTTAGGTCACACATTTTACATACCTAACCCAATTTGGGTAACTAGCGTTTACACCATGTGACCTATCCAGTTTAGGTCGAATATAGTGTATAGTCCGGGACTAAATATGGCGGTGTAAACTACCTCATAGACTACGATAATTTGAATAAAACGCCACGGGTGGACTTTGCGCTGTTAAACGTTACGTTGTTGGTAGGGTCGGCCGAAAATATCTATTGGAAGCGCTCTACCAAAGCCAAAAAATTAAACTAAAATATGGTTTCAGAATACCAATAATAGATGTCACTCGAAACTATATTTTAGTGGAAATTGTACCTGATTTCACGATACAGATTACCCGCCTATTTTGTGTACGTCAAACCCCTCTAAATGTCACTGTTTTGAAAAGTTATAATAAAAGTTTATATTTTGTATTATAAATGTGCATTAATACGTACGTAAAAGACACACAATTTTATTTAAAAAGTCGGCTAAAAGAAAATGAATTCAATCAAAAATTATTTTCAAAGCCCTCTTAAAGAGAATGTTAACAGTAAGATCATTGAAAATATGACGGCGGTGATCAAATCGGGCAGAAAGAAACGTAAACGAAATAAACATTTGGACAAGAATGAAAGTGTAATAAGTGATATATCACAGACTCTAAGTAATAATCTTAATTTTCAAACAATTCATAATAATATTTCAAATGTTAGTGAAGAAAATATTGAGATGAATTCATCTGAATCACTTGATGAAGCTGAGGAAAAAAGCAACAAAATTAAAAATGTGTTTGAAGTCATGATGGACGCCAGAAATCGCATAATTGGAAGTAATTCGAATGGCATTATCCTCGAGACAGAGCAAGTTGAAATAGAAAAGGTTCCACACAGTGTAAAAAATAAACGAAAATTAATGCTTGAAAAATGGTGTGAAGAAAAAGGTAAAAAAGAACGAATGCTCAAAGAAGAAGCCGAAATCGAACTTATAAATAAGAAAATGGAAAAACGTGCCGAAAGATTAAAGAAATTGTTGACTACTAATGGAAATGAAACGAACAAAACTGAAGTAAATAAATCTGAGAAACGTATGAAGAAGACAAAGGTTATGGCGAAAAAGAAATTAGTGTTGGAAGAGGAGCTAGAAAATGAGACGTCACCTTCCAACAAATATGACATCTTAGAATACTTTCCGAAATTAAATGGAAGCCTAGAAGAGAAAAATGAAAATATACGCCCAAGGCGATCATGTACCAAAAATAAAAGTTACATTTTTGATTTGAGTCCACCGAAAGAAGAAAATTCCGTAACAACACAAAATAAAAGGGTGAAAAGGTTAATGAATACATCACCAAATACTAAATCAAAAAAACAAAAACTAGAGTCGAACGACGACGATGTTGAAATCATCAGCGATGAAGTCGAAACCCCGAAAAAACCAAAAGCAGAATTGAAAAATATTAAATTGGCGCCGCTCTTCATAAAACAAACTCCCAAACCGGCTATTGCACCAGAGGTGCTAAAAGCACGTCAAGAATTTTTGATGTCAGGTATCCCAGATTCATTGCGCTTAGAAATGGCACGCCAAAAATCGTTCGAAGATGAATATGAGCTTAATTACAGTTGTTTTCCCGAAATCAGCCACATCACCCAATTGTGTTCTAAGTATCATCAAAATAAGATTTTAAGCAGTAAAATCAATTTGGTGTTGAAAACCTGCGACGATTCGGATATTGTGATGAAATATGCTAAACTTAAATTAGGCTTGGTTACGAATTGCAATGCAAATCCTGGGCTTACGGATATCGACAAATATAATGGGAAATATGAAATTAATAAAATTTCAAGAAAAATTTTAATAAATTTGGTAAAGAATTTAAAAAGCGATTCTAATAATTATCCCGTTTATCGTTGCTACAAACAGTTGAAGTTAAAATGCAAACAACATTCGGACATTGCCAAACCAAACGAAGAAGCAGTGCTAATCGTAAACGATGAATCATTTCAAAATGGAATTCATCTTTATAATGAAATATTTAAACCGAAATGTTTAAATGAGATATTCATAAATTATCGTCAAGGAGTGGAATTGAAGCGTTTTTTATCTAACTGGCAGGAAAACTATTACAGTCATAAAGATAGTGATGATTCGTTGTCTAACTCTTCAACTGTAAATAATTCAGCGTCCAATTTTGTAGTATTAATTGGTCCGTATGGATGCGGTAAAACTAATTCCGTTTATGCCATGGCACAAGAAATGAATTTCAAAGTGTTAGAAATTAACTGTGGATCAAAAAGGACTGGTAAAAAAATGTTGCAAAAACTTCATGAGGCTACGCAATCGCACAGTGTTCATAAAAATAAAAGTAATAGTCAGAAAACGGATGAGTCGGATTCAAAAAGTGATATGGATATGAATACTAAAAAATTGGCCCTGATATTAATCGAGGATTCGGATATCGTGTTCGAACAGGATGATGGTTTTATAAGCGCTATAAACCAGTTGATAGCGACGTCAAAAAGGCCGGTCATTTTAGTTTCAAATAATCCACATTCAAATCATCTTCTCAAATTTATGGAACACAATTCTATTATTTACGATGCTCCGAGTTTGGTAAATGTGGCAAAATACGTTTCTCTAATTGGTTTAGTCGAGCATTGCTTTTTAGATTATGGAGAATTAGGAAAACTGATTCAATATAATCAAAATGATTTGCGTCGGACTATAAATATGGTACAATTTTTTATTCAAAGTGGTGGAGATCGGCAGACTATTTCTAATCCGAATAAAATTAAACCAGCAGTCAAAAAAATAACCGATACATTTGGTTTGTCCGAAATGTTAGACGTGGATGATGATAATTCAAAATTTTCGTGGTGTGACTCTGATGAAGAGATTGCGATTTCAAAACGGAAATCTTCTGCATCATCCTCGATTTCTATTCATAGACATACCAACATTTTTGAATTTTTTATAAAGGATCAAAATTGTTCATCGAAATTCAAGTTTTATGGTAATTTTAATAGTTTGTGGTTTAATATCCCGACTCTACTTTTGGCGAAATACGACACTAAAATTAAAGCGAAGAAACAGCCTAACAAGATCAAGGCGATTAAAAGCGTAAATACGTTAAATCAGATTAGTAATTTTTACGACAATATATCGATGGCACTACTTCTTGATGCCGAGAAAATAAATTGCGATTACTCTTTTTCTTGTGATTTGTCGAAAGAGATTGTCTCAACGGTCGTTGAGTGTTCCTTGGAGATGAGTAACGTAGACTACAAAAATTATGATGTTTTACTCAGTAACAATCACGAATCGTTGTAGGTGTTTATAATCATATTTAAATTAAGTTTGTGTCTAATCGTTTTATTTATTAAAATTGCAGAGGTTTGTTATACAACAGTCTAAGCAGCACTTTAGGATCTAATACTACTAGAATGGCACCAACACCTTCAGTCGCACTAGATTACGAACCGTATTTGCGCTCAATATGTCGTATTGAAAAGGATCGCCAACATAACGCAGATCGACGAAGTTCTCGTTTTTATCATTATTTACGAAATTCTATAAATTCCTGTACGTTTGGTTCGGAACACTTTGATAAGCATGCAGATATATTAAATGATCAATTTAATTGATTACAAGGTAACGCGAAATATAATGTCTAGTAGGTATTGTTAAGTAAAAAATTATTAAAAAATGAAGTAAATATTTATTACAAATGTAAAAGAGTTCGAAATAAAACTAATCAACTGAATTATCAATTAATATGTGATTTACGAATTTCTAGCTATTCAAGGAAGTTTTTCTAAGTATTTGTAGACAATTCTTCGTTTAAATCTTTTTAATTAAATTGAGTAATATGGAAGGAAATATCCTACCAATCGTCGATGTATTTAAATGGTATTAGTAAAGCTAATCGCTGTGGTGGATTTTTCCTAATTTTGGAAGAATATGTGCAGGTCTAGTGATATCGCCATTCCAATCCAATAGTAAACTTTTCAAGGTATAAAAGACGCTGGAATCGCTTGAGCAAATAAGGTTTAGGTTCGAGACCTGCGTTTCATTTCTACAATGTTATTTGCCAGATAACAAAGTTTACTGGCTTCCTATAATTTTACTATTTAGTTTTTTTCTAAATTCTCTTTCCTACGGGTTGTACGCCAATAAATATTATTGGCTGACAATCCGAAGGAAAGAAGATTGATAAAATATATCCAGCCGTTAGAAGTGTTTATAGTTTGGGAGGGTGATGGAGTTTATAGTGGGAAGGTGATGGAGTCAACCTGGAACCTGCTAGAGACTGATCTACTCTTATTTAATAACTTGATCTTCTTTACCGACACCATGTGAATAACATTAATATGACGTAGCAAGTTTGAATTTTACAAATTAAGAATTTAGGAACAAAAATTAGGAAACTGAAAATTTAACTTTCTGAATTTATTAAATTACGGCCTTAAGAATTTTTAATTAGGTACAATTTAATTATTTAAATTTAATTCGCAACGAACCGTTGTGTGTTCGATTATCATCCACCACAATCGACGAAAGACTATCGCCTAGTTTTGATAATGATTTTATTAAAATTTGATTTTCCTGATTATTTTCACATAAATTGCGTATAGCCAAAATACTCCATTCTTTAATAACTGAAAGTAAATCAAAACAAATTAATTTTTAAGAAATTTCCAATCCAATCAAACAACTTACGAGGATTTTTTGCGTCCATGTTAGTGCATTCCAAAACGGTTAACAAAATTTTTACATCTCTCGCTAAATTTTGATTTGTTACATTCTTATAACTTAGATTAGCAACGCAACGGACAAGCATAGTTTTAAACTCATATGAAATATCATTTTCAAGGGAATTTGTAGTATCCTTTGATGTTATAAAATCTTCTAATTTTGGTGCCGGTGTAAATAAGGTATCCGGCACTTTACCAAGATCATGAATAGAAATAAGTAAACAACCAATATTTAGAAAGAGTGATTTATCGTTATGCAATATCCAAGTATAGAGATTATTTGCAGATAGATTCGTGATTAGTTCAAGAATTAATATGATTTCTCTGGGCTCAAGGCTACTGTTGGCGGACATGCTTATATTTAGTATGGAATCAGATTTTTTTTTGAAATCGTTTAATAAAAATACAATTAAATTTTTGTTGAGACATCTGTAAAGTAAATAATATTTTTGTTAGAACTAATTTCTCAATTACATATATAAATCACACAACCAAGCAATGCATACACACCTATTATGATCTTCTGCCTTAGCTAATTCTATGCAATATTTGACCGTATTGATGCGTACCTCTATCTCTAATCTTGGATAGAGTTCAACAAATCTTTCGTATTTAACTAGAAAATATTCGATAAATAAATTTATAAATTCCACGTTTTCATCTGGCTTCTGATTTAGATCAAATATAATATCGATTAGGTTCTTAAAAATGTTAATGTCATGGCCAAAAATAAACGAATTCTTCTCATCTATAAACATATAATAGAGAATCATTGCGGCAACATTGTGGTAGTCGGAATTTTTAGTCAAATTTTCTATTAGAAGTTCATTTGTGTAATTCCAAATTAAGAATTGAGTTTGATTATTTTGAACACAAACATTGGCTAAACATTGGAAGATGACGAGTTTGGAGCCTGGGGGTACATACTGTGAATTTAGTTGATGTTTAACTAAAGAGAACA
Source organism: Tipula helvola (assembly GCA_963556165.1). NCBI lineage: Eukaryota > Metazoa > Arthropoda > Insecta > Diptera > Tipulidae > Tipula > Tipula helvola. The sequence goes on from OY744483.1 coordinate 64,881,444, forward strand.
AATGTGGTATTTCACAAATTTTTGTTTGGATATCATTTCCTCTTGTGCACAGATTTCGAAGCACTTTAAAGATTTGAATGATTAAATCTTGACATCCTTCCGTCCTTAGTACTGTTTCATCTCGTACTATTAGGCCAATGTTATTAATGAGATTTTCGATGTTCTCATTTGTTAAATTTTTACTGCAAAGCGAAAATTTATAAATTAAAATTAAATAACCAATAAATAATACAGCATTATTTACGTAGGACAGCATAATTTTAAGCTGGTCAATAATACTTCATATTTTCCTGAATATAAATATTCGTCTAGTGAATTAAATTTTTCCAAAATTAAACTTGCACTTTGTGACTGCATGTTTACGTTTGTAGAGCCAACGTCAAAAGCATTAAGCGGCAGCTCAAGCAACAAACTGACGTTTTATCTGTCAAAAGCAAAACATTTGTAAACTTCACAGAAACGAAAATGATTTTCACAAGAAACTGTATTATTTTTATTTTATTAATTATTCTTAAATTAAGTTCCAGTTTTGAATTAGAAGTAAATCAAGAAAATATTATTTTTTATTTCTTAAATTTACAAATTAATCTTTTGGTTTTAGTTGCCTGAACGATTCAAGGAAAAACTGGACGATACTCACACGAATAATTGGGCTGTTTTGGTGGATACCTCAAGATTTTGGTTTAATTATCGTCACGTAGCAAATGTTTTATCTATTTATCGGTCTGTAAAGGTATATCGTACTCATTAATATATGTATATTCAATTATATTTTAATCTAACTATATTTTTCGTATAATTTTAGAGACTTGGTATTCCCGACAGCCACATAATATTAATGATAGCCGATGATATGGCATGCAATCCACGTAATCCAAGACCGGCTACAGTATTCAATAATGCTTATAAAAGATTAAATGTCTACGGTGATGATGTAGAAGTTGATTATCGCGGATACGAGGTAACAGTTGAAAATTTTGTACGGCTATTAACTGGGCGCACGCAAAATGGTACTGCTCGTTCAAAACAATTGTTGACCGATCCGGGAAGTAATGTACTGATATACCTAACCGGTCATGGTGGAGAAGGTTTTTTGAAGTTTCAAGATTCGGAAGAAATAACTTCACAGGAATTAGCCGATGCTATCGAACAAATGTGGCAAAAGCAGCGTTATAATGAGTTGTTCTTCATGATCGATACATGCCAGGCCGCATCAATGTATGAGAAATTCTATTCGCCTAATATTTTAGCGGTGGCTAGTAGTTTAGTTGGGGAAGATTCCTTATCGGTAAATAATATTTATTAAATCAGTCATGCAATTTCAAAATTTTTCTTTAATTCCAGCATCACGTTGACCCTGCTATTGGTGTTTACATAATTGATCGGTATACATATTATGCCTTAGAATTTTTAGAATCCGTTACACCTAACAGTAAGAAGACAATGGGTGAATTTTTAACGGTTTGTCCAAAACATGCTTGCATTTCTACAGTTGGGGTGCGTAAGGATTTATATCCAAAAGATCCGAATGAAGTTCTTATTACCAATTTTTTTGGTTCAATTAGACCAACGGAAATATCGACAAATCGTGTGAATATAACAATTGCTACTGGTATCGATCTGTGAGTATTTTTCCAATTCGATCCGAAATTTAAACTTTTATCTGAGAAACTTTATTTTCTTTTTTAGAACTGATGAAACGAGCCACGATTCAGACAAAATAAATTTTAAACAATTTTATACTGGATTCATGGAACAATTCCCAGCAAGATTACTAAATAAGCAGGATGATTAAAACTCCTTAAATGTATTTTGTACATACATACTTGAATTTAACATTTCGTTGTAAAACCAAAGCTAGTTTCATTTTATTTTGTTCAAAAAATAAATAAATTAAAGAATTTAATAAATTTCGATGAATTTTAAAAGTATAAAAGCGAGCCAAAAGACAACCAAACCCCTTGATCTTTTCATTTTTGATCGTGTAGAATTTAGACATGGATTTAACTTAACGTAAGCACTTAACATAATACAATCGGCAACACCCTATTTTCACAAATCGTAATCAACTTCATTGGGTAAATAAAAAAATATTCTGTCATTTTGTGTATGATGAGCAAAATCATCGAATTTTTCAAACACGAATAATTCTACAAATATTTAAACAATTAAATAAAATCTTGTGTGTTTATTCATTTAAAACATTGTAAAGCTTTAATTTGTCACTAAGATAAAATGGTTAGTTGAAAGAAAATAATATACATACAAAGCAATCATTTTTAGGTTATGTACCTATATTTGCTTGGTCATGTTTTTAAAATTGATATTCCATTAATATTTTGTATTCTAGGCTCGCCGTTATGATACCAGAACTACTATCTTCTCACCGGAAGGTATACAATTTAATTTTCTTAATTTAAAATATATTTAATTTTTGTAATCGTTTAATCCTGTATATAGGCCGGCTATACCAAGTTGAGTATGCTATGGAAGCTATATCGCATGCAGGGACATGTCTTGGGGTATTAGCCAAAGATGGTATATTATTATGTGCCGAACGCCGTAACACCAATAAATTGTTAGACGGTGGGGTTTTTTCAGAGAAAATTTACAAGTTAAATGAGTAAGTTGAATATCCAGTAAGATGTGTAATTTGCGACATTTTCCAAATTTTTACGCTTTTGTTCCTAGGGATATGGTATGTTCTGTTGCTGGAATAACGGCCGATGCCAACGTTTTAACATTTCAATTGCGCGTAATTGCGCAAAGATATCAATTGGACTACGGCGAGGAAATTCCATGCGAACAGCTTGTATCACAGTTGTGTGATATCAAACAAGCTTACACCCAATATGGTGGTAAGCGTCCATTTGGAGTTTCTATACTGTATATGGGTTGGGATAAAAACTATGGTTATCAATTGTACCAGTCCGATCCAAGTGGTAATTATGGTGGTTGGAAGGCAACATGCATTGGTAACAAAACCAATGCTGCAATTTCAATGCTAAAACAAGAGTTGAATACTAGTGAAATCACACTTGCGGAAGCTGAAGATTTAGCTGTTAAGGTATTGTCGAAAACTTTGGACGCAACAAAATTAACATCAGAAAAAGTTGAAATGGCTACATTGCAACGTATTGATAATAAAACGGTAATAAAAATTCTAAGTGCTGAAGATGTGAATAAATTGATTGCAAAATATGAGACTATTACGGCTGAACAGGAGGCGGCCAAGAAGGAGAAATTAGCCCAACAAAAATAAATTAAATTTCTAACACACAAATGATTGAAAGGTTATTAATAAAACATATTTTTTAATTAAAAAAAAGCCAATAATTTTTCTTTACCATTTATTTTCTCTTAAATTTAATAAATAAAATAATTCAGTTTTATTTACATTACACATTTCAATTACCTACACTATTTTGTTAAAGGTGTTGTTTTTTATGTTGATAATATTGATAAATTTCAATAAAATGTAAAATATCAAATTTAGGAAGAGAATAAATATATGTAACTTATCAGTTCAATTTCATTAAAATAATTTTTTTGTAAAGAAAACGAAATTGAAAATTTTAATTATTTTGAACACCACCACCTATAACGGGTGCCGCAAGTGCAGCGGCCGCCGCTGCTGCTGCTGCTTCTGATTTCCGTTTTCTATGATCATAATTTACAAGTCGTTGGCCCACTAAATATTTATCGTTTTTAATTGCAACGTAAAGTTTTTCAAATTGACGAATTTGCAAAGTAAAAATTATGCTGGTAATTGTTATAATTAAGAAAAATGGATATATTCGACGTGCCACGAGAATTCTGAGCCATAGTCGATTTTTTGTGAATAACGGAACTATTGAATGTGCAATTACATAGGGCACAGCAAGTGCTAAACCAAAACAGGTAATCACGGGACAGGCCAGTTCTCGTATTATAAATTTTAAATCTATATCCCTTAATCCATCGTGATAAGCACGTTCAATAGCTCGTTTTAAAGCCCAATCCGGTCCCATTAATGTTAGGGCACATGCAATTTTTGTATATAAGACTCCTAAAGCCCAATCTTGCCATAAAAATAATATTGGTGTTTGTTCTAATGGCACTCGCAACGGTACTACAACAACTAATTCTAAAAGTAGTCCAAATAATAAAGGGACTACTCCTAATAATAATACAAATATTACTGCAGCCATTGCATATGATCCAGCAACCGATATCCAATGCTTGATTTTATTCATAACAGCATTTCTTCCTTGTGGGAATAAATTAACAGCGATTGCAATGCCGCGCGATAAAATCCAGCATAAATATGTTCCCATAGCGGCCGTATAAAGCTCGTGTGGCCTTGATGGCTTCTCTTCTGGATTTGTCGTTGATACATGAACACCAACTGACCAAACCGCCATACCATGGCGACCAATCCAAACGGGAACTGTTAATGTTATCAGTGAACCGATAACTAAACTGATACACATGAAAATTATTAATCCCAATACTCGAATGGGAAATAGTGTCGGCCGGTCATACGGTTGGAATCCAATGGGTATTTCACGCTGGAATAATGCTTGATGTGCTGCCCCTAATCCTCCACCAGCTCCATGCTCTTGATGAAAATGCTCATCATCCGGTGTCCGTGGTTCAGATCCAAGAAGATAACTTTTGATTCCTAGTACCCAGGCGACAGCAGTGCACCAGATACGAATTAATCCTTTTAACCAAATTCGAGTGTGAGATTGTTCGAAAAATCCGGGTAAAATTATCTGTGAAACATAAAAAAAAAAAAATATTAAATTTTCACTCAAAAAATCCAATTTTCTTAATTACTGTACCTGTAATAACAACAGTTGCAAACTCAATTCATTTACTTCAGAGTCACCAGACAATGTATAGGGTAAAAATGTTGGCCATACTTTCTTTAGAATTTGAATTGGTAACCAAATCATTAATAACACAGCCGATCCAAACACAATAGCCGATGAAATTAAACGTCTTGTATGACGGAATATTGATAAATGAATCATTTCTTGGATTGGACTAAAGTCTGGATCATTTAAATTTCGTAAGAACCATAACACCCCTGGCCGTAATACTTCTCGGAGTAGTACAATAAACGAAGCAAAATAATAAACATACACCATGCCAAACATCCAATGAATGAATAATGAAGTTCCTGGTGCTGCTTTAAAGCTTGATTTGCGATCCTTGAGTGTGGCATCAAACATAGGTAATGAGCATATATCTAACCACCAACCACAAACAAGTGGAAGTACACCTATTTCCACTACAGATAGTAGTGATACTTTAACTACAATGTAGCACAGACCTAAAGTGCGTCTAGGTCGACGAAGCTTAAATAGTTTAGCCAAAGCATGTAAATGAATTAAAGTAATTCCGATTATGCAATAGCCTATGAGGGTTGTAATCAATCCGTGAAAATGCATTAGCGGTTTAATAGGCCTTATCATACCTAAGCATGAAATTGTAAAATTTCCAATTGAGTATGGACAAAACGCGAATAGAAATATAAATATTGTATTGAGCGAAACAACCCAGAATACGTGCTCAAGGAATACCATTGATCCATCCAATCCAAGGAGACGTTCCCAAGTCAGTTCTTCTGCAGCACGATCCCATTCCATTGGATTCCAGTTAGCTTCGTCTTGAACTGGTTCGACGGGTTCCGGTTCATCTTGTTCCTGAGGTTGAGGGGGTTCAGCATTATCAATATGAGGATGGTCATCAACAATTAGATTATCATTATTTCGTCCTTCTTGTTCTGGATTATTATTATTATTATTTTGTATCTGCTCAATGTTACCATTTATATCACCATTGTTATTTGGTTCTTGATTTGCACCATCTATATCATCCACATTTACGTTGACGGCGGCAGCAGGTTGTGGATCTTGATTTTGTTGTTGAATTGGTGGTTCATCTCTTTCCAACCAATCTGGACCACCACCATGCAAAATTTGTTCCCTCAACCATACCAATCCTATAAATGCGAAGAGTGTGCATGTTACAACAAAACATCCCCGAAATACATCAGCTGCTATATTCTCCGTAGAAAATAATTCCCAAGGCATGGACATAATCATATCAAATGAACCCGAGAATAAAAATCGATGTGTCCGATAAGCTGTTAACGGAACGATTCCTAACCATGCCAATGCTACAAGGGTGTAATGCAGCCAATATTTAACAGCAGTTCCAACAGAACTAAGTAAACCTCCAGCAACATCGCGCAATGGTAATACTCTTGGCATATCGGGGCTATAAATGGGCGTAAATGAAAATCGATGGCCACATAATTCGCAGTATTCCTTTCTCGAGTATCGCATCCATTGCACTAAACAGTCCTGATGAATCCATTTAATACTTCCCGTACAGATGCACGGATGGAACAACGGTCGATCAGATTGACCTTCACAACGGCATACGCGACATATATCACCTTGTGATAAATCATCCATATTCTTATAAAATATTTATATTATTTAGTATAACTATATTCTTTTAAAAAATTAATTATTAAAAATTATCATTTTTTTTTTTTTAATCTGTATAAAAAATTACAAAAACACGTCACACACTATCGCAATTTTCAGGTTTTACATTTTCGACATTTTTTTTTTTACATAACTTCACGTTATTTATATTTTAATGCAATAATCCAATTTATTATAATCTACAATTTGTTGAGTGAACTTAAATTAATTTGTTTGTTTGTTTGTTTGTTTTTCGATTTGTTGTGGTCAGCTGTGATGTCAGCCAAATGACCTGCTTGTCCTGTTCCACTATTAGCTTCCAGAACCTTCTTCTCCGAAGGGCTGTAGCAGTGGGAATGTGAGTATGTGCTTTGTCTTTCTTTATCTCTAAAGAAAGCAAAGTTATGTTTGTTAATTTTACTTGTACTATTTTGATTCTTATGATTTCTTTACTTCAATGTTTTATACTTTTAAACTTAAATTATTATTTACATTCCTTTTTACAATTTCATGTATAACCAAAAACAATTTTTTTTTTTTTAAATTTACTTGTTAATACAGTTTTATAAAAATTTTCTTTAACAATACTAAAGCTTTAACTGTCAAAATGACAGATAGAAAGATTCTACTTCTATAGTGAGAAATGTTTGTTTCATTAATCTATCTTTTCCCAAAATAATTTTTAATTGATTTTAAAATTACCCCCCACCACCGAGGATATGTATTATTTTCTTATAATTGACAATTCACATTTTTTTTTTTTTAATCTTATAGTACCCTTCACCTTATTCTAAGTTAGTGTATTAAACCCCCTTGTTAGTAACGTATAATGGTAAAATTAGTATTTTTAGTATGATTAGTAATCATCTGATTGCAGAATAAATTCTTCTGAAAAGATGTTTTCTCTATCATACTATACATTATTAGGAGTCCCAATAAAGATGTAGTCAGATTCGAAAAACACTATTTCTTTCTTATCTTATTTCTATAGCTTATAGTTAATATCCTTCAAAAAATTGATAATCTCTTTATATTCTACTGTATTCTGCTCTTTTATTATTAACTGCAGTGGTTTGTTAATAAGCGTTGGATAATTTATCCTACTATTATTATATTTACTACAGGCATTTATTATGTGTGCGTTATCTTCTATTTCCCCACATTGATCACAATTTGGATTGTTTTCAATCCCAATCATATTTTTAAATTTTTTGTTGTGAGCATGGTTTACTCTCAATCTATTTATAGTTCTGATATCTTTATATTTAAAGTTCATGTTTTTAAACCATAATTTTTCTGGTGGTTCCATATTATACTGCTTATAGAAGTTGCCTCTGGTTTCTGTCATTTTGTTATAAATAATCTTCCATTCTTTATTCATTTTCTTTTTGATATTTTTCTTTATATCTTTCAGCGTAAATTCATTGTCTAAAGTATGGGTAGGATTTATCAGGGCAATTTTCGCTAAATTATCTGCTATCGTATTACCTACATTTCCCACATGACCCGGGATCCACTTAATTATTATGTTTTTGTTCTTATTAAATCCTACTGTGTCAATTATTTGATTTTCAAAATGATTTTTAGTGTCTCGTATAATTGACGTTCTAATGGATTTGCAGGCGCTTTGTGAGTCCGATAATATAATTATGTTGTTATTTTTATTAGTTAAGGATACAGTGATTGCTATTTTTATTGCAATGGTTTCTATTGTTTTAATGTCAGTACTATTTATTAACTTAATGGAGATTTTTATATCCTTATCCTCTACATATATACCTATGCCTCCTGTACCTTCTTTCAATGTTCCGTCAGTAAAAACTCTCGAATATTCCTCAAATTCCTCCAATTCCCTTTGGATCATGATTTTAATTGTATCTATGTTGTGGTCGTCTTTTTTGAATTGGGTATTAAATTCAGGAATTACTCTAAGATTATTAGGTGATGTGGTTTTCTTATGTATTATTTTTATTTTCTCCAATATTGGATATTTGACATATAGTTTATTGAATTTGTATAATGAGTTTAATGTTAATATGTCATTCCCAATTTTTGTCCCATTGAATAAGTTTTTTGCTATATAGTTTAATGTAATTATTTTGTTTTCCAACTCAACTGGAATTTCGATTGCCTCCGCTAATAAAGCTGGGATTGGGGTGGATTTCAAAAGACCTAAGCAAATTCTTAAACATATGTTTTTAGTGTTTTGGCAAATTTTATTTATTGTTTTATTATCCTCTTCTGTGATAATATAGGCGTATTCCATTTTTGCTTTTATTATTGATTTGTGAATGTTCAACAATAGTTCTGGATGTGTTCCTCCTTCCTTATGAGTAAATATTTTCAATATGTTAATTGTTTTTTGTATGTTCTCCTTCATGTTCTTAAAATGTTTCACTAGAGATAGCCTGTTTGAAAAAGTGATACCTAAAATTTTCGTTTCCATTTCCTCTTTAATTATATTGTTGTTGATTTTGAATTCCATTTTCTTTTTATTGTTTTTATTTTTAAACAGTCTTAGATAGTGAGTTTTCTCTGTGTTGATATTTAATTTTAGATTTGCAAGTTTACCTTTCAGATTTAATAATGCTGATTTCATATTATCTTCTAATTTTCCCTCGTCCTCTCCGCTTATAACCATGCAAATGTCATCAGCAAACTGCTGCACAATTACCATTTCGTTGTTAAGTTCGTGTATACAATTAGTATAAATATTAAATAATGTCGGACTTAAGCAACTGCCTTGTGGGATACCCGAGTTTGTTGTATTAGTGATTTCTTGTCCAGCTGTGCTAATGGTAACTTCTCTATTGGTCAGGAAAAAATATATCCAGTTTATAACATTGTTGTCGAACTTCATTTCCTCCATTATATTGATTAGAATACGTTTATCAACGTTATCAAACGCCTTCTTTATGTCTGAATTCAATAATATTAATTTTTTATTTTTTGATTTTTCTACTTGAATATGCCTCATAAGTTCTGTCATGTAATCCATTATACTGGTATTCTTCCTAAAACCGAAGTTATTTTTATTCAATATATTATTATCTTCTAGATGTTTGTTAATTCTTATTAATATCAATTTATTAAAGATTTTAGAAAAAACCGGCAGAAGACATATCGGTCTGTAATTACTAATTTCTCTTTCATTTTTATTATGTTTTAAAATAGCAACTACTTTCGTTATTTTCCAATTTTTTGGATAGTTATTTGAATTCCATATTCCGTTGAAGTAATCTAGTAATGATGTTATGAAAGAACTGTTTTGCTTCATTATTTCTTTAATTAGTCTATAGCTAATTTTATTACTTCCTGGGGCTGAATTTTTCGCTTTATTTATAATTTCCTCTAGCTCTTTTATCTTAAATTCCGTCTCGTTTCTTGTTTGTTTTCCCACTACAAAAGGAGGAGATTCGATTTCTACTATTTGTGGAAAATTGTCTTTGAGAAATTTATTAGCGTTATTATTATCGTCCATTATGTTGAATTTATTATGTTTTTTATTCTTTATTTTATTTATTTCATCCCAGATGTCTTTATTAGTTGTTTTATTGTTAATGCCTTCTAAAAATATTATCCAACTCTTTTTTTTCTCTTTTTTTACCTGTTGCTTCAATTTCTGTATAGCTTTCCTCAGCTCCATTGCCGTATAAAGTGTTCTATTTTGGTTATATATTGTTTGTTTTGCTTTCTTTATATTCCAAAACATCTGAAGCTTTTCATTCCACCATGGATTTGGTTTAAATTTGTTGTTACACCTAATAATGGATGTGTTTTGGTCGATAATTTTTTCTAGCATGGTTTCAATATTGTAATTTTCATGGTTTTTAGCGCTATTATATTCACTTATGATTTTATTCCAATTTGTTACTTGTTTGTATACTATTGTATTGGTGTTATAATATATAAGAGACGGAAAATGATCACTTCCTATATTATCCATAGTTGCTATCCAGTTTAAATGGTTTCTGATATTATTATTGCACAACATTATATCAGGGGCAGATGTTCTATGCCTGAAAGTATCCTGTCTTGTGGGATTGCCGTTGTTTAATATAGTCCATTGACTCTCTGTTATTACTTCTGCTATTTTTGCTCCTAATCTTTCCGTCCTACTATTGCTGTCCCATAATACGTTGTGTGCATTTATATCTCCTGCTATTATCACTTTTCCATTTATGATTTCTTTTATTATATTACTAAATTCCGTCACTATGATTTCCTTTTCGTTGTTATTATTGTTGTAGAAAGCTATACAGTTGAAATCTAAATTTTTGTGTTTTATATTAATTTTTAGCACTTCGATTTTATTATATAAATAATTCAAATTTACAATTTTAAAGGAATATTTTTTATCCACTAGGAATCCAATACCCCCGTAACCATCTGATCTGTTTTTTGTAATTAGATTGTAATTTTTGAAAGAAATAACTTCATTATTTTTCGTCCACGTTTCTGTCAAAATAATAATATTTATATTATTATTTGTAATATATTGCTCTAAAATGTCTTTATTGCTTTTAAGGCTCCTAATATTTATATACATAATTTTTATTCTACCCATTACCATTTAATATATGAAATTCAAATATCATTATTTTAAATTAATATAATATATTACAAGTTGTTATCTATTGTTTAGATTCCATTTTGGCTTGTTCTAGATCCATGAGTATCAGATCAAGAAATGCTGGATTATCTTTGTTGACCATTGCGTGATTAACTTTTCCAATTATTTTTGATATTAATCCATCCTTCTTCTTGATCTCTTTCCTTAGTTCCTCAACCATTTTAGATAAATCATTCAGTTTCGATTCCGTGAGCATCAAATTTTTACTTAGCTTTTTCCTTTCTTCTATTCCATTTTCATCCAATGATGAATTGAAATCTGAAAATTGGAATTTTTTCTGTGGCGGCCCAAACAGTTTCTCCTTGGCTTCTCTAAATGAAATTTTGCTTATAGTCATACATTCTGTGATATTCCTTTGTCTTCTTTTTTCTGCACAGATTTTGTTGTTCGTTCTATGACCTAATCCGCAAAATTTGCATCTCTCTCTATTATCGCATAGATGTTGTTCTTCTCTCTTCGCGCATAATTCACATGGTTTCATTTCCTTCGATTTACATCTGCTTATTGTATGACCGTAATTTTGGCAATTTTTGCAATACATTGGGCTCGGAATAAAATGATTTACCCTTATCAATATATTGTCGTACATCGTCACATTGTTTGGAATTATGTCAGCTAAGAATGTGATTTTAACCAGCTCCATATCTCTTTTTTCTTGTGTTGCTTGGTCCCAACTTGTCATCCTCTCAATTTTGATGATATCTAGGTTCGACTTAATATTGTTTGTAATTTCCTCTATTGATAGATCTAAAGGTATATCTCTGATTACTCCAACTGTTTTTATAAATGCATCCGGTATAAAAGCGTTGTACAAATCGAAATTCCTGAATTGGTCCGATTTAATGCATTCGTTAGCATCTTTGTAGTTCCTGAAGATAATTCTGGCCATATCCTTGCTTTGTTGCTCCACCGTTAGAATATTTTTAAACCCATTAGCTTTAATTGATTTCCCTAAATGTAATAAATTTATTTTATCTTTGATAACAATCACCTTAAAAGGGCCTTTATCCTGAATACTATACATGTTCTTTATACTTTTGTCTAATCCACCCATAGTGGTCCCCTTTTCCATATTATTACTGCTCAAATTTGTGTTGTTGTCCATTGATGAAATATTGTAAATATCTGTCCTTAAATTGTTTGTATTTTTATAGTTTTTTGGGACATTCTTCTCCATATTTCCTCCTCTGTTTGTACTGGATGACACGTTTTTTTCACTTTTTGGCATTTGATTACTCAAATGTGAAGTCGAGGCACTTGTATGTTTAGCATTTACCGATATTTCTTCATTACTTGACAAACACTCGTCAGAACTGCTCATTTCTGGAATATTCTCCGACACTTTCACTAATTTGGGGTTAGAAACTATTTTTGAACTTAACCTATCTTTATTTTTTGCTTCGTAATTTTTATTTTGCGTTTTCCTTTTTCTTGAATTTTTAGACATTCTTTGTCTTTTATCACCCTTATCCTCTAGTGAGGAGTCAGAGAAAGATAATAAATCATCTAGCGTTCTACTTTTCGGAACACATGGCAAAAAATTAGGCACGCGGGAAAACCCGTCTGCCTTAGAAATAGGCGTATTAACGCCTGAAATAGTGTTTTTCTTATCTAAAATACAATCTAATTTGGACTCACCTGATTTAATTTGATGTGTAATGTACTTTACTTAGTTTTATATTATTAAATTTATAACTTTACTTTATAATTCTGAAAAAAAAAAGATGGCTACACTTTTCACTAATTTTATCTAGAAAACACCTTTTCGACTCAAAAGTCACAATCGAAATTAATTTTTGTAAATTGTAAAAATTATTTTTCACAAATTTGACAATTGTTTTCAGCGATATAAAAGAAGACTGTCCAATGAAATGAAAATAGGTGCGATTCGTAATAATTGTTTAGGGGTGCCCGAGGGCTAATACAGAGTTTACACCGAAATTTTATGTTATTAGTCTAGAAACTTTGTGTATTCCGAAATTATTCTTTAAAATAGCTACAGACGATCCAATTTGTCGGAATTTGAAAGATTTTGTCTCATGTTTCAAGAATAAAATTGTACTCTATTCCGCTTTTTGATTATGCTTTTTCAATTGCGATCTTTGTTTGTTGCGTACTTTTCTTTTCCTTCAAATCGATAAAGCATCACTAAACAAAAATTTGAGTGATAAATAATCATGAGAAGTAGAAATAGAATGTTATTTTATTCAAGCAAGCTGAGATAGCAAGAAAAAAAAGCATAATTGAAAAACGAAAGTACATATTATTTATTTTAAATTATTCGTTGAGAAAATGTTCCGCAAAAAATTTACAAAATGTTCCACAAAACACCCACAGATCTAATTTACAAAATGTTCGTTTTAATTTCACAATCAGTGTCAACCTCATAATAATTTTGTGACAAATTATTCCACATTTTGGTCGACCATTCACCATTTTTTGTGTTTTTGTGACGAATGGTTACTCGGGATGACATAAAATCTATCGAATTCGAATCGAAAGTAATAGCAATTTGTATTCAAATAATTTTTTATTGAATAATTTTATTACAAAGGCAGTATGTATCATAAATAAATTTGAATTGTTTATTTTTCCTTTGTTGTTCTCGCTCTGAAATTTTACACACGGACACGACTGAAGAGTGAAGAATATCGCCCGACAACCTTACACACCATCCGATTATTGGTTGGTCGGACGGAATTTCCATCCGACACATTCAACTTAATTTTGTTGGACCGACATACGATCCGATTTTACATCCAATGCAACCAAATCGGATCGTCTGTAGTGTTTTATTATTCATTTTTTATGAAAATTTTATGCGGTCGGTGTAAAACCGACTATGGTAGATAGTAAAATACAATCTATGGTGTAGAGCCAGTATATGTAAGGAAATTAAAAGTTTGGTTATGTTTTTATAATTACAACTATGTATTTATTTACTATTCCAGGAGTTGTAATAATTCTCTGGCCCTTTTGTACTTATCTTTATTTATTTTATCACTTAATTTTCCATCCGACTCATCGAATACTTTTATGATTTGTTCTGCGGATTTAACTAAACTTTCTTTGGCTTTACCTTTACTTGCCTTTAAATAATCTAGTGCAATCGGCCATATATCTTTAGAGATCTTGTCTGAATTAAATAAATTTTTTTGTATTGCTACCTGCCGCAATTTTTCAAACTTCCATTCTTCTCGATTATCACACCATTTCTTCAAATATTGTATATTTTTGTCGGTTTCGTTCATTTCAGCCACCAATTGTTTGGTTTCAACAACCTTCTTGTGTTTCTTTTTCTTCTTTTGACGAACTGTTTCTATTTGATTTTGATTCTCAGGTTTTTTTACTTCTTCTAATTCAGCTTCAGTGGGATCTCTAATCAGTTCATCATCATTACCTTCTTCCTGTCCAGGTTCAGCAATGTCTAGTTTTTTAACTTTTTCTTTATTTTGTTTTTTACCCATAATTGCTCTAAAAATAAATTATTTATTTAACTACATAACTATTAGTTGATCAAAAATACGTTTAGCTTACAATTGATAATTTTATTTGACCTATTTAAAAAAAAATAATATTTATTCTTGAAAATAAAATACGCACATTATCAAAATAAAAAATATTATACTAGGTGGTAGCACATGGTAAATGTCAGAAATTCAAAACCCTTTCGACCAAAATCACTACCTACTTAGCGTTCAACTTTTCGCTTTTCCAAATGAACTTTGCTAATTTAAAATGTGCAAAAGTTCATATTTATTTTAAAAATGAAGCTTTATTAATATATATCTACAAAAATACTATTTAATATTCTTTTTATCTCATAAATTTATTTTTTATTAACTACTTTTTCCACCCATGATCGTAACTTGTCTGTATCTTGAAGGCCAATCAATCGTTGCTCAACCTTGCCATTGCGAATAACTAATAGGACGGGAACAGAACCAACTTCATAATCTAATGCAAGATCACTTAATTCATCGATATCAACTTTAGCCAATTGTATTTTACCTTTGTTCTCAGAAATTACAGTTTCTATTCGTGGCGTTAACATTTTGCAGGGATTGCACCATCTATAAAAGAAAAATAAATTTAGTGATGACTTAATTGCAATCTACCGATTTATAGTTATATAATTTACGTAGCAAAAAAATCAACAATCACTGGTGTTTTACTATTTTTCACTTTGCTTTCAAAATCTTCTTGACTTTGGATCTTGTAAATATCTCTAAACCTCTGTGTCGTACTAATAAAACGTACATTTCCACTTGTAATAAATCTAAGTTTTGTAAATGCTTGCATTTTGATTTATTTTATCGTTTAATTAATTTAATAAATATTTATAAAGATATTTGACGTGAAGAAATTATGGAATACATGTACATATATACACAATTTTTCTTGTTTTCGAACATTGGTCGAAAACGAATTGTCAAAGAAATTTGGTTCTTCTATTTTTTTTTATACATATGTTTTTATACCAATTGGGATAGGTAGGTTCACGAACCGTACCAAAGCAGCGCGGCGGGTGCGAAATTTAAATTACGTGAATGTAACATTTTGAAAACCATGTTTTGAAAGTTAAAATATCGTGTATTTAAGTAGTTTACTTACTAAAAGTAAAATGTAAAATTTTAAAACTTTTAAATGTTTAATACAAATTTGGTTAGTAAATCAATTAAAATTATATATTTCATTATTAGTAAATACACAATATTTTAAAGTACTTTTCATACCAGGCGCCTCGCCTCGAAATTTTTAGTTACCACAAATGTGAAGCTGAGATCCTTTCATACCGGTGGCGTCGGCTTTGCACATTTTGTTGCTATCAAATATTTTATATAGGCCCATTTTACACGTGAACTATAGCAAGAAATGAGATATTATGAATTTGTAAGCTACATATGTGCTAGATTTTTCGGTAAATATAAAACAGTTGTAGCAAAAATGTGATTTGTAGGTTATGTTGACAAAGCGCTTCGCTTTGTACTATTTTAAAATTTCGCAGTCGAGTGTGGAACGCATTGCCTTGGCTTTGTAGATAACTTCATTGCAATATATTTTGATTTTTTTTAAATTATCACTTAAAAATAAATTATTTCTCAACAAATTGAATTTATTTCTATAAAATTAAACGATATCAATCAAATAAAACTAATTTGCATAATTGAAAAATGAAATAAAGAATTTTTATTTTTGAAGCTCAAAGCCGAGGCGCCTGGTATGAAAAGTACTTAACTGTCGTTACCTGAAAATATACAGCTTTCACTATTTTGTGTTAGCGGCGCTTATCTGTTTGATGCTTTAATCGTGATTTTCATGTATCCCGATTATCAAAAATCGCGTTGTGAAAACGAAATAATCCAGTTTTTTGTGAAGATTGTGTAATGACAGTGTCTGTCATTACACGATTTTCACCTAAACCGGATTATTTTGTTTCCACAATTCGATTTTTGACAAAACGGACAGCTGTGTACGGTATTACCATAGAGATAAAAGCTATAGAGAAGAAATAAACAAACGTCAAGTGTAGAAAACTCGGTGCGAGAAAGAGAAAGACTAAAATAGATTAGAATTTGTCGTGTTTAGAATTTTATTCAATGCATTGTTGAAGTGGGTTGCTTAAAATAAAACAAAGTTTAAAAAATGTTTTTATTTTAGTTGCAAATCCACGGATAATTATTATTCAGACCAATTTTTAATAAAATTAATTTTATTATTAAAAGTAACTTTTCTAAAAACACTTTACAGTAAAAATAGTAATAAACAAATCGTAAGCACTCATTCCTAAGTACCCAACTAAAACAACATTTGTTTTGTTTATAGTTATGTAATAAATTTAAATTAAAAATGCACTTTTTTTTATCACAAATTACAATAATTACATCTTTGATTTCGTTTTATGTAAACCAGCAGGGGTGGGATTCCATAAGGTGATAAATGATAATCACCTAGGTATCACTTTCTCAAAATTGACATTTCGTATAGTGATTATCACCATAATTATCAACTTTTGGTGATCACTTTTTGGTGATTGTGTTTTAGCTATCACTTTCGTTATCACCAACAAGAGAACAACCTACAAAAAAGTATTTTGTGATTTATTTAAAGAAAATGGGGTATTTATGAATATTTCATTATTTTCTTATTATTATATATTTAAATTTAAAGCAAAACAAATCACAAAAAAGTTAATAGAAAACAAGTTTTAACGCAAACGGTCTTTAAATAAAATCAGCTATTGAGCTATATACGAGCTATAACGTAAGTAGAATAAATTTATGGTATTAAATCATAAATTTTCACATAGAGCGATTATTAAATAACAAATCCTTTTTAAATAAATGCTAAGTAGTGCTGGAAATGTATTTAAAACTGTTAGAAATGTTATATTAACCATTCTAACGATTCAAGTACTTTTCGTACCAGGCCTTTTCGTACCGTAAACCAATTTACATAATTAAAAAATGAAATAAAGAATTTTCATTTTTGAAGCTGAAAGCCGAGGCACCTGGCATGAAAAATACTTTAATCAGCATCATTGTTAAAGAAAATCATAAAATATATCTGTTATTTTTAAATAACCAAATTCTCAATATTCTGGTTTAGGTTTTTCAAAATTTTAGTATTGTATACTAATATTTGCATACGAGTATTTTGTAATATTTAAGAAGTTGATATTTTGTTAAGACAGCTTTTAAGAATGTAAAAATCATTCCTGTATCGTTTTTCGTTCAGTGTCATTCGTGAAATTTATTTGTTATTGTTTGTGAAGTATCTTATTGAAAAATTTGATCTAATTCTGGGGTCACAAGGTACACAGCTTAAAACAAATTTGATAACTTTTCTAGAGAGGTAGCAAAATTTAAATATTTAATTCAATTTTTCAGTTATGCCGACTAAAGCTGCTATGGCTTGCGATAATGGCTTTTGGGTACAAGGGATTACACTTAAGTCAAATTTAGTGAAGTTAGAGGAGAAATAGAAAACGTTAAATATTGAAAATAATTTTTGTCTTAAGTCGATTTTAGTGATTTTTCCTTGTGACCACAGATTTTTATTTGATCTAATTAATATTTCAAAAATTGAAATTTAGAGAAATTTGAAAAATAAATTCAAATCAAAAGAGAACTGTGTCGTGCCAAATTGTGAGACCAAGCGAAATACAAAGAATTCTCAAGGCACCTTATTTTCGTAAGTATGCACATAAAGTAAAATTTTATTCTGAAAGAAAAAAGCATAATTTCAGATATCCTAAAAATGAAGCGTTCAAAAAAATTTACAGCGTTAATTTTGGAATGACTGACGATTGGATGGTTGCAAAATATGATAAATTGCGGGTTTACTCTCCATGTTTCATCAGATACTATAATTTGGGCTGGCTATAGATTTTATTGAACTTTCAAGGATGCAGTCCCAAATAAATTTGCTAAAAATGTAAATTTAAATATTTATTTAAGTAAAAAATGTTTACTACAAAACAATTTAATTGGAACAAGAAATTTGTGAACCCTTCTGCGGTAATGGCACAACCTTCGACATCTTATGATGCATACACTTTGGTGGAAAATCAGCCTTATCCAATTTGTAATCCTGACGCTTCGACTGAAACGCATGATAACTCAAAAGGCAGCTCTGCGATGTACATAAATAATCACCCCTATTATGATTGTCGACTCGATCGACAATCGACACGACTCTCTGTTGCCTTTTCATTTTTCGTATTTTTAATATCAAATGAAAAACTGAGAACCCAACACAGAGTCGAGTCGATTGTCAATCGACTCGACAATCATAATAGGGGTGATTTACTAATCCATGAAAAATATAATTTATAATATCGAAAGTTTTATTCGATTTAGTTAGATGTTAATTACGGTTGCTTTTTATATTTTTTTGGAAAACTCCTTTAAAATGGATGAAACTGGTGCATTTGGCGAAATAGAGGGATGATTATATATCTTTTATGTTTTATGCTCTTTCTTTTATGTAAACAAAATTTAGTTTTTATTCTTGTTAATAAGTGGTTGTTCGTAGTTTCGTGAAAATTCAAAATTATCAAATAAAACAAAACAATTTAAAAGAATAATATACATATAATTAATTATTATTTGTGAAAAACTATTAAAAACAATTTATAAAATATGAATTTTTTAATCAAAAACTGTCGTAACGAGACTCGCAACAAATTACCTGGAATTCCATTTTATCGGGAAATTTTATTCTGGTTTACATAAAACGAAATTAAAATTGTGAAGTAAATATTGTAATTTGTGTTAAAAAAGTGCTCTTTTAATTTAAATTTATTATATACATAATTATAAAAATAAAAATAAAAAAAATATTGTTGTTGGGTTTTTAGGAATCTTACGATTTGTTTACGACTATTTTTACCAGGTCCGAACTAAAAGTATAAAATAATGACGCGTTTTTAGAAAAGATATTTTTAATAATAAAATTAATTTTAGTAAAATATAATTGAACTAAATAATAATTATCCGTGTATTTGCAACTAAAATAAAAACATTTTTTAAACTTTGTTTTATTTTAACGCATTGACTCGTACTGTACACAATTGTGTACATACACTTTAAACATATTTTTTGGGATTCAATGCACTAATAATGGATTTTTTAAGTGTTACTTTGTTGGCTTGTAGTCTTAAGCTACCAAAAAAGGTTACTTAGCGCGAAAAATATTATAAAATTTCAGAATTACTCAGATACTTAAGCAAAACAACAAGCGTTTTAAAATAAATAAAGAGTCAAAGGGTTAAGCAACCCACTCCATTTCAATGCATTGAATAAAATTCTAAATATGGCCCTGTTCTATTTTACGCTATCTCTTTTTCCCACCGATTTGCTTACACTTGACGTTTGTTTATTTCTTCTCTACAGTTTTGAGCTCTATGATAACACCAAAGGATAATTTCCAAACACAACTTTTCCTTGGAAAAGTCAAAACAAAAATATTTAAGTTCTGCGAAAAAAAAAACATATTTGATGTATTATTTAAGGAATTTTAAGGTTAGGTTACTTGTTCGAATCGTAGACCGTAGTAAGTAAAAATAAAAGTTTATATGAATGAACTACTTATGTATTAAAATACAAAATATAACGTATGTACACAATTTTATTTATTTTGTTTGTTTGAATTCATTTTATTAAGTGATGCAAAACCTTCTACAATTCTCTTTAGAGAGAATTTTAGCAGGTTTTGAGTGATGTCTTAAAAATTTTGTGTTTGTGGTGTAAATTTCGGGAGATATATTTTTAATCGGGAAATCTCGGGATATTTATTATCAATAAAACAGTGAAACACTAATACATGATACCAAATACAATAATAGGCAGTTCAATTTATATAAAATTAATTAATATTAAATGAACTTGATTAATAAGTTTGTGTAGAAATGGCTGTATTGGCAATGATATTGCGAAAATAAAGGATCAATGGTGAGTTTACATTTATGATATTATTGAAGTGGCATGCTTTACCAAAATGTGTAAACCTTATACCTACATAGGTAGTTATAATGAATCGAATATCAAATTTCTCAGAAGTTCAAAATTTTCAGTTGGGCAAAATTATTATTTTGAGTTTCTTATTAACAAAAAAAAAAAAAAACGAATCATAATTTTGATTTAGCACGTTTAATTAATATTTCCGAATTTTAGAACTTCAGAGTTTTTAATACACTTTCAAATTAGAAAGCTGAACGTTCCGCCCGGCCCAAGAATTATATTTCCGCTTCCTCAAACCACCCCTGTTCGGAACTGAATAGTGAATATTCAATGAAAGTTGATTAGGCAATATAATTTAAATAAGAGCTTCTTTATATCATCATCATCGTAACATCATACGATAGTACCATCATACCATCGTACCATCTAAACGTTATACATACCACCATACAATCATGCAGTCATACCGTCTTACCACCCGAACATCTTACCAACATACCATCGTACTACCGAACATCAGTGGCGGAACTTCATATTTTGGGCCCCCCGCAGATTATTGGGGAAAATTTATCAAAGCAAAAAAGGCACTTATTTTTCATTAAGGCGGGAACCTCCTCAAGACAACTCGTTTTTCAATAATTTTTTACAAAAAATTGAGAGCATTTATTGCAATGAATCAAATTGCATAATAATATTGACATTCAAATGAATACAAAAAAAAAATTTTATGAGTAAAAAAAACAAAATGGCGGCGCTAGAGGTGTTCGAACTTGGCTACTAGAGTTTGCGCCGTGGAACGCCCAGGTCCTTGTAGTTAACTAAAATCAACGAAACAAATTTTTTTCATTGAAATAATTCATTCCGCTTTGCATGAACCTAAAAGTAGCACAAAATAAATAAAATTGAAAATTTGAGAACAAAAAGAAAAAAAGCACGTGTTTCTTTATAAACAATTCGTTAAAACCAATATTTGTTTAAACAATTTATACGAAATTTTAGGTTTGTGCAAAGGCCGATAAGCTAAAGAATATGTGTACAAAATTTCATGTTGATTGGTCCATAATTTTTTGAGTTACATTCCACGGCGCGCAAAAAAACACGTTTCAAGAAAAACTCGATTGAAGTTTTCGTTCTTGAAGAGAACGCATTACTTCGCATCACTTCAGTGACTTCCTAGGGACCTTTAGGACTTTCTGTTGGGCTTGAAACTTTGGTGATATATTATTCAGATACTAAACGAATTTTTAAAGCAAAAAAAAAAAAAATGCAAAAAAATTAATATCTGGAGGAGGTTCCCCCCTTAAACGGCACTTATTTTGTATGTAATTATATAAATATTAATGTTTTTATACATATTTATAATTTTAATTCACATTTAAAAAACGATTTTATTAAAGAAAAATTATTAAATGACAAAATCTCGCTTTGGGCCCCCCCCCGTGGCTTCGTGGTTTTGCGGGTATGTAGTTCCGCCGCTGGATAAACCCCCGCTAGAATAACATTAACCCAAAAAAAAAATAGGGTCTAATTAAACATAATTCTAATTTTTGGTTATGATACCTGCCACCAGATCATAATACATAGTAAATTTATATTTTATTTCGAAAAGTTGGCTTTTGCCAATTAAATCAAATTGGCTATTTTCTTGGGGAAAAATAAACAAAAAATAATTCGAATTATATTTTGGTCAACAAAATACGCTTATAATTAAATTGTGGAACGAAAGCAAAAACAAAACAAACGAAAAAATAACGAAAACTGAAAGATACACCCATTTACACCAATATTAATACAAATATTATAAGGAAAAAACTATTTTGTAGTTTCTAAGCTGCTAGAAGAGCTAAACTATAGTTTCAAACAATTTTGTCTCTATTTATAAGCGACAGTGGAGACGTTACTCGATCGTAGCGGCGAAAATCGCGGTGGTATTATCTTAATATATTCAATCAACGGTTTTACCTAGATGAAATTCCGTCGTTATATCCGTAGTCGCTATAAACGAAATCTACTATAATTTCTACTAAAATTTTTGTTCCTTTAATTTTTTTGGAGTTGTGTAGTTTATTTACAACCAGTTGGATGATATACTCCTTTGTTTTAAAGTTTTCCTTGCTTCCCGAAGATAAACTATTAATTTCCTTAATTCGACTGATGTTTCACATTTATTCGAGTGACGTTTTACATTTTATTAAAATATGTATACTATATACTAAATTAATTGCACATCCAGTCAATTCGAAACTAAAAACTGTAAAAAGTAGAGCCCAAAGAAAAACTGGCAAAAAAAGAAAAGGACAATGATAAATAATGATAAAACCAAACAAAATTAATTATAATACTACATTATAAGGGACATTGCTTTACTTTTCCATAGTAAACTAGCGGTCAACGATATACGCAGTTTTATCGATAATGGGGTTCGGTTCCCTCCCAGAAGGGCTGTTTGGGGTGGTAAAGTGACGCTAGGGGGTAACGAGGGGGTCTTACTCATTTTTAGTAGTCTTCTTCGTTCTTAGTGGCCTAGAAAACATAGGAATACACACCCTACTCGATTTTGTATGAGAATTAACATTTCAACTCCCAGAAGGGGCTGTACGTGGGCGGTAACGGGGAAATGGCTAGTTAACATTTTTTTTATGGTCATATTCGGTTTCAGCGACCTCAAAAACGGAGGGGTAGGGGTCTACCCTCTGGGTCTTGACATTTTTTTTGTGTACCAGTGTTATTAATTCAACAGAACTAAATTTCATATACAAATTTTTGTGTTTAATAAATAAATAAATAACTCTTTTTTGTCCATTTGTCTCCATCAAACTTTAATTTCCTGCCGCCAGATCCACATAGAGTTCTCTATAGTTCATATCGAAGTAGTTGTCAGTTTTATTCGTGTTGGTTGCTTTTGTTTACATTTTTGTTTCGATACAAAAAAAAAAATGTTAAAAAACGTTAAAAACCGTCATCTCTAGAAATTGGCCTTCCTATTTTTTCTGTTATCAAATTTCAATATGCATTTATTCTGCCATAAAGAGTTGGGATTAGGCTTCTAAAATGTAGAAGCAAACAAGATTACGATTATGCATTTATTGTTTTTGAGAATCAATTTTTTTGAAAATAGTTCATTTAAGAATTCGAATGCCTTGCACTGTATTCTATTCAGCCACCACTGATATGTTCAAATAAAGCATTTGTGTTTATAGAAGAAATGGTGAAACGAGTTTTGCCGAGTAGACACTAATAAAATAAATATTTTAGCATCTAGTACAGGTACATGGCACGTTCTAATGAATTTATTTGTACAAATATCGCACACGAACTCAGATTTTTCTAATTTCGACACCGTAATACGTTTGGTGCGGCATTTCTTTATATTTATGTGCTATTTGTAGTATATTTAATTTTTCTGTTATATTATGTACACTATATGTACACACTTTTATGTAGGCTTAATCTGTAGATTAAAACTGTCTAAATATTTAAATCAATATCAAAATTTTTAATATTCTTACTTTTCCTGAAACGATTAAAAATATAATATCATTTGTATTCTTTCGAGTATGAAAAAAGAAAATCCGAATTGCAGTTTATTTTTAAAATAGAGAAAACTAATTTTTCATTTCACATATCTTTTCAAATGAATAGAATATTTTTGTCGATCTTATTTTATTTATATAACATGATTTTAATGAAATAGTTAATTTCGTGTAGCATGCGCCCGCTCTCACAGATCTTGCAGTCAACAAATTAGAAGTATTTAGCCCATATATAACTGCATACTATTATTAAGTAATTAGATTAAAACATCAAATTACCTAATTATTTCAGTCTTGTAACCACCACTTAATTGATATACAATTACAGTGTGGATGTGTATATAATGTTATTGGGATAGATTAGTGTCTTTTATTAACAAAGTAACGTAAAATTCAATTAATTAAAAACTAACTGTAACTATACCTACTAAAGTGTTTCGATATCGCTGTTATCACATGTACATATATTTTATATGTATATTATATAGTATTAGTTGAACTATTGCGATTATTCAACGACATGCGGTCATGCGCTTTAAAAGTCTACACATTTTCAAATAAAATAAAAAAAAATAAAAAAATAAATATCTTCAAACGACTACGAAATCAAAAATAACATTAAGTAAAATTCACATTTTCAGTCTTGGAAAAAATTTTCATTTTAATCGTACACGGTCGCGATCTGTCTTTTTTTTTAGTTTTACTATTTTTTGTGGTGAATGTTTTAAAATTAGTTTTCGTGGCTAATATATAATAGTTTTTTTTCTGTTTTTTGCTGTTACACCTCTATGTACTAGAGGAAATACTAATTTAAAAAATAAAATTGTTCAGTAGTAAATATGTCTAATTTTTATCAAATGATTCATCATACTGATGTAGTGTTTATAAAACTAAAGTTATTATAGTTACTATTAAAGGTGTTCTATAAAATAAAGTTATGTGTAATTATTATATGTTTAGTAAAATACTAAGTTTAATCTATTTTGGGATAAATTACATCATATTACCATCGTCATCATCATCACATTATAAATAATTGGTACTTGATCTTCTTGAACCTGAGCAACATAATTGATATTACTTTAAAACCTTACGGAGCTAACATAAATTGTAAGTAACCACACACTACTATTACTAATTAATTTGATCTGATTTTAGATTAGTAGCGACATGAAGTTAGCTATTTACATTATATTGCGAGAGTTGATCAAACATTTGTTTTTATTATTTATAGTTTTGTTCTGTATGTTGTACATTAGTCTTCAATCACTAAACAGGAGTGTGTACGAGTGATAGTAAATTTTTGTTGTTTGACGAAGATACATATTATGTATATACAGAAGTATCCTATTTATAAATATTTTTTTTTTTACAAAAATATTATTTTTCTGTTTTTGTATTTCGTGCGTGGTTTTATTATTATTTTTTTGTTTTAAAATGTAAAATTTTTTTTCGAGTAAAATTTATTTTTATTGATTTGGTTTGTTCTTTATGCCATGGCACCGTAATACGCTAATAATATTCCAAATATTCCATAACAAACACGATTTGTTTTTTATAATTTGGAAATTTTATAGGCTTTTCACTTTATCATATTTTATTTATTTTTTTTGAAATAAATGTACATATTCCAGTTTCGATTTATATTTCATTTTCCTGTCAGGCCTTTTTAGTGTAATTTCTTTTTTGTCTAGACACATGTAATGATGTTCTACCGGTTTTATTTTAATTTTATGTTGCATTTATCTGAAGTACATAATAATATTTTTTTCCAGAGAATGTGGTATTAACATTCGTTCACTTTCAGTTTAGGAAATGACTTAATTTCGTAAAATGTTTTGAAAGACAAAATAGATTAGCTTTAATGTTCACTACTTGGTTTCTGTCTTGAACATAATCCACTTTTTTTTTACTGTGAGCAATTTTTGTATATACACAGTAATGTAATATATGTAGCAGTCACATAGATGTAGTAATTACAATTATGGAAGTAGTGGGTACAAAGTAAATCATTACTAATCTCGCATTCTATTGACTTTTTATGAAAAATCTAGAAAAAATAATGTTATGTAATTTATGTTCTATTGACACAAAAAATATTAATTTTGTATTGCCCTTTCACGCTAACAGAATTTCTTCCTTTCTGACTGATATTAAGAGAAGTCGTTTTTGGTAGTATTCTATATTATGTTCATACTCAAGGCTTATAGATTTTACATCTGCATTAGGAGGTGGTAATGCTGCTTTAACGCATCAAAAAAGATTAATTTATTAGCTTTTAGCAAAAATAAAATATTCTATACCTTTGAAATGATTTTATCACCAGAAATATAGCTGACGGCCAGGGCCTAAAACAATTGGAAATTGCAGTCTTAGCTATTGTGGATCGACAGGTATTGCAATTGTGGGTACACTACAGTACAAATATTGCGTTATATATTCTTAAAAACTTTACCAGTTAGTAAATTTCAAGATTTTTAATTTACATATTTGACTGGTAATTTGAAATATGTAATTCAAATTTTTAAAATTTTGCTTAAATTAATTACTGAAAAGTCAAATTTTACGTCTTAATCCAATATTGATGTATATAATGTAGTAAGTACAATTTTTCTAAATGGAATAAAGCTTCTTTACTCAAGTCAATAAAAAATTTAAATCTTATACATTGTGTCCCAGAAAGAATTGATAAGCCTGAAACACTTCATAGTAAAGCTATTGGACACTCAAAATAAAATACAAAAAAAAAAATATTTCCCAGGTAGTACCTAAGATATGTAATTTTTTTAAAAATGTCGATTTTTTTACACTACTTTGCGATTCTGTATGTCACAGCTACAAATAAATTTAATCCATCGGTTTATGGGTATTACAATATTCTTCATGGACTATTACCAATAGATATGCAGTAAATCGTATGAGTAGCTGTTGTAATTTTTTAGAAAAAAAATCTCAACTTCAATTTTAATCATAAAATATGGTAAATATTTTATTTTTGTAAACGTTTAAGCGTACTTGGTGAACAAAAAATGTATGAAAGCCTTAGCGGCCAACTATTTTTAACAAAATGCGCATTTAATACAGATTTCAAAATGGTATAATTCATCTTTTTGTCTAATGTAAATACGAGGTTATTGCTATTAATATGCAGAAGGAGTAAATTCGGCTCAATAACAAAATTTTAAAAATTCAATCATTTCTTGTCTTAAACTGTACCTGATGATAAGGACTTCATAAAAAATAGCGTAACACAATGAAATTTAGAAATCGAGTTGAGTAATTTTTGAAGCGGCTTCCTGGACATGGCTACGTAACTCTTGTAAATTTCTGATCGGCTTGGAGTAGACATTTTTTTTTAGGCAACAC
Source organism: Tipula helvola (assembly GCA_963556165.1). Classification (NCBI taxonomy): domain Eukaryota; kingdom Metazoa; phylum Arthropoda; class Insecta; order Diptera; family Tipulidae; genus Tipula; species Tipula helvola. The sequence goes on from OY744483.1 coordinate 64,908,925, forward strand.
CAATAGAAAAAATCCAACAGATTTAGGTCTGGGGAATGTGGAGGCCACAAAATGGGCCCCAGACGGCCAATCCATCTATCTGAGTATGTTCCATGCAAGTACGCACGTTTACTTCTTAGTGCGCAGGACACCTATCATTCTGGAACCCATGGGAGTCTCTCACTTCTTCGGGCACTTCTTCCAATAAATTTGGCAGATCATTTCGAAGAAAGTTCAAATAACTTTGACCAGATAAGTTCAAGGGCAGTTCAAATGGGCCAATTATCATTCCGTTCAAAACGCCAGTCCAATAATTTATTTTGAACTAGTACTGGGATCTGTCTTCTCGCATTAGATACGGATTCGAAAGTTGCCAGCTGTGCAGATTATGCATGTTGAATTATCCATCTCTCTTCAGCGTTGATTCATCGCTCCACAGAATATTATTAAAGAATTGTCGATCTTGTTCTATTTTCGCAAGCATCTATCGCCAGAAAATCAATTTTGCTTGGTAGTCTCTCGGTTGCAGAGTTTGTACGCATGTAATATGGTAAGGGTGGAACTTATTTTTTTTTTTCAATACAAGGTGCACGCTCGGTTTTGCGATCCCAGTGCGTCGTGCTATTGCTCTTGTAGAGGTAGACGGATCTCGCTCAATTTCCTCAAGGACCGTGTCTTCATTGTCAGTAATAACGGGTTTTCCAGTGCTAGTTCCACCAACACCGCTGCCAGATATTCTTCCTTCCGAGTAACATTCGTGGACTCTGATGAATAAGCGGTAATCCGGGTGACGTATACATTAGGGTATCTTTCCCTATAAAGGGATGCAGCTTTATTTGCATTGCCTCTGCATTAATCGTAAATAAAATGCATATTGGCGTAATCCTGTGACGTGTACTGAATATGTGGCATTTTGATACACAAAAGTCCGTCCAGATAAAAGCGTAGGTTTCGGTGAAATCACTGAACAAGCAAAGTCAAACCAGTAAGCAAAACGAATAGTCCAATCAAATAGCCAGGTGTCGTAGTTTTAACACTGATTCACAATCACAGTGAGATAAATACAGAATAAACACATGCGATGTCGAAAAAGTCGAGTGACGCACTAAATACTTACCTTATCTGAGATTTATTAACGGCGCCTACTCTTTCCCGCTTGCTCACATTTTAATAACTCAAACAACCTTGAACAAAAGATTTAAACAAAAAAAGATCATCACTGTGTTAGGCTGTTTTTTATGAAGCCCTTAATCATCAGGTACAGTTTATGACAAGAAATGATTGAATTTTTAAAATTTTGTTATTGAGTCGAATTTACTCCTTCTGACATTAGACAAAAAGATGAATTATACCATTTTGAAATCTGTATTACATGCGTATTTTTTTTAAAAATAGTTGGCCGGTAAGGCTTTCATACATTTTTTGTTCACCAAGTACGCTTAAACGTTTACAAAAAAAAATATTTACCATATTTCATGATTAAAATTGAAGTTGAGATTTTTTTTCCAAAAAATTACAACAGCTATTCATACGATTTACTGTATATCTATTGGTATAGTCCATGAAGAATTTTGTAATACCCATAAACCGATGGATTAAATTTATTTGTAGCTGTGGTATACAGAAACGCAGTAGTGTAAAAAAAATCGACATTTTTAAAAAAATTACATATCTTAGGTACTACCTGGGAAATATTTTTTTTGTATTTTATTTTGAGTGCCCAATAGCTCTACTATGAAGTGTTTCAGGCTTATCCATTCTTTCTGGGACACCCTATTGTTCTGATAAAAGCAGATTTAATAAACAGTCGTAGATACTAATAAATAGGTGCCAGATTTTCTGAAAGCAAAGTCGAAATATATCGAAAAAAAACTTACGGTTTGTTCCAAAAATCAGTGCAATATCCTGCCTCAATTGCCAGAGCACTAAAACTAAACCATAATAATATATTGCCTAATAGGTTTTTTTTGCTAATTGGAATATAATCATATACATAATTATAATAATCTAGAAAATATCAGATATTCTATAGAAAAACTAGAGAAGAAATTTTCTAAAAATCAAAACTTCGAATATGTAATTTGAAAAACGTAGTAATGTATGAATTTATATCAAAAATTATAGAAAAGCCTAAAAAATATCGAATTATCCGTATAAATCTCTATAACATCACGTAATTCAGTATATGTATGCAAAAGGAAATTTATCCGCAATGTAAAACTCGAATAACCGTTACCAAAAAAACTCGAAATATTCGAAAATTTGCAATAATCTCGATAAATTTACAAAATTCACGGAAACAATGAAAAAATTGCAAAATCTTGAAAATTTGATATATCAAATCTCACGAAACTTATGCGCAAAATCTTGCAATGCATAATTTGAATAAAATTTCCGGATGTCTTGAAAAATCTCGATAATGTTGATCAAACGTGATATCTACATATTTTCAGCCGTGCTAAACATATTTTACATAACTACATTTTTGGTCAAATTGAATTACTGTTGTCAATCGATAGCTAATAATAAAACTTATCATTAAAATTGAGAAACGCATAATAAGAAAAATAGTTTTCATTTTAATGTGGAACGTAATAATGTAAAATTATCCATAAGGATTGAAAAAAAAAGCTGTGAAATTAAAGCTAAAAGCGACGAGTAAATGTTGGCACTGTGAAACGTAATAAAGTAAAATTATCCACAAGGATGAACGTTAATTATATAATCGAAAAAAACATCACTTTTACCGGTAATAAAAAAACCGGTAAATTTAACATAATTGGCACAATGAGCTATTTTCCGTCAAAACTTAGATGTTTCGTTCATTAGTCGCTTGGGCAGCACTATATACGATACGGGGACAAAAAGGTTTTGTAAAATTTAGCAACGACTTAAACCTGTCCATTAGTGGTTAGTCAACTGGAATGAAATTATTGAAATACACTTCTAGTGCAAAAATAATAAAACATCATGATTTTTTTTTTATTACTTTTGGCATTACGTAAAACGCACTCATTTATCACATAAAAAAATCAACTTTTTTCTTGATTTTTTGGGTTCCAGCTGTCAAATATGGATTTATTTTCTTTGTGATATTTTCGGTGCCTACCATAAATTAAATTAAATTTGCTTTTTTAAGATATTTATATGTTATGGTCAGCTATTTATATAAAAATAAATAATAGTTATATTTCAAACTTTAGCCTGGGAACACAAACACAACGAAAATCAAACAAAAATTATTTGTATCTCCAATACATATTTGATTAACAACCAAATACATAGTTTTATTATCAAAATAGTTTATTAATAGTTGACGACAAAACGAGTTTATTGAATTTTACAAAATGATTTAAACCAAAATGTGACATTTAAAACCAATTTTCCCAATTTTTGCTGTTCAATTAGGTTTGACGTACAGTATTACGGAATGAAGAAGTTAATCATGATATTTTTTATCATTTTTACCCAATGTAACGTGTTCACCACGACATCAAAAACCAAAAAATCATACAGCAAATTTTTCCAAATCTAATTTCATATATTACTTTCAAATAATGACTTAAATATTTTATCTTTTAACATGATAATTAACTTAATCGCTAATTATCCTTAAAATAATACCAAAAAAGTTCATTCAAATCTCAAAATCAAAACAAAAATAGTCAAAAAAAAAACAACATACGCTTGTAGTATAGGGGAATCCCATAAACGATAAACAATCATATTTTGTGTTTGACCTTGGAAACACAGTTTCAAAGTAGTTTGTACGAACTGTAGTACAAGATGGCAAAAATAGCAGTGAAAGGTATATTCAATTTTTTGTTAATTATACAAATATCTGGAACCAATATGAAAATTTCTGAAGGAAAAATGTCGAAATAAAATAGTTAATTGTTAAACTAAAAGAAGAATCAAAGAATTATGCAGAAATAGGGGAAACCATCGGCGGACCCCATACAATTGTTCAAAATGTGACCAAAAATTACAAAATAAATCGAATTGCTCGAAGATGCACTCAGTAGAGGCGAAAGAAGGAAAATTGTAAGATTGGTGAAAACTGCCCCAAAAATAATTGAACAACCAAAAACAGATTTAAATGTGTCAGTTGATCCGCAAACCGCAAGAAACTTCTTGCATACAAAACAATTTGCATGACGTGTTGAGCGACATAAGCCGTATCAAAAAAGGACGCTGATAGTATTCAGATGTGTCTTCCAATTAAACATCTTTCGGTTATGCTAGGAAGACGTCTACAACAACACCCTGTACGAAATAAAAAAATACTTAAAAAGGACCATGACTGAAGAATGGAACAAAATTTCAACAAAAAGGACAAGACCACATGAAGAAGGGTTTTGGAGAGGTAATTGGTCATTAATGTACTAAACATAATTCACATATGTACGTACATATACTATTAAATTTGATATACAGTTGAAGTTGACTGCTTGCTTGAGCAACTAAAAATAAGGATGGAAACATACACATGCAAACACACACACACCCTAAAACTGAATTCATAACATCGGGAGCGACTTAGCAAAAAATACCATTATATTGCAGTAAGAATTTTTTCAACTCGAGTAAGGAACAAGTAGGAAAAGGAACAAAGAGAAACGGACAAGTAGTAGGAGGGGCTTATGCTATCTAAAGTGATTTGATTGATTGAGAGTTCGTTAATATATAAATACTATGGTATTTTTTCCTATGTCGCTCCCGATGTTATGAATTCAGCTTCAGTCATTCCATAACGTGAGACAAAATATTCTAGCGCTTAAATAAAAACGATAACGGTGGTTGAATTTTGTTTTCCACCAGTTGTTCTTTTTGAATTATTATGTATAATGTTGAGATTTTTTTAATTTTATTGAACAATCTGTAAAATGTACGCGATTCGGTTATTTCAAAATATACAAATTTTTAAAAATTCTATACGTATCTGGATTAGCAGCACAGGCAGGGTAAATTCAATATACAATTCAAAAACATACACATACAGCAAATTAATTTCTTTTGAAATGTTGTTTTTTAAATAATAATCCATAATACTCGTAAACATATAATTGAAAATATTTTTAATTCTTTTTCCATTTAACCAATTATTTGGAAATTTTCCAATAAAATCAGTATTTCTGTTTTTAACTATTTTTTATTTATATGTATAAGACATTTATCTTTAAAATTAAACGTAATATGTTAATACGTTTTCTCGTTTTCAATATACACACATATTTATTCACAAATTTCATTTATCATTTTTGCGCACAAGAACTTACGTCCATACGTATGACTGGCACTAAATCAAAACAACATTTAAACGTGTGTTTAATATTTTGTTCTGCTAGTTTCGTACTTTAGATTTATGATGTTACTACATATGGATTTCATATATAAGCGTTATTATTGTTTTAACTTTCATTTATGTTGTTGTATTGGTTGCATCAAAAACACAAATAAAAATACCCTTTTGCGATTAAAAATTAAATTAACACTTAACGGACGGGGCCACGTAGATTTACGATTTTCATTGCAACTTCGAAAGACGGGCAACGTGATTTACGTAAACGTTTTAGATTTTTATTTAATTTCTTCAAAAATACTCGGAAACCGTGAAAGATTTTAATCGGTATCTATAAAATTAAATAATGGATTGAAACCTCATCAGGTGATCAGAATCAATCAATCAATCTAACCTCCAACTCAAACACTAAATAAATCCCTAACTGAACCCTTTCACTCAGCGAAATTCAACCTAACTCAATCTTAACTCGACCGAAATCTTAATCCTCAACTCAAACCTAAACTCAACATGCATACATAAACTCAACTCAAATCAACTCAATATAACCTTCAGCCACCCCCAAATAATTCTCCAATGGAACTCCTCAACTCAAATCCAACTTAACCCTAGCTCGGCGCAAATTACGACCTTCCACTCAACTTCAAACGGAACCGCTATCTCAATCTTGAAATCAACTCTACTCGTAAAACTACATGCTTATATGAACTCAACTCAATCTAATCTCAAACTAAATCCTCAACTCGATCCCCAACCGGACCCCTCACTCAACCCAAACTCAACTTTAATTCAACCCATAAAAACACAGTGAACTCAACTCAGAACAACTCAAGCTAACTTCCAATCGCTGGATGAACTTCAACTCAACTCCAACTCAACCGCAACTCGACCTCAACTCAGCTCTTAACTCTAACCAAAACACAACACCCAAAACAACTCCTTGTCCGAAAAAACTACAAGCGTAAATTAATTCAACTCAAGCTAACTCTTACTCATCCCTCAATTGACCTAGACGCCGCGCCGCAGTATTACAATGTCGTAATTACCAAAATAACGTTTGTTACTTTTGTTGATAGATCAACATAGTTTTTGGCTGACAATAAAACGGGTAATTAACCGAAACACTCGTGTTTCGGTTTGATTACCCGTTTTGATTTCATATATTTTCAACTAATTCGTAGATGGAAACTCGATCAATTAAATTTTTTTTTGTTTGTTAAATCGTGGAATACCCAAACATTCGGCTTCTTGTTGAATCCAACTTTCTCCAAATGATTTACAACTTTTTGTGCATCTTTGACATCGACATTTCCAGAACGAAATCGAGCGAACCATTCATGGGCTGTTCTTTCTGATATGGCGCACAGTGGGCAAAAACGACTTCTTGTGGACAAAATCTGCTTACACACTTCAATTTCCAAGCGATCTGAATAACTTTTTTTTTTTAAATCACTCTGTAAAGAGTAGAGTACAACCAGAGCCTTCTAGAGTATAGAGCCATAATCATTATGACGTATTTTTTCGAAGCTTTTTTAGTGGTATAACTTTTCACTAATTTCCATAGGAATCCATAGTAAAAATGGTGTTTTTTAGCTTCAAGTTTTTCAATGAAAACAGCAAAAATGTTACAAAATGTTTATACAAAAGTGTTCTACATATCTTTAGCAGCAATATACAAGAAGGGTATATTGGTATTAAGTAAATATTAATTGCAGAAATTTTAAAATTAAATTATTTCTAAAATATATTTTTCAAAGTTTCATTTTGAAAAATACATCAAAGTTGGCTCTGACGAATTAAAATAATACTTGCTAAATTTATCTTTAGTTTTACTAGTGTACGTTAGATGTCTCAGATTTATACAGAAAAATACGAAAAAGATTGTGTAATCACAAAATTATGACACGTTCTTAAATATTTTGTGAATTTGTTTTGCTTTTCTTACAATTTTTGAACTTAAATTTCCCCAGGTGGCGATTTTTGGTACGGTTTTTCAAAATGTTTACTGCCCACTGCCATCTATGTATATTGGCTTAATGCACACGATTTGTAGTAAGCTTTTCTTTTTAATTTGACCAGAAAGCTGTTGTTATGAACTTTTTTTTATATTTTGGTTTAAATAAATCAATTATTACAAGAAAATGAAAACGATTTACTTAAACGAGATTTATATATGTATGTTGAAATTCAAACCTTTATGAAAATATTCTAGAAATCATAATTAAGAATTTGCAACGTTTTCATTTACAAATTTGTCTTAGGAAAAAAATTGATTTCCCATATGTTTTATGTGTTTTACTATGGAAATTTTGGTTTTTTCGTCGTTTCTAATTCCCTTATAAAAGCTTCGTTTTTTAGATTATGGCTTGTATAATCAAGGTTGCTTTGGTACAACACGTCACTGCTACTTTTCCGTTAACCTGTAGCCTAACCTCAAAAAAGGCAAAGGATTACTGTAGGATAGTTACTTTACTGTACTGTATTAAACCGATAAAAATAAACTTTTGGCTTTTAGAAGACCCAGAAACTAGATCAATATTAACTTTCTTAATAATTTTCGATGCATGATCAAATGTTTAAATATTTCGAATAGATCATTGAAATAATAAAGGAATAAAATCTATGTTTTTATTTACATTTCTATCATTAATAATATCCATACAGTAAGCCTTTGCCATTTTGGAGGTTAGGTTATAGGTTAACGGAAAAGTAGCAGTGACGTGTTGTAGCCTACTCTTTCCAGAGTGATTTAAAATTAATACAAACGAATTATTCAGATCCCTTGAAAATTGAAGTGTAGGCAGATTTTTGTTCACAAGAAGTTATTTTTTACCCACTGTACGGTGTCATCACCAAGGCATAAACTGCTTAAATTTTTTTAGCAGCCTGCAAAACATCCGGGCACTTTTAAAAAAGGGCGCAAAAATATATACACAAATGTTTCTTATTGTTGCAAAAGTAATATTTCGTTGGTTTTTTTCGAGTAATTTTTTGATAAAAACCTTTTCCGTAGTAGTAAACAAATGCGACAAAAACCACAATAAACGATTGATTAGGTTGTTGGGTTGAAAATAGTATATGTATATTGGGTTGATCAAAATATGTCAAACTTATGACGACCCAGCAAACGTGTCTAAGTAACACATGCAAGACAAACTCAAGACTTGTTATGGTAACAAACCCAAGTCATTCAAAAGACAACTCCATGTATTTGGGACGAAGAGTCTTGTCTTGTGGTCGTTATTGGTAACATGTATACAAGATGTCTTGGGTAACATGTTTGGTGGTCGTTATTGGTAACATGTCTGGTGGTCGTTATTGGTAACATGTCTGGTGGTTGTTATTGGTAACATGTCTGGTAGTCATTATTGGTAACATGTCTGGTGGTCGTTATTGGTAACATGTCTGGTGGTCGTTATTGGTAACATGTCTTGAGTTTGTCTTCCATATGTTACTTAATACCGTAGACAGACACAGAGTTAATCGCGATTTTCAGTTGTTATTTTTGTCAAAAATCGTGTTGTGGAAACAAAATAGTCCGGTTTAGGTGAAAATCGTGTAATGACAGTTGACTTTCATTACACAATCTTCACAAAAAACTGGATTATTTCGTTTTCACAACGCGATTTTTGACAATCGGGATAAACGAAAATCGCGAATAATTTTGTGCCTGTCTACCGTGTAAGATACATTTCCTGGTTTGTTAACACTTTTTGTTTTATTTTAATCACAAATAAATATTGTATTGAATTTAAAATATTTAAAGAAAAATATTTTTTATATTTAAATTCAATAATATTTATTTCTTTTATACCCACAAAAAAAATTGAACACATCACCATCTGCACAAAAATAATAATAAAAACTATAAAAAATGGCGAAGTATAATGCTTTTTGTGCATTGGTGTCGATAACGAAGCGGTTTTTGAAGACATTTTCAAGACAACCAAAAGACATGTTACCATTCCTTCTATTTCCCACCGATAGGAGCGCTTTAAATTACATTACGTTTGTGTCTCTAGTAACGTACTGAAGACAACCGCAAGACACGTTGCCTAAGAAATTTGTCTCTTTTAACCAGTGTATTTTCATATTATTTTCTCTATCCCAGACAAGCACAAGACTGGTTACCAAAGACAAAAAATTTGCTGGGGAATTCTATTCACTTTTTATGAAAACTCTAGATTTGTTAGTTCTAATAAAACACAAAAAAATATGATCTGGTTTTGTAGTTGGGATGGTAAACATAATATTGTTTGGGTTGACATTTTAAAAATGGCGATTATTATTTACACTGAAAACCTGTACATAGTTAAAATTAAATTGTTTGTATTGTTTCAGTATAAAAATGGATGCCATAAAATTTATTTTGTTTATAATTTTAAAGGACACAGTGTTATTGAAAATAACCTCGCAATACATTAAATTCAGGAATGACCCCAACCAAAATGGTGTATTTAGATTTTAAGCAGTCATTTATATTAATAAAAAATGGACCTTAGTAAGTTTGGTAGAAAAGTGGGGTAAATCTTTAAAAAAAATGCGATTTCTGAAATTTGATCTAGATCAAACAATCTCTTGATTTTTTTGGGTAAATAAAACTCAAAACTTTGATCTTCTGCCATTTTGTTGATTCAGATCAAACTTTTTGGGTGAATAAGAATAAGAACATCACATTAGTTGAATGGAGATAAAATCAAACAAATTGTATCGTGGGGTTACAAGTAGAAATTGTGTCGTGGGGTTACCTAAGTACTTAAGTAGAACTCATTTTTAACACTGAATAAAAAAAAAATCAATTTTTTCTGTATATTTTATAATGAGTTAATGAATTGCCGCCTTTAAAATATATAACTTTACTGACCTGACATCTATTGTCGAAACTGTGTGTGTCTATTGTATAACGATTGTTGAGAAAAGTAAATTTGGAGTAAAAGTTGAACCGGGACAGTTGAAATATCGCGCCTTCTGTTTTGTTTGTGGCAATATTACATTTTAACGTGTTCTCTTTATAATGCTTGCAAAATGATCGGTACTTAAATCTCCTAGATTATTTATTTTACTATTTACCTAATACTGATTTAAAGTTTTTGTTGAATCAGATATAGATATTTACGTTTGGAACATTATTATTGTTATGATGGCACATTTCATTTCGTGCAAGTAAGGTCAATACCACGTATAAAATGGCCACATACTTGTACCTATATTCAACATACCATCATGTACTGTCAATGCGCATAATTGACATATTTTCTTTTCAATTATTTAATTAAACACTTGCTTTTATATAAAAATATTAAAACCTTTGTTAATAGCGAATTGTGTATTACATGAATTATGATTAAGCATATCCTCGGGTAAACATTATATGAATGGATAACAGGAATATTAAAATAACAATTATGTATGCTTATTAAAAATGCAATATTAGTCTGTTCGTATGATCGTAGACATGAATCATCAATTGACATTTTTGTTAGAATTTTTGTTATTCTGTTCATTATTCAACAAAAATAAAATTATTATTCTAATAAACGAGAATCAACTATACCTATGTATACTATACCATTCACAATGTAACATGACTGAAACGTGATTTATTTTCGTAATTACAAACATATTTATATCAATTCTTAACAACATAAACATAGCTCATGTCTCGTAGGTATTATTTCTTGAAAATACCGAAACTATGTATTGTTATGTATATAGATTTTTAAAATATAGTACATAATACATATTATGTTTGATCTACTATCAAACGTTCGTTTTTATTATTTAGCTTTGTTTAAAAGAACAATTCAACAACAATTTATATATTTATGTCAATGATATTTATGTGTTAAAATTTTTAAATTAATTTTAACGTTAACAAGTATTTAAAATATGTCATTACAAAGTATACGTAATAGCGTGGTGCTATTGGTGATGAATTGTAATTGCCCTCATCAAATCGTGGTAAGCACCCCTGTATTTTTTAATTCGATAATTTAAATGGGCAAAATGGGTATTTTTCTTTGTTCTTCATTCAATTAATGTATATTACAATCTATTTTACATAATACACGTACAATTATTCCATCAATGTGTAAAGGTACCTTAAATTTTAATTGCCCAACCAAAACGCAAATGTATTTCAATGTTATGTTACATCAAAACAATATAATTTTGTTATAAATAGAAATTTTGTTTTTACTACCCCTATAACCAAAATATTAACAATATCAAATTTGTATTTTTATTTACATTAATAAAATTAGCATTACATTTAGATTACAAACCCAATTTTTTGCAAATACAGGTGATTTCTGTCTGATCTAGATTTGGAAGAAATATTTCGTCGACTTTAGTACTTTACTATATGTAGTTTAGTCTATAACTTATTTTAATTAAATTTACCATCACAGTTTTATTTTTATTTTTTATTTTTTTGGTTTCAAAATTGTTTTGACAAAATTTTTTAAACACGAATATTCGTGTGCACTGTATTTGTTCCTTATTTATTTATTTTGTTATTATTTGAATACATTAAATTGAATAAATGTTTCCAAAAAATTAACCAAATTATGTATCTAGAACGTACTAGTACGAGTTGATACATAAAACCGTTATAATTCAGTGCGATAGATTGATGTTTTGCCTTAGATGACATTAGTTTAACTAACATGAAAATTGTGTAAGTGTATATCGTATTTCAAAAACTCGTAGAATGTATAGTAAGTATGTATAACTTATCCGTCTTTTTAAAATTAAAAATTAATGTTTTCCTTTAGGTCTGATTTAATTAGCAATTTGCGTAACTTTTTCTTGACTACATATTCACTTTTTGTATTAGAATTTGGAATGTCAATTTAAAATGTTTGGAAAATGAAAACTCGAGTGTTGAAATATGGAGGTTTTAATGAATTTAACTGTTATGAAATGCTGAAACTCTAAATTTTTGAATAACAAAATTTTGAGATTTCAAATATTTTTTATTTTCCAATAAAATATAATACATAGTAATAAAAAGAAAGTTGAAGTATTGGCTTTTATGAGTTACCAACATTTGTTTATTATACTGGACTATTTATTTCTCAAGTTTTTAAACCGGTAGTTCGTTTGTGTGCTGTAACTTAAACATGAATTCGGTTAAGACAAATATTTGTTATTGTTTCATTTTAGGTTCATTAGGGTTAAATCCTAAAGTGAGTGAAATATGGAACATTGAAACGAAACCTGAAATGTTCTTTGAGATAAAGCAATTTTAGTGACTCTATCTTTACTAACACAGGATTTACCATCTGATCAAATTTGACCCGAATTGGTCCATTTAAATCGCGCGCGTAAAGCGAATCGGTAAAATTTTTTTTTCTAGGTTGGTATAACCTTCTTTAACATTCGTGTGACGTTTGAGCAGAATACGTCCATTTTCCATCAGTGTGAGTTTGGTAGCGATTTGTTTACGACGCGAAAAGTTTGTCTGGCGATTTTTACTATGGAAAAAAAAAAATTGAACAACGAGTTTCTTGAAATTTTCTGTTTCCTATGAAATTACGGCTAGGCAATCATTGAAAATGTTTTGCAGAAGTGTTTTGGGGAGTCTACTCTGTTGAGAACGCAAGTATTTGAGTGGCATAAAGCATCAGTGAGGGTCATTAGGTCGTAGAAAACCTGCCTCATGAGAGTCGTCCGTCCATCTCTGTTAACGACGATAACATCGAAAAAGTGAAGAAAATTGTGCTCGAAAATCGTATTAGAGAGATATCAGAGGCTCTCAACATCTCTTGTCGGTCATCTCAACACATTTTGGTTGATGTTTTAGGTATGAAGCGCGTTGCCGCTCGACTAGTGCCGAAAGACCTGAATTTTTTGCAAAAAGAACGTCGAGTACAGGTCGCAGAAGAGATGCTTGCCAACGTAGCTGATGGCCCTACATGCATCAAACGAATTACTACTGGTGTCGAGCAAATGGCGCACCAGAAATGAGCCAAAATCGAAAAAAACACGTTAAAGTCGGTGGAAAATCAAGGTAATGCTCATCGTTTTCTTCGATTACCGTAGTGTAGGTCAATAAAACATACTACTTGGCCGTGTTGAGGCGTTGACCGGATTTGTGGGCAAACAATTCATGGATTTTTCACCACGATAATACGCCGTCACATTCCAGCCTGATTGTGACTGAATTTTTGGCCAAACACGAAACAAAAGTCATCGCTCACCCACCGTACACGCCAGATTTGGCCCCCTGTGACTTTTTTCTGTTTCTGAAACTCAAATATCCGCTCCGGGGAACGCGCCATGAGTCGATTGACGCCATAAAAAGAAATTCGCTGAAGTAACTAAAGGTCATCCCGGCCGAGGCCTATAAGATGTGTATGGAAAAATAGATTAACCGTTGGCATGCTTGTCTTGGCTTAAAAGTAAAAGGAGCCTATTTTGAAAGCGATAATAAAGATTTGTATTAAAATACATACATAAAAATGTTGTTCTTTCTTATCAGTCCGGGTCAAATTTGATCAGATGATAGATTTCAAATAGAACCTTTTACGTTTCAAATTTAACCTTTTGTACTTCAAATTGAACCTTTTACACTTCAAATCCAACCTCAATTAGGATGGAATTTGACCGTTTCTAAATCAATTGTGATGAAATTCGAGACGTACGATGGAAATGGAATTTTAAAATGATTTTTAGACGAAGTTCTGGAATATGACCCATTAGGATGGAACTTGGCCATTTCTTAACAGATTATGATAAACACCCCAATTCCCATAGTCGTATCACGTCATTTTTCATGACTCTAGTCACGTCACATCAATTTTCCTATTCTCTTAGTCGTTTGTTACGTCTAAAATCACTTTATACGACAGATGTCACTTGAATTTTGTAAGTGACAGGCGACTACAACAAAACGGAAAGGCGAAATTTTAGTCTTAACATTTTTTTTTTTAAGTTTTTAATTGTGTAATTTTGTTCACTTATTTAGATAAGTTGTTGTTTAAATTAATATTTTTTTTGATCTAAAACTATTTTGTTTGTAATTTGGCCGACATTTTTTTAGTTACAGTCGTGTCACTTGAACCGACTTCAAGAATACCAATTTTTATGCGACGTGACGTGACTTAAGTCACGTCGCCTGAAATGACACGACTATGGGAATTGGGGTGAAAATTCGATACGTGCGATGGAAATTCCTTGAATATGGCTAATCGAAATGAAACTTGGCTGTTTCTTAACCAATTATGGTTTAATTAGACTTGTGCAATAGAAATGATGTAAAATTTTTTTTTGATTTAGTATACTAGGAAATTAACAAACAGCTCTGATGAAAAAATATACAAATATTGGTGAGGGTAAATCGTTTCCATACCTAATATTCCATACCTAAGAATCTGCTTCTAAGTAGGCTCAAGGCTAATTTTTATAAATTCGCAACTAAAAAACAAATGAACTTTAATTATTTGACTATGAGGAATAAATTGTTGTCTACGCTTAAAATTATTGTCTTTCTCTTTTGGCTTTATTTATTTTACAGCATTATTTAGGAGCTTTCCAGAATGAGGGTGCCACCTTGAACGGATGAGCGCTAAATTTGTTCGTAAATCTTCCACCATTTCATTTCGTTTTTAATTTTTAAAATAATGGACAGAGCGAGCACCTTTTTCAAAAGTAAACAATTTCACTTCACTAGTTTACCGTATAGTTTGGTCTGTGTTGATTAAACAAGGGGGGCAAAGGTGGTGTAAATAGTAAATGTAGTATGCAAGAGGTCTAAAGTAAGATTTATTTTCAAAGTGAAAATTACCACTCTGAGGTAGTGATGGTAAAGCCTGGAACCACATTACCACTCCCCAAACAGTTCTGTTTTCAACTTTTATAAATGACTTTGTCAATCGTCACGACTGTGAATATCATTGTATGAATACTGCTGGACTTTTTTAAAATGAGTTTTACAATTTGCACTGTGGCTACAGGAAAAATACTAATACAAAAGCTAGCTGACGTAAATAAGTAATTTTCATAGTGACTTATGCCACTTTCAAAATAAACTTCTCTATATCTCGTTGAATTGAATAGGCTAAGTTTATTTAGAAGTAATTATTTCGATTAGTTTATGATGATCTAAACTGCTAGTTAAAGAGCCGAAAACGAAACGATCCATGAATAGAGGGTACTATTATATAGACGGTAAATATGTTCTGACTTTTTGGAATTTCTTTCAGAATATTCTTTTTGCTCCTTATTGTGACTAACCCACATGCTTCTCGTCCTGCCCAACCAAATTAAGTAAAAGCACACGGGCAAGCATTTGATTAAAAGAAGATTCAAGATCTGTGCGTATATTATTAAATTTGGTCCCTAAGCAGTTTGGATCCAACATCCAACCCGATTTTGCCCTAACTACGACAGTATGGTACTATATTTATGAAAATGCAACTTAACGAAACCGAACAAATAATATTAATTTAATATGTATCTGATTTGATAATAAATTTTGGAGAACAATGGCCGAATTGTATGAATATAAAACGTAACATTTATTTGTGGTATTATACATTTACATATTGTATATTATAAAACTAACGCAGAGCCAGGTTTTCATTGTTATAAACATTTCATGAATATTTTATATCAAATCTTCTATTCAAAAATAGTTATCCCGTTAATATTTTGTTTTTTTAAGATTTAGAATTTTTTTGTCTAACTCGACTCGAGCCACACCAACCTGTAATGTAATGTGTGTATACAAATATTTTAACATTTTCTCAATCCGGTCCGAGTATCTGGAAATTACTAAGAAGAAAAATAATGAATTGTTTCAAAAAATATAATCTTAATTTACACAGACACACACACACAGACACACACTTTATTGAGTTGGTTTGTTTGTGGGAATATTGCCAGCTTTTCCGATATAATTTTACACAGAAATGTCGTTATTATTATTATTATTTTATTTCTGGCACTTTTTTATTATTTTTATTTTCAAAATTGTATTTAAGACGTCAATTGAAAAACATTTTGAATGTTTTATGTGTATTCACGTTTGTAAAACTGGAAATTTTACGAGTATATGATAAATTACTGCCACATGAATTTTGTTTTTTAGTAAACTCGGGCTGTCTATCAACATTAAATAAATCCTCTAAAGTGTTTCTGACCACAATTATAGGAGCTGGCAATCATAATATTTACAAAAGAAGTTCCATAAAGCTTTTAAACACTAATTAGTAGTCCTTTTAAATATACAAAAAAAAATGCGAAGGAGCAAGTTATTTATAATAAGTTTATCGATAATTTGAAGTCCATTAGCATAATTGGATAACGTACTTGTTAAATCACAGAAAAACTTTACTTTTTTTAATTAAAGGGTTTGACACCACCTCGAACTTGATTATTATAATTCCTAAAAAAAAACTGAATGTTATTTTGTTCTACCTACCTACCTGTAGTTGCAACTTCCACTAGCGGAGCAAGTATTTTTGTAAATTTTAAGTCCGATTTAGACGTACCAACATTGTTTTCCAACAATTTTTTTGTTGCCACTTAGAGCTACACGCAACACAAAAAATGTACACGCGATAAAAAGAGAAAAGTATAAAACAACAATGGCGGCCGTGCCATAATTTTTTGGCGGTATAAAATCGACAAGATAATTTTTAATAAATACGACGCTGATACTAGTTTATTTATCAAAATTATTGCTTTTTCGGGTAAAATGAAAAAAATTCGAACTTAAATTTTATTTTATTATTAAAATTTTAGTAAAATATAATAAAGCGCTATAAAAATTTCGCAAATCGCCATTTTTATTGTGTTTGTTGCTATAAAATATCAAAAATATACTCGGGTCAAGTATATTTTATAGTCAAATTTATTTTTATAGTAACAAATGGTAAAGTAGTTTATAGTAACAATTGGAAAAAAATCCAACAAAATTTTTGTTGGTATATATTTTTGTTCTTGTCTTACAAATGAAAATCATAATGTACTAATATCTTCTTTTTTTGTTGGGAAAACAATGTTGGTACGTCTAAATCGGACATTAGTTTTACATAAGTGCGAAATTTGGCAATTGTTCCAAATTTTTCACATTGTCATTTGAATCGAATACACATAGCGAACAATAGCGATGCGTTTCATTTTATTAAAAGAGTTGTGTTGTTTAATAATCAGTCAATTTAGTATTTAAAAAAATATGTATTAAAATACAAAGTTTTATCGATTTTCTTGGAAAAATGGCGTACATATATTGTAACATAACATTTTTGACGGCTATCGTTTTGTATAGAAAGTACAGAAAGCAAAACTAAAACAAACTTTTGTTTTTCTTTAAGTAAGACCATTCTTAATTCATGTCTCCGTCGGGAGATTAATGTTCTGGTGTGCTAATATAAGTCTAGTTTTGGCCAAACTTCTCTTGCTACTATACAGGTGAGAGTGTTAGACTGTTAGTCCACCTTTCCTCTGCTAAGACTAGCGCCTATATCCTAGGTGCTAATTTAGAGCTGTGACAGGCCTTCCTAGACTTGCCCTTTCCGGTTGGCTTGAGCGTTGTACCGTATCTAGCGAGCTCATCCACTTAGCAGTTCCCTGGGACGTCCGAGTGACCATGGATTGGTGACCCAGAATGTTGAAATGTTCAACGCCACCCGTGACGCCAAGGATTGTGCACATAGTTTGCAATATTACTTGAGGATATCACATTATGCTTCAACTATGTCACGACCTCTTTAATCGCTATCACCTCAACCTGGTACATGCTGCAGTAATATGGAAGATAAGTAGAAATGTTTACATTTAATTTATTACAGAATACTTCAGCTATCTATTGTTGAGTATCTCGTATCAATACACTTCCACTGAGAAACGGCTGCAAGTTGCACAGTCGTTTCGACCGCAATTGCCGCGCTGCGGCGAAAAATAACCACTAAGGCACGTGTCGGTGTCGACCACAATGCCCCGCTTAAAAGTAAAGGGAAAGCATTGATATTTACCGCATTGATATTTAAACCAGACTAATATCTTCGAAAGGAAAACAATTGTGGGAATTTATGCAAAATGAAAAATTAGATCACGTATCTACTGGCCACCCAACTTATTGGCCAACTGATAGACGAAAAATTCCCGATTTACTGGATTTTTGTATAACAAAGGGTATAGCTAGACCTCTTATAATGGCCGACACCTGTTATGATCTATCTTCTGATCATTCGCCGATATTAATAACACTGAACATGCAAGTTCTAAAACTACCGCCACCTACATTCCTAACGAATCAACATGCTAATTGGACCCAGTTCAAGTCTACGTTAAACAAAAAATGTTCTTTAAACATCCCGCTAAAAACAAAACATGAAATTGATGCAGCAGTACAAAGCTTAACGGCTTTATTAAAACAAGCTGCAGCGGATGCGACACCATGTAGCTCAGTTCACTTAAAGTTGGACAAGCCGTCTCAGAATATTCAGCAACTGTTAATGATAAAACGCTCAATACGCAGGCAATGGCAACTACACAGATCGCCTACACTTAAATCAAATTTAAATAAAGCGACCAAAAACCTGAAAATGGCCTTATTAAAAGAACGTGATGAAGGGGTTCCACATTATCCCAGTGAACTCACAGCGACCGAAGCAACAGATTATTCTCTGTGGAAAGCCACACGTAAGCTGAAACGACCAACACTTTCGTGTCCTCCGATTCGTCTCCCTGGCGGAAACTGGGCAAGAAGTGATGCAGATAAAGCAAACATATTTTCTCAACATCTTAGTAAGGTATTTATACCCAACGAACAGATTGGAAGCCCTGAATTTATACCTGATGATGCAGAAGCTGAGGAAATCCAGAAAATTAAATACAAGTGGCGCCAAGTACAAAAGAAAATCAAGGAAAACATTGATCCAAGAAAAGCACCAGAGCATGATCTGATAAGTGGCAAAATACTAAAAAATCTTCCGGAAAAATGTATCAAACATACATTTTCAACGCTATAATGAGAATAGGCTATTTTCCTGAAGCCTGAAAAATCTCGCAAATCATAATGATTCCAAAACATGGTAAAGATGAAACAAAAGTAAACTCGTACCGTCCAATCAGTTTACTACCGACTTTCTCTAAACTATTTGAAAAAATGCTACTGCAAAAACTTAAACCAATTCTGCACGAGAAAAAAATTATTCCTGATCATCAATTCGGATTTAGAGAAGAACACGGAACCGTAGAACAAGTTCATAGGGTCGTCTCTGAAATCAGGAACGCCCTAGAACAAAAAAAGTACTGCTCTGCAGCGTTTTTAGACATTGCGCAAGCTTTCGATAAAGTGTGGCATAAAGGACTTATACACAAAGTTAGAAGACAGTTACCAAAAAGTTTTCCAACATCATTAAAAATTATCTGCTTGATTGAAAATTTTTCGTGAAATATAACAGCGCATCCACCAATTTATACGAAATCCTCGCTGGAGTTCCACAAGGCAGTGTGCTAGGACCACTAATATATTTGATCTATACAGCAGATCTACCAACATCAAAATACGTAAAAGTTTCAACGTTTGCAGATGATACAGCAATCATGTCTACGCATCAAAATCCCAAGATAGCATCAAGAAATCTGCAAGATCACTTAGACGAAATACAAAAATGGTTAACTAAATGGAGAATTAAGGTCAACGAGCGTAAATCGGCGCACATTACATTCACACTCCGCAAACTTACCTGTCTGCCTGTGAGACTAAACAATATCATTCTACCACAACACCAAAACGTTAAATATCTCGGCCTACATTTAGATAGAAGGCTTACATGGAAAAAGCATATCGAAACTAAACGTCAACAAATCAAGTTAAAGTGTATTAAAATGAACTGGTTAATAGGGAAACATTCCAATTTAAGCCTAGATTGTAAGGTTTTACTATATAAAATGGTACTTAAACCTATCTGAACGTATGGTATTCAATTGTGGGGGTCCGCTTGTGCTTCCAACATAATAAAACTGCAACGAATGCAGTCAAGAATACTAAGAATAATGGTAAATGCACCCTGGTATATACGTAACACAAACATACATCGGGACCTACATATCGAAACAGTAGCAGACACAATCAAGCAGTACAGTAAAAAGTACCAGTTGAAATTAGAACATCATCCCAATGTTTTAGCCAGGGAAATATTAAAAAGGCCCAGATACCGGCATCTTAAAAAAAAAGATCCTTTAGATCTAGTTATCTAATTTAAAGTAATTACAAAGTGCAAGTTAGTATTAAGAACTAACATAGGTTAAGTCTTAATCAAAAGTTTGTATTAGTTTGTAAGATTTGATTACATCTTGTGAGTTTCCTATATAGGAAAGATTCAAGAATAAAGCCTTAGGCAGTTTAAAAAAAAAAAAAAAAATATTTAAACCCATTTTTCTTAAAAGTGTAACATCAACAACAAAATAATTTTAAATTTACATTTTACATTACCAAAAAATAAAAAAAACTCGAACATAATACAAAACTCTCGAAAAATGTCGAAAAAGTTCTAAAAGCCATCTATTGTAATTTTCGCAACTAAAATCCACCTACCACAAATTTTATGCGTAACTACTTCTGTTTACTACACCATCGTATGAGAGTGAGTAGTTGTGAGTAGATACAAGTATTTGCGAGGAGTTTGCTTTCGCCAATGGAAGATGCTTATTGATAATCTCACGACATACCTTCCTATACTTTTACAATTTTTTTCCATGTAATTTGCAGAAGTGCTTGCTTACATTTTGGCGCAAAAAATGCCTAAATAAAACAATGCTACGTGAACAATAGTCGATGTTAAGATGACTTAGGTAAGACTGCGGGGTTGGAGCTGGGATGGCCCAGGCACAGAGTTGCTAATTTATATTTAGTTTGAACGCAAGAATCCCGCCTAACTTTAGCTAATCCAATTTGAAATTCCAACTTGGAACTGCGCTAATGCATATACAATTATAAATAATTGCGCTACGTAGGAGAAAAGGAATATAGGAATCAAAACAAACAAAAATCTGGAATCGGAGTTGGTCAATTCCAAATAGCTCCGGCTCACACAACCCTGCATATTACACACTGAAAGCATAATTTGTTTTTCAATGTTTACTCCTTTGTAATGCTTGATGTTTTCCTTCCCAAATTTGGTTGAGTCTCCTCTCGCTTTTACTGCTGGGTGGATGGCCTGGTAGCACTGTTATCCTCGAATTCTAACGAATGAATCTTTTGTCAAATGAGATTCTGAAATTAGGCATATATCTATCTTTTCTATATTTAGGAAAACTTCTAACTTTGGAATTTGTTGCAACGGCCCATTTGCATTCCAATTGGCGATTCTGAATGTATTATTCATCTTCATAGATTTGTATTCTTATTTCAAGCATCCAGGCTTCTTTCTTGTTTTAGTAGCCTTAATACGGATTTTACCGTAAAAACTAATTATTTTCTGCATGATAAATGCAGGGCGGATATACGACCACTTTTTGAGTTTGCTAGACATGACATTTTCAATATATCTAGCAAATCCACCATATTACTTAATATTCAGCACACTGCTGAATTAAAACAACCATAAAATTAACTACATACATATTATAGGATAGATGCTCGTACGTATCTCAACTTCACAAATGCGATGGTTAAAGATGGCGGATTTGCGACCCCTTTTTAAGTTTGCTAGAAATGGCATTCTCAATACATCTAGCAAACCCGCCATATTACTTAATATTCAGCAAATTGCTGAACATTTAAATAAGAACATAACCACAAAATTAACTATTATTTTATGTATTTCAGTATATTATGTATACATATTTATTTTACTTTCGCCTTTTCAAATTTGAATTAATTTATGAAAATAAATTAAGTAAGCCATATGAGTATTTAGGTATCAAAAAAATAATTCGTAAATCAAACTTCGGTGAGGGATAAATAATGCTGTACCTCCTGAATATTTTGGAAGCCCGAAAAATTACACCATTATAGTTCGTGCAAAATATTGTACCTACTAATCAAAATCGTAGATCTCGCACATAAACTAATATTGTAAAGTTGATTTACATATAATTTAAATTTAAATACCTCCTTAATAATTGGACAATTGAAATAACATTTAAAATATTTTTTTCCTGTACACATTTTTTTTGTTTTATGTATTACGAGTTCAAAAAGTCACTCGCAATTTTTTTGAATTTTTTGCTTGCTAGGAAGTCGCAAAAATATTCGAGCATACCAAAATGTAATTTTTAGCTCGAAGTTGCTAATTTACTTGTTAGAAGGTATCAAGCATCTACCCCAGTATATTAGGTTTACTATTGCTTTTTGAATGTTTTATTTAATTCAGCTCAATCGAACGCGCCTATTTTTACGTGAACTTGAAAAAATCAACACGCAATATTTTGTTTGTTTTAATGAATTTATTAGTTATCTAATTTCTTATGCACTTATAGGAAATCTAGGCCCGATTGTATGAACACGGATAGATTAAAAAAAATCCGGCGATACAGATTAATCTTCAACCGACGATTTTTTTTTTCGTCGATTGTATAAACACGGATAAAAAAATTCCATCCTCTGTTTATTGCAGTTTTTATTGCAGTTTATTTTGGAGTGTCAACACTTTTTTGACGTTTCAAATTTAATTTTATGTTTATTTACATTCTTATGTGTGTACTTATTGTACACGAAAGTATTTTTTTATGTTTTTCTGCAATAGAAAAAAAAATTTGAGTTGGGCATTTCAAATTTTACGTTTTTTCGATTCCATTCCGATTTTTTTTGAATAAACGCAACAACAATCAAAATGTTCCGCCGCGCCGAACCAAACAAATAAAATTAAAATTATGTCAAAAAAAATAAACAACATTTTCTATCCACTGTTTTAGACAATAAAAAGAGAAGATAAAAACAGTGGATAGAAAAGAATCCTTGGATTAATTTTCGTATTTATCGTCGTTCATACAATCCAAGCGACGATTAATCCGCCGATTAATCTTCTATCCGCGTTCATACAATCGGGCCCTAGATAGGAACTGCTGTGATCAGAAACTTGATCATCCCTTTGTAGTAAAAATGTTACCTTATCGCATTATTTTCGGAATAATTTCTACCGCTCTCCATTTTCAATTATTACTGAGTACGACGAAGAAATTTTTGATATGTTTATGTAAATGAAAACAAAATAAATGAAAATATTTAGTGAGATGTGTAGTTTATAATTCTTCAGCGCGTATATTGCAAAGATTTCAATATTAAATTTCATTTCACCGCCTTTAGCTATTAATAAATCAAGGTTTATATTCGAATAACTTTTACATACATACATACATGTAATTGAAATAAACATAACAAATACAACATAATTACCATTATTTTGTATATAAATAGTCGAGTTTGGCTAGTAAATTACATATAAACAAATCTTTCGCATTTTTTTTTTTTGTTTATAAAGAAAGGGAATGTTGTACAATGATATGGTACCCTATAGTGTAGTGAAAAGTGAATGCTTTCTTTAATAAAATAAAAAAATTCAACATATTTCATTCATTATCTCGCGCAACAAAAAACCGGTTGGCTGGTCATATATTTTATTATTAATAATAATAAATAATAGTCGCGTTGTCTCGTCTTTGCTTGTATAGATAGTAAATGAATAAAATTGTTGTTTGTTAAGTAATCCAAAGTTTATTGACGGGTGATTTCAAGTTTTTTTTTTTTAAAAGTCGCGAGATTATAAAATTCTGTGCGGATTTTTCTTTTTTTTGTATTTTTTAATTGAATGTTATTTTACGTAACATTGCAACTTTATGTATTTGTATGTGTTATTGTAAAATATTTTTAATTGGCGGTGGTCAGTGATCGACAATGCGGTATTCCCATTTCCCATTTTATATAAATATTTGTTTTTGTTTGAACGATTTTGAAACGACATTTTCTTTATGATTTGCACCACATAATGTACTAATATGTGGGTTAAACTTATGAGCCCGAATAAATCGATAAATTCATAGAAAATCGACCAATTTTTAATTCTTATAATTGAATTAATATCATGTCTCTATTATGTCATACATAGATTATATCAGTACAGTTATTAAGACTTATGTAATGTTATGGTTTATGTTACTTATGTAATTTTTTATTGTTCTGTTTTGTTTGACCTATATATGTATGTTGGAATAAGATTTGTTTAGTTGGGCTAATTTATTTACCATTCATTTTTTACCAATATGGTTGTAATTTTGAAAACTAATCTGACCAACTCTCACTGATTCGCAGCCAATTGACTTTGGCTTATAGGAACTTCTCCATATATTGCTTCAGTAAATTTACAATAAAAATACAAAAAGTACTTTATACTATCATACTCAAAACTAGTTGTGGAAGTACAATTTTTAATGCAACACCGCACAAACACTACTTTAAAATTTATATAAATTTGTATTTAAAACTATAATATTGAATTAAATTAATTATTCTGCTTTACATTTCAATGAATTTTTATTTTTATTTTAATTCTAGGAAAAGTTTAAGTTAAATAATTTTTTTTCAAAATAATTGGTGTAACGTGGAAAAATTAAAAAGAAAATATGAAATCAATTAAGCTTACAATTATTTCTGGCTAATTAAATAATGAATTAATCACGTAGGTTTCATATGCCCATACTTGGGGTTTTATTATGTCTCTGTGACATCTTGCAATTGGCCAAACAATTTGTTGATGAAATCATCTAGAAACTTTTCCCGAATTGTTTTATTACCACCCCACTATAAAGATTTGGTCTTGCTAGATCGAAAATATCTGCGTCTTATGTACGGGAGCAGTATTGCGCTAAAGAGCAAAGGGGAGGTTGACTAATTTATTACCAACAGGGAATGTTACTTAATTCAATAAACTGAAATTGAATGTTTATGTTCAACAGTTTTAGTTTATAAAGCCGAATAATCTTTTTTTTCTTCCACAAGCGATACCTAGCGTTTGCAGTATTCATATAAATACACTAAATTGGCTATATATAGTTCTCCAGAGTTTGGGCTTTAAATATTTTGACTTTCCCATATTCTGTTTGCGGATATGCTCTATAAACACAACCCCTTCAGGCCAATGCACATTTTCGGTTTATTGAATGAGGTAGCAATCAATATTGAATCATTGCCACGAAATTATCCAAAAATCTTGAATAAAGTTAGTTTCCTCGGCAAGAGGCTAGTTTTTGATAAATGAAATTTTTTCGTGACATTTTTTATTAGTATAAAATAATGTCACTGAAATTTGCGATTCTGATAAAATGAGCTATGACATCGGTAGTAGTTTCTAACAGTTGTGTTTTTAGCTTAAAGCTAAATGACAATGTAATTATTTTCAAACGGTGTGTTTAATTATTTTCAAATTCAAATGAATTTTAGTGATTAACAGTCCAATTCTGACGTTAAGACTCTTAATTATAAATTATGACGCTTAAGACCATCAAATGTGTCGATGCTACGTAAGACCGTTTTTTAAGACCAATGACAGCCATGACTACGTGCAGAATACAAAATGGGTCTTAGTTAAGACGCAAGTACTAAAATAAATAAAAAACTCTTACTGTGCGTCGGAATAGGCCTGTTAGACTTATAGTAAACAATTGGAAGACGTATGAAACTTTATAGCCGCCATTTTGAGACAGCCATATTGAATTCCAAAAATGCCTACCGGCTTCGATCAAAAAACCTAAATTTTAAGCCCTTGCTCGAACCTTAAACGTGTCACTAATTCTGAGAGAATATGAAGTGTTCGGTTGAGAAAAACTGTCTCTTAGATATTAGCTGTATTTCAGATGCGAATCAGATCAAAATTTATATGTGAAGCAATAACAACATTTAATCCAACATTGATTTTGGATCACAAATTGACAAATGGTGATCAAAAATTAGTTCAGCTATTAAAATGTAGGTGAAAAATAATTTTGTATTAAGTGGTTTATAGTAGTGAAATCAACAATAAAATTAAATACCAAACTCATTCTACCTGTTCACACGAGTACTGTATTCATCATATTCTTTATAGAGGAAAGAAGTAATAAAGAATACGATGAATACAATAAGCGTATGAACATGTAGATTCAAAAACGAAACGAAACAGAAAATTGACATTTGGTGTTTTTGTTTTTTGTTTTACGCATTTTGGGGTCGTTTCATGAGACATGATTTGGGGTGGAATGTTGTAACATCACTTTCGATTCGATTTCGATAGATTTTATGTCTCATGTTTCAAGAATAAAATTGTACTCTATTTCGCTTTTTTATTACGCTTTTTCTATTGCGATCTCTTTTTGTTGCGTACTTTTCTTTTCCTTCAAATCGATAATGTATCACTAAACAAAAATTTGAGTGATAAATACATAATCATAAGTATGTATAATGTTGTTTTATTCGAGCAAGCTGAGATAGCAAGAAAAAAAGCATAGTTGAAAAGCGAAATAGAGTATAATTTTATTCTTGAAACATGAGACCTAAAATCTATCGAATTCGAATCGAAAGTGATGTTAAAACATCCGGCCCCTGATCCAGATCAGATCAAACGTCAAGAAATGTAAACAATATGTACAGAAAAATTCCAAAAAATTATAAAAAACGAATTTATTCATCATTGTTTGAACTTCTTCTAAATCACAAAAAAATTTCATTTGTCACTTGATCAGAAACTAAGTAGGTCCTGGGCAGAGTTTCGATTTAAACTTCCGAGGGCTGGTATAAACCGTGTGGAGATGATAAAAGCTAAACATGGGCTTACAAAACAAAAATAATTTTTTCCACGTTGCACAAATAATTATGAATCAAAATTAAGTGCACAAATTATTTTCAATACAATTAGTGATTTTCCAAAGATTAATTCTCGTATTTAGCATTAGAGGCGCCGCACAAACATATTTTTTAAAATGGCAAACGATATGCGACATGTCACAAAAAAAATTAATTTAGTTCAAACATTTTTTTTTTTGTGATTTCCAACACCAAAACTGAACCAGACGGATGAAAATTTGTTGCCGCTTGTTGAAGTCCAAAATTGTCGATGAAAACGAAAATGTCAATGAAACAAGCGCAATACTTGTTGATCAGTTTCTTTCAGCTAGATGATTCTAAAATAGAAAAAATTCGGAAAACTTTGAAACATAACCTCACTATTTCAACCAAATTCGCGTTTCTGATTCCGTTTCCTACAAACATCATATTTATTCCATAATATGGAGACGTTGTTTTTACATATAAATGTTGAGATAAAAATCTACAATTATTGTGTTTTTTTATGAAATTTTTCATATTTAAATTTTAGTGTTCCACGGTATGCAGCAGCGCTGCCCAAGCGAGCAATGATAAAACCAAAAATTGAATTTGGCAAATGGTTAATTAAATTTATTCTAGAATTAAAATTTGAAACTTAATTCAAATTATTAATTTTAAAGTGATTTGTGCAGCGTTGCTGCACAAATCATTTACTATGGTAAATGTCGATCTTTAGTGTTCGTTTTTTATTTGTGTCTTTTTCTATTTTATGCTTATCTAATCATATTTCCTTCAGAATAATTTTACCCTGGAACAATGAACATTATTTTAACTTTATTTTTTAGGGTTCGTTTTATTTTTTCACACTTCGTTTTCCTGTCAGCGAGTCAGTAACCGCACTTTAAGTAAGAATCCGATATACAAAAACGCATATTACGGAAAAGCTAAACGCATATTATGAAAAAGCTAATCTTTAAAAATTTGTCGTTCAGTTCAGTAGTTTAGATGTCACTTGCCAAAGCGAAACCTACTTCACAATTTCCACAGCACACTTTTCTTAAAAATAATAAAAATTTGACTACATTACAATCTTGATCCAGGGAACTGACAATATTTGTGTTATGGATTCGGTAGCCGATATGTCAAATATTCCGCAAGGAAATTATATCTTCATATTTTAAAATTTCTAACTGATTCGCTAGTTAGCCTTATACATACATAGTTGCCAGGAAAAGAAATGTCAGAATACGTCTCAAAATTTTCAAAGCTCTTTTCGTTAAAAATACAAAATTGGTAACCAATACGTATACAAAAAAATAGTACGAGTATACATATATGTATGTAGATATAACCACCTACACAGTACACCCACAACAAATCTGTTTCACAAATAACCCCTGAAATTGCAGTTTCGAGAAGATTAAGATTTTGTGTTTATGATAGATAACTTGTTTTTGTCATTTACGATTTCATGTGATTTTATGATAGTTAGAAGACAAAGCCTCGTCACTGTAAGAAGCACGAATAGGTTAACAATTTTAACGAACTCAAAACAACGTCATCGTCATCGCGGTTACGTTGCTTTTGATTTATATAGCAGAAATATGATATCCACCTATGCCTTAAAAATGATTTTCCATGACACGTATGTGTATGGACTTTTGTCGAAGAGTGTATATAATTATCGAAGTCTAATTTGTTCGAATCCAAATACTTAATTAAAAGTCAAATTCAAATTTTAATTATGGAACTCTATATATACATTTCTATTCTATAATTAAAATTTTAATTGTTCTTTTAATTAGATATTTAGATTCGAGCAAATTACACTGACGGAAATTTGAGCAAATCACCAATAAATCTTATTGTCTAATAAATCTTATTTTCATGCTAGAATTTACGAAAGTTAATCGAAGATTAATTTAGAAATTAATGTTTTTTTTTATGGAAAACGATGATTTATTGGTTGATTAAATTCATTGGAGTTTCGTGAATACAGGACGGAAATTTATCATGGAAAAGGTTGATATTTGACATTTTTTAATAATTTTCATGGAACTAAATTATTATGATGAGTGATTTCGATGTCCATAACGCGTCTATTTAGGGATAAGTTAATAAATATGATCTGAGTACAGTGAGGCAACAAAACATAATGGTTGTAGCCATATTCTGTAAAAAAGTAGATAATGTGTAAACGTGATATGATAACTAGTAAACGAAAAGAAAGTAGAAAACAATGTAATATAATTATCATAAAAAATCACAAGGTTTACCTGATCGGGTGATAATTAATGAAATAATATAAAGAAACAATAACCATTTAATTTTAAGTTTTCGATCGCCATTAGGTATTTTTTGTGTTCATCAATTTTTATTTAATAAATAAATAACTAAGCAAATAATTAATGTCCCAATTCGATTTATAAAAACATAATTTGTGGCATAATATTTTTTTTAGAATAAAAACAAAAATACTTAAAAAACTATAAGTGTTTTAGAAAAGGAAAATTGCAAATCCAAAATTGCAAATGCATTAAATCCATATCGATAAAAATGTTACGTTATTATTTCACTAATCGCGTGACGTAAATGCACCACCTCAAGCGAACTGTTTACGTACTACTATTATTATTATTATTAAAAATTGGTTGGAACCATCAGAGGTTCCGCACTCAATGCCACGATGGGCCCATGATGCATACCAGTGATTCTATCCTAATTCGCGAACGCGTGCTGCAGTCTTAATAAACTGAAGTAGCTTAGGCCAAGGCAAGATATACAGCTGATTATCAGCAATGGATCTAGAGTCAAATACTTGCAACCTAACTCTGTTGAAAGCAGGACAACTGCACACGAAGTGAATGCAATCATCATCGTCTTCAAGGCAATCCTCGCATACAGCGTCAGGAGATAGCCCCATGCGCTGAAGGTGTACCTTAAAATGACCGTGGCCAGTAAGAGTCGCGATCAAGACTCGCAGCTGTTTCTTACTGAGAGATAAAGCAAACTTAGTGGCCCTCAAATTAGGTCCACTAACAAAAAGTTTGGCAATGCGACAGCTACAAGTATAGCAAGCCATTGCTGTTTTAATTTACTTACAGCGCAGTTTTTTATCGCCTTCTTAACAAACGTACTACTAACACATTGATAACTCCTCGCAATAAGTCTAATTATCATAACTGACATAACTGCTTCGCTATTGCAACAACAAGGTGTTACGTTTACGAAGAGTTGTATGAACAAAATTCGTCGCTAGTGTTATGTTAATTTAACACCTTGTTTGACGGGAAGTGAATAAAAAATGTCAATTTTTTACTAATTAGACGAGTATTCTTTGCGTAAAGAAGTAAGGAAAAAATCCAATGCAAAAGGTAGCGTCTAAATAGGCTAATAGAGACTAAATAACAGCAATTAAATTTTGATTTGAAATGTATGTAGAAAATCATATTGTGGAGGGTATGAAACAGTTCTTCATTATAAGAACAAAGACCACGGGACCCGCATTGCGGGCCTCACTGCAGCGCGGGGTTTGTTTCCTTATAGTTACGCCGCTGCTGCAAACACATACCTATTTTTCCGCTTTTTTTAAAAGCCAAATATCCTTCATCAAATGCCATAAAATCACGTCATTTATTTAATAGCTAAGTTTCGTATTAAGACATGGCAAATAAAAATAGCAAAATTGAAATTACTCAAAACTGCACTAAGGCAAATGTAACATTTTCTTAGCACGGCAGTATTGATCGTTTAATATTCGCTGTACATGCGCTGTAGGCGCGTCACGCGTCCTCTTTATTCGTTTTTCGTAAACACCTTCGTTTTCCTTCTCGATAAGTTGTATTTTCTGAATAATTTCATTTCATTCTGTAATTGCTACTCATGTATCAGCAATCAGCATCGTTCCTACCTTAATACGCTAAACTTACTGCATAATACCGGTGGTCGTGACCGTCACACTCACAATATATACATAATTATAAAATAATTTTTATTATTATTTTATTCAATTCATTTACATTTCGAATAAATTTAGAAAACAAAATGTTTACATGACAAAACATGAATATATCATGAAAATCAAATCAATAGTACGGAATTCTAAAAAAAAGTAAAGAATCATATACATCAAATTTAATGAGGATATTGAAGTGTTACGAATTGGATGTTTTCGCTGGATTTCTGGGAATGACTGATAATTGACCAAAACCAAGACTAGTCCATCCATAATGCCCCTTCGGAAAAACTTTCCAAAAGTGTTTAGTTGTGCTGTGCACTTATAAATTAAGAACTTCGGGTTTATACCTTTACTAAAAAGCAAAAGTCGCTTATCTGCATTTTAGTAGTTTTGAGAAAATAAAGTTTAAAGTTTTAAAATCAAATGGGAAAAGATGGAGATTATTATGTATTACCTCATAACTTTATTTTTTAAGCTATTTTCACCAAAATTTGATACAATCTAAATAGTGAACAAATTTAATTATTTATTCGAAATTCATAAAAACCGCTTAACGTCACTTAGGCGGCTTTTGCTTTTAAATAAATTACATTGCATAAACGTATTCAAAGTGCCCTCTGGCAATACGGCAAGAAGGCAAACTCGTAACTGGCTTTGCATAAAAAAAATTTCATATAGCGACTCACAAAGTCACAACCGGTTGCCAATAATATACAAAATTTAGGAAGATTTCATATTTTATTTCTTGGTTCATCTTGAAAATGTGGTTAGCATACTGCGTACTTATTTATTAAGAGAATATTTTTTTAACAAATAATAATTAGCCATTTAGTTACCGTAAAACTTTTTTTGCTTTAAAAATAGGTTAACATTGGTTTTGGCGCCATCGTGTGTGGCTCTGAAATAATAATTTAGTAATTAGTACAAAACAAATCGATGGGATCCAAATTTTTCACGAGAAATGAAATGAAAAGATGTATACAAATGTATAGATTTATGAACGATGAAGCATGAAAGTTATTTTCACATTTGGATGATAAATCAATTACAGACTTAAAAATTGCGATCATATGCATATAAATAAAAAAAAAATTAGTTGATGAAGTGTTAATTGGGATGGAATTGTCAAAGTACATAATGTACCAGAAATTTGAATTCTAATTTGTTGTTTTAAATATACACAGAGAGTAATATTGGATCAAAAATTAAATTGGCAGATGCCAAAAGAATTTTAAAAAATTGCCTTGTGTTTCGCAATTTGTAATTTTATGTACGAGTTTATTACGCAATATCCACTATGCTAAAGGCAAGTGTCGATTAAAATACATGATCGCGCTCACCTGTACAACTCTTTTACGTCTTGCGTTAGCGCAATCCATCAATAAACATAGGTACGAAATATTAAGCAACCATTGTGATTTATACGGGAAATATACTAACACCAACAAGTTTCTAAGGAAATGCAAACTGGAAATCCGCTGTATTTGTTTGTAGTTATGCATTCGAAACGGCCTTCACTTCAACATAACATTAATGTACAAAAACAAAAGCTAATTATAAATTTAAAGGTGCTAAAATATTTCAAATATTTCAATAAACGTTTTTAGCGAAAAATAAAAAAAAAATAAAATTTTCTTTTGTAATTTGATAATTTAAGATTGCCAAATTAAAGATATTAAGAAAAAAATATTTGAATTTTCAATAACGTGAATAATACTAAAATATTTTTGTTGCTGTTTCTACTCTAAAACATTGATTCTTCCCATAACATAAAATATTTTATTGTGAATATATTATGTTCATGTGTTAGTATAATAATATATCGGCGGTTAAGTAATAAAATGGTACACAAATGTGATTATTAGGCTTAGGATTATTATAGGTAAACAAAATATATTTTTGGGAACTCCAAACCAAAAATTTGTTGGATAGTTATTCTTTTTAGAATAAATAAAAGCGAATGAGCCCTATTTGTTACCACATATTTTTACATACATATTTCCACTTATTTTACGTTTTACCACATATTTTTGGTTTATTCGAAATATTTTTAATTTTTCTTCAAGAATAACGAATTCGACTTTCATAGCTTAAAGTTTCATAAAGCAAACAAATTTTATAAGCTAAATTTTAAATTTAGGCCAACAAATATTTTTTGTAGAAGTTAAAAATGTTTACTTTGACCTAAACTCCGCTAAGTTAGATCAATAATTCAAGAATAAAATAAACGTCAAATTAAAATATCTCAATACATAGTTTACTGCACATTATTTGACGATCCGGGCAAAACATGGAAATGTATGTATGTAAAATAATTCATCGGAATTTAAATAAATCAAACAAGCATTAAAATTCCTTAAACTATAAAATCATAGCAAATGCAATTCTACTCCATTTATGCACTTGACGAAAAGTTTTAATGCTATTCATATTCAAAATGGGCGAATGGGTCGAAAGGCCGAATGTCGAATGGC
The DNA here is from genome assembly GCA_963556165.1 of Tipula helvola. Taxonomy (NCBI): domain Eukaryota; kingdom Metazoa; phylum Arthropoda; class Insecta; order Diptera; family Tipulidae; genus Tipula; species Tipula helvola. The sequence continues at coordinate 64,942,392 of OY744483.1, forward strand.
CGAATTTGTCGAAAGGCCGAATGTCGAAAAGCCCAATGGTTCGAAAGGCCGAATGTGCCGAAAACCCGAATGTGTCGGAAGGACGAATGTGTCGAAAGGCCGAATGTGTCGGAAGGACGAATGTGTCGAAAGGCCGAACGTGTCGAAAGGCTGAATGTGTCGAAAGGCCGAATTTCGAAAGGCGGAATTTTCATGATATTTTTGTTCACTTAATTTATTGAAATAAGAATCACACCTTTGCTTGAAAAAAAAATCCAAAAATATTAAAATCCAGAATAGTTGAAATGTAAAAATCCAGAAAATAAAATCCCGGGAAAGAAAATCTATAAATTACCGGAAAAACATTCCAGAAAAAAATATTTTGTTTAAAATAAATGGAAAAAATCAATTTTATTCGCATTTTTAGACTTCTGACATCACTTGAAACATGTGTGGTACATCTATAAGTAGAAGCGATATGAGTGATACAATTCCTTTGATCTATGTCTGTATGGTTGACGAAGCATCTACGGGATCACTACATTTGCCTGAAAAAAGAAATCCAGAAATTTTAAAATCCAGAATAGTTGAAAAGTAAAAATCCAGAAAAATAAAATCCCGAAAAATAATCTAGAAATTATTGGAAAAGCAATCCAGAAAAAATTTTTTACGAGAAGATAGTATTTTATAGTTTAAATTACAGCATTCTTTTTCTATTTTATAAGCAGGGTATCCCCGAATTTTAATTCGCCAGCTCATTCCTGATTCAACACTAAAACGCAAATAAATAATCGAAAATGCCTTTATGGCACAAATTATTGTTTTGAATTTCACTCGTAACTTAAGATCCGTTATTCCAAAATGAGTAAAATAGACAATCACTTATTAAAAATGTATTGTATTGTTTTTCTAGCTCGACACAATCAGCCTTTCGACACATTCGGCCTTTCGACACATTCGGCGTTTCGACACATTCGGCCATTCAACATTCGGCCTTTCGACATTCGGCCTTCCGACCCATTCGGCCTTTTGTACCTATTCCAATTGGGCAACTGCATGCGACAGAGAGAAAATTGATTAAGAGAGAAAATTATCTTGAATTATAAACTAGATATAATGAATTTGAGAGAAATTTTAAGTAGAACTTGTCTTCTTAATGCACTTTATGTAAATGAGATTTAATTCTAAACACAACTTCAACAAATTTTTTGGTCAACTAAAAATCAGGAATTGAGCAAAAATCTGAATGATTTTTATTTTATAAAAGAAGCATTTCAATTTTAAACCGTAATTGAATAAAATCTTAAGTAGGAACTTACATTAGAAATAGAGTTTAAATGAATATTTGGTTTAAGCAAATACATAAGCGTATAGCTTAAAACTTGAGTTTGGAATTAAGTCTGCCTTTAAACAGTTTGAGTGAATTTAAAAATTTAGTTAAAATTATTCGAGCAAAATTTTTATTTAGAACGGAGTAAAACAAGTTTTGAACATATAGTTTATATAGTACTAAAATTCAATTTCAATCTAATCGAGGAGCAAAAATTTGGATACAATTTAATTAAAAAATATTTAAAAATTTAGTTTAAATTTCAAACTGAATTAACACAAAATTATGATTGGAATTAAGCTAGAAATTTTGTGATATCTAAATGTGCTTGATTATAAATTTGGGGTACAACTTCAGCTTTAGCTGCAAGTGCATTTAAGAAAAATTTGAATGTTATTAGAAATGCTGAGTTAGACTCGAATTTAAAACTCTAGGTTTGTTAAATTTGTATCAGAATTTTGAACATAAATCTGAGTAAGTAATATGGTGAATAGAAATTGAAAACTAATTTACTAAATAGTAATTTGAACTTCAGCAAAAACGTAACTGTAATTTAGTTTTTAGATTAAAAGTTGAGTTTATATTTCGAATTGGTCGGCAAGAGAAAAATTAAATATTAAGTTACAATTATAAAATAGATTTGAGCAAAATTTTATGTTTAGTGAGGGCAAAATTCTGAGAAAAAGTTGAGTTTGAATTCCAAAATTTTTGTTGTAATTAGTGATTTTCCCAAATATAATTCCAACGCTTGCTGACTGGCGAATAAAATATTTCGTATGTAGTTTTATATGTTCAAAATGTCTCTTGAATGTTTCATTAAATTATTAATTTTGACTAAATTAATTTTAAAATTTGATATTTATTATTAATCGCAACCTACTCATCTTTATTAATCATAAAAAAAAAAGTAGGGGGACATCCACTAATTTAGACAAGAAACTTGTATTTGTAAACATGATTTTACTTGTTTTTGCACGTAAAAAAAAAAAGTAGTCAGCGCTGCCCAAGCGTGGGGACAAGAACTAAAATCGATATTGGGAAAGTCCCTCGTTAGATAGAAATTTTATGATATTTTGAATACAAATAGGCTAAGGCCCTTTTCGAAAGTTATACTTATTTATTTAGACGTGTACTTATTTAAATAGGTTTGTTGGCGAGGTAACTGAAAATAAATATGTCTGTACAAAAAAACTCATTTTGTTTTCATTTTAGATTTTTTTTTTTTGAAAGAAAGGGATAGAAATATACTTATTTTAAGTTACCTCGCCTAACATACGTATTTAAATAAGTACGTTTAAATAAATAAGTATAACTTTCGGAAAGGGCCTAAGCTTAACTCGATTAGACAAAGTTGAAGGAGGAATTGAGTTATAATTTTCAGTAGTTTCAGCATTCATTTTAAAATGATTCGAAAAGTGTACGTTTGATATTCCAAGCTAAATTTTAATTGCAATTAGTAAAAATTGCAATACGAAACATGATTTCAATAAAACAATAAAATTATTTAGTATCATCACGATGTATAAAAGAATATGAATTCTAAACTGTAATTGAATGTAATCTTGATGGTAACTTAAATTAAAAATTGAGTTTGAATTACAATTTGATTGAGTGAAAATACAAGCGCAATTTAGCTTTTATTAGTTTAAAACTTGCTTTAATATCGTGAATCTTTTAGTCTCAATCATCACGGTGTTCTCTTGAAGTAAGTATCGCTTACCAGTCTACATTTTTAAGTGTATGGATGTACTTCTTCAGCACTTTGTAACCCAGGAGAGTTAGTTTATCCAACTTTATAGCCAAAAACTTGATAGTTTTTTATTAATGAGTGAATTGAAATCCTCTCAAGATAAGGTCTAGTTTTGGTTTTCTTTTCCAAATTTGACCACATATTTTTCATTTTAATCGCATATTTTACCACGTATTATTTTGCAATTTTAGTTACATATTTTAGCTACATATATTTGATTTTTTAGAACCTACAAATCCTAAGCCTAGTGATTATAAATCAGAAATTATCCAAAATAATAATTTAACATTTTAACGGGGAATTAGGAATTTCCTAACAGATTATATGGCGCATATCTTTACGAATAGCTTAATCGCGAACCAACGATATATTACATTGAATCAAAATGCCATATAATAGACATGCAACGTACTAACACTTAAAATAAAAACAAAATATGTGTGTACAAAAAGAAAATAACAAAGTCTTAAGTATTGGTTTAATCTTAAAATTTATTTTACTTAAAACAGTTAACGTGAACAGTACAAGTACAAGAGTGTGTTTTATAAAAAAAAACAACAAACAAATTATAGAATTTCTCAAAAAGCCAAAATAAATTAAACAAGTGAAAAATATCGTGTGTTTGGGAAATTTGCAAAAATACAAAAAAAATAAATAAATCTTGAGTTATTTTAAGACAAAATGTAAATTTAAAAAAAAAAATAAATAAATTAAAAAAAAAACAGTTAAATATTTTCCTTAAATTATAAACGAACTTATAGTTTTTGTTTGAAAATAAAAATCTTCATGTGATCAAATAAATAAACTTTTAATAAAAAAAAAAAAATTGATAGTGTTTCTTATGTTTTTTTTCTTTAACAAAAAAAGGTCTTCTTAACAATATTGGATACTTCAATAAAAAAAAATTCAAATCATGTATATTATACAGGTAACAAAATTATAATAATATGTGGTGTATTTTACGTTTTTCATTTGGAAAGTTATTATTATTGTTAATCATTGCGTGTAATAAGACCTTAGCTAGTCTGTAGTTACTCGTTTTATATTGGTTCTTACTTTTTTTTTGTAGCGAATATTTGTGCTAAGGAGGTCTACTAGTCATCGTCAGATTTTCTGAAGGTTAAATAAAATATAATTTTAAGTAAATGAAAATTTTAATTTTAGACATGTATTTCTTCTTTAGTGCTGGGTGCTGGCCCATCTATTAATTTTGTCTTGATATTTAATTCGTTTGCTTTAAATTGATTGTGTCTGTCGTCATTGATCGTGTATACAAAACTAAATATCAAAATAAATCTGGAATTGTATTATATTAATGTCTTGTATTATGCAATAATAAAAATAATTTGTTGTATCAATCTATATACGATATACATAAATTTAATGCAGCAACGCAATAACTGAGGTTAAATTACTAAATTCACTTTAATGTAGCTTTATTTTGTTTTGTTGAGATTTATATTGAAATATTTATGGTTTTTTATGCATATAAATTTTGATTGATATCGTGCGAGCAACACCGCAACAACGCCAAGATAAATTTGTATTTAAATTTTTTTTTTTTTTTCTAAGCGTTTGTCTTGCATAATTTATATTAATTGCTTACAAAATTTGTTTAATTAACTTTAGATCGGATGTGAATGTGTGCACACAACGGTTTTACTATCAAGTCTTGGTGTTATGTAGAACAGTGATTAAGAGATAATTATTGGAGTATTATGAAATCCGCGCAAGGACATCCTATATTTTTCACTTGAAAAATATTGGAAAAATATGAAACACTTTGAACCAAAATACTAATTGTTAATATTTTAATTTTTCCTTGGTTATTTTTAAATTAGCAGAATTCGTTGTTATTAATGAAGGAAATGACTCATTTGCTTTTTTGAAATCATATGTTACATGTTTTTGCCTTTCGATTGTCGGAAGTGATAGATAATTGTTATTGAATATATAGTTTATATAGCAAAATCGAAATATTTAGAAAATTAGACTACACAGATGTATGTAAGTATATGCGGATCAAATGTAATATTGGAATTCCATCTTTATCCGGTTTCTGTGTTAAACATCCTAGATTAAATTAGATTACTTAAATAGGTGGAGGTCATACGGGGGCACAAGGCCCTAGAACTTATGTAAATAAATGTTTGTTTAAACTTTCATGTCTAGTCCTGACTCGAGTTATTCTTATAATTTTGACTTATCTAATTTTAGTATGACAGAGGTTTTTGGGATGCCAGAGACAAAACCAAAAAAATTGTTTGTTTTTCTCTCATCCCACTGATTCCAAAGCCTTATTGGACGCCCATTCAGCAATCACACCAAGTTCAATAAGCGCCGACTTGGTATCTGATTTTAATCAATGATGATAGTGTATGTTTATAGAACTCTCAGTCTTGACAGCGCAAAATAGGCATCAAGTCATTTTACTATATAAATTACTATGCCATGAAACCGCTGTAGATGTTTCCATACTTATTCGAGTATAACCTTTCAAAAGTTAAAAAAAACGATGCAAGTGAAATAGGTATAACAGATTTTAGATTCAGGTAAGAAGAATTACCAGGTTTTGGTAAACAAAACTACACAAGAATTTGACCATCTTTAAGAATTTAGTCGAGTGCGACACATATTCTAAATAGCGAAAGAATATCCTAAAATTGTGGTAATGTTTATGAAAAATTGAAGGATAAACAAAATCAAAAGGCGCGAAAGTTGAATGACCCACCTCTTTATGAATATAGCCTTTAGCGAAACATTTATGAAATCCTTCAGTTTCAGGTCTGGCCCAATTTCTCAATTTAGATAGTGAATCATTCCACATCCAGGAATACAACTATCAGTGGTCGCTCGTAGTGGACAAGCCAACATGAAAGATTGAGAGCTTACCATAAGCTTCCCAGTCAGTTTTTTTTACGTTTGAACTATCCTAAAGAAATTCGTGAACATCAGAGGCAAAAGTAATGTGGGGCAAATACACACGTTCTCGGTTTCATTCCAGTGGGATGGTAAAACACCGATCTAGACTAAGGATTTAAATTGTTTAGCATTTTGATTTAGAGCAAAATTCAAACATTTTAGTCAAGTATGTGTACAATTTACAATCATACCGAATTAGAGCTCCGCTGATTTTCTCTCTTCATTCATTTTCATGTAAACCTAAAATTTCCAAATAAGGCTTAAAATTAAGTAACCTCACCTGTGTTATAGATTTACTGTTAATGCAAAAGTAAACGCTTTGCCTGCAGCAGGGTGATACTTCTGTTTTGAGCCTAAATTAGCTTGGAGGCGGACCTGTTACATTTCATGCAACAAAATAGTACGGCTTTGACGGATTTTGGTAAGTCGGCAGTAGCTGCAATTCTTAGTCTAGCCATAATTAACTTCATACGTCATAGATTGCTCAAAGTTATAAGGTATGGTAGCTGTACCTCTAACGTGGAATGCATCTCGGTTACTTTTGGTCAAGACTTATGTGATTGTGCTTTGCAAGGCACAATACTGTCCGATGACCAATGGGGAATCGCCGTTCTCAGCGAATACAACATCGCGTTTTTATACGAAAGAAATTTTTTCATTTTTTTTTTTTTGTTTTAATATTGGGAGACGCTCCCGTTCCGGAGTGTAATTCATGGGAATCTGCTTTTCTCGAGGGTTGGAGTCGAGGTTGTTTTAGATCCACCAACCTTAAACCCTGCTTTTGGGACTTAGTAAGACTCTGTTTCAGCTTTCACTGTGGTGCAGACCGCTAACGATAATCGGCGTTAAAACTTAAAAAATGTTGTGCCCTATGTAATAAATATCCTGTTAAATTGATTAATCTCTAAAGTTAAACCAAAAACCTGACAAAAAGATATATTGGTATTAAGTAAATATTAATTGCAGAAATATTAAAATTAAATTATTTCTAAAATATATTTTACGAACTGTCATTTTGAAAAATACATCAAAGTTGGCTCTGACGAATTTAAATAATACTTGCTAAATTTATCTTTAGTTTTACTAGTGTACGTTAGATGTCTATAGTTGTTGGCAGAGAAATACGAAAACAAATTATTTAATCAAACAATTATGACACGTCCTTAATATTTTGTGAATTTGTTTTGCTTTTCCTACAATTTTTGAACTCAAATTTCCCCAGGTGGCAATTTTTGGAACGATTTTACAAAATGTTGACTGCCCACTGCCATCTATGTATATTGACTTAATGCACACGATTTATAGTAAGCTTTTCTTTTTAATTTGACCAGAATGCTGTTGTTATGAACTTTTTTTTATATTTTGGTTTAAATAAATCAACTATTACAAGAAAATGAAAACGATTTACTTAAACGAGATTTATATATGTATGTTGAAATTCAAACATTTATGAAAATATTTCAGAAATCATAACTAAGAATTTGTAACGTTTTCATTTACAAATTTGTCTTAGGAAAAAAAAGTGATTTCCCATATGTTTTATGTGTTTTACTATGGAAATTTTGGTTTTTTCCTCGTTTCTAATTCCCTTATAAATGCTTCGTTTTTTAGATTATGGCTTGTATAATCAAGGTTGCTTTGGTTATATCCATATAGACAGACGACGGTAATTATGTTGATGATTACAAAGAAAAGTATGACATTTGTTTACCTTGAATAAACAGAAAATGGTCCTCAACTAATTGAATACATTAATTTAGCAAATATTAGCACACTTACCATTTGGGGTTTAAAATAAGTAATCATAATCACAAATAATCCAGTCGTATACTTAAATTATATATGTAGCGTCTTCTTTGGTAGCTTACATAGAAATAGAAATGCAAGTTTTGCTCGCATACCTTATTTTTGTGAAAAAGGATGATTTATTTTAGTCTAAAAATATAAAAACGACTTCTTAATTTCTTATAAGAACCCCTATCAATACGTACTAATAAGATTTTCACTAATACCACAGATAAGAATAGACAGATGGCGATCTTGTATGGGCCATATTTACATTCTAAATTTCAATACCAAATTCCAATCTAATCCTTTTAGAGCAAGACGTATATATTATAAAATAAAATTTTATTTGAAGTTGGTTTATGTTTGCTTTGATATAATCAAAATAGCCATGCCATGTTTGCCTTGATATAATCAAAATAGCCATACGTAAAAATAGATAAAAAGAGACAGAAATGTACGTCCTGCTCTAAAAGGATTGGATTTGAATTTGGTGTTGAAATTTTGGAATGTAAATATAGCCCATACAAGAAACACATCTGTCTATACTTATCTGTGCTAATACATCGCGTTTTTTAATTTGGTTTCAAGCACGAAATTTTTTTACAGTATCATTTTTTTGGTTGCATTCAATTTTTTTTTTTTTTAATAAAATTTTATATCGAGTTTTTATTTCTCTAAAATTTGCGCTGGGTTCCTATGCTGCAGGAACCAAGCGCAAATTTTAGTGAAAAAACTTCATATAAATTTGTTGTAGTTAGCTACCAAAACGTACGTTCAATTTTTAAATTTTATTTTTTACAGCAGACTCATATGCACGCTTTATTCATTTTGCTATGTTTACAAAACATTTTGACGTTGCGCGATTTTAATTTGCAATTATACTTAATATGAGTGTTTAAAAAATCGTTTGGGCAATGTGTACCAAATTTTGTTAACAATTTTGTGAAAATAACGGCAATGACGTCAAACAAACATTCTACGTATCGTTTAAATAAAATTAACTTTGCAGTTCAATTTTCCAATGAAATGCAACATACGTTTTATCTTATGTCCCAGTCTCACTTAAAACGTCGTTTGATTTTAATTTTGACTCGTTGAAAGTTTCATAGTGTCAAATTCTCGAGCTTTATATGAAAAATTAGCGTTGGTCCCAGCACAGCAGGGTCCCATTTGAAACGCGATATTTCAAAATGCGATATGGTACAAAACGCGATATGGTACAAAACGCGATATTTCAAAACGCGATATGGTACAAAACGCGATGTTTCGAAACGCGATATTTCAAAACGCGATTTCTTAGTTCTGATCGTACATGTTCAATTTTATCATTTTGGTTAAGGACAATTTTATTAAATGAAGGAAGCCATATACCATGTCGCGTTTTGAAATATCGCGTTTTGTCCCACATCGCGTTTTGCACCATATCGCGTTTTGAAATATCGCATTTTGAAATATCACGTTTTGTACCATATTGCGTTTCGTCATATCGCGTTTTGAAATATGTATCGCGTTTTGAAATATCGCATTTCGAGGGAATCCTGTCGCAGCAGATCCACCAATATTTTTCTATGCGCGAAAGTGTAAAGGGTCCAACGGAATTAAAATTTTCTGCAATAAGGTTCCAATTTGTCTTTGTCGTTTGTCTGTTTTCCCTGTTCCCTGTTATAACTTTTATTAGTGAAAAATATAAAAGATCATTGATGTTAGTTTGAAATTATATAAACGACTTTTTAATTTTTTTTAAATACCCTAATTACGTACTAATTATAATTTCTCTAATATATCGAGTTTTTTAATTTGGTTTCATACATGAAATAATTTTCCAGCAGTTTTGGTTGCATTCAATTCAAAAAAAAAAAAATTGTATATCGGTTTTTTTTTCTCTAAAATGGACTCTTAGTTTCTATGCTGTGACCACTAATTATTTATGAAAGGTTTTAGAGTAAAAATCTCAGCAGATTACAAAATTTGGACTACAAAGATTTAAAAATCTTGAAATTAAAAAAATTTAGAAATTCAAAAGGTAAATTAAGAAAATACTTTTATTTTTGTTTTAAATTTAATAAATTTGAACAATTTGGTAATTTAAGAAATATTGGAATTTTTACGTTTATGAGTTTTGGTGCTTAAAAATTTGCAATTACTTAAATTAGTGCACTTTGTTAAATGAACGTAAGTTTAATCTTGAATTCTTTCGGGTTGCCCAAAAAAAGTAATTTTTTTATGTACCAAAGAACATGGAAAAAAAGTAATCTTCTTTTGTACAAAAAAAAAAACGTGGTGCATAAAAGTGAGGTTGTGTTTTACTGTCAGTCAGACTATTCATTTTCATTGTAAACGATTGAAGAAGGTTAGGTTTGGGTGGCGATCCACCAGGACCAGGCATAGACACAAAAAGGTCCGTAGCCATTAACGATTGAAGAAACGATTAAGTGATTTTTTAAAATTTAATAAATCTTTCTTAAATTTTATTATTAGAGCAAAGATTAATTATTCACAGTAAATTATAAACCACAAATTAAATAAGAAAATGACATTTTGTTATTGTTTATACCTCAGTTTGACATTTCACATTTCTATGTAGTATTTGTAAAATGGAAAGCAAATCTACGAAAAAATCCAGAGTGAAGAAAAATGCTGTCAATCAAAATAAAGAGCTTTATTTTCCCAAAAAAACATGTAAACGTCATTTTTTTTACTTTAAGGGTTTTAGGAGACCCATTCCTTCCATTTGTTTTATAAATTTTAAATGAGTGAAAATGTTGGTGAAATAGATTTTGGTGAGTTTAGCAGTAATAGCACCAAAATCGGATCTCTGGCAAAAATGACCAAAGACGTTAAACATGGTAAACGAGTAATGGAAGGTATGGTAGAAGCAAGCAGCATCCTCTGAACAGAATTTTTATGCCAAATAATTTAATCCTCTAATGCATGAATTTTTAATCATTTTCTACCAAAACTTTGACTTCAACTCGCAGTTGTTGAACAAATGTGCATATTACAACAACAAAAACCAAACCGTTATGACGAGAGTACTTTAAAAGAGAATAACTCATGTAAAAATTAAAGAAAAAAATATTCATGATAACGTGAAGTTATACAATTGAAGATAACGTAAAGTCCGCCTTTAGGCGGAGTTATGCATTAGAGGGTTAAAAGTAGACGACCTGCAAAAAAGTCCAGATTAATCTCAATAATGAAATAAAAGCGATTAATTTGGATAGAACTTCTTCACAAGCCTTAATCTGGCGACTTTTGCAGGCGATCTACTTCTTGAATTATGTGTTAAATAAATTTTGCTGAGAGTTCCCTCAGATATTTCAACCCCTTCTTGGTGTAGCTCTCATATTATGATCGTTAAGATTGCTGTTCGTTTCTGTAATGTCTTTTGTATTATATACTCGTATCTCACAGTTGTGTTCGAGTGCTTGTTTTTTTGTCACATATTTTCGCTACTATTCCTTTACGGAACAATTTTTTGCTACTGCTCGATACCTGACATTCCCAAAAATCGAGATAAAGTAATAAACAAATATTTTTTTTAATTTAGGAGAATTAAATTAAATTTACTGCTCTGCACTCTAATAAAAGCAACGTTTTTTTACCCCGAAAAAAATGGAGGAGCTTTATTTTAAGTTTAGTAAAATAAAATTCGTCGATGATGGAGGTTCTATTTATTTTGACGGCTCTGGTTGAATATAGATGTTTGGCTAAAGCTTAATTAAAAAACGACTGGAATTCAAAATTCATGTCATTTCTAGAATTTAATAATTTTAGTTATTAATTTTTAATGTGAGGTTATTGATTAAAATGACAGAACGAATAAACTCCCATATAACCTTCCTTGAATTCTTGAATTGCTTTGTATTAAAATTTTCCAAGTTCACTAGATTTTTTATTTTTCGTTAAGTTCACTTTGGCATTGCCCTTCAAGCTCAATAATAATCATAATTAGCAATTTGAATTCTTCTGAATCAGTTCCATTTCGGTTCTTAGCTCAACCAACGATTTTATTGACATAATATAGTCGATGTTTATATCGGTCGATAGTCCGATACATATCGCAATTAATTAATTCAATTTTTGGTTAGTGGCAAACGAGGACATCTTACCGCAACCTCTACATCGCTCTACATTTGACGATAATTTTAGAAACCATAATAAATTAATCGCATACAATGAATGTAGATTGCATAAATACGGACCGCATTAAATCTATATTTGTGTCGCAAATATGGCCCTGCGAATAAAATACATTAAACACGATTTTCGACTAAAATGGCCTCTAAACTCTACTGAATGAATACCGAGTACTTTTCTTAAATCAGATAACAAATGATTTATTTGTTCAATAAACAATTTCATAATACAATACACAGTAAGTACAATGGTTTGGAAATACTGCGGTATAAGTAACAATTTATCACATTATTGCGGTTTATGGTAGGATACACAATTACACATAGTTTTCACAATATTTAATTTTCATATGTGTAGTGCGAATGTGAACATAATTTGAACATAATTTAAAATAAAAAACCAAAAATAATTAAAAAATTCTTTAACTATGTATTACATATGTATGTATAATAAAATCAGTTATGGTACGAGTAAGTATTTGGATGTATACATGTTAGTTGTGTGGAAATTGCGAAACATTTAAAAAGTAAGTTTACAAATAAATTTATTCTTAAAGAAACTTGTACGTGTCGTCGTATACGAGTAAGTAGAATGTGGATACACAAGCGTCTTTAAAATATTTTCACTTTCGATATTGAAAGCTTAACATGTTTTGTCATCATACCTAAGGTATGTGTAGTATTATATGTACATAAACACTATACCGTAATTATATTATCAATAGTAATTAGAAAATAAATAATTACCATCTGGACAAAAATTGTATGAACGTTTGCATAGTATGTATTTAAATTAACAACATTAACGATGTTTAAAATGCTAATTATTATAAACCATTTCCAATCTAAATATTTGTTAAGATTATGAATAAATTACAATTTTATCGCGCGCGAGTTTTAAACACAATTACATTTTATATTATCGTGAAAATCATTCAATCGATGTAATCATAATTATCAAAACAACAATATGTTTTATGTTTTTATTTTTGTTTATTTTTTTCCAATTCATTGAACATAAAATGAATTAGAAATTTTTAAGGCATATAGATACATTTGAAGAGATCTTTCATTTTAAATAGTGAAATTGTTTTCTGTACTTACTCGTAAGCTGTGAAAATTTAATTGCTTTTTTTTTTGTTTTTGTTTTTTTGATTGAATAAAACAATAAGGTAAAAAGTAAAAAGTACAATACGCACGTTAACATGTTGTTTGTACTTATGTACATATAAATATTAAATAGTGTAGCAAAATAGCATTCAACCGTTTTCAAATAAAAGATATACTTACACCGATGACCTAGTACTCTATTAGTCTATATCAACAGACATTGTATTGAATCACGTAATTTGGTAAATAATGCATTGCCGCATACCTAACTACATACTAAATTGTTTTGTTATCTATGTCAACTCAAATCGTTCACATACGTCATACTAAATTTAATGATTTATATTTTAGGAATGATTTATAACGTTTATTGGTTTATCATAATTCGTAAAGCATTTTTAAAGCTACTGTACCGTATATGGCAGATGAAAATAAAAGTTTTGTTTCTAAGTACATATGCGCATGGGAAATATGATACAGATCTATAGCAATATCGAATAGCTCGTGGGAATTTTATATTTATCGACTTTCTATTTTCTTTAATTTTTAATTTGGGTTGTGGTTACGATAAATAATTTGAAGTTGATTGTTTATAAATCTTTTAGTTCAGTAAAAATAGAGTTAAAATTGTGATGGTGGCAAGGGAGTAATTTCAACAGGCTTCAAAACTATAAAACGTTTCAAAGAAGGTTTCTTGAGTAAGAGCTAATATAAGGAGTAAATATTTCTCGTCTTCTAAATTTGCTATAATTCGGATAATCAAATAGGTAATTTGTAATTATTCGCTATTGGGATTTAGTAATTATCGAATATTTGTAAAGAAGTTTGATCCATTGTCATTTACAATATTATGCAAATCTACAATAGTTATAATTTTCGCCCCGACAATACTAAGTTTTGTTATTCATAACCTAGATTTTCAAATGATGGTGAAACCAATAAAAGAGAGACAATTAGACATTAATACTGAAATCGTATCATAGGTTGCTTTCACAAAAGTAACGGTATTTGTTATCTCAGAAATATGTAAGTTATTAAAAGTAGATTTAATTTTAAATATCCGTACTATTCGATTATTGGCGAATTGGTCCTAAGTTACAAAGAGTTCAAGCTTTTCGGGCTACTTAGGAACTACCGTTTTCAATTTCCAGCGGTATACAATCAAGAATCTATTACGATTAAGTGTTTCTAAACGTACAGTTGCATTGCCATCGAAAGATAATCAATGAAAATGTTAACAACACCAATGGACAAGAAAATTTGAGGTGATGTAGCCATATGAAACTTTGGGCGTGTTTTTTTTTAATGTCGGAGAAATAAGAGAGAACAGATAGATAATATATCGGAGAAATCCGATAAATATTTTCTCTGATGTATCCGAGAAAAATAAATGATAGTTTTGTTAGCGTCGTAGAAATTAAACGTCAGTTTAAGATTGCCAAATAAATATTATCGTGTTCTTTTTATTTAAAATAAATGTCTGTCAAGCCGCATACTTCAAAAAAAAATTCAGTAACTTTTATGGTAATTTCGCAACAGAAGAACTTGACGGTCAGGCTGCTGTGTATGCAGGGGGATAAACACAAGACTCGCTTCATGTGCCGTAACTGCATGCAACTTCAGCAAGTGCTCACACTGCCTCTTCGTGGCGGCCACTAGAAACTACTCTGTTAAAGGAGTAGGCTAAAGTGTGAGGGCTGTGGTCCTTCTACAGAAGGTTGGCGTTGGGTTAACAGCCCAACTTGTAAAAATTTTTTTGTTACGAAACCTCAACATGAGCCTCGGATATTTTTGGATTCACAACAACGACCTCGGACACGATATAAGGACAACGATTTTAAATTTGGAACATGGAACGTACTCAGCCTAAACCGCCCGGAGAGCCTCCATCAACTCTTCGAACAAGCATCTACGTATAAACTCGACCTCGTAGCGCTACAGGAAACAAGACTAATCGGCAATGACATCACCGATTATAGTCGCTTTGGACTAACTCTCTGTCATAGCAATAACATGGATAAACATGAATTGGGCGTTGGTTTCTTGATTAGCAATCGATGCCGTCAATTTGTGACTGACTTCATGCCTGTCAGTAATCGGATTTGTACACTCAGGTTTCATGGACGTCACTTTAACATCACATTTGTGAACATTCATGCCCCCACCGAGGAGAAACCTGATCAAATCAAAGACGCTTTCTACGACCAGCTCGAAACCGTCCTGAGCAAAATTCCGCAACATGACATCAAAATTGTTTTGGGCGACTTCAATGCTCAAATTGGCAGTGCTGGCAGTACATATCGAAGCACTATCGGCCCAAACTCCTTGCACCATACATCAAACAACAACGGGATGCGCACCATCGAGCTAGCTTTACTGTACAACTTGGTGGTTGCCAGCACATACTTCCCACATAAGCGCATTCATAAAGCCACATGGAAATCAAACGACGGGACAACGGTCAACCAAATCGACCACATCCTCTTGTCCAAGAGACATTTTTCTAGCCTTAAAAACATCAAAACTAAACGTGGAGCTAACATTGATTCAGACCATTTCCTGGTAGTTGCTGAATTAAAATTTCGTCTATCAACCACATATAATCATCGCTTCCAGCGCATCACTCGTTGGAACACTGCGGCATTGAACGAGCAAGTTACCAGAACCACCTTCGGGATGACTGTATCAGAAATCTTGGAAAATAAACCACTTCCTGACTCCGTTCAAGAACAGTGGGACATTATCAAAACGGCGGTAACCGATGCCTCAAAGTCCACCATAGGCCAAAATCCGTCAAGGCCTAAAAATCTCTGGATTGATGATGATTGTATTGGTGCTATTCGGGAAAAAGATCGCGCACGACAACGAGACCTATCGCAAAGAACAAGGCAATCCCATAACGCCTACATGACTGCGAGGAGAATCGCTAATCGGCTATGTAGACGGAAGAAACGGGAATGGCATGAACAACAGGCACGCAACATCCAAAATTCTAGCCTGAGAGATAGATATCGTTGCATAAGAGAATTAGCTACGGACTTTCATCCACGTAGCAGCGCTATTCGCAACAAATCAGGCGAGTTGGAAATGGACACCAAAACCGTCCTCGAAGTGTGGCGAAATTACTTCTCCTCGCTTTTAAATAAACAGGCACCACCTTCCGAGCAACAACCTCTCTTGCTTCAACGCGATATTAACGTCGAGATGACACCACCACCTCCTCCATCATATGATGAAGTACGGAACGTGATATCGCAGATGAAAAATTACAAGACACCTGGTGAGGATGGTATCTGCAACGAAATGCTCAAATATGGCGGTGATTATCTGTTCTGCCGCATGTTTGAGCTAATATCAACAATTTGGTCTAGAGAAGAAATCCCAGTAGAGTGGAAGACGGCTCTAATATGTCCACTTCATAAAAAGGGAGATCGATTAAACTGCAACAACTATCGCGGTATAGCTTTGCTGAACACGGGCTACAAGGTTTTGGCTAACGTAGTCGCAGCAAAGTTATCAACTTATAGCGAGAGGATCTTGGGTGATTATCAATGTGGTTTTCGGCCAAATAGATCAACGACCGATCAAACTTTCACGCTGAGGATTTTGCTGGAGAAATGCTATGAAAAGGACATCCCTGTACACAGTCTATTCATAGATTTTCAACAGGCGTATGACAGCATTAAGAGGAACACGTTATGGAACGTATTGTCCTATCTGGGCATACCGTCAAAATTGATTTCAATGTGCCAGCTCTTAATGGATGGCTCAATATGTAAGGTGCTAATAGAAGGCAAAATTTCGGATGCCTTCGAGATAACATCTGGAGTGCGGCAAGGAGACCCAATAGCTCAAACTCTATTCAATCTATCATTAGAGTATGTCATTCGTCAGCTTAATATAGCTCAGCGTAGCTGCCTGTATTATAAATCAACCCAGCTATTAGCATACGCTGACGATATTTGCATTCTGGGTCGCAACATCATCTCTCTGAAAGAGGTCCTCCTCCCGTTGGAATTAACAGCCCAACAAATAGGCCTTCAGATCAATGAAGCGAAGACCAAATACATGGTGACCGCGAGAAGGCAGACTCGTGGGGACTTCATTTCAGGAGATACTCAATATGAAAAGGTGAATGAGTTTAAATACCTAGGATCACTGATCACTGAGCAAAACTCCGTTTCTGTGGACATTTCATCGAGGATCGCAGCAGGCTACCGAGCATTTTACGCCAATATCAAAATTTTCAAGTCTCCTCATATATCGCGCAAAATAAAATTGGACATCTACAAGGCGCTGATAAGACCAGTTGTCACCTTTGGTTGCGAGTCTTGGACACTAACAGCGCAAAACATCCAGAAAATCGCTGTAACTGAGCGTAAGATGATAAGAAGAATTCTCGGTCCCATTAAAGAGGGAGCCACGTACAGAATGCGAATGAATCACGAGATCAGAAATGATCTCGATAAAGTCGACATCATAGGATTCATAAAATCGTCAAGGCTGAGATGGCTTGGGCACGTACTACGTTCACAAAATCGGACCACTAAACAGGCCTTGGAGTCGGCACCAGCGAAAGTAGGACCTCGTGGGAGACCACCTACCCGATGGATGGACGACGTTGAGAGGGACCTGTACACACTCGGTCACCGTGTCTGGCGTTCTCTTGTGGCGGATCGGATTATTTGGAGGAGCATCGTTGAGGCGGCCAAATCCCTTCATGGGATGTAGCGCCAGCGGAAGAAGAAGAAGAAGAACTTGACGAGCATAAAATTTTCTCATATAATTTGTAAATTTTTTCCCCTCCATACCAACATAAAAAACATATTTTTTTTTCTCGTATGAAAAAAAAGAATTGAGGGGAAAAATATTACCGAAAAGTTGAGAAAAGTTTATGTCCGTCAAGTTCGTCTGTTGCAAAATTACCAAAAAAGTTACTGAATTTTTTTTGTAGTATGCGGCTTCAAACAGCAATCTGAACTTTTTTTCAGAGAAAAAAGATTCAATTTTAAAATTATCCTAGCGTAAAAAAAAACGACACAGAGAAATAATTTTTTCCTCGGATACTAAAAGAAAACGCGTATCTGTATTTTGACATTTACATTATTTCTCAGATTACTTCGATATCAAAAAAAAACATGCCCTAACTCACTTGAGAGAGAGGCAGCGTGGTCTTGAATACCAGCAGCATCGGACCTAGAACGGTAGATTTCCTAGTACATACAAGCTTCCAGTAATTTAATGAACATATCTACAAAGTTAGAAATCTGTAAGAATTATTTCTTTTTCGTATGTCTATTTTAAGTGGTAGTACTTTAGCTTCAAATATTATCTTTATCCATAAATAGTTAGTAAAATACTTTGTAGAATATTTCAAATTGTTAAATTTTTAAACGTGGTAAATGAATTGGTGTCTCTGCCCTAATTCCTTTGTAAATACAGAGTCTTCGCGGGAAAAGTTTCGAACTGATTCATTACAAATTAAATTTTGATTTTAATTTTTAATTGATAAAATGTTTATTAAATTTCAAATGAAATTCATTAATAATTCGAGTGAAACCGATCTAAAACGAATTTAAATTAATTAACCCTTCAATGGTGAAATTACACGGCAAAATCGATTTTGTGTTTATTTTTTTTATTAAAATAAATTTGGAAAGAAGAGGAACAGTTTTTATTAATAAGGAAGCTATGAAAATCATATCAAACATCGTTTGAAAGAAATAATGATGGAATGTACCACAAAGTAATAATAAACTGATTGGCACGTCAGTCAAATCATTTAAATCAAAAATTTTAATGGTTAAGTATTTTGCCAACCGAGAGGGTATAATTCTGAATTTCCAACGAAACGATATTTCACGTAGAGGAATTTCCCTGATGACCAAGAATTTATTTGAAGACGTACCTACATCTTCTTCTATAAAAGGGCTGCTGAAACAAATTGCAACAAAGTAAAACGCTGTATTATTTTCATTTGTGGTCGAATTTTATTGATGAAAAGTAAAAATGGCCGTATACACATTAAAATTTTAGAATAAATTCACTTTTGTTCGATATAGCCTCCTTTTGCCTTAACTATGGCCTTGAGTCGTTTGGAAAAGGCACGAAAGTGACTGTGCACTTCCTTTACGTTTGAAAATGCTGCCAGTATCGTTGCAACGCGAAATGGTGCGCGACACAAAAGATTTATGCACATTGAGATGTCTTAGCTCTCAAACAATTTTATCTGTGGCTTTCTAGCCAAATATAGCGCAATAACACGGTCGCGTATAAAGCTAGGATGGTATGATTATATAAAGGTACGTTGGTAACATGATACAATGGTGTGATGGTATGATGAAATGATGGTGTGTTGGTATGATGGTATAATGGTATGATGATACAAAGCTATGATAGTGAGGTGGTTTGATAGTATGATGGTTTAATAGTATGTTGTGTAACGGTGTGACTGTTTCATGGTATAATGGTATGATGGTATGCATGTACGATGGTAACACAACTGTGTGATGGTATGATAATATGCTGGTATGATGTTATTATGGGATGGAAGTGTTATAATATAGTGGTGTAATGCAGCGGCGTAGGGAGGGGGGGTGTTGCGGTGGTCAACCCCCCCCCCCCCCCCTTCGATCCATGATTGGTGCAGCAAATTTAGTGGCATGCATTTGTCACTTCCGACTTTTACGGCAATGCATTTATGAAAAATTAATGGTTCGAGACTTAAAATATTTTGTTTGAATTTTTGTTCTTAACTCGAAATACATACATAAATATATCAAATACATATAAGCATATAATAATTCCAAAAATTAATCAAAATTCAAATTTTTTAACTGTAAGTTTTTTAACCGCTTTTTACTAAGTAGGGCAAACAAACTGTGCGTCTTTATATCAAATCATGTAAAGCAAATTTTAGAAATAGTACATTGTTGCAATAAGGGAGGGTTTTCGTTGTATTTTTGAAAGGGTCTAACCCCTTGGTCTAGGTGCCCCAACAATTTTTTCTAAAATTCGATTTAAAAAAAAAAATTACAGAACTGAGTTTAGATAAATGAAATTGAGATTAAAAAATAAAATAATGTTAAAGTTGTTTTAATGTAAGATTGTTGATTTTAATGTAAGTTAATTTTAAAAAAATGACGTTTTAGTGCCATCTTTGCTAAAATAAAAATAAAAATATTTTATCTACTCCGAGCAACGCCGAGTGCTTCAGCTAGTAAAGTTCATAAAAAGTAGGAAAATTTTCGCTACTTGATATTAATGCGGTGCGGCAAATATTGGTGTAATTTTCTTCTAATTTATTTTATTGCAAACTCGCAAATTTGACGTCTTTTACCATTAGTTAAAATTATTGTTAGAAATTTGAAAATTTTATTGATTAAAGAAGGGAATCAGCAAAATTATTGTCTAAAGTAAATCGTCCAGATTTGTCAGATTATTTGTTTCCTTAACTGCATCGCCTTTTAAAAGAAGAAAACAAATTCTGGAAAAAACTAAAATGGCAATGTCTTTATAATAATTGCTTCGTCAACCTTGCAGACACTCTTCTGATAGTACCACCAAATGTTAAAAACTGTAAATTTTTAAAACAAAATTTTTTTTTAATTCTTTGTATACTTTAGAGGATAGAGACTCCTTCAAACTTCCACTTTTCAAGAATATTTTAAAATTAAATATTCGTTTTCCAGAATTAATTTTAATTTTTTAAAAGATGCTGCAGTCAATGGCAGCATATAATTCGAAAACATAAATACTGGATGATTCACTTTAAATTGCAAATAAGGAAAATTGAGTTGATTTCCTTAGTAAATGGAAATAAAACCAAATGACGTTATTTCCATTTTCTTTATTATATGAAATCAATTTTTTTTATAAAATTGGCTTTATTTCAAGATAACTGGATTAGATCGAAAATCTAAATATATAAATGGAAATAAAGTTAGTTGATTTTATTTCCATAAAAAATGGAAATAACACGGATTGATTATTTCCGTTGATTTTGATCCTCTGCACTGTTTACTATATCTGTACACTGTACACAGACTATCGGTGAGAACCACAAATTTTTCACTGAAAAACCTGCTCGGAAAAAGAATACGTAAAATCAAATTCATATGAATCAACCTATCATTAACCGTATCGATTTCTGGTATAAATGAGCTGTAGGAATTAAGAATTTATCTCTGCCCTCATCAGCACGAGGGAATCCCACGCCCCAGTGCACCTCATCGAAACGCGGAAGAAGAAACAGTACCCAGAATGCTGGGTTCCACATCCATGCCAATTGCATAGTCATAATCTATAAACAATACCATCTTACCCCCTAAACCATTACGTTTAGCCATTGAGGGTTTTAGGTTAAGGCTACTAAACAATAGAAGTGTAAGATAACACAAGTAGAATTGGTAACATTTTGGGGGCCTATCCACAAGTTTTCCCAAATGCTCTTTTACATTCACAAAATATGGTAAAGGCTTTTTCAAGTTTGTATCCAAGGTGATATTTTCAGGAAAGTTTACTGTCCTTGATTTAAAAAAAATAAAAAATTACGGCCTCGAGATACCCTAAAGCGAATCCTAAATCGGGGCGTTTCGGAATAATAGTTTGTAAAAAGTTCCTTACGATAATCCTTATCTTGGATTTTCCTTAATAATTTACAACAGGATCCTTAACCGTCTAAAATCTAAATGGAGGCCTGACACGTTTTATTTATTTTTGAAACGATTTAAATAACATTAGCCGTATTTCTTGTCGTTTAGTCTGACCCGGATCGAAAATGTTTTAAGAAACGGCAAAAAGCGAATTTCGTTAACAAATTTAAAACAACAATTGCATTGAATAAACCCGCACAGGAATTAAATAAATTAAAGAAAAGATTTGATTTATTTAAATCTTATGTTGCATTCTTTCAGGCTAAAAAAACTGATCTAGAACAAAAGAAACGGAACTCGCCGTAGTAGAAAATGATTTAGTTCAATTTTTTTTTGTTCGAGATCAGTTTTTTTAGTCTGAAAGAACTCGAAATTAGTCAAATTATTTGTAAAAATACAGGTCGCTAACTTGACTGTTTATTTCCTTGGAAAACAATAAAATTCCAAATAATTCAAATTCAATTTTTTTCAAGAAAATACGCTTAAAAAAATGCAAAGAGCTACTCGGATTAAAATCCAAAACTAAAATTTGTTTAATTTTTTTTTTGTTTTCAATGTAAACTTTGACATGATCCAGATATTCACTATGCGTCAAGAAATGCGGCTATTAAGGTATAAACAGAACAAGAGCGATAACTACATGCGACGACTTCAAAATACATTTGTCGGTGTAGCTGTAGTAAATACAACAAGAGCGTCAATAATAATTTAAATTAAATTTACGTAATAATTTAAATTAAATTTAATAATTTAAATTAAATTTACGTTGTTTGCTGTTAAGGGAGCGAAAACTTAGGATCTGAAAAATTGACAACCAAAAATTTGGAACTACCAACATAATGACCCAAAAATCAGTTGGTAATATTGCAACGCTGGCGGCAAAATTAGAAATAGATTCTAAAACAAGTTCGGTGATATTGTCGTCGTCGCCAGCGACATTGGTTCTGTTAGCATCGAATGCTTTTTGTGTATTTTAATTTGACAGGCGTCGTCGCTCTTGTTCTGTTTATCTTTTAATGAACACAACAACGAGTAAATTAAATAAGTTTTTGTGAGACCTTAAAAATGTTTAGCGTCACATAAAGAATAAAAATTCAATTCGTTTAGCTAGAATTGCTGAATTTTTTTCTGAAAAAATAAATTTAGTTCAAATTTTGACGAATAAATTTCTATATATGTACATACAAGAACACATTTTTTGTCTCACTCTATTTTCAATGGTAGTAAATTAAAAAATGGCGATTTGGACACACGGCTTACATATTTTTACGAACAGGGCCTAACCTACATTAAATATCTAAAAATATTTATTTTGGAAGGTTTAGGTGGCTTCGATTACTAAATTTTTCAATTTCACAGAGCAAAACAATGTTTAATAGTACTACTCTTTGTTATAGTTATTTGAGTCCAAACAAAAATTACATTTGTTCGTATAAAATGATCTCTTCAAAGTTCCTTTTGCTTCGGCCATGATACTAATATAAAACTATTAAAATAAACTATATTTTTTGTGCAGGTAGGCTGGATAGTGCTAGATGGTATACAATTCCAAATAGCATCAGAACATATCCATATAGACATAGTAGAACCGCTTCCTCCATCTAATGGATATACTTACCTGCTCACCTGTGTCGATCGTTTCACTCGATGGTCCGAAGCCTACTGCATGACTAAAATGTCAGCTGCAACCATTGCCTTGACTTTCGTCAACAATTACGTTTCACGATTCGGCGTGCCGTTTAATATCACTACTGATCAAGGAACGCAGTTTGAATCTAAACTTTTCGCAGAGTTAACAAAACTCCTTGACTCACATCGTATTCGTACAACGGCTTACCACCCTCAAGCCAACGGCATGATCGAGCGCTTCCACCGGCAACTTAAAGCTGCATTAATGGCCAGAGGAAACACGATCAACTGGAGTTCGGAAATACCCATCGTATTACTGAGAATCCGAGCAATAATAAAAGAAGATCTGAAGTGCTCACCAGCTGAAATGGTTTATGGACAAACCATCAAGCTACCAGGTGAGTTCTTCGTCAAAAATCCTCTTTTATCCTTACCAACCAGCGACACAGTCATCGACCAACTTCGTGGCACAATGCAAAACCTTATCCCGAAATCAACTCGGCAAGCCAAACAAGATGACATTTTTATTCCCAAGGCACTTGCGGACTGTGATTTTGTGTTCGTAAGAACAGATAAGGTTCGCACAGGCTTATCCACCCCCTATTAAGCCCCGTTTAAAGTCATTCGACGCCTTCAGAAACAATTCACCGTGTCAATTAATGGAAAAAATCAAACCATTTCAATTGACCGGCTCAAATCGGCTTACGGCATACTGTGTTCCTCTGATGAAAAATTAGATGATCGGACACATAAACATGTTCGGTTCACAGCTTAACAAACATTTTCTTAGGGAGGGGGACTCACTTGCGGCGGAGTCCTGTAGTGACTCAACGCATTGCAGTTATATAAATTAATTATTTGTTTATATAAATTGCAATTCGTTCACCACCACATACACATTGCGTTTACGCATAAGACATCTCTTTGCGTAACATATTTTAATTTTCCATCTAGCGAAAAAGCATGGACACAAAATATAATAGAACACTAAATTATATATTTTGTGATATTTACTCCATCTCGCTTTCAATAGCTTTCTCCAAATTCTATTTTGAATTTGATATTGTTCTGTTTTACTCCATCTCGTTTTCGTTACAACAACGACGATTTGGCATGCAATTTTCTCGTATGCCAACACCAAAATTTCATGAATTACAACAACACAAAAAAAAAGATAATTGATTTTGAGAGAAAGATGAAGTAACATTCGCTCGGTTTTTTATTAATAAAATACGTTGATTAAGTTTTTAATAATAATAACATTTATATAATTAATTCTTTTTAAACTATTTGTATCATGAGCATAATACTCGAACGAAGATGTTATATAGGACAGCTTTTGCCAGACTCAACCACCCAAAATAACATTTTTAGTAGAGGTCTTAACTTGAAGCACAATATTAAAACCATTGAGGGAATTTCTAGCTTTAAAAGTTACTTAAGAATTCATCTATTTACCACTTTCACTCTTGAGTTTTATTCAGTTATTTGACAGTATATCATATGGGAGCATTGATGCACTGACTAGATGATTTCGTGGTGTACAACAAAAAGTCGTGGATAAGCAGATGAAAGAAGGTGTTGAAAATTGGATTTCAGTATATACTTATGTACCATGAAGTTTCTTGTATCTCATATACCGTTCTCTCCCAATCTTATACGTTTTATGTTCAGCAAATTGTTTTTTTTTATAACAGTATTAGTCGCGATTTCCATGAGAACTGCACTTGAACTTGATAATCTTCTTTTTACTTTCTAAGTGAAATACAAACATTTTTGGATTGTGTTACACTCGACTGCACTTGAAAAAATCAAGGGTTTATCGAGTGTGAAACAACTGAATATTTTTTGGATTTTTCTTTAATGCGTTTACTTAGATTATCATAGACTAAAACAATTTTATATCATAGTTTATTGTGTTCTAGTGCAGTTCTCATGGAAAACGCGGCTATAATTGACGGTACGAGAGAGGGTTGCAATTTTGTTTAGTGTTTGGTTATCCAAGAAGAACGGGCATTTTAAATTTTTAAAAAACCAAGGTTATTTTTGAAAAATGGTGATAAGCCAAAGTACAAATACCACGATGGATAATGGAATATAATACCCGCCATGTTGGCCTCCTTGAACTCTCTTACGGGCGACTACATTTTTGGGAAATGTTCCATCATGTTTTCACACAAATGAGGCTTAATTTATCTAAAAACAGCTCGGATATATTCATACATAATTTGGGATATGCACTCAATTTTACATTGAACTGCAATAGAAACTTTATCTTTATGTCCCAGTCTTTATGCCAAATTGTATGTCACTGATTGATTTTTATATGGAACATTAGGCTTTGTCCCAGCAGATTTAAAATGTCTCAAAAGATAAATTTGTGTGCCAAATTTCAATATTCTAGTATATGGGAATGTTAGTCAGAAATGGCCTTAAACAAGTTGACTCACACAGACATCGTCCATCTCAAATTGAATAAAAGAGAGGTAAAAAGAGGAAAACCGGTTAAAATCGAAATTCTGGGTAATGTGGTGGGTAATCATAATAGTTCGATGCATGAAGTGTCTATTGCCACTAAATTTGGTACAAAAGACGTTTAGGATAAATAAATTTCATCCATGTAAAATGCAAAAAACATTAAACATTAGCTGTAGATGATTCTGATAAACGAGTTCAATTTTGTGAAAAAATGGTTGAATTATTAAATTCTAACCCGTTCCAAATACAATACAGTTGTTTAAAAAACTACCGCTATTGGAAAGATGAAAATCGTCATATTTACCGAAGGACATATCCAATGGCCAGAAAAAAATTTATTTGTGGTAAAATGGGTAAGGCAGTTATTAGTCCATTATTTATTGGCAGCAATTTATATGAAATAAAATATATAAAAATGCATGAAGTTATCCATTTCGCCGGCGGTTAGACAGTAGATTTCCAGGAAAATGGATTGGTAGAAGAGGAGCAATTGAATGGACACCGAGTTAATTATCTGAGCTGTATAGAGAGTACATAAATGGAAAGACCGACTTTTGGACCTCAAATCGAAAAAATCTCCAGGTCGAAAATTATTTTATTAGATTAAAGAAAGTAAACGTGGCTAGCTAATCTTAAACATGACAATCCACGTGGATGAACTCGAAAAATTTACATCACGTTTTGTTAAACCGTACAGTCAGTAAAAGTGTTTGATTTATTTCCAATTAATATTATACAATATAGAAAAAGTAACTGACTACAAAGCATAATTTGGTCAAAGCAAAATCAATTCTAATCAAATTTCGGGATAAGAATTGACATGGGTTCAATAATATAATATTGAACCGATAAGAAAATATGTCGTTTAGGTTCATTTAAGTTTGTTTGTCAATAAACTAATATTGTAAATTTATTTTACAGCGGGATTACAATGGAAATTCACAATCGCATGTTCCGTAGTAATTTTACTATTTAATATTATTTAGCTTCTCACGCGAAGTTAATTTGTATTTTAGTATAACAAGCCTTAAATGCTTTACCAGTTTAAATCTAGGTCATTTGTATTCGGTTGGACAATTATGAATAAGATATGCTAATTAAATTCGGTGACGATGATATATTTATGATAAGGATTGAATGAAATGGCATTCGAAATGGCATTGGCGAGACACATTAGAAAGTTATTTTATAATCTATAATTATTTTTGATTAATAATATCGTAATGGGAGACAAAATATTAAGAAAATAAAAAAAAATGATGACTAGTATCTCAAAAAATGCAAATTGTTTACTCATAGCATAGGCGCAAGCATGTACACCAACATTTTTTCTAGCGAAGTCAATTTTTTTGTCTACAGCTACACACGTATTGTACAGACATTAATTGTATTTGTTTGGAAAGTTTTAATTCGAAACAACATAATTGATTTTAATACAATACATAAAACATACATATGTACATTTGTATTATGTAACTTGTGGGCAGTTAGTAATAGAATAATGGGAGTAGTGTTAGAAATATAACAGATTTAAAATGTGTTTGATAAATGTACTCTAAGAACGATATAAAATATTTGCAATCATCTTTCGTTTCACAAAAGTGTTTTCCGTAACATAAAGGTGGTCAATGTATATATAGTAAAACGGTGTTTTGCGTTTACATACTTTTCACCTACCTACTCGCATTACGGTTACACAATAAATTATAATCAAGTGGTTAATTACTCTAGACTAATCTCACAAATCATGTGCATCTACTTATATATAGTGTTCCGCGTATATATACACAAATATTGTTTATTCTAGTCACAAATTGTGTAGAATATCCATATTAGTTAAACTAAGTGTGAGTTCAATTGACTGCATGCATGTCTATATAAAGACTAGCTAGTTTTTGGAGTTTTAATCATAAATAACCTGAATAAAATGAAACTTAATGTACTCGTATAACGTACATTAATTCCTGGTTTTAAATTACATAATTTCAATCAGATTTAAGCCGAAAAAGGGTGTGCTCGCATATTTAACTGTTCAAAATCAAAGAATACACGTCTATTTAAAGAAATACGTAGAAAATATCGCGTGACTTGTAAATATGATGGAAATGAAACTAGAAAAGGGATTTATTAAATCCTCGAACAATTTGTTTACCTTAAGTGAAATTAAATCGATAAAAAACAATTTGTTTTAAAATACCACTATCGTAATAGATAAGTGGATTTGGAAATATTTACATACGTAATAATAATAGTTTTCAATTTAAAAATACCGGAAATATACCTGAACAAAGTCTAGACAGGAATGATATATTTAAGGTTAGGTCCGATCAGATAAATCGCTAACTGGCACAGTTAATTAGAAATTACTCATCTACTTCTGAAGGATTTTTCAGAAGAGGGTCTATATCTGCTTAACCTTATCATGCCAAGGTATTTTTTTTTTATTTGTGTTTTTTTATCGTTTCCATAGTTTTAATTTTTAAATTATGAACATACAAAATAAACAAGTCTTTCGTAAATCAGACGTTTTTAATAAACAATATTATTAAATAAATATATGTGGTATAAAATTTTATTGTTTATTTACAAAAAAAACTCATAATCTTAGTTAATATAAAGTTATCGCTGTTGTTATGAAAAACAACGAAAATAGTTTTGTACAGTTACACTAAGTGTTTTATTTTTATTTTACATAAAATGTGTTCCGCTACAAAATAGTCTGTGTAAGGTCAATGCTATTTTTATAAATAGTGCATAAGTTAAACCATATTAATGTACTCTTAAGTCCAACAAGTCCATATAGTATTTATTAATATTCGTTAAAACTTGATTTAGTACATATTCCATGCACTATTAGTATTTATGTTCGCATACAAACGAGAAATGTATTTTATTAACTTTGACACCCACTGTTTTTACGGTCGTACAAACACACACATTAAAAATATTTTAACCTAATAACCGCGAGACTTTGAATTTTTGATATTTTTTAAACCTATCACGGCTTTAAATAAAATTGTTTCAGGTGCGGTCTTACCGTAAGTAGGATCCTTCTCAACTTTCTATTTACAGCCGATTGATTGTCTGCACAAATCAATTTACCATTTTACTCTCTAAGAATAGCTCTACGACCATCACAAATTTTATTCATTTCATTAGACAAATCAATATTTAAATACAAATTTATACATTTGTACATACTTGTGCTGCAATCGAGGTGGGCACACATATGGTTTGATTTATTATATATTGTCATAAAGACATGTCGCTGTGTAATATAATGATGCGTTCACAGAATTTAAACAAAAGAAATTTTCTTAAAGGTGAATTTAAGCGCGCACATTTCTACGAATCAAAAATCGTGAAAAAATTATATTCGTGACCATAAACGATTACCAAAAATATGTAAAAGAGTACAATATATAGGTAATTACTTATATACAGATGTCTTTACAACTGAGTCAAACATATTTTTAAAAAAACATAATGTTATGTATTTTGAATTCTTCGAAAAATATTAACAGACGCAAAGATTGGACGATAGGAATTAACTAAGGCGTTCAAATTTGATTGATGACGAAAACAATTCTATAAATGATAATTGATCAACGTCTTTACTCTATATGTATGTATGTATTCATGTACGAGTACACGAATTAAGTTATAGTTTGTTTACCCTTTATTGCCGAATCATGCTAAATTTAAGAACAAATAAAATTTTTAATTTGGGTAAATACCTAAAATTAATGATTCATATAATGAGGTGAGGTGTGGGGTATATCAAATAATTTCCGTAAATTGTGTGCTTATAACTTAGCAAGCAAAAATTAATGTGATAATTGATAAAATTAACTAAAACACACAGTGTCAGTTTAAAATTCAACTTAAGGTGGAAAATTTTCAGATGCTCTCGCCAAATCAAAATACCATTAAGCTGAAATAAGACTTTATTTTGAACCAGTTAACTAAATATTATAAGCCGCAAGTCGGCATGTTTTTGAATTCGTAATCAAGAAAAAACATGCGAAAATATTATCGAAGATTTTGATTGTTTTCTGCATTACAGTGACTCTAAAAGTTTACGAAATATGTATACGTTGCACTGGTAGAAAACTTTACTAATGTTGATGAGAAACAACCCAGCAAACGTGTCTTAAGTAACACATGCAAGACAAACTCAAGACTTGTTATGGTAACAAACCCAAGTCATTCAAAAGACAACTCCATGTATTTGGGACGAAGAGTCTTCAAAGACATGTCTTGTGGTCGTTATTGGTAACATGTATACAAGATGTCTTGGGTAACATGTCTGGTGGTCGTTATTGGTAACATGTCTGGTGGTCGTTATTGGTAACATGTCTGGTGGTTGTTATTGGTAACATGTCTGGTGGTCGTTATTGGTAACATGTCTGGTGGTCGTTATTGGTGACATGTCTGGTGGTCGTTATTGGTAACATGTCTTGAGTTTGTCTTCCATATGTTACTTAATACCGTAGACAGACACAGAGTTAATCGCGATTTTCAGTTGTTATTTTTGTCAAAAATCGTGTTGTGGAAACAAAATAATCCGGTTTAGGTGAAAATCGTGTAATGACAGTTGACTTTCATTACACAATCTTCACAAAAAACTGGATTATTTCGTTTTCACAACGCGATTTTTGACAATCGGGATAAACGAAAATCGCGAATAATTTTGTGCCTGTCTACCGTGTAAGATACATTTCCTGGTTTGTTAACACTTTTTGTTTTATTTTAATCACAAATAAATATTGTATTGAATTTAAAATATTTAAAGAAAAATATTTTTTATATTTAAATTCAATAATATTTATTTGTTTTATACCCACAAAAAAAATTGAACACATCACCATCTGCACAAAAATAATAATAAAAACTATAAAAAATGGCGAAGTATAATGCTTTTTCTGCATTGGGGTCGATAACGAAGCGGTTTTTGAAGACATTTTCAAGACAACCAACACATGTTACCATTCCTTCTATTTCCCACCGATAGGAGCGCTTTAAATTACATTGCGTTTGTGTCTCTAGTAACATACTGAAGACAACCGCAAGACATGTTGCCTAAGAAATTTGTCTCTTTTTAACCAGTGTAATTTCATATTATTTTCTCTATCCCAGACAAGCACAAGACTTGTTACCAAAGACAAAAAATTTGCTGGGAATGCGCTTTATTAATTTATGTAACTAAAATGGTGACACTAGTAATGTGAATGTGGATTAAATGTCAAAACAAAACTTTTTTCTAAGAAATAGGCGTGTAACATTTTATGGCCAAATTAATTAATGGTTTTATTATAATTTTATTTATCAAAAGTTTAATTCACAAGCTTTTTCGGCGTATAATTTTTAATAATTTGAGAGCTTAATCCACATTCACAGCGGTAGTGACATCTACTTTTGCTTAACGCCATAAAGCGTATTATGATCAAACAAGTTTACATCAAATGAATAGGGAATATCACTATTTGAAAAATTCTGTGAATACCATATAACGGTAATATAAGTTAGCCTCAGTCACATTGTTGAGTAACGAAAATGAATGTATTTTTTCGGAATTTATCTCAAGATGGCTTCACACAAAAAAATAAAAGGTCACCACAACACCGAATCGGTGTTACATAGTGTCCCACCGATCGGATATTTATAATTTGAATCCAATCGGATATTATAATAAAAATGGCATAAAATACATTTGGATAAAAACTTTTACACCGCATAAAACCCAAACAGGAACATTCATCTTTAGGAAAACACCTATAGAGGTGCATTTTATTAAATCCAAAAGGAGTTTTTATAAAAATTTATCTTTTCGGATAGATACAAATATTTATGAATCATTATAAATATTTTAGAAAAATAAAATACTTTTTCGGATAAAAAACCAATTAACACCGCACATTTTTTGAGTGTATGGTTTTTATCCCATTGGTATTTTATTTTAATGTATATGATTTTAATATGTTCCGAAGATTGTAAGATTGTTTGTTTGTCCTTCTCATCAGGCCGCTGCGACTAGACTGATTGTATCACAATTTAAATTCTATTATACAGGAGGAATATGCAGGTTGTTTTAGCGAATTTAACTAATATAGCCAAAATCTCTTACAATTTTACTTTTTCACGAAAACTCCAAACGGTGTAAATATTTACTCCGATAGAACGAAAATAATCTCTGGGAAGAACTTTTTAAAAAAATCCGCTGTTGACAACTTTTGCGTTTACTCCGAACGGTGCAAAAGTATACTGTTCGATCCTTTTGGATATTTTAAAATTTGTACCCGATCTTGCGGAGTTAATATGGTACTATTGGATAAAAAATAAAGTTTTTTTCGGATAAAATACCATTCACACCGCAATATTTTTTTGTGTGTTGGATGATCGATTTGAAATTTCATATTTTAATTAAAGATAATTTAAAGAGAAAATATTTTGTTTTTTATGGCCTTGTATGCACACTAAAGCGGCCGGAAGGTAGCATCCTCAGAAAAAGGTCGGTTGACAGCATAACTCCAGCTACGATTGTCTGAAATAAAAATTTCGAAATTATTATTAAAATATGTATAGGCGAATGACTATGGCCGCCCATCGTACAGTATTCGAAAATTTCGATTAGAAAAAAAATGGCGGCCATTTGAAAAAAAAAACGATTTTTTCAAGTAAAATCACGCAGTAAATTCTGTGGCGATTCAGAAAAACCACTTATCTCTATATGAGTTTCATATAGAGATAAGTGGTTTTTCTGAAATGCCACAGAATTGTTAATAAAAAAAAAAATTGCAATAAAAAAAACCGTACGATGAGGCGATAACGACACATTTCCTGAACAGAATCCATTTTGAATTCGGTCGATCGGACAAAAACTGTCTGTGCTATGCTGTTAACCAGGTCAAAAAACCTGATTTTGAGAAAAACGCGTTTAACACCAACAGCAAATACAGCGAGCGCTCTCGAGGCATCGGCGTGTGGCGGTCATTTCGAATTCTTCTGTTGCGAATTGAGCTTTGCAGACCAAGGTAGACATTCTTAGGGTCAAAAACTAAAAAAGGCGCTCAAAAAAGGCGACTCGCGTTGCGTGTGCAAAAACCCAATCCTGCTATAGACCATTTTCCTCCAAAAATTTTGACACTAAATTCATCGAAGCCGTAGTGTAATAAACTAAGAATTATCGCTGTAGGTCAAATAAATAAGAATTATCGTTTATGGAAACAACATGAAATCAATATAAAAACGTCAAAATGAGTAAAACCTAAATCAGAATAACCAAAAGTAAAAAAAAAGTTGGTATGACTGAAATTCTGTGTCCAGCAAGATAACATATTTTTAACTCCGTTAAGTTGTCATCTTGCTTTCGATAAATCTTGTGAACCGAGCCTGAGGAAAAAGGTCAATCGGGACCAAAGGGAAATTTGAAAAAAAAATTTTTGTACAATCCTTGAAAATGTGGTAAACTTCATTTTGGTTTGAAAATGTGGATCGTTGGTGGATGTCAAATTGAAATATGAAATCTCATATCGACGTATAGTAGTATTCAAATCTCGCTGGAATTCTGACAGTTCTCGCGCAGAAAAAACATGGCGGATACACAGTGATGTACTACTTCGGCTTAATTGTTTACATTTTTATGTTGTATTTGTACTTCAGTTTTTAGGTTAGGTTTTTATTTATATCATTTTATTTTATTACAGTAAAACCTCTTTAATCGGACCACCTGCCGGACCATTCAATAGTGGTCCAATTTAGAGGTGGTCCGTTTAAGGAGGGAAGTAAAAAAAAAAAAAATTTTATATGTAAGTACGTACGTATACTCAAATTTATTCAAAATAGTACTCCATCAACAAAAAAAATAAGAATAAAAAATTAAATACATATGTACCAATTTGCATTTCATTATGTACATAATATGTGCATATTACATACATTTGTATGTACATATTTAATCAGGCTTTTTAAATTTCTGACGCCTTGGTAAAATAGGTCGTAATTTTTGATTGATTTGTCTTAATTGCTATTTCTTTCTCAATTAATTTTTGCTCAGCTTTTTCGAGATGGTAGAACATCTCGTCTAACCCTTTTTCTTTGGCATAATTCTTAAGTGTTTTTAACTCGCTTTGCACTTGGCTAAAAGGCATTTGTGTAGGCAGTAGAGGTTCAACAATTAGATCATCACCATCAGATGACGAACTACTGTCATGTTCTGTTAGGTTTTGCTCTTCGTTAAATGAAGTAAAAAAAATTTCTTCCCAATCGTCTCGTAATTCTTCGAAAATTTGCAAATTTTCATTGAAGCCGAGAAATTCTGTTTCGGATTCGTTCGATTCTGCTAAAATTTCCACTTCGAGCTCCTCCATCTCACCTAAAAATCCAGCCTTTTTGAAGCAATTTTTAATAGTTTCAATCGTTACTTTGCTCCAAGCTTCTGTCAACCACGAACACGCATCTAATGTGTTGATTTTCTTTGAAAGTTCTTCCACCCCATTTGCTTCATCAATGGCTACGACCAAGCGATTCATCAAGAGCTTTCGATAATGTGTCTTGCAGCTTCTTATTATTCCCTGATCTAACGGTTGCAATGCACAAGTTGTGTTAGGGGGGAAAAACTGAAGCTTTATATGGCTGTACTGCTTATCTGGATGACAAGTTGCATTATCTAAAAACAAAACCACTTTCCGCTTTTGTTTTGCCATTTTTTTGTTGAACCTCTGCATCCATTCTTCGAATATAATGGACGTCATCCAGGCCTTTTTGTTGAATCGCCAATTAATATTGAATGTTTCTTCAATGTTCAAATTTTTGAATGCTCTTGGTTTTTTCGCCTTTCCAATGACTACAAGTGGTTCTTTCTCGCCAACCATATTGCATAATAATGCAACCGTCAATCTCTCCTTACACAGTTTACCCCCTGTGCATTTTTCGTTCCTTAGCTGCAAAGTCCGTGATGGCGTTGCGCGGAAAAAGAGGCCCGTTTCATCCAAATTAAAAATATTTCGTGGCTCATAGGTCTTTGTCAGATTTTTTAAAATTTCACGGTAGTTTTCCACTACACTCATATTAACTGAGGCGCCTTCTCCACTTAAAGCAACGAAATGTAAGTTATGTCTATTTTTAAATTTTTCCAGCCATCCATTTGATGCTGTGAAACTCGTAACATTTAGCAATTCGCTCATTTTGAGGGCTTTTGCCTGCAAAATTGATCCTGAAATTGGCAAGTTTTTTGCTCGGGCCATTGTGAGCCATTGAAATATTTTTTCGTCCAACATTCCATATGTGGTACAGGATGACACCCTCTTTCTTTTTAAAGAGCCAAAATTATCTACCGTAGATTTAATTGTATCTTTATTAGCCAATATTCGTTGGACTTGCGTTTTGCTAATCCCAAATTTTTTGCTTAACTGCCGTTGAGATAATTTATCAGTGTCGGCACTTTCAACAATAGTTAATTTGTCCGACAAAGTTAATTCTTTGTATTGTCTCTTCTGTTTGCTCATTTTCCTATTAGAGTTATAAATTTTCAAAATTAAGATGCAGTAAAAACAATTAAATGTTTCTAAATAAGTATGTATATTATGTACTTACTTTAGGAGATGCCTGATATATGTAACTGTTTAATTTTGTGCTATTTAATTTATATGACAAACGGAATCTAATCAAATAACTAAATTCATCTAAGGTTCTTTTTAAACTGAATACATATTAAATTATCGATGCATGAAACACGTGAAATATGTACCGTAAATATTTAACCGTTATTTTTTGGAAAAAAACATATACATACATATTAATTGTGGAATTGGCAATATGATGGTCCAAATAAGAGGTGAAAAATTATAAAATAAAAGGAAATATGCGGTCCATAGGCCCAATTCGGAGGTGGTCCAATTACAGAGGCATTTTACTATGAGAATCCTTTTTTAGTACATTGAGAATGGTCCTATTTGGAATTGGTCCGATTAAAGGGTGGTCCGATTAGGAGGTTTTACTGTATTTATATATATTATAACGTTTTGAATCACAAAATGTTTTTATAATTTTATTTTAAAAGAATCGTTTGAAATCGATAATCGAAGTATTAACCCTTTCAAACGCCATTTAAAATTGACTTTCTTCCAAAAATAAAATACGTAGGACAATTATGCACTGCTATGATATGGGATTGCTCATAAAACTGTAGTGTGAACATAAATACATAAGAGAACGATCGCACAAGAGAAATGAGAGAAAAATTAAAAATTACGGTTGGTCGAAGCGATGAAAGTTGATGTACAATATATTGTACAAGGCGTTTGAGAGGGTTAATGCAATTTAACAATTTTTTTACGTTATTGTGGTTTTGATCGATATGACTGGCATTTAGTTATTTATTTTCCTTAGTTCGTCCGAAAATTAAATGTTGACGTTGTTTCCATAGGCGTGCAATATTTTTTTACACCTATTAATTTTCACATGAAATTTGATTGTAATAACATAAAATCATAAACATTTTGAATGTTTTGTGTATTAAAACTGAAATATAATACATTTGAATGATTATTTATTATTTTATTTAGGTTTACTATCTAAGATAAATGCGACTCATCAACATTTTTATAATTTTTTTTTCTACATCACTGGAGGCTGCGCAGAACAATTAAAAAAAAAAAAATTTTAAGATCTGAATAGGACTATACATACTAATACCACAGAATAATAAACAACCAGAACCGACATTACGTGGACCAAGAAATTTTTGCTCTTACCTTATATTTTACATGTTAATTTTGAATTTTCAGCCACTGAACGATAATTTTACACCGAAAATCTTACCTTCTATCAACCGAGGTCAAAAAAATGAGTCCACTTTTCTCCATATAAAAACCGCGTTATGTCGCTTTTGGATATTCTGTGCTAATACTGCAAGCTATTGATATGAGTGCGTTAAATTAACGACTACTGGAGAACACTATGAATTGACAAGCTCTGTTTGGCGAAAATATTGTTCAATTAATTTTGTTCGCAAGCAAGATCGCTTTGATAAAATTAATTGAACAACTTCGCCAAAATATGTACGTGTGAATTTTGACAATCTTAACTTGTCGATTGATTTTATTTAAGATTTCTAAGTGCAACTTAAATTTTTGTGTTGTTTGTTTTTATTTTATTAATTATTTTACCATTTTCCACGTAATTTGCCTTTTAACGCAAAGTGGCTGACATCTGGTGAACGGTTTTACTACTTAGCCAATGGTGGTCAACCGGTAAATAAATGCATAATTCGACATGTTTCTTAGTGAATTTATTTCAAAATAATTGTTTTTTTGCAATTAAAAAATTAAAATCATTTAGATAGGTAAATAATGTATCAATAATATTTGAATTTAAATATAAATGCGGTACATAAATAACCGGTTACCACCATTGGCTCGTACAAATCGTAGCGCCTCTTGCGGCGCTTTAAAGGCGAATAGGTATTTCTAATTTCGTTTTATTTATTTTTTTAAATTACACTGTAAAAAAATATTATGTACACTTTCTTCAATATTCTCAATGACAAATTTTGTCAGAAACTTTACACGGTCTATAAAATGAGTGATATTCTTAAATCCGAAAATTTAAATTATGTATGTAGCATTCGTATGGTTTATTGAAATTTATTTTAAATAAATTTCACAGATTTTTTTTACCATTTGCCACTATAATACAAATTTAACATGTTTTGGATGTTGTTTGTTGACATCGAAATCTGTCATGAATTGAATTAAAATACAGGTCAGGTAATAGCTGATTTACATTCAACGACATTCGACGTCCGCAAAAAATGTGAAACACAACATAGGAAAAACTACAAAGACGAAAAGAGAAAAAATAATCATCTGCTTAAAAAAGTCAATTGAAACCCGAGAAACAAACCCAAAAGTCGTCATCTGCTTTTTTTGCAGATGTTGAGTTTCATCTTTTTTCTGTAAAATGCGTGAATAAATAACTATGATAAGGTTACATAAACAAGAAAATCAATCATTTGTATTAGTTTATGACATTTTTGATTTTTTGGTTTGTCATCTGCATCTGCAAAAATCTTTGAATGTAAATCAGTCTTTAACCTCGTTTAACGAACTCTCGAATAATGAATCCTCGAATTAACGAACATCCAAAATTGTTGAAAAACCTCGTATTACGAACTTCAAACCTCGAATTAACGAATTTTTTAAATTCGTCCTTTCTAAATTACAAAATTTTTTTTTTGTCAAAAATCAAAATCAAATCAAAAGAAACCTCAACTAACGAACGGACACAATACGTTCGTTAAATGAGGTTTATCTGTAGTATTAGGAATATTTAACTCTTCATGTATGTAACCAAATCCTTTTTAGAAGGGTTGACGAGACGTATAAATACTTTCCAACATACCACGCCTCCACAATACATAAAGCGTTCTACGTTAAATCGGATAACACATTCAGCAGGTGATTTTCAGCAACTAGAATTGCAACATTGTCAGCGTAGCTTTG
The DNA here is from genome assembly GCA_963556165.1 of Tipula helvola. NCBI lineage: Eukaryota > Metazoa > Arthropoda > Insecta > Diptera > Tipulidae > Tipula > Tipula helvola. Next base: position 64,980,674 of record OY744483.1, read on the forward strand.
AGCCACAAAGCCTGCTGCCTGCTGTAGTTTCACAATCATAAGTAAATCGTCAATCACCAATAGCCATGAGAGCACAGCTCTCTGAGGACAACCTTCGGCAATTTTCACCTAGATTGAAACATTATCCAAGTCAACCTTGACAATGCGAGATTTGAGCATAGAATCAATCGATTTTACAATGGCTGGATCAATACAGAAATTGGTACAGCAGGCATTAGTAATTGACGAAAACGATGTACTATCAAAGGCCCCCACAATATCCAGGAAAGTACCTATAAGAAACTCTTTATTATTGGGGGATCTTACGATCCTAGTGACAAGTTCTTGTAGAGCCGTTTCACAGGACTTTGAATGTTGCATGTTACTGAGTGGGGAATTAGATAACTATTTATCTCTAATAAATCTGTCGACAATCCTCTCTAATGCTTTAAGAAATGTTGAAGACAGACTGATAGGCCGAAATGCTTTGGGATTAGTATAATCTGATTTGTCAGCTTTCGGTATAAAAAAAACGTTGCTGTTGCACCAAACCTAAGGAACAATGCTAACGATGCACGCTGTAATTCAGCCGGGAAAATCCCATCAGGACCACCTGATTTGTACGGTTTAAAGGAGAAAATTCTCCAACGCGGAACTTCGAACGTAATTAGCTATTCCGCTAGTTCCCAATCGGGAAATTTATTAGAATTCTTAGGGGTTAGATAGTAAGCAAGATCAGAGTTAACGATAGCATACTCAGGAAAATGAACAAAAAGAAGTAACTCCTTCGCTTTCTTTCTCGAAGAGGTAAACTTGCCATTCGAAAGACAAAGAGCATCAAGTCTATTGGTATCATTTTTAGTCAACGCTCTATTAAGTCTGGCAATCGCTCCTTGTATGTTTCCTAGTATATTTCCTGTATTTTTTAAGATCAGAGCACCAAAACCGTCTATTCCCATTCTTTTGATTGGTAATAAGTGCAGACGAATTTTCAAAAGCCATCGAGAATGCTTCTGTCAGCTTGGAAGCTTGGAACTCAATGTCCTTAACCGAGCGAATATCTGTGGCGGGATGAATTAGGGAAATAAGTTCGAGAGATAATAGATCCCAATCGGTTAATTTTCGTTTACGATATGGTTTAAAAGATGGTATATTATAAGAGACACACCTGTGGTCAGAAGTGAGAATATTAATTGTTGTCAGAGGAAGTAACTTCCTCAATTCAAATGAAACAGACTTGCTGTGGTACAAGTTAATCTGATTAATTGCAAGCATACAAGTCATTAACATACCAGCAACCGAATTGAAAAACGAAGAGCTTATGGTCTAGAGATAGCAGTAAACAAGATCCTTTCAAGAACATATTGTAAACAAAGGCTGGGACCAATAAATACTCAAAGGTCTTAAAGTCAACCTGGGAACAATCGACTGTCGATTGGCCTTTCGTTTGTACCGGGCGGCTTCCCAACCCTTGATCGAGATATTTGGATTCGTCGCGCCAATATTGATACCCACAACATCCTAAAGGAAGTACCGTTGTAACTTGTAAATGACTTGATATAGAAACATTATTATACCACCTATATAAAACTTGTGAGATGAAAATCAAATTTTTTCACTTGAATATTATCGAGCTGAATATCGTCATCAATGTCTTAAACAATGCAATAAACGTATTCCTTTGGTCTTAGTTATCAAATTAACCGTTTCATGTATGTAGATACCTATATCTGTTGGTCGCTGCAATCTTCCTGATCGAGAAGCGTAAATCCTAAACTTTTCAACACTCTTCACTCACAAGTCGCATATATTTAGAAATGGTGTTCGCTTGTCGTTGTCACAGTCTTTGAAGAATACAACAATATAAATTTCATCGTTACGGCGCTGAGTAGAATGTTAGAAATGAGAGCCGTGTTCTAGAAATAACTCAAAAACTGAAAGTTTACGAAAGGAATTGCTTGGCACAACAAAACTATAAACCATGAACAAAAATTGAAAATTCGTATATCGAAATTATTCTCGTAAACAGAGATTTTGGTTTATTTTTGACATTACGCTTCAGTGAAACTTCGAAAAAAGAAATGAGATTTCGTAAATCGAGGAATTGGTTTCTACTGTAGTCGTATGCCGCTATGTCTAATGTCTTCAAATTTTGTTTAACTTAAATTGCAACATTTGGCATGTTAGTTACCTTGGAATTTAACAAATTTATGTTTTATTTTGGAAATTTAAAATAGTTCAATATGACTTAATGGTTCAATGGACCACTAGCTTCCACACAATGTGCTGCTCCCAATAAATATTTGTGTGTATGGAAGCAATCAATATATCTACTTATGTATGTATTTTGCTGGAAATCAGTAAATCACAAAGTTTCCAAGTTTTTTTGGTTCTTAGAAGAAAATTAGCTGGAGGATTGTTAAAATGTCTTCTTAATAGATTTCTGATTGGTTTGTAAATAAATATTTATTTTATTTATACCTCGAGAGATGATTAGAACTTTCGCTAATTCAACTCCCGAATAATTCCCTAACTGAACCCCTGAGCCCCTTACTGAACCCCAACTCAACCTCCAACACATCCTCCCACTTCATTCCAATTCAAACACCAAATCAACCTCCAAACTAATCCTCAACTCAATCATCAATTCAACTCCTAATCAGCTTTCAACTCGATGCAAGATTCTTCGTCCAAGAAACGATGCGTTCAAGATGTGTTAAATCCGCCCAATTTAACCTACAACTCAACCCTCAAATAACGCGTGCATAAATTTAACTCAAATCAAGTCAACCCCAATATAATTCCTCAACTGAACCACTCACTTAACCCCAACTCAAGCTAACTCAACCCCAACGCAACTTCAGCCCGAAGCAAAGCTGAACTCTTCAACTCCAAACTCAATGGCCAACTCAATCGCGAAATGAGCTCGATTCGAGAAACTATATGTGTATATCAAGTTAACATAATCTTACCTCCAACTAGACATTTAATCGACCCCTAAATTAATCCTCAGCCGAACCCTTACTCAACTTCAGTTTAACGGTATTGGTCTGAAAACTACATGCGTACATGAACTTAACTCAGGAAAATTCGAGCTAACTTCCAACTGAAATCTCAACTCAACCCCCAAAAAAATCTTCAACTGAACGGCTGAGTCAACCCAAAATCAACTCTCAACTCGACCTCAAAATCAGCCCTAAAGTCACCCCCAAACTAAACGGCCAGTCATGGTCCGAAAAAATACATACATATGTACATGAACTCAACGCAAGCTAACTTCTAACTCAACTCTCAACTTACCCCAATCAAACCCCTAAATCAACACGGTCCGAAAACTGAATGTGTACATGAACCCATCTCAACCCTAGCTCAACCTGAAACTCGACTCCCAACTTAACCCCAAACTCAACACCCTTTTACTTTAGCTAACTTCGGCACAACCCTCCACACAACACCTAATAAATCCCGAACTGAACCGTTGATTTAACCCAACCTCAACTCAATCCTAATCCCCTTCCTCACAAACTTAACCCTTAACTCAACCCCAACTCATCCATGAATCAACACGGCTGGAAAACTGAATGAGTACATGAACTCATCTCAACCCTAATTCAACCTGAAACTCAACTCCCAACTTAAGCCTCAACTTTACTCCATCCTCAACGCTCTTTTACTTAAGCTAACTTCGATACAACCCTCCACACAAGACACAACACCTAATAAATCCCAAACTGAACCGTTGATTAACCCAACCCCAATTCAATACTAATCCCCCTACCTCCAAAACTTAACTCTTAACTCAACCCCAAACTCAATGCCCAACTCAACTCCCAAAACTGCATGCCTACATGCACTCAAATCAACTCAATCTCACTCTAACTCAATCCTCGATTCAACTTCATATTTAATCATCAACTGAACTGTTTGCTCAACCCTAACCCAACCCCCACCAAACTCAACTTCAACTCAACCCCAATTTAATCCTAACTCAACGCCCAACTAACTCCTCAAACCAGCATATCTCGATACCATAAAGGAACACCTCATCGAAACCTCTCCAATTAGTTCGATCCACGACAAGAGAACGCCAGACACGGTGACCGAGTTTATTTAGGTCCCTTTCAAAAAGACAAGAAACAGGTCCCTGATCAAATTAATTAAATGAAAAAAGTAAAATAATCCGGTGAATTAAAATCAGAACTTAATAAGCTCGTAAGACGAAGTTAGTTATACCACAGAATATCCCGTTCCAGCAATATCTTACGACCGTACAAATATAAATAAATTTTACACTTTGAAATTTTTCGTAGTACTGTTTGATGAAAAACTATACCAGGCAGAGCATTTAATTTAAATTGAGTCACTTAGTACCCAGACATAAAATGTTGAAAATTGAATATACACGACATAATCACTAGAGGTCAATACTTTTAATTTTTAACGTTTATTAGCGATAATTAATGTTAATTACAATTACATAATGTAATTAACGTCAGTCCTAATTGAGGCATCAGTTTACATCCGTTAATAAAAAATTAATTCTGCGGTACATAAATTTCATTAAATTCATATGATTTGGTTTTGGATCCAATACAAAAATTTTGTTTTGAATTGTATGAGTCAACACATAACCCAATCTATTCTGTCAGTGTGTCAGTGACCTGAATCATCTATCTGATGTATGTGCCCAGAATATTTTTATGTTTTTTAACTTGTTGAAATATTTATTAAAACGCATCAGGTTCGAGCATATATGTATGTATGTAAGTGTTGAAGAATAGTTTTGAAAATTTTAGTTTTGATTGTATATAGGTCAAATATGAGTTTTTCATAATTATAATGCTACGACTACGATCAAATTTATATGCGCGCGGATTTATATTTAGAGCAGATTTGTTTAGTTTTACAAAATTCAAGATGAAATTTTTACTTTCGTTGTATGTATAAACAAAAATTCGGAGGAATTATTTACATGATAAAGATCGTTGGTCCAAATACTAAGGTGACAGTAGATTAATACGCGTTAATTTTATGTGTAATGCACGCTTTCGGTCGTATACATTACGAATGTGCAATATATGACTGTTAATCACATGTTACATAAATAAATAAAGGAAACGATTTTTCATTAAAAAGAATTTTTTTGTTTTTTTAAAATATAAACAATCTTTAATTGCTGAAAACTGTTTTGATATTTTTAGAAAATGATGAATTTCCTAGAAAACATTTTTTACTTTCAAAAATTCACATATATGCATTGCTACATATTACTAACATATTCCACAAACAAAAACATAATCATTTAATGTTGTTTATTTATTATTATTTTTTCTAGACCGTTCAAACGCCTTCACCGTGGCGACCACAATTGCCATTGCCAAAGGAAGTGACAAGTATTAATGAAAATATGGAATATAAAAATAAAAAGGACAGTAGTGCGCCGTCGTCCAAATCAAAATGGTCATTTGGCGGATTCTTTCGCAAAAAGAAAAAAGATTTGGACAGTGACTCGACTACGGAAGACGACTTCAAAGCCGGATTCAAATCACCACCAGGACAACAGAAACGTAATAAAAATAACAAACCTCGGAAATCGCGGCCTAGTAAATTAATGAGTGGTTTTGATCATATAATTGTGAGTCCATCTAGTAGCCTAGATAAGTATCGAGAAACGGACAGTCTTAATTCGACAGATCGTGTTCCATCGATAGATTGTAGCCGATCGAATACCGGCTCATTTGATCGTCGCAATAGACGTGAACGTGCCAAATCACGGATCGAGAGCCGCGGAAATTCATCAAGTGAAGAAGACTCACACAACTCGCTAAATTCAAACTCATTGACGCGATTTAAAAGTGATGAGAGTATCAGTAATTTGAGCGGAAGTTTAAATCGTAAATCAAGAACGGCTCGCAACGATCGATATATGAAACGACTTTCAAAGGAGGAGAGTGGTATGAGCCCTACTACCACCCTTTCGATAAAAGGAAGTTCAAATTCAGTGGACGCTTCATATATTAATCAAAAACCGGTCAAATTACAAAATTCGTCTAGCTTGACACAGTTGCTAAACGGAAGCCTTAAACCGTTTGTTCCGTCACCTCAATCATTTCAGAGTTCAGCACAATCGGTCAATAATCCTCATATGCTATTAAAAAGTCCACCAATTCCACCGCCACGTGATCCACAACGACGATTAACTATTAACAATCCACTTGTGCTCGATTCTCGTCCCATTTCATATGCATTTGATAAAATAACCTCGTCCCAATCACCTCAATCTTGGAATCTAAACAACAGATGTGTAAGTGACGATAAATTATGGGGCACCTCAAATTTAAGTAATCCGTTAATGCAACGTCCTGCCTCCGTTCAATCGTCAAATCAGCCACAGAGACGTTATATAACACGACATGAAACTGAAAGTTTGGTAAATCGGAATTTATTGCCGTCAAATCAAAATAATGGGTATATATATGTAGCGGATGTGGCTCCGAGGTCTCGGAAACCCTTACATATCGTCGAAGATAAAATGCGAGATTTACAGCCGCCATTAATTTTGTCAAATTCGCAAAGTCCAAAACCTACCCGCGAAACTACTTCACCGATCAGCAGTGCGTCTAATTTTTGGCGAAAAATAGATCAAGAAGAAATTGAGCGTCGCAGTAGACCAAATGAAATCGTCAAACCTCGGTTAATTAAACCTCGATCAGCATCTAGCTCTAGGATTTCTGTTTCGGGACTAAGTTATCCAATGATTCAACCAAAAGAGAGTATTTTCTCGTCACCTACCACCTCTACCTCATCATCATCGTTCCGGCAATTTGGTGCATTAGAATCAAAAGTTCGGAATCCAGCTCGTCATGAAAAACGTAATGCCACCACCGTCATAGCCGTACAACCTTCTGATAGTAAAAGTAATTCAATGCCGACCTACTACAAAAAACTCTCTAGTCCTCCGCTAATCAATAAATACGAAGAGTACATTGTAAAACGCAACAAAACTCAGCCGGTATCCGAGTATGATTTAAAGTCAGTATTAACACTTTATCCACTAAAGAAACCGCCCGAACCACCACAACGAAATCTTTCAAAACGCAATTCGGCTATCGAGTCGGACATCCTTACTGCCTTGCCTATTAAACCAGCACCAAAAACTAAACCCGGTAATCTTGATGATGCCATAAATGAATTGGAGGCGATTTATAATAGTCTCAAACTATATGACGACAGCATTTTTGATCGAGCTCAAAAGCGAGACATTCCAAACCCAGCAGCAAGTTTCAATGATTTTGTTAAGAATAATACAAATATTAAAGAGTTCGAAGATGATGAGGATGATACACCGGTTGGTGAGCCAGATGTTGTACGAGATGATGTAGTTGTACGCAATATTAAACATGCTAATAGTATTTTGAAAACGGTTGAGCCGCAACCACCGTTTGGTATACCAATTGGCCCGATACCACCAAAACCAATTTCTGATTATTTAACGGTTAAAGGGCCGGAAAAACCTAAACTTAGTTTTATACCAAGACGGTCACCTGATTTGGTGGCCGATGATTTAGCTTATCGGGCATTACGAAAGGATAGCGGCCAAAATGGCAGCGCTGGCATTAAACTTGACCAGTTTGCATTGCCCAATAAAAAGAAGCGTGCAATGCGATCTATGTCAGCGAATATTTACAATTTAATACATCGTGATGCTGCTAAACCGTCGGGTGGAAATTTCGATGATTATTTCAATTTGGAAAAAGCGCTCGAAAAGGCCGAAAGTTTGACCGATTTAAATAATACGGATAATGATCATCCGTCTACATTGTGGCTGTTGAAAAAAAATCGTCGCGAAGAACGTGATCGTAAAACGGGACCAGTATTTAATTTACCATCAACACTAAATTCATCACCAGCTGGCCAACCTTTTATTAGCAACCATCATAAATCGTCGGCAAAAGAACATCATGATGTGCTTGATGCACTAGTACGAGAGGCAAAGGAGACGAGTGAAAAACTTGGCCAAGATTTAATTGAACTGCGAAATGATAAGCAGACGGCCACTAAAAATCATATATTAAAAGAGATCGATGAGGTTTCAAAAGCGGCCAAATTATGTGAGGATATTTTAAAGGAAGTAACAAATAATGTACTAAATCAGGTGGATGAAAAGCCAGCGGGCGAAGTTAAACCGAATATTGTTGAGTATGCAGAAAAATTAGATGACGAGATCGATCCAATTGTTAAGTTGGATAAAAAAATTACTGAGCTAGAAAACCAAAAAACGAAATTAATAAATCAAAATTTATTGATCGATATCGATGAGGTGGCCGAGAATATGAAGAATTGTGAAAAATATTTACTAGACGAGATGGTATCACCGGACTCGAGTAGTACTCTAATCGATCATTCACCGTCGCCTTACGAAAAGTCTCGCCTGAAAGAAATGATTGAGCTAAAATCAAATAAAATAAATGATTTAATAGCAAATTTAGAGCCCGAAACGGAAACAATTCTTAAGATTACGGAACGATGTCAAAATGAATTGAACAAAATCAATAAAGAAAGCGATGATGATGAACCGAATTATGTTAATTTGGATGCCTGTGAAACAGATACCATTGATCTGATTATTTTTAGTGGGACACCAGATATAGTGGAGAATGATGACGAAATTGAATTGAGTGTTAATAAACAGTTAACTCTGGTCGATGACATTGATAAGATAATACAGGAGGCGGCCGAAGTCATTAAAGAGAATAATACAATTAATACCAATGATAATAATAATAATAATAATATTGGCATGAAACTATTATCCGATGATGATAACGGGAAATCGTCTAGTACAACACCGAATCGTGTAAATTCATCTAGTATCACATCGTTTAATCCAATGTCGTCGAGTGATTATTTAAAATCACCGTCGAGTGAATATCGTCCGCCAAGTGATAACAATATTAAATCGTCTAGTACAACGTCGTACGATGTGAAATCATCGAGTGTAACGCCAAACCATATAAATAATTCATTCTCAGATAGTAACGATGATTATGATAGTAATAATAATAATAATAATAATGATAATAGCAATAATAATAATAGTAATAGCATCAATAATAATAACGATAGTTCACAATACAATTCATCCGAAGAATTAGCTATGATATTTGGTATGACACCTCAAACACCTACAGGTAATTTACTTGAACCGAATACTTCTACTACTACTATTACTACTACTTCCACTACTACTACTACTAGTACTATAATTGAGCATGATAAATTATCCTCAGTGTGTGATACGCATGATTTTAATAATAATGATAGTAACAATTTTAATTGCTTTGAACAATTTAATAATAATTTTTATAATAACAGTTTTGTTAGTAATTTAGAAATTAATATAAGTTCAATTCCACCATTACCGATTTACAAAAATGAAATACATATAAGTACGCTAGTAGATGATGAGACCAAATTAAGATTGAATGATACGAATAATAATAATAATAATGATAATAAAACCAATAATTTTGAAGGTAACGATACTAATAAATTAGTTAAACGGATTAGTAGCCAACAAAACGAGCCAAACACATCACATTCCCAGGGACGACATACAATTGAACCACCATATAGATGTGAACGTATGAATGAGCCTTCCACTTCCTCATCTAAATCAATTTTGGCGAGTAATTTACGAACTGAACAACTATTACTGGCTTGTACGTATGGTTTAGCTAGTAATGATATACTGACCCTGTTTGCAATAATTATTGCTGTTATTACTCTTGTTGCAATATTACTACTATAATGATGACGGTTATTTTATGACGATTTATTTTCTCTGTATATTATACATTTACATAATATTTATAAACTGTTCTAGTCAACACACAAATAGTTAAGATATACAATTTAAGTGAATAAATATGTTTATTTACACAATTAGTTATGTTTTTTAAAGTTTATTTTATAGTTTAATAGTTTTGGCTTATATAAATTATATTTGTATATTGTGTAGAGATGAAGTTACCATTATTGGACAGTAGTAGCTGAAACACGAGTTTTTTTTTTTAAATCCGGCTTGTTTACAAAACAATAAATTTTACTATCCAAAATGCACTGATTAAAAAAAAAAAGTTAAGAACACTAATTACTAAACTGAAATTTACATAATTAAACATTTTTATTTATAAATAAAATTCTACATTGTTTTTGTTTCTTTTTCTCCAGAAAAAGTATCAAGTGAAAGTTCTTCCGTTATTTAATAAAACATACGAATCTCCTGCATTTTTTTTTGTTTGTGTTATATTTAATTACAATTATTAATTATTATTATTATTTAAGAAGTACCAAATAAATTCTGTATTTAGCATATAATAATAATTAGACTAAAGTAATGTTTCCATGTTATAAATCTCATTTTGAGGATATTCTATGAATTTAAGTCTAAATTATATACTGTTATTAAATTAAAATTAGAGAATTCCTTTTTGAATTGTTATTATTTTTAATGTGTTACTTTTTTCTTTGTTTTTGTTAAATTAATAAGATTGTATAACAAATTTATAAAAAATATTAATATTTAAATAATTATTATTATAATAAAATATTGTTTTTGAAAAAAAAATTAAAGTATGATAATTTATTATTTTTCATTTTCTGTTCCATTTTTGTTTTGTTGCCTTGATTTTTTACGTTACTACTAACCGAATCGAGACCCAGCTGTTGTATCTGTGTGTGTGTGTGTGTGTTTGAGTGCTGTGCGGATTTCATATCGATAATGGTATATAATTTTGTCACCATGAGCTAGTAGCTGCTCAGTAATGATTGGTATATTATCGGTGTGGATTCTGTGTAACATAATTTATGTAGGTTTCTATATTTAGACAGCTGTTTTTATAGTTTTGTTTTTGTTATTATTCCCAAAATGTATGCTATTTGCAATTTAATTTATTACATTTAAAGAACTTAGTATTTAGTTTTAGCAGATACGGTTTTAGTTAGTACCTAACATTATGCAGGGGTCGGCACTCGAAGTGTTACCAATTAAAAATGCTGTAAATTTGTCAATTTTTATTTTTTTTTAATTCAAAACTTCAGTATATCGTAGAAACATTTCATATTTAACAAAAAATATGTTATTGTTCGATGTAGCCACCTTTAGCACGGATAATAGCATCGAGTCTGTCGGAGAAGGCTTCACACGCTGCACGAAAGTGGTCAGATGGTATTTTGCCTCATTCTCGGCGAAGAGCAATCTTTAAGGCGTCGACCGTCTCATATTTTTTAGTTAATACTTTAGCCTGCAGAATGGACCATGTGGAAAAATCCATTGTGAAGAAATGACGCTGGGAACTTTTTCTTGTAAAAAACGTTGGGTTTCACGGGCTTTATGGGATGGTGCCGAGTCTTGTTGAAACGTCCAATGGTTTGTACCGAATTGTTTACGTGTGCAAGGTAAAAAAGCATCGTTTAAAATCTTTTCACGGTAGATTTGTTGATTTACCTTTACGCCCTTTTCAACGAAAACGAGTGGTGAGCGTACTGTGGCAGTTACCGCGGCCCAGCAGTTCGCTGGTCTACATTGTCTTTTGATTTGCACTCTAACTAAACACGATCGTTTTGTTTGTTTGCATATTGCTGAACCGTAAAAATGTTTTCATCAGAAAATACCAAATTCTCCACCAAAAGTATTTTAACACCTTTGCTCTTGCTACGCAAACTGTCTTTTGTACAAGTGTTAAATCTTGCACTTTTTGTATTTTGTAGAGCTTCAATCGTAGTTCATTTTTTAATATGCGCCCCACGCTACGTTAAATTTTGGCCTTCACCTTTCGAACCATTTCTGGCGATGTTGCTGTTTTTGAATGTCCACCTTCATGGCAATTTTAGATGCTACCAGTTCATTGTAACGTGTAATGGTCCGATACACAAACATTTTATTCACATGTAAATGTGGTAGCTTATTAACAATGGCTGGTTGCGATTTTCCAGCCAAATACAAAGCAATAACACTGTTGCGTTTGAATTCCATATCGATAACTTTTTTTAACTGCGACTTAAAACGATATACTTCCGCTTGTAAACAACATAAGAGACTGGCGCTTGTCAAAAAATGAGCGCGTTGTCACGCGCCGTGAGTAGCGTGAAGTTGGTAATTCTTCGAGTGTCGACCCCTGTACTACTGACACATTACGGTTTCCATAAGCAAGATTAGAAAAGTCTGTTTCTCAAACAAAATATCCTAAATTCGGTAAATACATTTACTACTATAGAATAAAACATTAAAACTACTTTATAGAGTAAAAATAGTAAATGTTTTATTATTATTTTTTTGTTATTCGAATTGAGTAGGCGAAATATAGAAGAAAAAAAATCCCTAATAAAAAACGACACTATAGCATTGCCAGACTGCGGTTTAATAAATCCGGATCAACAAAATCACTAGACCAAAATTAATTTTAAAAAGTAAAACTGCATGCAGCCAAAACTGCTAGAATAAAATTAAATGAAACCAAAACAAAACAAAACATTACTAAATCAAAATTAAATTTATCAGGGGGGCTATTTGTGAATTCGATTCGAACGTATTCGAGTCTTTGAAGTATTGGATTCAATATCGATTTTAGTTCTTGTCCCCACGCTTGGGCAGCGCTGACTACTTTTTTTTTACATGCAAAAACAAGTAAAATCATGTTTACAAATACAAGTTTCTTGTCTAAATTAGTGGATGTCCCGCTACTTTTTTTTATGATTAATAAAATTGAGTATTTTGCGATTAATAATAAATATCAAATTTTAAAATTAATTTAGTCGAAATTAATAATTTAATGAAACATTCAAGACACATTTTGACCATATAAAACTACATACGAAATATTTTAGCTGCCAGTCAGCAAGCATTGCAATTATATTTGGGAAAGTCACTAATTGAATCAGATTCGTTCGTTTCTTCTTTAAATCAAATAAGAATCGAATATTTCGAAGAATCAAATACGTTCGAATCGAATCCACAAACAGCCCTCTAGTACTCTCCAGTCAATCGCCTGCATGCTCTCGTTTTGGCTCTTGATACAAGAAGCTTATCCGTAGGTAATTCAGCACTATTAGGGAAGGTACCAAACACAGTGCAGGTCACTATCAGCTATCCAGGCCGAAGCTGACTGCCAAGAATCTTAGGTTTAAGCTCCTTGGCTTCCTGCTCCAGCACCATATCTAAGTTGCCCTCCTGGACAGCCTTAAGCTGCTCTTCAGTGAGGACAACCTCAGGAAAACCAGAGGGCAGGATCCCAACGATCTCCAACTCTGCAGCCTGCCTGAGGGTAATTCCAGACCGGATTGGAAAATTCGAGACCACAGGCACAGATTCCTCCCCCTGGCCTTTTTTTAAGTCCCCCCCCCCCCACCAGTAGGAGGAAAGCGATACTCTCGTGGTTTCATTTCACTTGCTTACCTTTGATATCCTGGAACAGGTATAGCGGTTGTTTCCAAGAGCCTTTACCCAAAATTAGCGAAATTAGCAGGGCTTCACTATCGATTACAGCAGAATACTTTGGTTTGTATGTTCCATCTGCGCGAAGGATTACACGACCTAATGTTGAATTATGCCCACAATATTCTTACTATTCAATGTTTTCATCTTGAAGTTGCATAGTTAGAAGCCATTCATTCCGGTAGATTCCCTTTTTCATTAAAAAACCAGCAAAATCGAACTCCGGAAGTACCTAATTAAACATTGTGGGATTTTCAGAATCAACTCTCATATTTTCTCCTTCAAACGAGCATAAATGCGGTTAGACAATGTTCATTGCATAGAAGGCCTCTCGTTGCAATTCGCCACAACTGAACTTAGTTTTCTCAATTTCCCAAATTGTGAGTGGTTTTCAAATCTTCGAATTGTTTTAGATAAATATATTTTTTGAAAAATCCAGTGAGATCGTTATTGTAAATGTAACAACCTACATATACCCGAGAACGGGTTAAATTAAAATAAATATCGTGAAAGTTTTACAAATTCCTATGTTATAATTACATTAAATTCATAACGCTTAAATATGTCGTCGTCTCAGGACTAGAATACGCTAACCACAAAATTGCCATTTTTCGGGTTTTGATGGTTTCTGTGGGTTTAACCATCTTCTTTCGTTTGCGCGTATTTACGTTTTAAACAGACTACCCATTCCTGGGGGAACTATCATAGTTTTTTGTTTTCCACTATCCACTATGTCGTATTGACCTCACAAACTTTAATTTTCATTTTTCTCAGAATAGTGATTTTGTCGCTTAGCGTACTCTAGTTTCAACTATACCATTGTCTTGCAAATCTACATTACCAGCATTTGGTCCAGTTTCTCTAATTTGATCAATGTGCTGTTTCCAAATGCGATAATCTTTCAGCTTTATCAAAGAACCTAGATAGTTCACCTGTTTCTTCTAAAATATGGCCGAAACGCCATTTTTCATGTGCAGGGATGTGTTTTAGGCTCAACCACCATTCTTGATCTCTGAAGGTGTTTTGAAGGCCATTCTGGAAATCGACCTTAACAACTGTTTTGAAGACTGGAAAAAACGTTGGCATATAAGCACAGTATTAGATTTAAAGCTATCGTCAAAAAATTGATGGATTTTGCCTGTTATCTTGTTGATTAAGATATTACAGCGTTTAAAATATTGCGATGTTAGAGCGAAATATTTTTTTATTCGAGACGTTAATAATTCCAATTATTGTTTAGTTTGCCATTTGGTTAACATTAGCAGAACTATTTACTAGTTAATAATAAAACATTCGAAATAATAGATGTTCACAAGTCACAATGTGCAGCGCCACAGAGATCGCTATTCCTGACATACCAAGGTGTATCAACAATATTCCTTAATACCATATTCTGAAATTTTTGGGTGATATTTACGTTGCTCTGTTTGGTACAACCCCAAAGTTGAATACCATACGTCCAAACCGGTTTCAATGAGGGATTTTCCCAAAATCGATTTTAGTTCATTTGTTCCCACGCTTGGGCAGCGCTGACTACACTTTTTTTTTTTACATGCAAAAACAAGTAAAATCATGTTTACAAATACAAGTTTCTTGTCTAAATTAGTGGATGTCCCGCTACTTTTTTTTATGATTAATAAAATTGAGTATGTTACGATTAATAATAAATATCAAATTTTAAAATTAATTTAGTCGAAATTAATAATTTAATGAAACATTCAAACACATGTTTGACCATATAAAACTACATACGAAATTTTTTAGCCGCCAGTCAGTAGGCGTTGGAATTCTATTTGGGAAAATCCCTAATATTTGCTTATAAAGTAGAAGCTTGTTGTATGTTGATAAAGAAGAGTTCCTTCCCATCAGCCAATACATCTTTTTGAATTTAAGTCTTAGTTCTTCATTTTTCTTCTTGACGTGTGCTTTCCATCGCAGATTAGCATCCAGGGTCATGCCGAGATACTTAGCTGTATTCGCATAGGGTACTATTTCTCAATTTATGGTAATCGGGATATGTTCGAATCGGGATATGTTCGAACTGATTTAGTTTCGTTTAGTTTTAGTCGCCATCTTTTTGTACATTTATAAATTTTAGTTATTGCTGATTGTAACTTTTTTGTTGACTAGGTATAAAACCGGCTCTAATACACTGCCCTGTGGAACTCCTGCTTCAATTCAGAAAAGGTATCATTTAACTTAATCCTGAAGAATCTATCTTTCAAGTAAGATTCCAGTATTTTAGCAAATTGGATTGTTAGAAGATTTCTTAATTTATGGTTAAGTCCTTCATGCCACACTCTATCAAACACATGTGCAACGTCTAGAAATATCGTTGAACAAACTTTTCTTTCCTCTTGTGCTTTCTCAATTATACTGGTTATTCTGTGAACTTTATCAATTGTTGAGTGTTGGTTACGAAAACCGAACTGATGATTTGGGATCAAGTTTTTACTCTCGATTATCGAATTTAACGTTTTTACCAGTAGCTTCTCAAAGAGTTTGGGCATGACTGTCAATAGCGAAATTGGCCTGTAAGATGAGGTTATGTGTGATAGTTTCCCAGGTTTTGGGATCATAATTACGTATTACTGCATTTATAAGATTGATGAGCTTATAATGACTTTCAATATTTTATCCTCATCACTGACGAACATTTTCTTATCACTGATTTTTCTTTACTACGATAATTCTTTTTACGGACTGTATTTCCACTATATTTCTCATAAAATTCTTCTTTTTTGTTTTTTCTTTGAATAAAACGCGTCTATTTTAGTCAACTATTCAAACAAAACTCCTTTATTTCCTTATCATCGTATACTGAGATCTATATACATAATCAAATTATACAAAGCCAAGTTTATTCACCCTGGTATTTATAGGCCATTATCATTCCTCAACAATCACTAACCTTAACTTCACACCTTCACCTAATAATGGCGTCTTTAGAATGTACAATATGCTTACTCATTTTAGTGCCTCATAATTTCACATTTATGTATTTTTGCTACAAACACGGTTTCGATATGTTTTATGATTTCAATGAGTTTGTATTTTTTGATCACTTGAATTCACCATTAACACTCATCGCATTAGCACTCATCAAGAGAAGCAAAGTGTAACGAATTTATTTAGGGAATTTTTAAAAATCACACGTACTACTTATATCGGACACTTGGACTTCTAACATTTATGTGTGATAATATTTTATTTACTACAGAATGGTTATTATGTGTATTTTTGTATGTAGTACATAGTTTGCATTTGCACCACACGCACACCTCTTTTTAAACACTTACAACTTTTTATTTTTTTTATTTTGTTTAAACCATAAATTTTTCGCAATCCACACAACCGCCGAATTTTTTAAAAGAAAATATCAAACAAACAAAATTTTTAAATTAATAAATATTAATATTTTGTAGTAGGTATAATTTATTAGTTCAATCATAATATTTTAATCATGAATACATTTCATTTTGTTTTTAAATTTTAGTTTTACATACTATTTGTTTAGACCTAACCCGAATACTTTGAATTTGTAGGTGTTTTGTAAATGCAGATTACCCATCTTCTAAAGTTTTCTTGTAAACCTGCCTTCAAAGACAAGGTAAAGTTTATAATAATAATAAATAAATTAAATTAATTATGATTTTATAACAGTTTTAAAAACTATTCTAAAATTACTAACCCTATCTAGTGATGACTAGTGGAATGTTATTTTTGTATTTGGTGAACTAACCTAACATATTTTGTGTTTGTGAAAGCTTTTTTTTTTATTTTTTGTATACATATGTCTGTCTCGTATATGTGTACTTTTTTAAAATGAAATTGTTTTGTTTATATTTTTTTCTCCCTTTAACGTATCGTTTAAAATGCGCCAACTATATATACAAAACGCTATAAAAAAAAAAAACAAAATGAATTTCTTATATGGTTGTATCGTTCGCGCAAAGTGAAATGATACGGAAAGATTACAAACAATTATATTTTTGTACATTTCTATTAGACTTCATTTATATAAAATTTTCGGTCGAATAAGGTTTTTTTTATAAAATTATCCAATTTTATTTTTATTTTTAATTTGTTTTTTATGTTTATTTTAAAATGTACCTTCTGTTTTAAATACAATATACAAAGGATATTATTAATTATTTTAAATTCGATAAGTGATAATCGTGGTGTTAAAATACTATTAAAGTGCAAATAGTTATTGTCTGATATTAAAGTGAAAAGTTTTTTTTTTTTTTTGTTAAGTGATAAAGTGAATGAATAATAATGTACACTGTACAGTACTAAATTTGTTTTTTTGTTGGTTTTTATTATAAACGTCCTTGAACTATAAAAAATACATGCTAATGCTAATTACTATTGTTATAAAGCATAAATCATTTTTTATGTTTGAAATTAGGTTTGTTTTTGTAATACAATTTTTGTAAAATATTTTTTTAACTTATGTATGTATAGCTACTTGTTATTATTCTCTTATATCCGTCTTGTATTAAATGGTGCGGATAATACACGTGGAATAATAAACATACGTTTTATTTGTTGAATGTTAGAAACATTAAAAAGTGACAAATTTTTATCTTTCGTTAGTCGAAAGTTTACTTATCGAGTTAAATGCATTTTAATTATAATAATGTGTACGCCATTTCAAAAGATAAGAATTTAATATTTACACACACACCTACCTACCTACCTGCGTGCTATATTATTATGAATATGCATTGGGTTTGGTTGGTGACCGCACAAAATACTGTTACTTTTCTATTATAAGCTTGCTGCATGAAATTTGTCGAATAAGCTCGTCAAAAAAAGACAACTTTAACGGAATTAAATACATATGTATGTTATCTCACGACCGTGAAACTGCAATTGCAACATCTAGCTACTTTGTATTTTTAATTTAAGTTAAGTCCGGCAAATTTCATGTAGCAAGCTTGTGTTGTTTCTGGATACTGCTAACTATTTCTTCACATTATAATTTGTATGTGCCCTAACTATTTGTAATACAAATAAATCAATAGAATTAAACAGATGTCACGTGTAAATTGAAAACGTATGGCTTTGCTTAAGCAACACACAAGTATTCGTAAATATAATATTCAACATGTTTCTTTAAATAATTACCATAAGATGTTACAAATATAAAATACTCGTTACATTAGGTATGTAAAATTCATTCTACACAACATATTAGATCGTAAATCGATAAGATTTCAAATAAACAGTTACAGATAATTAAGCCATGTTTGAGGTCATAGATTAATTTAGTAGCCTGGATTAAGTTTTGTTTGTTTTATTATTGAGAGATATCACAAAATATGTTTAATTTGGTGAGGATGATTTCATGTTTTGTGACCTTATCAAAAAAACGTGCAGATGTATTTTTACTTGTATTGCAGTCTTCAAACATGGGGAATTGCTCCACAAAATTGCTGTTTTTTTAACCGTAATCTAGCGGCATTTTTATTTACTAGTAAATGGTAAAATTCGATCGATTTGCCGGCAGTGATTTACTCGAAATTATTAACACCCCTATTATGGTTTCAGTTTCAGAATTGTTAAAGATAATTGCTGGTTAAATATAAATTTACAACAAACTAATTTATAACAAAGAGAAAATATAATTTTATTATTCAGACTACGTTAGTAATTTAGTCGAGTAGCGAGTATTTTAGTAACTAAAATCGATGAATGAACTGACCAAAAAATGTTCGCACTACAGTCGAGTACAAGTGAGCAGTGTTTCAAAATGAAGAGAATACGCAACAAAGTAAATAGACATAGACACCCATACCCATGTTATATTTCATTGTTTCTTCGCTCCAGTGAGACGACATCCTTGCGGCAACTAATGAACTCAATTAAATCGACATGTTCGTACTTGTTTTGTTTTGAAAAGTGGTGGGGAGCCTTACTCGGCTAAAAAAAATAGAATAAAATGGATCAACTCGACTAAAATTTTGCTGTTCAGACACATTTAGATACTAAAATAATCGTTACTAGGCTAAATTACTAACGTAGTCTGAAACTCTGAACAAGGCTTGAACCCTTGTTCAGACTACGTTAGTAATTTAGTCTAGTAGCGAGTATTATGTGGTTGAACAGCAAAATTTTAGTCGAGTGGATCCATTTTATTATATTAAACAAAACAAAATAAAAACAAAACAGAACAAGTACGAACATGTCGATTTAATCGAGTTTATTAGTTGCGCAAGAATGTCGTCCCATTGGAGCGGAGAAACAGCGAAATATATAGAACATGGGTGTATATTTAGTTTGTTGCGTATTTCTTCATTTTGAAAGTAACACTGCTCAATCACTTGTATTGTAACTTGTACTCGACTCTAGTGAGGACGTTTTTTGGTCAGTTCATCGATTTTAGTTACTAAAATACTCGCTACTCGACTAAATTACTATAGTCTGAACAAGTCTTTAGTCTGCGACTAAACAGTGACTTTTATAAGGCGCGCCCATAGTATACTTGCGCAAGGATTACATGCGTTATCACCGCCCCCTCATCAAAAACTTGCGATGCTTAAGAAACATATTCTTTCCAAGTCCCTTTGTCATGATGTCCGCGACTTGATCACCCGTTGATTTGTATTCAAGTTCAACTTCGCCTTTTGCAATTTCTTCACGAATGAAATGATATTTTATGTCCAAATGTTTCATTCGCTTGCGATCCTTTGGCTCATTGGCTATTTTGATGCATGACTGATTATCCTCAAATATGGTTACTAGTTTGTTGCATTCAATTTAGAGATCAACCAGTACTTTTTCGAATCCACTTAAGTTCACAAATTGCCTCAGTCAATGCAATGTATTCGGCTTCCGTTGAAGACAAACTAACAGTTGATTGTTTTCGTGAAGCCCAACTTACGGTGTTACGAAACAATTTGAACACGTAACCCGATGTCGACTTTCCATCATTTTTGTCTCCACCCCAATCCGAATCACTAAATCTAATCAATGTTTCTGCTGCTTTATTTATTCTTTTGGTAAACTGGTACCCCGTTGCAGCACACAAATCCGGTCTTGTTGTTACTGTGGCATAAATTAAACAACCAATCAGTATATCTTGATATGGGTGCTTCGAGCAATTGTTTTCATCACCTGGCTCCAAATGCGTTGATTTTGGTTTGCAGTCTTGCATATTGAATTTTTGCAAAACATTTTCCAAATATTTCGACTGACTTAAAACAATTGTTCCTTTTTCAATGTTTTTCATTCCTAGGAAAGTGCTCGCTTTACCCATATCAGTCATTTCAAATTCTTTGGACAACAATTGCTTTACAGTGTGTGTTGATCATCTTCATTTCGCTGCAAAATATCAAAATGTCGTCGACATTCAGCAAAATGTAGATTGACATTCCATTCTGCACTTTTACGTACAAACACGCATCTGAATCACATTGTTTGAATCCAATTCGAGCCATGAATTCATTGAACTTCTCGTTCCATGCACGTGATGCTTGTTTTAAACCATAAAGTGCCTTATTGAGTTTGCACAGCTTATTGACTTGCTTAAAACCATCCGGCAGCTCTCCATTCAAAAACGCACTTTTTACATCCATCTGATGAATGTGCATATCCTTTTGATTCGCTACTGCTAGTAAAATCTTCAATATCACCAACTTAGCCACCGGAGCGAGCGTAAGTTTCATTGTAGTCGAATCCAAATTTCTGCATGAAATCACACGCCACCAATCGAGCCTTGTACTTATCGATTTGCCCGTCAGCTTTCCATTTTAGCTTGAAGACCCACTTATTTGTGATCGCTCGACGTCCCTTTGGTACATTACAAACCGTCCAAGTCCCATTTTTGATAAGAGGCTTGTATTCACTTTGAATGGCTTCAAAAGGCACTATCCAATTTAGTGTCGTGGATATTTACACCATCATCAGCTGTTCCATACTCGCTGTTATGCAAAACACCATTAGTCAATGTATCTTTATTCATTGAATCAACAGACTCCTCATCACAATCGTCACAATTCATTTTATTCGATGCCTTTTCTCAATCTGATACTTCGATCAAATTTATTTGTTTAAATGCAGAGGACTCGTTGAATGTCACATGCCGCCCCATTACTAATTTGTTCTTCTCCGTATCCCAAAGTCGATACGTATTACGTACGAAACACTTTGTTGCTTTCGCTTCAAACTTCGATCAATGTTTCGATGGTATATGATTGTAATATTCCGAACCAAACACGCGTAGATGTGTGACAGTTTACTTGCCCAAAGCATTGGTGTTGTTTTATCCTGAAGCGTTCGATTCAATCGCTCCGACAATGGATTCATTTTAGGGTTATCCGGTACGGTAAAAATCATTTCAATTCCCTTTTATTTACAATATCTCTTGAATTCATTGCTTGTGTACTCACCATCATTGTCGTCCTTGAGCTTCGCAATTTTTACTCCGTGCAATACTTCCGCAATCATCCATGAATGAGACGAAATATCTCGAACCATCGTACGCTGTCGTTTGCATCGGGCCACATACGTCATTATGAATCAATTTCAATATTCGTGACGAACGAGTATTTTTGTACTTTGGAAACGATGAACGTGTGTGTTTCCGAAAAATACATGATTCACAAAACTTCGAATCAGTTTCAACGTTCACTCGCTCCAATCCATCGATCATTTGTTGACCAATCATATTTTTCATGTCAAAACATATTCAAATGTCCCAATCTGAAATGCCATAAACTTTGTGAGTTTTTGTTCAAGTTCTTCTCACCTGAAACACCGGCAAAAACATTTCGGTCAAGATTCAGCACAACTTCAGAAGCTTTCCATTGGTGTGCGTCATGAATTACAGTAGGAACTAGGAAGCATACCGTCTGCGAAATAAGGTCAAAGGAATTAAACAAAAAAATGGAATCAAACTCGTCATTAAAAAATAGAATTAAACTCGTAAAAAAAATTAGTTTCCGAGTTTAATTCCATAATCTTTCCAAGTTTACTTCTAATTTTTTTCAATGTCGTAAAATATTTGCTGCACTGTTCTTGAGGTTCAGATGTTTTTTTTGATATTTTTCGACTAAAGGAGTCGATATTTTCAACTTTTAGAGTTCCCGGAAATGTAGCTTTAGAATTAGCTTCCGTACACAATTGGTGACAAATATTCACACATCGTGATGCGAAATCACCATTATCATGAGTAGGCAAGTGATCTTCTCTATCACGACGAACATCTACCGGAGATCGGTTTTCTACTTGATTTCGAAATTCCACTGGATCGAGTTGCATCTTGTAATGCCTGTCACGTTTTACCACACTAATTTTTAACAAACTTTCAGCTAAGTAGGTCTAGCTTAAAATTCATGAGTAATTCCACCAAACTTTTAACCTTCGTGTTACTCATCAATATATACAATTTCCATAACTATACTTAATTTTTATGAGTATAGGTATATTTAGTAGGATAAAACAGATGATTAACACTTATTTGTAGGCAAAAATTATCTAGACAATACGAGTATGGCGATCGAAAGAGTACCGAATTAGCGACTTTTTAAGTGTTACTCGGTACTGTTATTATTGTTTTGGCTTTAATAAAAAAAAAAGCTATCTCTGAAATTTTTCAAGAATTACAGGGACTTGTTCATTTTAGATCGTAGAATAAAAAAAATTCATACACATGAGCGTGCCTGTCACGCAAGCGAAGTTATAACTCAATTTATAAGTGTTACCAATAATTGTAAAAAATCACTTGTTAACGGTATTTCCAGTGTAGAAAAAAAAGCTATCAAATTTGTTGAACCTTTCATACTGGAAAATGTTCGTTTTAAGTTGACGAATAAGATGTGTATTCGTTTTTAAGCGTGCCACGTAATATTTCGTATTTATATCACTTTGAAAATCAATCTCGAGTGCGTAACTCATGGTAAAAATCGTCTAATTTGAGAGGCACTCTTATGATTCACATGCAAATTAACTGTTTTCTTTGCGTAAACAACTCCTTACACCTTTACGAAAAACATATCAAAAGTCTTCATCGAGAAATTGTGTTGAACCGGAAAAAATTTACTTTCAAAATCATTAAAAATTTTAGAAAATGTTATTTTAGTAGTAGTCAAATCGAAAAATTGCAAACTGATAAAAGTAAGCTTTGCTTTTTACAAGTTTTCACGTTTACACATTACCTCATTTTTTGGAGAACAAGGGTGACAGAAAGTGAATATTCTACTAGGGCCACAACAAAACGGTTCTGCAATCAAGCCGTTTTAAACGGGAAAGACGTTATGTCTGTCGATGATGTTGTTCAAATTGTAAATAATTTTAACAATAACAAAATTCACGTGTTCCCAGTGACATTAGAAGAAATAAAAAAATTCGATGAATTAGTTAATGCTACTGTAAAATCAGCGCCTCATTCAAATAAAATTTTTCAACTAATTTGGTCTGAAGAAAAAACAACGGTTATTTCTAAATTACCTTTCTTGTTTTGAGTGTTTAAATTGTTTACCATGCAAGCACTATTCTTTAAACAATGAAGGATGGAATCCTCACGACAACAAAAAAAGTACATCAAATAAAAATACGAATAGTAAGGAGCAATTGAGTGATGTAGTAGTTCTAAGGAAGAGCAATAGAAAATCAAATAAAATTAAAATACAGAAGTAATTAACAAAAGTCGAAATTTTTAAAAATGTGCGTTCAATACTCAATTTTTTGAATAAATTTATTATTGAATATTATTTATAAATTTACAAAATAATAAAAAGGAATAGAAATGTTCATTATATCGTCTTATTAATATTTATCTGGTTATGGAAAATAGTATGTACATATTTTCATTTGAAAATTAATAATAAATTTAATGTGATCGTCCAATCCAATAATTGGATTTTCAAATTCTATTAATTTTACTATCTATTTGTTATTTAAAATTAAGCAATAAAGTGTCTCTGATGATCATGTTCTTACCAAAATTATAAAGATTGATTTCTGGTACCTGGATTTTCAGGAACGGGATCCACGGGAGTGTCGAGGGACGACTCTTATTTATTACATGTCTATTAAAAAAGCTAATCTTAAAAATGAGTAATGGAATTTTGTTTACACTTTTAGGGGTATATAGAAATGACTAAAATTATTTTTATTGGCGTGCCTTAATTTTTTTTTTTTTTTTTTTGAAGATCTAAAAGTTAAAAGTTTTGTGGAAATACTCATCTCATGTCTTTCGATTTAACCTGAATTAAATTATTTTTGTACTCAATGTAACTGGTACAGGCGGGCTAGATCAACAAATTTGATTTTGGCCATCGTGTTAATGGATGTGTGAACTGGTGCATTGTCTTGATTAAACAGCACTTTTTTTGCGCCAAATGCGGTGGTTTTTCCTTGATTTCATCACTCAAACGCTGCAAAAACATAAGCAAATGGCCCATTTTTATACTCATTTGAGCATTATTTTTACTGTTTTCAGTGCGTTTAGTTATTTTATTAGAGAAAATTCAATCAAAATTATTTTAACAGTATTTTTTGGAATAAAAACTCTTATTTCTGTAATGCGGTTTGCGGGTGATGATGCAAAAGTGTGTATTTAAAAAATTCGTTTTATTGAAATCGTTTTATTGAATAATCGGTTTAATTATTATACTTGTGACGTGACTAACCTTTGTGTGATTAGATTTCGAATAACCAGTGCTGTAAGAATGCACCGCTAAATTCTTTATTAGCCAATTTTCACCATATAGATAAGGTCGAAAATAGCGTAATAACCATTAATTTATATTAAATTACTACAGTTTTACTCCTATTGTGTTATCAAATGAAAAAACGAAAACATAACAGAGTCGTGTCAACTGTCGATCGACTCGCCAATCATAATAGGGGTTAACATATTTTCAATTATTATTTAACTAACAGAAAATGCAATAATACTTAACAGAAAGTACAAGTTAAGTTCAATTAACATACCTAAACAAATTATGTGTATGTTTACATTAATTAAATATTACCACCAGAATTTTTCACATGCATAATACAATTGTGTACTACAATTAAACAATTCACACACGATGCATTTTGTACATATTAGTAATTAGTAATTATATTTAAACCCATCATCATAAGCACAAAGGGCGTTATTTACTTATAGAAGCATATAATGAACAAATTCTAGATAGTTCATTCAATAATAACAACTAACAGAGATAACGATGTGTCGCTTTTTCTGTAAAATATGAAACACTATCATTTTCTGTATTAAAATTATAGTGGCATATTGTATTGTATCGCGGAATAGCAGTAAGTAATTCTGATCCCGCCCCGAATCTCTGAGAAGATTTTAAAAACACTCTTAGCCGCTACTAAGCTGGTCGCTACAATTTTCAAATTCCATTTCGCTCTTTCAACTAGCGTTGCGACAGTTTCATTGAACGAATACTGCCCAGTAATTCCAAATCAAGAACCAAACACATTGAATTTAATCATGCTGGCAACTGGCTGGTCCAGAATTGCAAAGAACCACCGTCAAAGGGCATTGCGTTAATTACAAACTGCTTATTATAAATAACTAGGAAAATTTTAGCTAAGAAAACGATTGTTAGTTTGAATTCATCTGATCGATAACTGGAGCTCTGAAACAGATAAGATAGTACTCTGTCTTGAGTGCGATGCGATTATCTATCAGTTTGTTTAACAAAATCAAAGTAAGTGAATCAGATACCATATACTTTCGCGAAGCACAAATTGTAAATAAGCCTTTATTAGCGAAATTAAGGCGCTTAAATCTTGTCGTAGTATATTATTCAAAGAGCAATATACAGGCTAGGGTGTTTGCCAAGGGTCCCATTTGAAATGTAGACTTAAAAGACCGCCAATAAATTGTTTTAGATTAGGAAACCTCAGCTCACCTAACCCGTTTTTCAGTTAAATTTTTCCCCATAACTCGTCTAAATTCGAAGAAACTGTAACATATTTAAAGTCAGTTTTTCGCCTTCTATACACCATATTGGAGGCACCTTTCGAAAAATACCACACGGCATTCGAAAGATTATGATTTAACAAAAATTTGTATACCTGGCTGAAACATCCAGATCCGTTGCGCTCAATTTTGGAGAGAAAGGTGATCCGGTTGACGCATTTTGGGCCATATATAAATACAACTTTCGGCCAATTTTGGATGTTAAGGAATCCATTTGGGATCAAAAAATGTGAAAACCCTGAAATTGTTTACTTGACTAATTTTATATGTGTTTATAGTAACTTATGCAAATATTTTGAGCTTTTTTCTCGGGTTGCATATGTGTCTATTAGTTAAAAAATGCAAAAACCCTTAGATGCATAAACCACTAATTCCCTCATAAAATCTGTTTCAAAATCCATAATTTCTCATAAAAGTTTATAATAAAAAATCAACATTTCCTTTGCATCATCATTCCTTTGCACTTGTTTAATAAATACAAGTTTGTCAGATTTATCTTAAAATTGCTTGGGGAGTTTTTGTAACTAATAGCAGAATCATCTTGATGTAAATAGAGCCGGCATGTGATAAATGCACTTAAAATAAGGGATATAGAAACACTAAAAATTCATTTATTTTCATAGAGTTTGTATTAAAAAACGCGTTTTCGATTGACGATAAAAAATGAATTAAAAGTTGTTTAAATAATTTTTTCTAAAATGGCTAACAAGTCAAGGTCTTGCTCATTTAAAACACAGATTCTCTCAAATTTTCCTATTTTCCAGCAATAATCAAAAGAAAATAATGGAAATTAAATTAAAAAACATTCTACAACAACAATATGTATTAAAAAGAGAAAATTCAATATAATGACGTCATCATTTGTCCACATTTAAAACCAATGGTAAGTAAAAGACAACACGTCTCCACTCAACAATCAAAATTAAAATAAATCAAAAAGAGCGAAACAGAAAAATTAAATCAATACAATGAGTGCAAAGATAACAAAAAATCAAAACAATCTAGCCTGCTTTGCAAATTCAAAATAACTATAGAAACATATTCGAATTCAAATTTAAATGAAGGCAATGAAAGAGATGATTATCGTATCATTTATAAATTTCGAGCTATGTTATTATTATTATTACTTGAGGACCATGTGGGCATTCAAGCCACCTAGCACTGCGACCTAAAAGATCTTTTGTGCATCAAAGCCCTACTTAATTATCCGTCCAGTCAATATTCAGGCTCTTAATGAACCTGAGAATACTGCCGACCGGTACGTAATACATACTATCTGGGCTCATTGCTCTCCCTCCTAGATGTAATAACATTTACTTCTGCTAGAAAAGCGTTAGCATTGGGACTAAAGGACTTCGAGAGGGCAGACCCACTTCCGTATATTCCTAGCCGTGCCTCGCCTACCGTTTTGATTTTACTCTTGCGAGTTGCTGGGACATACTCTCTGGGCTCATTGCTCCCCCTTCTAGATGTTTTTCGAGTTATGTTTATGACGTACATAACAAAAATAAAATATGTGGATGGCACAAAAATGTGCTATTTTAATTTGAATTGATCAAAAGAGCTCAGGTTGATTCAAGATTGTTCGCGCGAGAAGCGTGCGCATGCATCTGCGACGATAACTTCTCATCATGAATCGAACTACATCGCAATCAGTTCTTTACTCATTTCTATGTATATCCCCGAGTTTTACTTTATTTGTTAAATAATAGGCTAACGGAAGTGCTTCTATTTCATTAGCCTTAACATTAAATTAATTGTACAATTCTTAATGTAAATGAAACGGCTACGGACTTTTTCATGTCTATGCCTGGTCCTAGTAGACCGCCACCCAAACCTAACCTAATAATTGTCGTATTTCCATGAGAAAAATGAATTCAAATTATTTTTGAATTATTTTTTCTCATGGAAACAAGTCGCGAATTATTTTTTCGAATTGAAATAAAACAACAAGTAGAAAGACCAAGTTGGCTTGTGGTGTCGGGTGGTATAACTAAAATTAGGAATGAATTAAATAATTCAAACTTTTGGTTTGAATTATTTAATTCGTATCGCGAGCAATTGTTGTTGTAAAATTCTCATGGAAATACGACTATAAATGAAAGTTCATGAAAATTCCGCATTCACATTTGAAGTCAAGTTGAACTATCGAAAGTATATCGATTTTTTTAGAATCTACAATATTCGCATAGTTTTAAATTAACTAGATTTGAAAAGGGCAGACATACAGCCCTATTCCCATAGTCGCATCACTTCATGTGATGTGACAACTATCACATCACTTCAAGTATAAATTGTTATTCT
This sequence comes from Tipula helvola, assembly GCA_963556165.1. Classification (NCBI taxonomy): domain Eukaryota; kingdom Metazoa; phylum Arthropoda; class Insecta; order Diptera; family Tipulidae; genus Tipula; species Tipula helvola. The sequence continues at coordinate 65,009,404 of OY744483.1, forward strand.
GTTAGTCGATTCAAATGATGTGATACGACAAATGACAGAAACTCCCTATTTTCAATATTAATGTAACTGAAAATTAAAACTTACTTTTTTTCCATTTTGATCTGTCACTTACAATTTTCAGGTGATGAATGTATCATTTCAAGTGATGTTTAACTTTTTATACGACTAAGAGAATATGGCTTCAAGTGATAGTTATCACTCCAAGCGATAAACGTCACTTCAATCGACTAAGAGAATACCAAAATTGAAGTGATGTGATAGTTATCATATCACATGAAGTGATGCGGCTATGGGAATAGGGGTGATAGTGCCTCAAAAATTAATGAAACATCACTGCAATTAAGAAATGTACAATCAAGTTTCCGTTTCGGGTACACCATATAGTATTTCTAGTTTAGCTAAAAGTCAATTGCACCACAATTAACAAAGAGTCCACATTTCAAAATATTCAAATTAGTGTATCTAAATTATCCGATACACCATTTATTGTAACAGCATGCACGTTTTTGAAGTTTACATAATTTTTCTAATTAGTTCTTTACTCAAATATTTATGTTCTAATTGAAATATTCTAATTTTATGAACTTGAAGAAACCGTACTAATTGATTTATAATAGTTTTGTTTTGTAGAGTAGAAACCAAATGATTTATGCATTACTTACATACGAGTGTATGTACATAGTAGTACTCTACTATATGGTTTTGCAAGCTTAAATTGTTGTTTCAATTAATTTCTTCGTTTTAATTAAATTACATTTATAATCAGTTTTATATTTTCTTTTTATTTTCTATTCTAAATATATCTAATTTCAAGATAATTGATAGTTTTCTGTTATTTAATTTTTTATGTTTTTTTCTATTTTCTCGTTTTGTTCGATTTTTTTTTGTATAGTATAGCAGCAGTTATGCGTTTGGTTCGCGCGTTATGAATTGATTTGTAATACATAAAGTGTTGATGAATTTCAAATTATTTATAATTTAATTAATATAGAAAAAACTGTGAATTTTATGAATTAATGTAATGTGCATCCGTTGAAGGTTGTAAATTTTAATAATTTATTACTGTTGTTTGCCCTCAAACCAGATAAGTATAGTAATTGCTCTTCCGCATCGTATCGTGTTTAAAGCATTACAACTAATTTTGAGTTATGGCATTAAATGAGTGTACAAAAATTAGAGAATTTTGCCATTTTTTTAAAGTTTATAAGTTGTTCATGGTGTATCAAATGTTAAAGTTTACATAATGTGATACGCCTCCCAATTCTGACTAATTGTATATTACTTCTAATAGAGAGAGTTTTGCTGGCACAATGCCGGATGTCACGCTGTTTACTGTTAAAAATAACTATCAAAATTACATTGAAAATAAAATCGATTTGGTACATTTTTTTTTTGTTAAATTGACATTAAAATTACGGTGAGCGTTAAATGTAGGGTGAATGACATATAGTAATTTCAAATAAAATTTACTCGATGGTTTCAATAGAATTGAAATGAGTTATTATTATGTAGTATTATTTAATTTACGTTTTGCAATCAAAGTCACAATAGATTCAAGGTGAAACCAGGGGTTACGTTAGTTCGCAAAATGTATACTGTAGCCTTGCTAAATAATCTGTAGTTTGGCCAAATAATAGATCTAAAGTTAATAACTCGGAACCTGATCGTTTTCGAGATAGTGCTTGCATTAAGTAATCTGGGCCTTACCACTATGAGACCTTTACTAAGGAACTTATCTGATCCCTTTTTAAATATAAACCATATTTTGTGACAATATTGATTCATTTATAAAGTATTTCGAGCTAATACATCTAGTTGTTAGCAGCATCTGCCGATACATTTAAAACGGGCATCTGCTTCTTATAACAAACATTCATCTTATACTTATGAATTCATATCGAATTTAGAAACAGCTGCGCCGCAAGCCGGTGATATTTCCTTTCAAGAACATACATATCTTTTTCAACTGTTTTCTTTTCAACCAAAAGCCCAACAGGAGAGTAACTGAGTACACTCCTGAGCAACCTCAGGGCGCTTTATTGAAACTGATAAATTTCCAACACAGACATACTGTGAAAAGATCCCGCGCCTCCGCACAATGCTTATGTCGGTGTTACTTTCGCTTTGAGCCACCGAACGGATAGTTTTAGCAGACCTAGCAATTTCTAATAGAGAACTGTATACATAGAACGATAATAAAACATTTGTCAACTGATTTTTATCGGTAGTAATAATGCAGTCTCGATATTGAAATGTAAAATTTTGAGTTATTTTTATTTTTGCATTACAAACTCATATAGCTACCTCATAGGAACAAGTGAGGGGGGGTAAGCTACCATGCAATTAATTATCGTTCTAAGAGAGTGGTCGTCTTGTTTACTACACATATTTTCATATTTCTTATTTATGAGCTAAGCATTCTTTTGCCTAAAACGCTTTGAGCCCCGATTCTGAAGTTCTTGATTTTTTCTTTTTTTTTCAATACAAATTTGTTGTAAATGAAGCACGGGAAAATAATATAGCAATATGAATTTTATCGTTCCAGAATCGGGACCAATCATTCAAATGACCAATCCAGCAATTTAAATTAGATTTTCTAGAGGTGATGTATAAAATGAAAGAAGTTTTTTTGTCATAACTTTGTAATTTCTATTGTATACAATTATTATTATTGAAATATAAAGTGAAAACTGATAAGCATAATTCAGTTCCACAAACATTCGATAAGCTTGAAATTTATGACAATAATTACTTGAGATTTATGACAAATTGACAATAATTACTTGAGAAACTTGAATTAAGAAACACGGGTTTGTTCGGATCTCGAAAATTTGATTTATTTGTTTATATCTGAGGATGCTTTTCTGAACAGATCACCATTGCATTTCAATAGGGGGTCGTAGATGTATTCACTGTGATCACTGATAGTTATAATCAGTTGGTGTAAAATCTATTTTGCATTATTAATTTGAATTTTAATTTTCGATGGAGTGGAGTGAACATTGGAACTCGTGATAAGCTTATAAACTTCGCTCAGATCCTGTACTCCCTGTCATGACTTCTAATATCCACCCGACTACACTGGAATTAAAATTTCAGTGGGGGAGAAAAACCATATCATGAGTTTTTTAAATTATGAAATATTTTCTAATTCGAAAATTATCTTTAATTAAGTTTGGTATAAACAAATCAATAATTAATAGTGTTGAAATATTTTTAATTCTTCAAGAGGAGGAAAATCAAGAAATTTCGATTGGAAAAATTGCTTTACAAGGAATAACTAAATTTTGTCCGATTCGAGTAATTCTGTTTTTGTTGGGTTTTACATCAGGCGATTGTTTAAGATCGCATTATCGGTTAGTCTCTTAGTTAATTTAAATACAAATTTGTAATGGAGGTAACATCTGTGATAAAAACAACAGAAATGTTCACCAAAAATATTCGTTAGTTTTGTTGTGTGATTGTTTTTCACAATTTCACACATTTTCAAATTCTCTTTTAAAAAATTATATTTCATCCCGATTTTCAGTTAGAACTAAATAAATAAAATATGATTTGACATAATAAAAAATAATCGAATTCGGGATTTGTGAGCTTATAAATCTGGATTTTTAATTTTTTGTAAAAAAAATCCAGGGCTGTGGAATCTGAGCCGAAGTTGGAGCCGCGGAGTTTATGTTTATTTTCATATTTTTAAAAAAGCTGGAGCCATGTGGAATTAACCGGCTCCGTTCCCGGATTTTTCTTTGTTTTATTCCTATTTTCTTATTCTTCTACGTAGCTCAATTGTTTATATGTATATGCATTAGCGCAGCAGTTCAAATTGGAATATCAAATCAGATTAGCCGAAGTTAGGGTTTCTCAGTCTCAAAACCACTCTTTTGAGAAAAATGAAAATTAAAGTTTACGAGGTCATTACGTTCTTGGCTGAAACGATACTTCTAAGATTTTCACATAATACATAATGTAATGATAAATAGTGTGTATGTAATGCAAGGCGCAAAATTTATAATTTTGGGAACATTTATTTAAAAAATAATCATTTTCCAATGAGAAGTTTGTTTAGCATACGCTATATGACAACAATAATGTGTGATATAGCGGAAAAATGGATCTAGATTAAAAGCTAATTTTGCAGTTTGTAGACAAAGTTACACGTAAAAATGGCGTAATTTCTGATAAAATTTAATAGAAAGCAAATAAAAACAATCCTGCTAATTCAATCCAATTGTTTGAAACAAAATCGCATTTTATGAGATGAGCATGGGGAGCAATGATGAGATAGCGCAATATAAATCGTAGTATATTTCGGTTTTGTGGAATTAATCAGAAAAAATACAAGGTAGAGTTAGCGTTAAATAATTTAGAGTAATTTAGTCGTTAGAAAGTCGTCACCCGACTTCTTAAGTGTCCTACGCGCCATTTAGAAAACTGTTGAGAAATTTTTAAAGTTTCATACTCTCTTTCCATAATAAATTTGTAGTGTATCACCATTTTTATCATAAGTTGGCATATTTCTTTATATAGAAGTAATCAAAAAATGCCGGTACTCCTTACTATTGCAGATAAATTTAATTTCAATGAAAAATGCCAAAATTGGATATAGGACATTCTCCTTGTAAAAACCATACAGACAGTTTTTATTTGTTTCACCTCTACATGGCCATTCTGAAGCCTTATGGCAACTTTAAGGTCACTTTGAAAAATTCGATGTCCTCATTATTAGGCATAAACGGAAATATTGACTGAGTATCCCTAACCTTCTCTTTGGAAATCAAACAAGGGGTATTTAGCAGGGTTTCGAACCCGCACAATTTTGGGTTCAACCCGCGAAATGTTGGGTTCGGGTTCAGGTTCGGGTTCGAAAAAATTACTAAAAAAGTTTGAACCGGAGTGGATTCGAGGTTCGGGTTTGGTTCGAAAGATGGTTTAAAACCTAAGAATCCATCAAAGGATCATCCCTCAATTCCTGAGACGTATTTAATAAAGTTAATATCAGTATGGATAAAACCCTCTTAAACGGTTTTAAACAATATCCACGTTACCGTTACATATTTTATGAATTTTGAGGAACAGCTCATTCACAATAAAATGTACATCAAGAGACGAAATAAAATTTACCATAACAATAAATAACAGCAACCACCGACACGCTACCTTCTCGGCTTTAGACTGAAACTCTGCGTACTTAATTAAAGAAATTTCACAGTTTATAGATTACCTATTATTACTCGTTCCGCTTGTTAAGCAAACGGGGAATTAATTTCATACGAAATTAAAATGTATCGTCAGAAGATTATCTATAAGGTCGACTATGGTCAAGGCAGAGATTTGAAAAGCTTTTGGAGACTGTACGTCAAGAGGGTGAGGTACCTGCCATACGAATTCGCCCAAAACACCTGGTTATACATATCAATATTTGTGAGTTGATTTGGAGTTGACTTGAATAGTAAGTTAGGGGCCAATTTGCAGGTTGAGTTGAAGTTGAGTTAGGGTTGGATTAGGATGTAGTGAGCAGATAACCAATTTTTTATATATGGTGGTTTGAGGATTGAGTTTGGTGTAGAGTTTGCGGTTGAGTTGGGTTCCGTTTGCGGTTTGAATTAGGGCTGAATGGGGGTTGGATTAAGGTTTAGTGAGCAGTTAAACTTGATTCCTGACTTTTTTTATAAAAATTATATTGGGATTCTATATCTTATCCGATTTTGATGAAATTCTGCTTTTCCAATGGAATTGGGATTCTTGGATATTTCTTAATCGAATGGGATGGAACTTGGATATTTCTTAACTGAATATGATAAAATTTGACATGCTCATTAGAAATAGGATTCTAAAATGATTTTTAGATGAAGTTCTGGAATACGGCCTTGTATTTTTGGATAAATTTCTGGAACCTGCCTATTTTTCAACCGATTATGATGAAAATCATAATTCTCAAATGATTTTTAGATAAAGTTTTGGAATATGGTCAATTAAGTTGGAACTTTGCTATTTTTTAACGGATTTTAGTGAAATTTGACATCTGCGATGGACATGGAATTCTGAAATTTTTTGGTAAAGTTCTGAAATATGATGGTATGATGCTAAGACCGTATGATAGTATAATAATATTATGGTATGATGGTACGATGGTATCATGGTACCATGGTATGACGTTTTGGTAGTATGATGGTGTGATGGTTCGACTTTATTATGGTACGATGGGATGAGTGTATGGTGGTTTAATGGTATAGTCTCATGATGGTATGATATTATGGAATAATGATATGGTGGAATGATTGTTTAAGGTTATGATCGTACGAGGGTACGTATACCGAGGGTAGAGTGTTGAGATTTGGTTCGAGCTAAGTTGAGTTTAAATGAGTTAGGATTTATTAAGCTTGTATGGTTAAGTGTTCGGTTGGGGGATTATTTAAGATTTGATTTGTAGTTAGATTAAGGTGATTGCTTTTAGTATTGTGTTGCGATTGAGATGGAGGTTGAGTTGTAAATTGACGTTGAGCTCAAGATTGACTTAAGAGGTTTAATTCGGGATTGATTTGGGAGTTTAATTAATCTAGACCAAAGTTCTGATCACCTCATGAGGTTTCAGCCCTTAATATTTTTTTGTCCTTCATTTTTATTGAAGTAGGCATTTTCAGAAATTGTACCTGAATAACGTCAGGCTAAGTTTTAATTTTTCTTATGTTTAAAAAGTTTAGAATACATTTTAATACGAAAACAAATTATGAAAATGCATTTTGAGAGATAATTAAAGAAATACAAATAATTTTAAAAAAATGAAGAAGTGTATTAGAGTTGCTGCATGCAATATTCTTTACATCTATTTCCAGCATGAATTATCTATCGTCTGTGCTGGAACACGTTTTTAACAGAACTTTCCTCGTTACAAAACCCGGGACAATGCCGGTTGGCGGAATATTATTTAAGTACCGGAACATCTCTAATCTCTCCCTCGTCTCCTGAAAAATGTTCATTTCAAATCGAACTAGAGATGTTTTCACTGACAAATTTCCAACCATAAATTTATCAATTTTAGTTTGCAAGTAAAGAATTTTGGAATTTTGAAAACCAAAATTGTTTCACAAAAATTTGGAATATAACACTGAATCAACAATTCGATCACTTTTATACTAAATTTTAACATCAAAATTAAGTTTCAAAAGCTTTTGATTTTTATAAAATTTAAGTTTTGCAGATTATCGAATTTTTAGTTCTTAAAATGGAAATTTTACGCTTTTATCTAATTCATTGTTTTGAATTCATCAAAATTCGGGTTTGGCACTGTATAATTATGAAATGTTCTAATAATTTCAACCTTCATTGTAAAATTGATACTATTGCTTGAAATTATTTTTTTTTTAATTTCAGAATTAAGATTTTTCGAAATTTATTATTTTTTTAAAATTTTAAATTTTGAAATTGGCTCGTCCAATCCAAATATTTATTTGACATACTTGTGTTTGACATACAGGGTGTTTGATAAGGCTTGAGAGCATTGCACCTTTTAATCGAGTTCATTATGAACTTTTATACTTTTAACATAATTTTCCATTTCTTTGCTCAATTTAAATTATTAATCTGTTACGCCTGTTTTCTGGTCAGACGTTTTATTATAAATTCAATGTTATGTTCGATTTCAGGTTTAGGCTGATGTCACATATGGTGATGTGATAATTCATTTTTGAAGATTTTATTTTCGGGTCAAGAATTTAGAATGTCATCATCACGGTGATACTATCATATTATAAATAATACAGTAAGTATCATCATCAACACAAGTACATGACATCGGCATAATCGGCTAGAAATTGACTTTTTAGCAAATTCGAAAAATTTGCAAATCCAGAAAGATCTACTAGAGAAATAAGAGAATACTATGTATTGAAACTAAAGTTTAAATTCACAACTAAATTTTAGCTGCGCTTCTAAATCATAATACACACATTTTTAAATTTTTTTTTAAAAACACTTGTTAAATATTTCACAAGTGTTTTTAAAAATATTTAAGAAATATTTAACAAGTGTTTTTAAAAAAAATTTAAAAATGTGTGTATTAAGTGTGTTTCGCCAAGTGCCTACGGCAGAAAGTCTAAAAAGTGGTTCTAAATCAGTAATAAATAAATCAAATTATTAGAATATAGAGAAAATGTTAGGTACATAATTGTCACGATAATTTTGCAATAAATCATTTCAAACCTCACATTTCATGTTATTTTTAGATTTTAACTGTCTTGTACTTATACAACTATATAGTACATACACAATAATTCATTTTATTTAAGTAATATTATTACGGAATTGCTGAAATTTGGTAACCTTTTAATTTTCACAAGCCCATTGTTTTATAGTTTTGTTGTTGCATCTTTTGCAAAAATGACTATGTATGTATATACAAATGTTAAAATAGTTTGCTTATAATTTATACACTCTATGTATTGTGTTACATACTTTCAATGAAACGTATAAATAAATCTGCGAACAACTTGTCTCTTCACACTCACAAAAAATGCATCAAGGTTAATGTTGGTTGCGCGAGAGATCTTATACTTGTTTGTGATTCATGTACAATCATTTTCTTATAAATAGCTGGCTTATTTTGATCGCTAAGATGACCAAGCAATTTACAACCAAATCCCCATATCCTTGGCAAAGAAGTTAACAATGAATGCTTAATTTCGTCAACGCACAATAAAGCAGTTATGAAAAGGTTTCCCTTTTTAAAACAATTTCTTTCCAACCAAAAATAAAAAACAGAAAAATTACGTCAGCTACCAGTTTCGTTGGCTAAACGAATATGGGTAATGTTAAAGTTGCCAAATACGGTATATTTATTTATATCCATAAACTTGCATTATTTTCAAGTGATTAACAATACACAATAGACAAATATAATTGCGATATAATAATAAGGATTATTATATAGTTCCGGTTTAGAACAGGTACAGATTTTTAACTCAACGCGAATTCATTCAAAAATTTAAGAAATAAACACTAACGTTTATTTTGTTTGTAAACAAAAAAAAAAAAAACAAATCATAATAAATAATGGCAACTCGTATTTTTAACGTTTGAATGACTAAATCATTGTTTATGAGCACATTGAAATGAACTTTCTAGCAAAAAATTTCTGTTAAGAAATATTTAGAGACGAGTTCTCTCCGCTTTATGTATAAGTGTATTTTTAGCGGAATGAGCTCATAACCAACAAAACGATTGTTAGTGTTCAATTCTTGAACATATACACGAATGAGAAATGAAAATAACAAAATAAACTAAAGAAATAAAAAACAAATTAAAAATTTGTAACTGACAAAAATTATGTATATTGCTTATTTTAATCGAAATACTAGTAACAAAAAAAAATAGTTGCGCACGCGGCTCATATCTCAAATTTTTTTTTTAATGTGCTAATTTCAATTTCAAAATACCAAGCGGCTTGCTAAACTATAAATTGCTTAACAAAATTATTTACTATTTGCGTACAGCTAACTAAATAAAATAGAGTGGATGCAAATAAAACAAAGCCGTTAAATAAAATCTATACTCAAACAGTCAAACACACAGAAAATACACAATAACATAGCAGTGGTTAAGAAAAAAAAAACGTTAAATTTAATAAATTAGTAATAAGAGAACACTCTAAACTTAAGAATTGTGATTCGATGACGTAAGATGTGTCAAGGCATTATTGTTTGTAAGCGTTTTTCATTTCTTTTGTTGAGAGTATGTAAAACAATTCTAATGTTTTGGTTGATGTTGTTGTTGTCGTTTAACAGTCAGCGCAAGATATATTAGTTGTTTATTTAAAAAAAAAAACTGGAATTTCTGGTATTAGTGGAGAGAATTATAATTGCTTGAGTTTTGATCGGAACGAACAGAAAAAAATTATCACATTTCAAAATTACTCTAATATATTAAATATTTGTGTGTATGCCGAAGGGCTTTGACTTTATATGTGTGTGTGTGTAAATTAAATTACGTTATCGAAATAATATCTTCAAGATTTCTTATATTTACATATGGATTATTTTTCAAATATATTAGTAGTAATTTACCGCTAGTACAAATTTGTTTTTTTGGATTCTTGAGCTCTAATGATTATAAAGCTAAATATGCTGCTCGAGCTAAGATAAATTTTCCATACAATTTGGACGTAAAATTTAGCTGGCTAAAAATAAGAAATGCTTAATTTCGCGTACAATTTTGTTGATCAACCCCTGCATCAATTTTTTTAAGCCTTTAAATAACAAGAACTTAGTACATTTCAAAATTGGGTTTGATTCATAATAAACTGATACCGACATCACGAAGCTTAGCAATATTAAGATCTCTAGCGTTTATAATTAAACAGTTTTCTTGTACATACAATCTTTACGATATGTTTAGTATTTCTTAGGTAAAGTTTAATTTAGTTTAAAGCATTAGTCCTAAATCAATCTTATACAGGGTCCCTATTTGTGAATACGTTTCGCTTCGTCTTGCAAAACGAATGATGAATCCGTCAATTGATTTTGCAAAGGTTGGTAGCGTTTTGTAATGTGAAATACAATATTTTTCGAGAATAATATGATTTCATGTAGATTTGCCTATATTTAATGTATGTCATAATTTTTTTTTATTTTATTTATAAATGCCAAAAAATATTCCGAATAATAGCTGCATTTCATGACACCAAGCTATCCGGATCAAATCACATTTTACATGCAAAGTTTGATCCAAAAACAAATCCCGAGGTCGGACGAATGGGGCAGGAATAGGGTCGAAAGGCCGAATGCCGAAAGGCCGAATGTCGAAAGGCCGATTTTTATATTTTTATGAAAACCAAATTTATATTTTTATCAAAATTTTTGTATAAAAATGTTTAATAGTAAATCATCTTAAATATTAAAATCTTCTTACGTTATTTTTGTCATATAATTAAAAATTAATTAAGGGTTGGCTACCTTATCTAGAGAAAAAAACTGCAAATCCCGCAAAAAATCCAAAAAAAATAATTCAGAAACAAAGAAACTCAGAAAAACAAAAATCCAGAATACTAAAATCCAGAAACATAATTATCAAAGTGTGTACCAAAGTATAATTAAAATTTATAAAATGTCTATCAAATTGGAGTTTTTCCGTAAAGCTCTTAATATTTATGATAATGGAAATTGCTTCGTCAACCTTTCAGACACAGATCAAAGGAATCGTATCGCTCATATCGCTTCTACTGATAGTATAAAAATAGGGTTGGTCACGTATCACTGTTTTTCAAAAGACTGTTTATGAAATTTTTCTCCAAAATCTTGTCACAAAAAATATTTTTGGAGAAAATCTTGTTTCTCAAAACCTTGTTTTCAAAATACTCTTTATTTATATTAATAAGGTTTTTTTTGTTAATCTTTTATAGATTTTACATTAAAATAAAATGACATCGACTAATTTAACTAAGAATTGTAGAGGCTGACGGCTTCGGTAACTCTCACGGGCACTCGGGAGGTTGCTGCGCTCCCCCCCCCCCCCGACCCCCGCTTAGCCCTCCGAGGGGCTTTAGATTTGAACTTCGGAGGACGTAGGAACCGGGATCAGCAAACATGTGCGTGCCGCACGTAGGAGCGGATTATAAAGAATCTATTAATGACATCTAAAAAGAAAAATAATTGCACTAATTTTGTTATGCAAGATTTTGTAGTTGCAAGATTAATAAAAAAAGCAATATTTTGTTAATGCAACATTTTGAAATTCAATATTTTATATCGATCCCAGAAAAATTATTGCACTAAATATTCATTTAAAATGATCAAAATAATTATTTCGGAAAAGAAAATTTAAAAAAACAAGATTTTTTCCCACAAAATTTTGGTATACTATATTTTATACGGTAAGAATTCAAAAAACAAGATTGAACGGCAAAACAAGATTTTGTCTTGCAGGCAAATACCCAGATCCCCTAAAAATGCCAATAAAATTGATTTTTTTTCATTTATTTTAAACAAAATATTTTTTGTGGATTGCTTTTCCGGTAATTTCTAAATTTTTTTCGGCGTTTTTTTTCTGGATTTTTACTTTTGAACTATTCTGGGTTTTAAAATTTCTGGATTTTTTTTTTCCAGGCAAATGTGTAGCGGTTCCATTAATTAGTTATAATAAAAATAAATAAATTTGTTTTTCCGACAAAATTTGATCACATTAATTGCTACATGCACAGGATTTATTAGCACGTATTTATTAGCAATTTAATGTTTTAAATATTCATTTCAATCAATTAAATGAAGAAAAATTTCATGAAAATTCGGTCTTTCGACATTCGGCCTTTTGACCTATTCGGCCTTTAGACATTCTGCCTTTCGGCACATTCGACCTATTCAGCTTTTCGACATTCGGCTTTCGGCATTCGGCCTTCCGACATTTAGCCTTTCAACATCGAACGGTGACCGTTCGAATAAAGAGGGTTTCACCAATTTTAGGGGGTGGCGGTCAAGTTTTCGCAAATTACTCGGTTACGTACAGTAGGTTATTAAATTCATTTTACGTACAGTAAAATGGTCATTAAATTCATTTTTTAAACAAAGAAATTATAGTAAATTGTATCAGTCCAGCTGAGTTCAACAAAAATCGGGCTTAGGTTGCGTTCCAATCGGTTAAAAAGTTAAATATTTTAACTGGAGTAAGAAATACTTAACTTACCTTATTTTTTAAATGATTTGCTGTTCCAAATGCAACTAGTTTAAATTTTGACGTTTAAGTTTTATTTATTTTTGTTAGTTTTGTGAAGTAAAAAAATTTAATTATAAAATAATATCGTTAATTGCTGTTTTCTTTTTATTTTATTGTCGTTATCTTTTAAATTTAGACTTGCATTGTTTTTTTCCATTGTTTTGTGTGGTTGCACAAAACGTTGAAGGAATATATGAGCCGTTTATTTTGAAAGTGGCTTAAGTCCATATTTTGTTGAAACAAGATAATAAAAGAATAGAAAAACAATAAATGAAAAAACATATGGGATTTTGAATTTTCTTATTTTTTGCACAGGTGTTAGAGATTAATTTTTTTTTGTTTTGACAATAAATTATATACCGTTAGAAAGATTATACTGTTATTTATCTATTGTTATCATTAACTTGATTTTTTTGAAAAATGGACTTAGGCCACTTTCAAAATCAACGGCTCATATGATTAAAATTTGTAACTGCACCGCGACCAGTTAAAAATTTGTGGTGAATAAAAAGTTAAAATTTTAAGTTTTTAACTTTTTAAGTAGTATTTTTTTCGTTTGCAACCACAGCCTTATAAAAGGAATAAATTGGCCAGCAACTTTTTTTTTTAATCGATGTATTTTTCGATATATCGAAGATTTTAAGTAAAAATGCTAGTTCGTTTTTTCGAATTTCGTTATCGTTATACCGTTATAACCCGTTAAAGTGATAAAACTCCAATCATTCCTAGCATCATTCGATTAAAGCCGATATTCCACGAGAAAAATTGACACGACAAAATTGGTTTGCTATAAAATAAAAAAAAACTTTGTGTTTGTCTCTTATCAGCATCGACCCTTTAAGTTAAGAAGCTTAATTTAATGGGTATACATTTTACGTTTTCCCATAAGGACCCATGTAAAATTGATCATTTTTGATTACAATTTTATGAATGAAAAATACTCGTAACAGAAAATATTTTTCAGGTTTATATTTAAATCAAACCTTTTAGTATAACATATTTTAAAACTAATAATTTAAATTTAGTAATTTGTTAATTATAATTAAAAATAAAATTGTACAAATTTACTTTTTCTTTGTATGGGAATGTAAAAAAGCAATGTAAATACAGTATAAAATTAATAAACCCAAAATCAATGACTTAAGATATTATGAAGTTAGCTACACAAGATTTTTTTCGTTTTCGAAAATTCGAATTTCGAATTTTGAAAATATTTTTAACAGGGCAATAATTATGTTAAATATTTATAATATTTTTAGCGCATTTCTTATGGCTGTATGACACTGGCTAGTTTTCAAGTGCTATAAATTGCTGTAAAAACAAAAAAGCGAAAAAGAGAACGAATCTAAATAAAGTGAGACAACACTATATGTACTTATTTTGACATTTTAAAAAACAGTCAACAACCTTTTTCAGATATTGGCCAAAAAATAGCAAATTTCGACAACGATCTCCGAACACTCGCCAAAAATAAAATAAATGCCATATTATAAGAAATAAATACGATTCAAGATAAAAGAAATGACGAAAAACAAAACAGAAATAATTAATGTAATTTTTTAATTCAATATACATATATTTATAATTTATATTTTAATGATGGCTGTACTTTTCCTAAATTGCTTGAAACTGCACTGGTTTCATCCTCAGAACCTTCCTGTATAGGGTTACATCCTCGTCTTCTATTTCTATGGCTGAATCCTTCACTTTCTCGATGTAACAGCCATTTCGAAGAATATTTTTTCAATTTCTTTTTTTTTTCGGCTTTCCTTATATTTAAATAAGCAGCTGTTCGTAGCATATGAACGTTAGTTGCCACTAAAATTTCTAATAGGTCCGCGTCCGACATATGATAAACACCACACTAAAATATTTATTTTAAGAATATGACGAAATATGATAAACAGAAACACCACACTAAAATATTTATTTTAAAAATATGACGAAATGTCAAAAACAAGCTGTCTATGTCAAAAAATATAATTAAAATTGAATTATTTTTTGCTAGAATTGCTCCATTTAAATTGCTACAAAAGTGGGCAATGAAATTTTAGATCAATTTTTCATGAATTTATTTTTATTTTTTGCCTATATTGTATTCACTCACTCTTATGAATATTTTATATATGCATTATTTGGCCTGCTCTAGTTTTATTTTTAATCACTTAAACAATGCGAGAAACTAGCCAGTGTCATACAGCCATAAAACATTATTTTGGATTGTTTTGCTGAAATTTCAATTTAAATATTTCAATTTTTATATTACCGCCATCTGATTTCAAACACGGAAACTACACGTCCATTTTGTTTTTTTAAACATATTTAATTAGTCGAGTTTATAAATAGGTGGCACTAATGGCTTTTTATAAAAAAAAATTCGAACAAATGGTATGACGTCATGACAGAAAGATGTGTTTGTAAATAAAGGGTATTTATTTGAAAGTTCAAATTTTAACCTGACGGCTTGTATATCTAGGAACGCTTTGCTTATATGGAGTATCAGATATTTTTCCCTTTTCAATATTTTTGACTGTCAGTCAATTTTTCTCATGGCTTAAGAAATAATTTGACTTTTAAAAACATGTCATGCTATTTTTGATAATTTATAATCCTCACTTTTCGTCACAAAGCTTTGTATATCCGTATACAATTACGTTACAAATTTATTACCCCACCACCCTCATTTCGACATACAAGCAACGACATTCATTTTAATTTATCTTCAAAATACATTTTCTTAATTCATTTATGTTAAATAATTGTAATAAAATATTAAACTAGAGATGTTGCTATAATCCGTTTCTGGATTTTCTGGAAAATCCCTTAAGGGCATGCTTCTTTGACGACGACCATCTATGATAAACGATAAAATTGCCGTAACCTCGATTCGAAATCTTTGCCGGTATATTCGTCATATACAAGGAATTTTATTATTTTTAATTTCGCAGCCTCTAGTGGATACAAACCTTTGGCATAAAAGGAACATTTTACTTCAATTATTGGATTATGCCAAATCAATACATCGGGAGTCGTGGCAAGACATGGGTATTTTTGAAAAATGAATGCACCGCATTTGGCTACTTCTATTTTCTTTTGCGAAAATTGTTCTATTGCAATATTTTCATTTTCCATCCCATATATTGTAGGCTTAGAATAAATATCAGTCATATATAACGTATTTGAAACCTTGAGGGCTATTTGTGAATTCGATTCGAACGTATTCGACTTTGCGAAGAAGAAGATTCCTATTTGATTTAAATAAGAAACGAATTTATCTGATTTAATTCAAATATGAAACCATTACTTCTCGAACACTCGAATACGTTCGAATCGAATTCACAAATAGCCCCTTATGTTTCCGATATTTTGTGTTTTTATTGCGGCATATTTCGCCAAATTTTGCAGCAGTTAAACGATTCATGCGTACTTAAACCCATTTCGCTTTATTATACACCATTTCGCTTTATTAGGCCGATTTATAGTTGCTCTTTCAATTTTTCATTGATTTGTGGTGGCTCTTTTATTTAGTAGTAATCATCGTTTTTCAATTTTTACTTTTCTCGATTTTGGACTGTAATTTGTTGAATATTTTGCTAGATTATAGCAGAGACAACGTATGCATCGTAGATTTTACTAAAAACATGAAACAAACTAAACTTCTAATATTTATTAGTGTATTTATCGTTGTATTAGTGTATGTTAAAAGGAAATAATTTTAAAATGCGTTGCGTATATAATACGTATACGCAACACAACGATAACATTTCAATGGAGAATTTTTATATGTTTTTTGCATGTTTTTAGTAAAATGAGCAATCTATGATAAATAAGGGTGTCCCCTTTGACTGTTGCATTGTAATAAGGCGAACTTGGTTCGTGACGTCACCAACAGATTTTGCGACAATTGCATTAAAATCTTCTTATTTATTATTAAAGGCTTTGAATAATTCATTTTTTATAAGTTTTCGATATATTTCAGGTATTTCGCAACGTCAACGATTATCGAAATATGAGGCACATTTCCTGTGGTCTTGAAAAACGTGGATTTTTTTTTTACTTTCGCAGATTACATTGGAACATCGATTAATTAGTCCATAGTTTCTTGGCGTGTTTCAGAATTATGGTATTCAATTTTCTCTATGTGTGTATTTGCATATTATTTGCGTTTAGCCTCTAAATTTTCTGCAATCTGCAATTATTTTATTGTAGCGCATACCATACAAAAAAGTCTTAGTTTCTTCGGCTGGTATTTGAGAAAAGGTACATTTTCGTTGCATAATTTTACACTTCAAAGAATATTTTAATACATGGTTTGGGTTGATAGGATTAGTAACTCTCTAAAATTCTCGAACACTTTCTCCAATCATTTTTTGTACTTTTCTTGTATTTGGCTCTTAAGATTTAGCTCATTTAACATCCGTGTACCACTCCCTTTTATATATTTTGTCGTATCTTTAACTCCTAGGAACGATCTTGGGCTTATGTGGTTCGGTCTTTGGGATATGTTCTCTTCTTGTGCTCGCTTCCATTTCTGCACTCTCTCAATATTTAATATGAATTTCACTTTTAATTGGACTCAATATTTAATATGAATTTCACTTCTTTTTTAATTGGCCACTACCCTTTTGAAGAACGGTTCAGTTTTGTTCGGCGGATACCGTTGTCTACAAATTCGCTTTTCGTTGCGTTAGTAAATCAAGTTCAAAAGTTAGAAGTAATGTTACACTGTTTTTACACCCTCTTGGGCTCTCTATGCTATTGTACCCCTAGCGATGAGTGTGAGCTGATTTGAGTATTCTTGGAATTTTATTTATTGCTGTTTAGCTTAGTTTTATTTTCCAAGTAATTTAAAGGTTAATGGGGGTCTAATTTTCAGGGCAGATCTGCTCACAGTCGTTCGATCATTACCTCAGAAGTCCATGTTGGTTAGAATCTCTTATAGTATTGCATATAAAATGACCGCCGAAAAATTTTTTTCGGGTCGTTTAGCTCTGGTTTGCTCTACTAGCCTCACCGGCCTTGAGGATCTACCGATTTTTTTGTCGATGTGGTATACGTCCATACGATTACCTATTGAAAAGGTACAAACAAATCTAACGGGACACTTTTGTATGCTCTTTAGCTCTTTCTCTTTGCCATATTTTGTAATCCGTATTTCATATCAGTGGTCTTACCTTATTTGTCTCGTTTTGGCATGCTTTTTTGATCCGTTGTGCTTTCTGCAATTTTGATTTCTCTAAACGTTTGATTTTCGAAGCTAGTTATATGTTTAAAAAAATCTTGTTGTTCTTTATCGAGAATTAATGGTCCAATTTACCCGGGTTATTTATTTTTTACCTTTTACCGAATTAATTGGGATCTATCTCAGTGAGTTTTGCACCCAAAAATTACCGCCGAAAGCTTTTATTGTGGTGCTTTTGGTCCGATCCACCTAGTCGGAATTAACGGTTTCTACGTATGTCGAGATTTTTTGAATGAAAATTGAGGTATTTTGAATGAAATTAAACAAATTTTAATTTAATTTTTTACGAATAAAGTAGCATTTATAGATTTGAACTTTTCTTAGTAATTTTGATAGTGCAAATGAAAAAATTTTATCAAAAATTGAATTTGGCGGTTTGAAATGCCGTATTGCTTAGAGCAAGCATATAATAAGTACTGTTTCATATTTTTTTTTTTTTTTTCGCTGGCGCTACATCCCATAGAGGGATTTGGCCGCTTCATAGTGAAGTTTCGTAATCATTTTTACAACGGATAATGAGTGATTAGTTCATTGATCCTTACATTAACCAGCCGTAATTTTTTCATCACTCGCCGGGAATCGAACCCGGGACCTCCGGAGCTTAAAGCAAGAATGCTGATCACTGTGCCACCGGGCCGGCAACTACCCTTGCTTCCTAGTCTTTGGTTGGTTAAAACTTCAAATCGCCACGTTAATTGACTTAAAAATTTGTCTAAAATCAAATTTAATTGAATTTGAAAATTATGTACAACAGGAGCAAAGTTTACATAAATTTTAATTAAACTTGAAAATCAATGGCTTTCTCACAAATCCAAATAAAAAACAATTTTTTTAGTTTTTGTTTAATTTCAATGTTTATTTACCTTCAAATAAAAATCAGTTTTATTTAATGATTGTAACTAGTTTTTAAAATAAAGAAATTTAATTTAGTGCTTGGTATAGTTGTCTTATTCGAATGTCAACTCTTCATCATGAACAATCGAGTTCTCGCTTTACCCACAAACACCAGTTTTCCCACTCTTGATGATGACACACCGTTCCCTTAGATATCAAATACTTGTGCATTACTCTCGTCAGAGAAAGTGACAGTGCCTCAAAATTCTTTTTCGTTTCTGTCGATTTTTTTGTTTGCAAACGACTTCTTTCTAACGACGATTCATTTATAGAAATTCACAGCTTTCTTCGCTCTCATTGAATTTATGTGGTCTTCCCGATCGCTGTTTCGACATTACAGAACCATTTATTTCGTAATTTCTAATGACTGTTTGTGGCAATATAACTTTTATACTTGCCTTAATAATTTTAGAGATTTGATCTACTGATTTTCCTTCCTTGTTCAACTTACCTTTACAAAATCAGGAGTTACGATTGATTTTTGACTCGATTGAAGGCATACGTAGCATTTTCCTCGCGAGTGTAGGGTCCTTGAACCCAAATCTGAAATTGTCAGGGTTCGAGATCCTAATTATAAAAACACGGTTTGGAACTGAAACTGAAACTGCTCCAGTTCAGAATTTTTTTTTTGATATTTTTGTGAATCCGAAGCTGAATGAAAATTTGGGTTCGGATTGAAATCTAATTGTTGAAAACTTTAATAAAAATCAACAATAAGCGAAAAAAACAAAAAATAATAATTTCTGTCATACAACATTCTGAACATAAAATAAGTTGGTAGTTTTTTTTTAAGCCGAGCTTGAACCCAAAATTTTCAGTGCTCGAGACCCTGATTTAAAGCCTATACTTACTTTTCATGTGAAAGCAAATCAAATTATGATATCTGATGTAAGTCTTTAGCGCTAAGTGACATTTCAAATTCCCCTATTATGTCTAAACATGACGTTAATAAGCTTAATTCAAATCCAAACTTTCGCGTTAAGCGAAATTTTGTTATTCAGACAAATTATTATCAGTCGAACAATGGCTTGAATTAATAAGTAAATATTGAATAAAAATTAGAAACTTAATAATTTACGATTATAATAAAAAATCAAATTTGATAAATGCATACTTACAATAATATTGCATTTCAATATTGCCCACTAATCTTCGCAAGTGTAAAGTGGCATTCGATTTAATTTGATTCGGTTAAAAATTAGAAATCTATATGTGCTAAAGGACTAGAAAGGTTTTAGAGAATTCAAAAGTTGTTACAACTAATTCATTTCGGGATTTCATTTTTACTTTACAATTCATACGTTTCTATTTTTCAGTGAATACGAGTATACAAAGAAACATTAGTTTGAACACTTTCGCTTCCAATTCATAATTGATAACATAAAAATATAATGATTCTGACGAGAAACAAAATGTTTAGGCAACAGTCTACAGGGAAATCAGTCTGAAATATTCTAGGTAGAGCTAACATACACAGTAAATTCATCTTATTCTGTTTTATTTTGGAGTTACAAAATTTAAAAATTTCGCTTATAATCATCAATCGTGACCATATCAATACAATTTGTTATTTACTTGCGATAAATATAAAATTTGACAAAAAAATTATCGATTTATTATTAATTGGTGATTAATCGAAAAACAGCAGTGGAAATCAATAATTCGGCTCAAATAGTCTGACATTCTATTATAAGAGTTGTTTGTCATTATGGCATTACCAATCAATTTCTATTTGCTCGTACACATTTCTAGAAAATTACTCGCCTACCTTTAAGTGCCAAATTAGACAGCACTGTACATCATTGTGTCGGTCTGTCGATGCTGAACGAATAAATGATAATAAACAGAGCAAACAAGTTCTTAATTTTTTATCGATTTATATTTTATTTCGAATATATGCCTGTTACAGCAACTTTATTTTGATGTCATAGATCTCTTTCTATATAAAATATGTATCCAAGAAAATTTTCTTAAAAATTGGTTACACTTTTCAGCTTAAATTAATAACGTTAGAAAGAAACGATTAGTATCTAAAGTACAATGAAAGAAATAAACCGCCTACGCAATTTAATTTTATTATATATGTAAGTACAAAATGGCAATAACAAGAATAAAGCACGAAAAATTATATAAAAAGCATAAATTCAATGAAGAAAATAACCTTGAGAAATTGCATTGAAATGAAAATTATTAGATTGTCAGTAATTGTAATTAAAAAAAAATTAAAGACAGACGCAGACCAAAAATTTGCAAAAGTGCGGAATATTAACATTTTTGGCAAATTAGGTCACTTTTTCATTTTTTATTGCTGATTATGTTACATATTTCACTTTCTTTTCAATGAATCTTGTATGTTATGACGATGATCATGATTTGTTGGTGGTGGTAGTGGTGGTAGCTCACGATAACTAAATAATTGATTGAATTTTTTGTTTTTGTTCATTATCAGCGGAGACAGCATAAAAGAATGCGCGAGAAAGCTTTTTTTGTTTATTTTTTTATATCTATCATAAGATGGAAAAATTAGGTTACACATACAATAAAAGAAGATTTGTGGAATAATAAAAAGAAAAAAAAAGCATTCTTAATTATACAACTTTTTAGCTATGTGAGTACATATACTTGTTGCTTTTTAATTGTATTGTTTGGAAAAAAGCACGATAGAGTTTTTCCAAGGCGAAGCACAAGCAAATTAATAATAAAACGTCTCCTTTATGCATTATAATGAAAATGTAATTTTATCCATATAATTTGAAATTTTACTGCATTATGAGATTGCATTTTCCAGACATTGAAGACAGAAAAAATAATAAGAGTGCAGATTCTTTAATATTAATTTACGTTGAGTAACACAAATTAGAATAGAATTTTCGATGGGTTGTGTTGTATCGCCAGAGCCAACCCATGCTATTTTTTATTAATCCACATTTATAATGTGTGATGTTAAATTGGTTATGTAAATATGTACACATATAACAAAAAAAAAAATTCTTTATGTACTTGAAATAGGTTTCAAGTCATTGACATTTCATTGTGAAGGAAAATGTATAAAACTTTTTATTTTAAAATATGTATGTACATACATATATGTATACTAAAATTGAAGTAGTCGTCTCGTCTACAATTACTTTATGATATTACTGTGTTAAATTGTCGTTATTTTTTCGAATATAACCTGATCTCTTTAAGGTTACCGAACTAAAATACATACGAATCAATATGTATCTTGAATATTATTGAAATGGTTTTGAACACACAAAACATTCTTTGTATTGTTTTACAAAATTAAACCCAAATGCATTACCATAAACAATTGGATAGTGAAATTTGTGTTAATATAATAAAACCGCGCGCGTAAATGGAATAATTTTCAATGTTAACCATAAATGAAAAAAAAGTTGCATTAAAGGTTAATTATATATGACGGTCAAATTAATAAATATGAGTACATACGTACATACACACAGTAGGTATCTAAATCGTCAGACGAAACTAAAATCGCAAATATGTTTATAATCTTTTGTGTAATTATAATTTTACAACACTGCTTAAGACCGGTTTTATACAAATCAATTAAGATTTTGCATTTCCAATTACTATTCTAATAAATTCAAATGTATAAATTAATTTAAAAAAATAAATCAAAATAAACAAATAATAAATAAAACAATCAACTGAAAGTTTTAGAATTGTCAATGTTGTGTGAACCTTGAAGATTACTCTCTATAGTCATTTTTCGGAAATTATTAAGCAACGCAAAACACTTTCTTTCTATAAAAATTGATAAAAAAAAATTGTGAAAGTCTATTTCTGTTTAATAAAAAGCTGATAATACATTAAATATTGATATTTACAAATTTCCGTATTTAAATTGTATAATCGACTCATCTTAACATGGTAATCTTGTATATCATTTATGTGTACCTATATTTATAATAAAAATATAAGTAACTGTATAAGGCATTAATATTTTTACTGTACATACACATAATTTTGTTCCTGTCTTTCTTAAGATGGTTATCAAATTTCTTCATAGCAGAGCTGCGCGCGCGAACATAATAATTATTATTAACAATTTCAAGAAATCAATTTTTATTTTTTATTTTTACAAAAACGCGTTTTGCATCATGATGATGATTAGTGAAAGTAAAACAACTATTTTGTTTGTGTGATTTTTCATCGTATAAATATTTTGAATTATTGCGAATTTAGATAGCGCTGAGTTGTCGGTCAAACGCCCCATTTATACATATTGCCTCTTCATTCAGTCTGATTAATTCTTTGTTAAACGTATCTCAAACAAAAAATATTTAGTTCCAGTAAACAAAACTATTTATGTACTATAATTTACTACACAAAATGAAAACTTCCTTATTAATTAGTTTAATGTAGTTATGCGTATTGCTACAATCATTGTTCATTAAAATTTCTTTCTTTTAACTTGATGATGAGTACACAACGCTATTAATAAACTAAATATTAAATTAATTAATTAACATAAATAAATTAAATACAACATAAATCATTTTCAAGTAATTTTTTTGACACCGCATCTTAGTCTTATTGGCAAATTGATTTATATATTGACATTTGATTGACTTATTTGCTAATTAGCGTATTTTTTTTTTTGTTTTGATTTAATAATAATTTTCAAGTTCAATAAAAGTTTGATCATACATACACAATTATTTTGTATCTTCTCTTTAGTTGATCTATAAGCGCGTATTTGTGATGTTTATCTACTTGTTATTTTGTTTTGCCCGTTAACTCCTTTTGGTTTACATCTAACTCCTTCGGTCACTCCCTTAGTTAATTAATTACCATATTTTTTTGTATTGACTTTCAACAGTCTGGTCTTGACCAACTTTTAATATCCATATGCATGCAATTTTGATGTGTATCATTACAGTCACTTCCCACATTCATTGCACTTAACAAATAAATTTTATATTTTATAAAAATAACATTGTGATTTGTAAACGAGAAAGTTGTGTGTTTACACAATGGTATCTATACGGTGTGCACTGATTTTTTTTGTTGAAATTATTGCACAAGATCGTTCCTAAACGATATTCAAATTAATAAATTTTGCTTGATCGAGGGAATAATTTGCTCAGGTTTTTGTAGATTCAATTTAATAGGGGCTATATGTCATGATCGGATTTTTCATCAGAATTCAAAGGCCGATCCGTGTCAGTACTGTAGGCTGGACGTTTGTAGGACGTTAAAAACAAACTGCAAGAGTGTTTAATTGGGAGTATTTCGAACCTTAGTCTCTAAATACAGTAGAGCGTCGATTATCCGAACGTCAATTATCCGAACACTGTAACAATTTAAAAGCACAAGTGCATGCGTTGCATGTTTTGTTTGTTGCCTTCCGCTTTACAGAGAAGTGGTTCACGAGAATTTCAACGTAATTTGTTTGCCACCAAACGTAACAGTACTGCTTCAACCATGGACCGGGGTATAATAGCAAAATTAAAAAAATTTACAAAATGCAGGTTTTATGTTGGTTTCTGGTAGCTGAAGCATAATATTTAGTAGTTTTACTTATATGTTTGATTATCCAAATATTTGATTATCCGAACAACCCACGGTCCCGATTAGTTCGGATAATCGACGCTCTACTGTAGTTGATAAACAAATTACCATGTGAGTACTGCAGTATCGTTTAATGCGAGATATTAATTAGGTTTTACTATTGCTTGACCTGAGGATCGCCTCGTTTTCTAGAAAGAACAAAATCTGTATTGGACAAAATGTCGAAAAAAACTAGAAAGACAAAAATTTAGTTTAATAAATTTATTTTGTATATAATGGAACAAGAAAGATGTTAGATCAGTGATAAAATTCATATTTCCTTGAAAAAATAAAACCACTCTTGTATTTGTATGCTCTAGATTAGAAAATATTTTTTTAATTTGCTTTTATGTTGGTTGACGTACGTATATACAACTTTTGAATAGTTTTTAAAATTGATTCCCTCCATATAGTCCGCGGCGCACAGTTTGAGAACCACTAGCTAAAATACAAAATAAGTATTACAACAATTTCAGAATCTATAAGAGGACAATTTGAATTAAAAAATCTGAAAGAGAATGTTCGAATATAATAAGAATCCTTTAAAAAGTCATTTTTGGAAAAAATGGTCTACTATATTGATATTCTACTCACGTGGCGAAACATTTTTGTCTGTTTTAGTTAGTTACGTAATTTTTCCCTTGACTAATTTTACAATTGGTTTAAACAGCAACAACATTCATTTTTGTTGAAAAAAAATCTGTTTATTTATTTGGTCTTCACTTTTCTAGATTAAAGGATTTATGAGAAAAGCCACTTAAAATTCATATAAAAAGTTTACAAACTGCACTTGGTTAAACAACTTTTTAAATAAAAATTTAACTCATAAAGTCGGGATCAAGGTGGACTCGTTAAGGCGGATTTATGGTTGCCTTCGTTCATTCGGTTTGAATTTTTTTTTAATCAATCGTTTTCCTTGAAAATGACGTTATTTTTCGTTCCTGTTCCTTTGATTGGATTAAAAAAAATTCAGACCGAATGAACGAAGGAACGAAGACAACCATAAATCCGCCTTTACATATGTTGCCTAATGAAATTTAGACGTAATGAAGTAATAAGCGTCTGAACTAATGATTTTGTAAATGTTTTATAAATGATGGTCGTTGTATTGTTTATTTCGAAATTACGAGAAGCATAGATTCAAAAATAAGAAAACTAAGAAGGTCAGAAAGAGAATAAGTGTTAGATTAAGAAACTAGATTAAGTGTTTCTGCATTTCAACAGGTCAAATCCATCTTTTACAACATTGATTTTGAAATATTATTGAAATAGTTCTTCCATAGATTACGAAAATATGTTGTGTGTCTTTCTGTGGTTTGGGGCTTCTTGTTACAAGTTATCACAAAGATCCTTATCTCTACCACCACACTTACGCTATCTCTGAACACTTTAAAATTTTTGTATTACAAATGCATCGCAACTGACACGAGGTTGGGATATTACCCCACTAATTAACTTTCGTTTTCGGGTTTTTACCATTAATCGACGGCTTCCAATCAGTTTGCGACAGGAAATGTACTTCATTTTAATTTGATCCATAAATTAAATATCGTTAAGAGGAGTGTCCAATAATTTTTTTTAACTTCGGAACAATTTCCATTACCGCGAATTCTATAACTCTGCTAATAAATTAGAACAATTTTTAATTTTTTTGATGAGCGGGTTCCCCTTTTTGATATGGACTAAGCGGCACAGGATTTCAAATTGTTGCGAAAAAGACCACTTACAGTAATTTTCCATCTTCCCAATATTCTTAATTGTATTGCATCAAGCCGTTCGATGCTTAGTGCTGAAATATTTATTCTTTCATTAAAAACATAAGCAAAATCAATTTTAAAATCTGTCAAAAAATTATGCGTTTGATTCGTTATTTACAGCTGTATAAATGGCCAATTATAAACCCTTTGTTCCTGGCAAAATTTGCTTTACCATAGTTTTTCCTAGTTGACACAAAACGTCAGATCGTTAAATTTTCTTATTTGTTGATAGATCATACCAATGGTTAGTTTATGGTGTAGTGGGGAATGAAAAATTGAAATCTCTTCAAAATTGAGCGCAAAATTGTATGCTATACCGGAGGTGACCCATTTTATAAAATCCATTCAAATAACTCCCAGGGGAAAGCCTAAATCGAAAAAAGTCATTACAAAAGTATAAAATTTCTCGATTAATTTTTAGGGGAAAATCAAATGATGGTCTTAAATTTGACCTTGAGGTCAAATTTCAAGGTCAAGTCTGTTTTTTTTAATGGTAATTAAAGTATGGGAAATTTCACGTCCACATAACGGACGTAAAATTTCGGACGTTTTTCAAATCCGATGTCAAAAATAGGTATTCCCATTAAAAAAAACCGACTTGACCTTGAAATTTTACCTCAAGGTCAAATTTAAGATCATCATTTGATTTCCCCCTAAAAATTGTGCAAATTTTGTAATGACTTTTTTTGATTTAGCCTTCTCCTTGGAGTTATTTGAGTGAATTTTTTAAAATGGATCACCCTGTATATTGTATATTGCCTGGTGTACAACAAATATTGCATCCACCCGCGCACAAAAACTTTCTCCTCACAAATTTTTAATGAAGACGGTTTAACATGATGTACTTCTGACTTCACAGTTAATCTCACCCACATTTACTACTGTACATGCTTCGTATTTGTAATATGGGCGGCAAAGCTTCTTCGAATGTGTTTTCCTAATAGAGCAGACGTTCAACCCACAATTCAATCAACTTAACGGTTAATATTTTTAAATGTGTATCTGCGTAATAACAAAACAAGCAGGCTTTCTTTCGCAGGTTTTGCTTTTTTTGTCAATAATTATGGCATCCCACGTGACAACTTTTTCTAATAAAAGTTTTACTGGCAATGTTGGTTCTCTCATTCACACAATCATCGATTACATATTTTTATCTCAATATATTTTTGCTGATAAACATTTTTTCGCAATGGAACACGGACATTATTCATAAGGATTTGCTCGCTTTGTTTCGTACCTAATTTTTTTTCGTAGGGGTTTTTCATTTATAATTATTCATTAGATACTGGCACTACTTAATCTCGAAATCTTTTATAATCCCAAAAAATAATTTCGAAAATACCGGATAATCAATCTCGAAACCAAATGCCGTTCAAATTCGAAATATGGATTAGTTGAAAATTATTTCGAGTATTTCGGAAAATCTCAAATATTCTATAATAATGTCATTTAGGTAACGCAACAGCAACATCCTCCAAACTTATTTTAAAAGTATACAAATCTTGGAAAGCTTAAAAAGGAATATTTCGATAAATCACTGAGAATCTCGAATAATCTGAAAAAATGACAATGACGATTATTTCGAATCATTTTGATGTGAATCTTCACAACGCTACTACATATATTTAAATCTGGAAATCTAGACAAATTTGCAAATCTTAAATTCGAGGATTTCTTCTCTGTAATACATATAATCAAACTGATAAGAGATCATACTTATTCGTAATACAACTACCCAATCCCAAATAATATTGAAAATGTCAAAAACATTCACAGCTTTTGAATAATGCACAGTCTATAAAATTTCAAATAATAAACTTAGAAACCTTAAAAAATCCAAGAAAATATTGAAACTCTCGATATGCCACTAACTTAGAATAAACTTAAATTCCTACAATAATTTTGAAAATTTTCAATGCTCAGCAATTCAAAAGAGAAAACCTCTTGAAGACTTGAAGAACTGAACGACCTGCGTTTATTTCTATTTGGTTCAACGAATTCCTGTTCTAAATTTACAAGAAATATTTTGTTAATCGTCATTTATCGTTTGCTAATTGGCTTGCTGTAGTATTACAATTGCTGCTATACTCTCATCTATATTTTATAAAATCAGGCCAGGGGTCATTGATCAGGTTTCTTTTTTTGAAGAAAATATGTGTCACCGAAAAGATCGACGAAATAAAATGTTGGCTTGATTTTATTCTTGAGCAAGCCTACATTTTTGAAAACCCGAAAAGATTTCATTCATTAGGCTTCCATGCTTGAGAAGTAAATCCTAAAGACCTTTCAATTTGTCGAAATCTACTAAAATATGTGAAATCCCATACTCAACACCAATACACTTTGTTCCAATTCAAAACTACTAAACCTACTCCAATGTGGCGTTGCAATGACTATTGCAGTACACAATTTATCTTCCCCATTTTTTTGAAGACGCCTCAATGCATTTTCAAAATAAGGAATTCCTCGGAAATTCAATGGATTTGATGTTGAATTATCGCAAATATACCAAATTTTCATTTCATATTTGTCAAGTTTATTTGTCATCTTTTGATTTTCTTTTCTAATGGCTGTAAACATTTCTGCAGAAATTATTTGATTTTTTATTTGACCTTTTATTTGGCATCTAATTCGAAAGAATTCGAACCACAGATAGGGAACTCACAAACGGTTAAGGTTAACCGATTTAGCTAAGCGTTCCATTTAATCAATCTGATAATAACCGTTCTTTACCGATAATAAAATGTATTTTGAATTATTTATTAAATTTTGTGAAAAAAATAATTTCTCCAAAGAATTAGAATCAATAGCAAATTGTCAGTTATTGTAATCCATTCACATTTCAATTTCACATACATCGATATTTTCGATGTTTTATGTGATTCTTCGAGGTTTATAACCTTATTCGAGATTTGTTTGGGGTGTTATATATTTATAGTCTATATGAGATATTAAACGAAATTTATTCGAGTTTTTCGGAATATTAAAAATTTCTTGAGAATATTGCGATTATTCTAGCTTAATCGAGTTTTGTTCGATTTATGTCGAGATTTTTGATATTTTATAGGATTTATAGGAAGATATTTGCTTATTTGTGGGTTGTTTGGCACAGAGTGTAAAGTAGTAATATTATTTAAAATTTTAAAGATTTTTCGATGATTCGAGTTTTGGTTATGATTCGATTAAGTATAGTATTCTGTTTTGTGATCTTTACAGAGATGAGATTCTAAGGTCAGATTTTTGGATGTATCTAAATTTCAAAATTGTTGGTGTTAAATAGCGTTGAGTGGCGGCGTATGACAGCAAAGTTATATTGTAACCATTATATTATTCAATTTTCGAGAATATTCGAAATTTTGCCAAATCTGCTTGATATTTTTCAGATTAATCGAGATCCCTAGTGGTTTCTCGTTTTTTCAACAATATTATAAGATTCCAAATTTATTCGAGTTTTCTGGGAATATTCGAATTTTTTTGTAAATATCTCAGTTTTCTAAAAATGTAAGACGATTTAACCATTTCGAGATTATTCGATCATATCGACATTTTTCGATACGATCGAATAATCGAATGATCGAATAATAGTCAAATATTTCAAATTTTCCAGGGTTGATTGTTATCGGATTATTTTTGAAGATTTGTGAGATTTTGAGATTAGACTTTTTTCGAAATTGTTACAGATTTTCCAAATTATTCGAGAGATTTTGTTTTACTGAAAATTTTTCAAATTGTTGTTTAAATCAATAGACTCAAAAAAGCTTATATATGTCTGTGCCCTAACCGTTGTTACTACAAGGTTTTGGGCGAAATGACCCAAACTACGTTGTTTCCTTTTATATTATATTTTCACTTGCATGCTTTGTCGGCCTTCGATTGGCATAGGTTTCGAGAGGAGCAAATACATATAAGAATAAATTCGTATCTTCGAAATTTTAAGTTTAATTAATGAGTAATGCCTAAACAGCAGTCTTTCTCTTCATTTGCTGTGTTTTTTTGTGACGAATTTAATAAATGCACGAATTTCAAATTTTGACATTTTTCAAAATAACCTATGACTTGTTCTTTCTTGCTGTTGTAAGAGAATATCTAAAGCACTAAACTGTACCAAATCCGATTAAATTTTCTAAACAAAATTGATGAACTTGACATTTAATCAAAACCCGATTGTAATTCTGAATGTTCCAGTTGAAGCATTGCAAAAATTTGTCTTTTGTATACTAAAGTCTGTATTCCATGAGAAAAATGGACTGACAGTAAAAAAAAAACGAAAAGAGAAAAATAATTTGATGCCCATATAAGAGACAAAGCCAACGTGCTTTTTTATTTGTTTTATTTTATAGCAAAATTGTTTTGCTATAAAATAAAAAATAAAAATAAAAACGTTGTCTTTGTCTCTTATGTGGGGCATCAGATTATTTTTCTCTTTTCGATTTTTTTGACTGTCAGTCAGTTTTTCTCATGGAATACAGATCTTAAAGCGAATATTACAAAATATAGTTTTTCGAAATATCGAAGATTAAAGCCTGTATTCCACGAGAAAAATTGACTGAGAGGCAAACAAATCGAAAATAGAAAAATAATCTGATGCCCCACATAAGAGACAAAGACAACGTTTTTATTTTTATTTTTTATTTTATAGCAAAACAATTTTGCTATAAAATAAAACAAATAAAAAAGCACGTTGGCTTTATCTCTTATATGGGACATCAAATTATTTTTCTCTTTCCGTTTTTTTTTACTGTCAGTCAATTTTTATCATGTACAGGCTTTAAGCGATATATTTCTGGGAATGGTCATCGGAAATTAACACTTATCGGACGATTTACGTTTTTTCATTGCAACTTCGAAAGACGGGCAACGTAGATTTACGTATACGTTTTTATTTAAACTTAAAGGGCGGGTTGTTTATCTCTATCTTTCACGGTTTCCGAGTATTTTTGAAGAAATTAAATAAAAACGTATGCAATGAAAAAACATAAATCTACGTGGCTCGTTAAGTGTTAGCAAAAAAAATTTGATAATCTTTATAAGGTTAATGATAATACCATACATATAAAGCTTGCGATTATTTATTTAGGATCAATGGTTTTAATAAGATCAACTAATATTTCCATCATCATTTTGAAGCTTACAATCTATCAAACGGTTAAAATGCAAAACTGAGTTCTATATAAAAACTAATAAATCTATAATTGGAACTCCAATGTTTTTCGCAAAAAAGAATATAGAAAAATTCAAACAGTTGAAACAGTGCATCAGTAAACTTTATTTTCAGTGCTTCTGAGTACGACAGTCACCGCACCACTACTTTAGTAGAGAACTTATTTACTGAATTTAAATTTTCTTGTTTTCTAAATTAATTTGATTTTTATGGATATCGTATTGTTTGAAGGCTCATGTGCCCACAAGTCTATCGGTATGACAAACAAGATTTACGATCTAAATAACGTCGACATTTTCTGTAAAAATTAACGCCAGAGCTTCTCTAACTAGCGCAAGATTATAATTAAATCTATTAATTTATGCATAGACATTATTTACGTACACATTGGTATTCGTAATCTTTCACCTTGTCTCTAGTATTTTGACGTGTCACTTTGCAACTATAACTATGATTTAATGGCCACACGAGATACTGGAATTTATAGTTTTTTATTTTTTTTAATTTTATTTATTTAGTTGTTGCAATGTCTCAAGGTTTGTCTATATTATTATGTTTGTACATATATGAAAATTTATGATTTCCACGCAAACAAATTATGTATCACGAATATATTATCCATCGCGAAAATGTTCATTCGGAAAGACACAAATAAAATTTTATGAATGGGCAATAATGATTTTTATGTTTTTTTTTTTTATTACATTGATAATCGTTTATACCTTGAATATTTGAACTGTAAAATATTTTTGTGCGCAGAATACAAATCGAAACATCGAAACGGATTAATTAAATAATTGTATTAGATTTAGAGAAATATCATTACCATTTACATAGTATCCTTTTACTTATAAAGTATAGTATGTCTAATTGTACATTATGTATTTATATATTTATTTAATACGTCATTATTTGTCTTATTTAGCCAAATAAAAACTTTCTCGTTAATTTTTCTTTGCATTGTTCGCGTAATAAAAGAAAAACGAGAAAATTTTTCTTGCACAAAACTACAATAAGCGATTTCAGTTTAAAATCAACTTTTAGTGAGACAGGTTGCTAGGTGGTAGTATTAATCGCGATTAAGTTTACAAATATTTATAATTTTATTGCATTTTGTACGTGTGTTACGCGACCCGGTAATTCTTTAATAAAATAGTGAAATTTTAATTATTAAAACTTAAACGGTGCCATTAATAACAATGAACTTGAAAAAAGTATCTTAAATATTTATTGTGTTTATTATGTACATGATCTTATTTTTTTGATCTGGCCGCGCGTACAATTGAATATCAATTAAGTGAATTTCACTATGGAATTTATTTCGAGTTAGTATTATTTACTATTATTTAGTGTTATGTGTGTGCTTTATGAATATAAATGGCTTATAATCTGAGCCAAATATAAAACATTGACTCTGTATTATTATATGGAAAAAAATGCATTTGAACAAATATAATATTTCAAAATGCAAATTAATTAAAAAAAAATTATTATCAGCACAAAACAAAAAAAAAAACACACCACACATTGTTTGTTATCACAAATTGGGTTGTTTATCAGAAAGTCTATTTATACGAATTTTAAATGTTGTTTAGTTTGTTATTGTTTTATAATATAATTATGTACTTAGTACATATATAAATCGAAGACACATCGAATATTTTTTTGCGAATTTTTAATGAGACATACTTGTGCTGCACTAAATAATTTCCGGGAGTAAACAGTTTTTGGGTAGAAGCCAATTAATATATATATAAAATTGTATTATTTATTTGTCTTTGTTTGCTCCGATCTAGGTATTGTTCTCTCGGTATACAACAGTTATTAAAATTCGCCGTACACAGTGTGATTTGGATAATTTTATGGCAATTACCAATAACACATTACTGGACAGAAAAATATTTTGTTATCATTAAGGACAATATATTTAGGTGGGTTTGTTTACTTATAGTCTGATTCAATTTAAAAATATTTGGGTCGTCATTATACAAATATTTTTTGTAACAACTGTATTAACCACCAAATCTGTGGTAGTAGCAAATCTTTCTTTGTGTTGATAGTTTCGTCTATTTTATAAATGGCCATAAATGAAACACCCCAATCCTGATCTCAAATTTTTTTTTTTGTTTTGTTTTTGCTTAATCCAAACATTGATCATACAAATTAGGGATTGGCATATTTTTGTTTCAGTTTTTATTAGTTAGAGTTTATTAACAACACAGTCACCATATCGTTGTTGTAGGACGAATACCAAAATTATAATATATAAGTGTAAATATATGTAGCTTTACTTTAATTAAATAAAAAGTGTATTATTTATAATATGTACATGATTGTTTTTTGTTGTAATAAAACCCGCGTGGGAATTAATGAACAATTTATAGCCGTTTTTGCTTTAAGATATGCTGTGTAATAGAAGCAATTGGCCTCGAAATATCGATAAGAATTTGACATTAGATTTATAAAATCTCAGTTGACCAACAGAATAGAGTGCATTACCTTTTTAAAATTTTATTATTTGGTTGATCCGTGATGTAAAAATATGGTTTATTTATAGTTTAAATTTTATTGTCTTGACGAACATTCGGTGCATTTAAGAAAATAAACATTCGCTTGTAAATTTTGTTTTTTATTAAGAAAACAATTATTGTGGCCTTCCAAACTAAATGAATACTTTTTCATGAGGTCATTATTGTAGTGGTACTTGATGAGCATTAATTATTATGGGTATATTGTCTGTATGAAGATGTTATTTTTATTCACCAAATTGCATACATACTTTGTAATTTGTGAACTTTAAAAACAGCAATCACCAATCTTACTTTCAGTTGAACATTTTGCAGATGGAATAATACAACTCTCTATTTACTATTAAATACTTTTAAATGAAAAAACGAATTTGAACTCCGTCGTCATTGATTTCAACCTATTGTTATCATCTGAAATTAGTTGAAATTCCTTGTATAGCTTCTTGGTATTTATAAAACAAACGCTTTTTTTATTTCATTTTATCATTACGGTTCTGATTAAAAATAACCGCCATCACCGAAGAACGTTATTATAAACATGCGTACAGTCGAAGAGAAATTATTATTTTGTTTTTTGTTTTATGTTGATATGCGTGATATGAATTAATGTTTATTATCAATTTATAAAATCTTAATAATTCAATATTAATGTTGTAATTTAATTTATTTAATTTTTGTTTTTGTTTTTTTTTTTCAGATAAATTATCCGAATTTTCAAATACTGCCAATTATAGCTGCCACACATTAGAACAACAAAATAATCCAAGTGACCTAACAAGAACAACAACAAATTCAAATTTAATCAACGATAATTCGCCGCATGATTTAGTTAGTAGTTTAGAAAATGTTTCAAATAGTAAACTAAATGCTTCACCATCCGACCTAATTAATTTATATGATAGCAGTGGAGAGGATTTATATTATAATTCGGAAGAGGAGGTTGAATCAGGTGATATTTCAGAATCAGGACATAGTAAATTGTTTGACATAATATGCAAGGAAAGCGATTTTTTTACAACCAATATGAATAATAAAAATAGTTGTTTGCCTATGGAAACCGCCGCCGCCGCCAATAAACGTAAACGATCATTATCTAGTTCCGCAGGGGCTTCGATTGGGCAAGTTACTTTAAAGCCGGAAAAACGTGTTACAACACGAAGCCAAATAAAATGTAATAAAGATGAGATAACAAAACGTAACCTCCCTCTTAATAATAATAATAATAAATTAGAAAAGGAAAATGGAAAGGATAAAACTAATAATGACAAGACTGATTCTTCGTCCGGTACGGGAAGAAGGTAATCTAAATTTGTTTATTATTTAAATATATAATTTAATAAAATCCAATTTTTAATTCGATACAGATATATTCTCCGTTCAAATAAAATACCGTTGACGAAATGTGATCAGCAAACTAATTTTTTAGTAAAATCAACAAAATCATCAACACTTCGAAGTAACAGTACTAATCCGTCCAGTAGATCAAGAATATCTTCTTCATCGGGAACTCTAACAAAATCATTAGTATCGGGAACAGCAAACAATAATGAAACAAAAGAAATTAAACCATTATTGAATCGACCGAAAAGTACACCTGCCATAATTAATCCAGTTGGTGCATCACAGAAAATGACATCGTCTACTGAATCCTCTTCGATTAGTTCTAAATTACAGAACCCAATTCGAACGACAAGAGCTTCAAGACTAAGAGCGGCTTCGTATGGTAATTATGAATCACTTTTTATTTTTATTTGTGGTTTTGCAACTACATACCTAGTTACTAGTTTATTGAATTTCATTTTTTCACGGTAATTCATATTTTTTTTTTGTTTGGTTTATTAATTATTGGCGCAATTTAATATTGTTATTATTGTAATTTGATGTATTGTATTCTATTATTTATTTTTATGCAAGATGACGTGAGATTTTGTGGTACCAACCACATTGTGTACATTTTCTAAATAATTGCTTATTAAATTACAAAAGAGATTATTTTCCATCTTCATCTTTGTTATAAGATTAAAAAAAAATTGTCAATTACTAATTTATAGATGCACAACGAACTAAAGAGGGACCGGGAAGTAAAGTCAGGGCAGCTTCCAAACCAAGGGTTAACAATGATGATGGACCTGTAATAGTTTCACCACCATTGTTCCACGAAGATAACTTACAGGACAAATTGAATAAGAGCACTGTAAATAATTTAAACAAAAAGTTAATACCATCAATAGCCGTTAGTTTTAATCAAACATTGCGTGATGACGATAAAACTTTAGTGCCATTTAATTTGACTGAAATTGATAATGAAAGCAGTTTAACAATATTGCCGCGAAAGCGAACATCCACTATGGTCAAAAATGGTGAAATTTTAAATAAAATTGATTTTGGTTTAAGCCCCGTAAAGTCGTGTGACAGTAATTCATCATCGCCGGGAAATGAGCGTGACAAATCTGCGAAACGAAAATCAAATTTGAATCGAGCACTTAATTCAGAGTCGACGAATGATGGTAATATTTGTTTTTATAAAGCCTAACATTAAGATCATATTTCTTTGTTATTCTACAGATGCTGCTGCAGCAAAACGGCGTTCAAGACGGCAATTAGGAAAGGCCCGAACACTTATTCCCCAAGATACACCGCTCTCATTTATAAAAACCAATTTGGTAGAAGCCAATGCACAGTCTGCTACGACAACGGCAGGCACAAATTCGAATAATAAAATAATTGATTCAAGTGATTTAAAGGCTGTTACTAATTTTAACAATAATCATATTTTAAAAAATAATAATAATAGTAATAATTTTAAAACAAAAGATGCAGTTAACATAAATAATAAAAATAATACCTGTTGTAGTACTAGTAGTAGTGATGAGAATTCAAGACGTAAATCATCAAAACCACCAGCAAAGCCAACAACAACGACCACAGCCGCCGCCAAAATTAATGCGGGCGAAACACGAAAATTATCGGCAAATTCTAACAATAATAAAATAGCGAGTAGCCTGAGATCTCAAACGATTTCCACGTCATTAGCATCTACCAGTTTGCCAAATGTAGATAAAATAGTTTCGATTTTCCATTCTAAATCTGATCTTCCTAAAATAGAGAAAATCTCATTAACTTTAAGTGCAAATAACGATGGTAACGCCAATAAAAATCCGTCAGCATCTAGTCTAAAATTATGTACAGTTTCATCAAAATCACCAATCGCGTTTAGTTTAAAATCTCCTTCAAATAAGCTTGAAGAGAAATATAATCAATTTATGTCTGAATGTGACAAGAAAATAACATCGCTAACACCAAGTGGAGATATTTTACAAGAATCTCCCTCACCTCGACCTTTTGAGAATCGTCAAGCTAATAATATTAGTAACAACAATCATATGTTTGTCGCGGCAAATTTAGATTTAGTTATTGTTAATGATGATCCAAATCTCTTATTAGAAAATAACGTTAAGAAAAATATAACGCCGTTAAAATTACAATCAAAAAGTTTTGATGATCCTCGGCTAGAATCAGTCCAAAATCCTAGAGTTTCTATTTTGAAAAAGAATCCAAATGATTCAAGCTCGTCGAACAATCCATCGCCTGTTACATTTTCATCAAGTGTCGTTGATACACCTACGCGGACACCTTCACGCCAAGGGATTTTAAAGAAACGTAGCTCTTTGGATGAGAGTCGTTCCAGCCGTAGTCAGTCACCAGACGAGAGAGGTATTTTGATTCGAAATCAACGTCGCAATAGTCTCGAAGAAAGTCAACACGGTATATTGAAACAGCGTAACAGTGATCCAAAGATCGATAATCAGAGTCAAAATGATCTTCCGACACATGGAATTTTAAAAAAGAAGGAAACACCAACTTCATCTGAATCACAGTCGAAACATGTTTCAATAGAAGAGGCGGCAACAATAGCAGCCGCCGAATTGTCCGGTGATTCAATTTTGAATGGTAATGGTTATGATGTGAAACCAATTTTAAAATCAGACTCATCAACAAATTCAGTAAATACACCTCGTCCTATTCTAAAAAAGAAATATTCTTCCGAGACGGAAGAAATTCGTCCGATATTAAAAAGTTCTCGTAAAAGTAGTCGTGAAGAAAATTTATCGGATACAGACGATTGTATTCGATCCTGTTTAAAAACTGATTCACCATTGAAACGTATGAATTACACATGTCCATTTGATGCGAATATCGTGTTGCAACGCAGCAAATCACTTGAAACACAAGAATATAATAATCAGTTGGAAGGTCTTGTGGGAAGATCAGGTGATGGTTGTGTATCGTCCACGGTTTTATCGACACTTGATAAACCGGTTGTGACGGTTAGTGAAAGAATACGAAACATGGAAAAATTATTGGGTGCTGTACCTAAAACGACATTATTGAAGCGAAACAAGGATCGATTTAAAACTCAACCGGTTACTTTAGAGGAATTTAATAGGTAAGTTCATTTTTAAATTCATTACGTTTTCATCTTGCCGAATATGTTTAAATCAAATTTTCATTCGTTTAAATTTGGAGGTTTTATATTCGCGCTGCTCCTAGATTAAATTTAGTTGATTTTAAACTAAATATCGAGTTGTTAAAATTGAATCTTTTCATTGTTAATTACCCAATAGTAGAGAATTAATTAAGAGGCAGGGAGAAAATGCGAAATTTGCGTTATGCTATGAATTCATACGTTATTACGTTACAATATTGAACAACATTCACTGTACTGCATAACCAGCATCCGTTTCATTGCTCGTTGAATTTACCGCAATTAATTTAACGTGCTTCGTAAAAGCATCCACAATGACCAATACATGCCTCCTTTTGTTCATGATCTCCGGTAAAGGGCCAAAGTGATCCACGTGCAATGTATCGAATGGAATTGGTGCCTTTGGTATGCAATACAAATTTTGTTCAGACACATGCACCGATGCCGCGTACATAATGCATTTGATATATGTATTTGTCGATAAATGTTTGCAATTTGGTTTTCATCTTCGGAAACCAGTGGTGTTCGCGAATCTTTTCGTAACATTTATCCACCCCTGGTGTGCTAGCTTTTCATGATTAATTCGTACAATGTTATTCTCCATTTCTGCCGGCACGTACAGCATACGATGTCCCTCAAAGTTTTTCTTGTACACCAAACCATCCACTAGTTCGTAGTTGTTCATTGCCTCATTCTCTAATTTTTGCCGCAACGCCAAAGCGTTAGTGTCCCTGTTTTGGGCCAATTGTAATTGCATCTCAACGCTGATTGGATCCACTGCCGCTACCATATATTTCGTGACCTCTTTCATCGTGGTATCGGCTTAGTGGTGTACTTGTGCCATATTTATTCCTGGTCTATGTCTCGTCTCAAATGTGAATTTTGAAAATTCCATCTGGCAATCCTCGGATTCATGTGCTTTCTTTCCAGCGTCAAGTGCAGCGAATTGCAATCAGATCACTGTGAACTGTATGCCCTCTAAATATATTCTGAATCCAGTGAATATAAAATGACCAATGTTTCTAATTGAAAACTGTGGTATTTGGCCTCTGCTGCCGTAGTAGCCCTCGAATAAAATGCCGTCGGATGAAATTTTTCGTTACATATTTTGTTTGTGCATCAATAACCCTCCGAATCCATGTGAACTGGCGTCACAATGCAATTCAGTTTCTCGCTCCGGATGATAAATCGCTAGTATTGGGCCAGTCACAAGTAATTTATTCAATTTTTCGAATGCTTCTCGGCATTTTTGCTCTAATTGCCTCAATGTGTGCCTCACTTGGTCTTATTCCTTCCGAAGTGACAGTAGAGTACCCCAAGTAAATGATTTTCTACAACAAAATTGGCATTTTTTCAAGTTTAGTAGTAAGCCTCGTCGCCCCAATCGTCGCATTATTTTCCTCATTAATTTCTTGTGATCGGCCAGAGTTTCCGTTGCCAACAATATATCGTCCATATAAATTATAACTTCACGCTTTTCCAGAAAATCTTTGAAAATTATATTTATAAATCGTTGAAAGATCGCTGGCGCATTCTCAATCCAAACGGCATGCGACGATATTCGTATTGCCCATGCGGTATTACAAAAGCGGTGAATTTACGCGATCGCGGTGACACGCGTACCTGGTGAAACTCGCTTTTCAAATTCAGCAACGTAAAATATTTTTTTTCCTAATTATTCGACGCAGTCATCAATCACAGGCAGCGGATAATTGTCCCTTATCGTTCACTCTCCGGAATCAGGTACACGGGGATACGTTCCATTTGGGACAGCATTCTTTTTATTTAAAAATAAAAGTTTCAATCGGTCATACATTATTGTCTTCGACTGGACCAGCTTTTGATATTAAAAATTTCCAAAAATCTCTTCCTAAAATTACGCATGGCTGCTTCTATGTCTCATCTTTGTGAATCAACAACGTTTTTGCCGCGCCAATGAGCAATTGTCTCAAGTACAATATTTTTACACGATCGTCATGCTCCATTGTTCCAATAATGTCCTCAAAATTTTGGAAAAATATGCGAACGTCATACGTGGGGATCTTCTCCCGAAAACTTGATGATTGCTCGTTCAACATCACGAAATTGTGGACGAACCGAATTATTTGGTACGACCAATGCACCTGGTGGTGTCATGTGTACCCCATTGCCTAGCGACACAGGATTGGAACGAGTAGGATACGGCACAGTGCGTAGCCCCTCAGGCAGCAATATCGGATTTGCCTAAATTTCATGGTACGAAATATCTCGTCTGCGAGAGGTAGCACTCCCCCGTGAATCAGCACAAGCGAAAGCAGCCTCAGCCGACGCATTAGATTAGTTCCTGCCAATCTGGCCTCGGAACGTCTTTGTGCCTCAATTTTATCGACTTCTTCTCGTTCCCGCATTCCGCGGATTCGCTCACGCAAAGTCAAAATTTCCTCTTGTTTTCGTAATAATGCAATTTCTGCGTTGTCCTCTTCCACTGAATTTGGTAATGTACTTACTGTATCATTTTCCTCGTCGTCCGCATTGCAATCCTCTATACGTGCACCGCCTTCGTTGACCTCATTTTCTCCAGTGACCTCAACCAAATTGTCGTCGTTTTTCACTGATAAACCTCGATATAATTGCAAAACTTCGGCGCGCGATGAATGTGCCACCTCATTTTCGTTCAACAATTCCATCATCAAATCGCGTGTTAATCGTTGCACACGGCGTGTCGGTGATCTCTACAAAACCATGCCGATTTAGATTTTTTTTTCAACGTTTTCCACAAGAAGCACAATATTTCGCTATTCGTCGTTTATAGTTTCAAATTCACCAATCGGTTTGCCACTGATTTTCTTCGTTCTCGTGTTCGTGTCCTTAATGCACCGCAAACAATTCACTTCACAATTTCAATATTTGCTCTAACCTCACATCTGAAGTTGTAAAATCGTCAGAATGTTGAAAATAATAAAATGGAACAATGGCTGGTTTCGAATATCATTTATTAAATTAGCAATAAACCTCTTTTCTTCCTTTTGTTTTTTCTCCACATGCTAACAAAAGAATGAATCCAAAAAGCATGGCATCCTCATTTCTTCTCTTCCTATGCGAACGTTTAAATTCGTCGCACGTACACACAAACACACACCATATTTGTTCAACAAATGAGAACGTTCAGTTGAGTGTTTTAGGGGAATTTCGGTACTCGCTTGAGCCAAACACATTTTGCCGCAATTTAGTAGTTTACACTTTATAAGTTTTTTCCTAAATTGTCTTAATCAACACAAATTAAAATGGGAACATTTTGAAATTTTCAGATGAACGTTATTCAAATTATTATTCACTCTTAAAAAATCTTTAGTTCAGAAATTAATTTTTGTTTGCACATCTTAAACCTACAAAATGCTTATGTCAAGCAATAAAGACAAAAAATATTTCGCCTTAAGCAAATGAATCGAAGTGTACTTTTTGCCTAAATATTCTTGATTGTTCATGAACTATATACAACTACAAAAATCCAAAACAATAAGGACCCGTCATTGGTATGCAGGACTAAAGAGCCAAGCGAGAGCCGCACACTTGTAGGACATGACACAACTTAGAATACGATTCAAACTTTTATTTTAAATATTTCGATGAAATTAGACAGCGTTATTAACGTAACTTCTCGTTTGACCAATAATGTCCTATGTTTCTTAATTCAGCTTTCCTGTAACCTCTCAACTTTAAGACTTATTTTTGTATTTTTATTCCTAATTCTCTCATCGCATCCTGTTGCGCACTAACTTTTGTTCTAGCGCTGTAGTGTTCCATGAAGGTTTGTGCCATCAAAATTTTAATTATTTTATATTATTATTATTGGCCACATTCCAACTTTACGAAAATGTTCTAAAATTAATTTCTGTTACAGAGAAGTGTATCTACTCGTATAAACGATTTTTTTCAGAATATCCACTTAAAAAAAAAAAAAAATCACGACAGCGAACATTTTTTTTTTTTTTTGATATATTTTGGGAAATTTTTTTTTTTTTTTTTTTTTAATTTTATTTTTCGAAAAATTAATTTTTAATATAATTTTTCCTCAGTTCTTGTCGCGACTTTAAACTCGAATCAGTTTGTCCCGTTGCAATTTATAAGAATTAAACCAAAATTAGAAATTAGATTTATTTTTGTTCGATTGACAGTTTTTTTTTTTTTTTTTTGTAAGTGTTGATCACAGTGGAAATAAATAAAAATTAGAAATATTTAGAACAGTTGCTGCACGCTAGTTTATTTTTAAAATAGCGGAAAACTTGCATGTAACGTAAGATCTTGTTTTCTCGTTTTATTTAAAATGCGTTTTTAAAAATATATTTTGTTAATAAAACCTAATAATAATTGAAAAGTAATGAAATCATTGCAAAATGTAGTCTATTCAAATTAAAAATGAAAATTCGATTTATACAAGCCCACACAAATTTATTTATTTATATTTAAATATGTTTTTTATTTAATTTTTATTTTTTTCATTATATACAGTGTCCAAAAATCATGTGCTAGCATATTTAAAGCCAATACATCACTAGAAAGTCTAGATCATTTACAAAGTACTAACAACGAGAAAAGTGTAAATTTATATAAATTTTCCCAATCATCACAAGCCCTTTCAACATCATCGCAATTAGATTTTTTACCGTCATCACTGTCTTCAACATCAGCAACCGAACATTTTAATTATTTCGGTGAAATATCTTCGTCAAATATGACGGATTCAAATAATTCGGGAAATCCTAGTGATTTATTCGACTCGAATACCAGCATCAATAATAATAATGATGATGATGATGGTAATAAAGAGAAGCGGACTATGGTAAATTTAGTTCGAAAACCAAGTATTAAAGATCGTGCTAAATTTTTAGAAAAAATGGCTAACAATCAACGTGACGATGATAAAATGAAAAAACGTAAGCCTGCTAATTTCTAAATAAAGTTAAATTAAATTATAAATTATGCAAATATTTATATTCCAGCGCTAATGAATCGATCGCAGCATCCGCCAAAAATTAATATAAGAGATTCGGCCACTGATTCGAACGATTTAGATGGAGGTAAGAATATTGTTGTTTTATTTTAATTTTTTAATGTGCATGTCAAAATTTTTTTGGTTTTATTTGTTTGACCAGTGATTTACAAAATTAAATTATCCAATTAGCAAATTGCGCTTTCTTGTTGTAAAATAACTTTTTATTAAAAATGTTTTATTTTTTTTTAATGGATATTATTGTTTTTTAACTCTTTTTCCTGATTATTAAAACTTTATTTATAATTTGTTAAAATATCTTTAAATTAATTTAATTATAAAACGGTGGATGAAAGAGAGGCTAACATTTATAAAATCATTGAAACCATTTTGGCAATTTTTGTCGAATTTTGGCAACACATCGCTCCTTTGCTGCAACAATGGCAGAACTCAAAATATGTACATAGGGGTATAATTTAGAGATGTAATGGGGATTATGTTGATAGAAACACAAGTGTTATAATACCTCTAATAACCCATGTGTGGGGCTATAACTCAAAAACAATTTAAAAATTAACATTTTGGTTTATGTTACTATTGCATGCAGCAAATGAGTTACATATTCAATTTATGCAAAAAAAATGTATTTTAACAGTCGATGAAAATTATTGTTAATTCCGAGTCCAAAATGTCACACATTTCCAACCCAGAAATTAATTTTATGTAAAAAATTTGATAAAATTCTCAAAATTCGAAGAATAGTTTTAATTAAATTTAGCCATTATCAATCAAATTTGGAGAAATGGTAGGAAATTTAGGCTAAAACCATTTAGGCAAGTTTTATTTGTA
Source organism: Tipula helvola (assembly GCA_963556165.1). Taxonomy (NCBI): domain Eukaryota; kingdom Metazoa; phylum Arthropoda; class Insecta; order Diptera; family Tipulidae; genus Tipula; species Tipula helvola. The sequence goes on from OY744483.1 coordinate 65,053,569, forward strand.
ATTCTAAAATAAAAGATGACAATCTAAAAAGTGTTTGGCCTTGAATTTTCTTTTGTTTTTGGTCTGAAATTCTTTTTAGACATTTTTCAGGCCAAACAATTTTTTTAGAATTCATTTTAGCTCTAATTTCTTTTCTTTCAATGTTTTTTGTCTGAATTTTCAAGCCCCTTGGGAATATGCGCCACCGAAAAATGGAAAGGCTGCTGGATTTTAAAGGGAGTTAAAAAATATATTGGTGCGACTGCCATTTTGTTGTTATGACATCGCAATTTTTAATTCCGTTAAATTGTGACAAAATATTGAATCTTTCCAATTTGTATTGGAAATTTGATTTCCTTAAATCAATAGTGAAAATTGTTCGGCAAAATAACGATTCTTAGCTTCATAACAAATTTGTTTATTTATGATTTAAAGCTTTTCTATATAAACTAGAATATAAAAGAATGATTGAGAAATGAAGCTTCTTGAGTATTCCGCACGTAACTCACTGCTAAATTAATTTACTAATTAAAAAAAAATGTTTGAATTTATCTTTAATTATGTGTTATCAAATTTTGTTTTTTTTCTGCAATAAATTAATTATTTTAGCATTGTTTTATATTGATTGATTTTAATGTTAAGCGCAAATTAAAAAAAAAAATTGTTAGGGGTGTTTGTTGTATTTCATTGGCAAAATTCAAGTTCATTTTAAGCATTCGATCAAATAAGTTCAACAAAAGTAGTACCTAAGTAGTCGTTTAGATAGGATTAGAAATAATTAATAATCGGTTGAAGAGTTAAAAACGATTAATATGAGTTGTATGTATCATAATTTTTAAAAAATCAAAAAAATAAATTGGTGAAGGGACTTGTTATGTAAAAAAAGACAAATTATAATATTTGGATTTGTACGTCAAAAATATTGAAATGATATATTGTTAATTATTGCACATTTTTTATTTTTATTTTCTTTTTTTTTTTATTTCTTTATCTATTTATTAAAACGATTTTGAAACATATTCAACCATATCAGAAAATGCAAAAGACATGTCAAGGAAAAGATTTTCGGAAAAATTTCGATTCTTCGCCAAGATGGCCGTACCAAAAAAGAAACAACAAGAAACAATATATAGTTCGCCGGAAGGCAAAGAGAATGTTGATAATAGTAATTATTCTGATTTATCACAGAACAATAATAATACTACAAATAATAATCAAAGTCATTACAATGAGTCCTGGAATAATTTTAAAAATCGTAACTGCTCGAAAAATAAAAGTGTTTTAATAACAAGTCGGGATCACAACAATGGCAGTATTAGTACAAGTAGCAGTAGTAGTATTAATTCCAACAAATCATACAGTTTGGATTCCATCGGAGAGAAATTTAGCAAATATTTTGGTTTACCGGCTGCTATTAATGGCGGAGAAAAGAGTAATGAAACGGGAAAATTGGATGAAAATAACAACGTTTCTCAACAATTAGGTCGTTCCGATAGTAATGTTAATTCAAACAAATCATCTGATTTACATCCCACTGCACAGAAATATAGCGAATATTTTGGTATAAGGACTATTAATGTAGAGGAAAAAAGTAATGAAGTAAGGAAATTGAATAAAAGCAAAATTATTTATGGGGCTCATCAACGACATGACGATGCAATACAATTTGATAAATCATTTCAACCTATTATTTCTAAAGAGGAGCTCGCGACAGCAGAGACAGACTTTGAAAACCTTTTTCGTAATACTGTTTCTGAAAAGGATCTAGCAATGGAGTTTGAAAAAATTTTCCAAACTAATATTTCTGAAAATGAATTGGCGATGGCGGTGATTAAATTTGAAAAGTTTTTTCAGTAACAATAATAATACGTAGTCGATTTGATGGGGAGTTCGTGAAGATGACGATGAAAAAAAAAATATTATGCAGAAGGAGCATTTAGGATATTGTGGAAACCGAATAACAAAAACAAATAGTAATATATTTATTCTTTTTTTTTTTTTTACTTTTTTATAATTCACAGTAGTTTTGTCTTATTACGTACATATTTATAAATTGGTGATGGGGTATCTGTAACATAAATTTGGACAATAATTATTGAATAAGACGTAGTTATAAAATTTATTTGTTTAATTAAGATTTCTATAAAAAGATTGCGTACGATAATGTTATTAAATGGCGTAAACATAAATTGTTTTCTAATGCCGCCAACTGACACAAACTAGCTAATCGCGAATTCGAGATTATATATCATAGTTTTTTTTTAATCTTTGTGTCTGTCAAACGGTATAAGACACAAATTTATGCTTAACTGCGTTTTTAGATGAATTTCTTTGCCATTTTAAAAATTGTTTGGAGTTGTAAGTTTTCAAATATTTTTGGCAGTAGGCGTAAACTATGAATGAAGCCTATTTTGGGAAAATAAAGGTGCTATTCCACTTGACTGAATTGACTGATAGTAAAAAAAGAGGGAAAGAGAAAAAAGTTCGAAACTTTATGTAATAGACAAAGGCAACGTTTTTTTTATTTTTTTATTTTATAACAAAATTTTGAGGAAAAATTTTGACATCACACAAAAACATAACCAATGATTATTAAAAAAAAATTAAATATTACTATTAATTCAGTTAATTTTGTATCTCAAAATTATCCAAAAAATTAAATATTATTAATAGTCACATCAGAATTATATTTTTTAGTATATTTTCAGTAAAAATTAAAAAAATCTGTACCAGAAAAACGTCATGGGTTTTTTATTTTTACTTTTTTATAGCAAAATTTTAAGGAGAAACTTTGAAAAATATATTAACCATAAAATTATTAGTGTGCGGGAAATATTTCCCATCATATACTAATTTTATGCATGTGTGTTAGTGTGACTGCTATATAATGTTCTCAATTTGATACTTTTTATTGCAGTCACACTACTACAGACACAAATATTTCTTGACTGAGAAGGGTTTTTGTTTCATTCGCCCATCTAGCAAATGTATATTTTTATCTTCCTTTAATTTTACTATCAGTCAATTCAGTCAAGTGGAATAGCACCTTTAGTAGTCTTGCTGAGTTGTTAACACTCTGCGATTTAATAAAACGGATTTAGTAAATTTTTCCAGTTTAGAAGCAAAATGTCAATCCTAATTTTTGAAAACCTCTAATCTCTAAAGCGAATCTAATAAACGGCATTCGAAATTAAAATTGGTACATACCAATCAAAATTCGAACTTTACATCAAAAACTTTGTCAGATTTATAATTTCTCTATTAAAAAAGCAAAAGTCGCTTAACTGCATTTTACTAGTTTTGAGAAAATGATGGTTAAAGTTTTAAAATCAAATGGGAAAACATTGAGAGGATTATACGTCATAACTTTTTTATTTTTTAAGCGATGTTCACTAAAATTTGATACAATCTAAATAGTGGGCAAATTTATTTATGCAAAATTAAAAAAAATCGCTTAGTCGCTTAGGCGACTTTTGTTTTTAAGTACAGCATTTTCTTAATCCTTTTGAATTTATTTGCTATCATAATTGAAAATAAGAAATTTAATCCTAAAATTAAAAAAATACACAATAAACTAATGAACCTAAAGAAGATCTCTTAATGTTAACGAGGTGAGGAATGAGGAAGTAAGCAATTTTCCAAAATAACACGTGCAGAAATAAGTTTTCCTAAATACGTTTTAGAATCGCAATCGCAGACAGATTTAAATATAAATTTGGTGCAGGTAGTGATCATTATTTAAAATTATTATTTGTTTTGTAAATTTCGTAGTTTGTAGAGATTCATTAACATTTTACTATTTTAATTTTGAAATAATGTTGAAATTTTATGTTTAGTTACGAAACATACTGTAATTTGTTCAGGAATTTAAATTTGATTGTATAAACGCTTTAAAAAAATAATAATAAAACAAGCTAAGCTGGCTTTCAATCATATATTGATGCTTATTTAAAATGAAAATTTGATTTCTGAAAATTTCAACACCAAACACCTCATCATTTCATTTTATCAGTAATTTTACATTAAAAACACTAATTAGCCTTTATAATTTAGTTTTTTTTAAATGTTGTCGTATTTATAAACCAATTATTAACGGATACATTTATTTTTCTCTTATTTTCTTTTAGAAAAAATCAATAAATCTCTATCAACTTCATCAATTAGTAATGAGGCGGCCGCAACCAACTCTAGTGTTCATAATGAAGGTGGTGGTAGTATATTTAAACCGAAAATGGGTTGTGTTGGACTTTTTCCATCTGCTTTAAATTCGGAATTAAAAAATCGTTTAAAAAAATCAACACACGCCTCGGTAGCAAATTTAAAGAAATCAAAATCAAATATATTAGATTCAACGACATTTAGTAGTTATAACGATAATAGTAATAATAATAATAATAATAATGAAATTAATAGTAGCCATGATAGTTCTAGTGATTCCGATAATATTATTGTACCATCAAAAAATTTGGCTCAAGCCTTACGCAATTTATCATCATCATCGACAACATCACAATCAGCGTTTGCTGGTGTCGATAAAACGGTAGATAGAATAAATAATAACAGTAATAATAATAATAGTGACGATACAAAATCGTTGATTAGTAATTTAAAAAATTTTGATAAAACTATTAAAGAACAAGTACAACAGCAACACCAACATTCATCAACAAGTGAGGGTGAAAGTTCGGGTGGGCGAGAAATATCAGAAATTATAAAAAATAGTGCAATTGCTCGACGTAAAAAATATAGTGATGGGTAAGTTTAAGACTCGTTACTATTTTGGCTTTGAAAATAATTTCTTTAGAACATTATTTTTATTTTTTTTTTTGATTTCTTTGATTTATCTATAAGGTATCTTTAAGCTTTTAATTTATTACATTTTTTTTCTTTTGCGCTTTTTTTGTATTTTAACATTATTTTGTTTTAATTTTATTATATGTTAAGTTTTGTTATTTCTTATACATAAATATAAACTATTATTGATTAAAAGTATTTTCGAAATTATTTTGTTTTGATCTTTGTGTTTTTTCAAAAATTATATATTACATCCTTTATTCGATTTCAAATAAATGTCAACTTATCTGGTCCTCTGTAAATTGTTAATATATTATGTTTCTGAGCTTAAAGGGTCGTAAAATATTCGTGTTTAGCCAATACAGAGGTTGTAAAACTATTTATTTTAAAGCAGAATCAGGAAATGTTTTTATGTGCAGTGCGCATTCAAGTAGACCTGTATAAATTAATTATTGATGGCTTTAAGCTCAACGTGTCCAATTATTAAAATTGTCTTAAAAAATCGAATCTAATAACTAAAGCCAGGCAGTCGTCGAAGATCATTTCAGAGCATGTAAAAAATTTCTTAAGATTTTAAGAATTAATATGATTTAAAAGCAATGTGCAATATTAATGGTAAAATAAATTATAAATTCTCGGTGAATACATTAACATTTCTCAAAAGAAGCGTAAACGAATAAACAGAATGTACCATCCCGTCAAACAAGGTGTTACGTTTACGTAGCACTAGCGAAGAATTTTGTTCATACAACTCTTCGTAAACGTAACACGTTGGTGTTGCAATAACGAAGCAGTTATGTCGTTCCCGTCGTATGATAATTAGACTTTTTGCAAGGAGTTATCAATGTGTTAGTAGTTCGTAAGCAGTTCGCTTGAGGTGATGCATTTACGTCACGCAATTAGTGAAATAATAACGTTACATTTTTATCGTTATGGATTTAATGCATTTGCAATTTTCCTTTTCTAAAAAACATATAATTTCTTAAGTATTTTTGTTTTTATTCTAAAAAAATATTAAGCCACAAATTATATTTTTCTAAATCAAACTGGGACATTAATTATTTTCTTAGTTGTTTATTTATTAAAAAACAAATGATGAACATAAAAAATACGTAATGGCGATCGAAAACTCAAAACTAAATGGTTATCGTCCCTTTATATTATTGCATTAATTTTCATAAATGAATTTGGTGTTACGTTTACGAAATATCAGCGAAGAATTTTGCTCATACAATTCTTCGTAAACGTTACGTTTAGTTGTAGCAAAAACGAAACATTTATGTTGTTTCTATCTCATGATAATTAAATTTGTTTGCGAGGTATTTTTGTTCTACATTATATTTTATTTAAGTTTGAGAAGGTATTAGTGCAAAGCTACGCTTATGCGATGTATTTTGCGAATTCGCTTAAATTGTTTAGAGGGATGTTTTATGTATACGTTACCAATTTTGTGGCTATTTATTAAAATCACTGATCTGCTTTAAGATACTTTTTCAGAAGAGCAAAATTAAATTTGAGCCTGTGGTATCGAATTTATTGAAATGCGTTGCTTCCAAATACATGTATGTAACGTGCAAGGCTAACTAGAAATTCATAAAGTGATGAGATAAAAAATTTCGTTAAATGGTGTTTTTCTATCTTAACAGCCTAGCTCAGAGAAGTTGTTTCGAATTATCATCGCCACTGCTATCACCATTGAGATCAAATTCAATAATCCGAATTTACCCACCTAACTGACGGCTATGGTAAAACTGATGAAATGCTTCTTCTATCAATGAAGAAAAGATAGAGATGATTTTCTCTTCGTTTTCCAATATTTAATAACATCACTATTCTAGAGAAGATTAAGTATATCAAAATACGATTAAGGAAGCCAAAGCCGCCAGTATCACTATTAAACTTTTTTAAATATCATCTCTGCTTTTTTTTAATTTAGTTGTAATTGGTGCAACGTCTAAGATATCAAATATATCCCGTTACCACTTCGTCCCGTGCCCCGTGCGTGATCTATGATATTTAAAAAATGTATCGCCAGGTTGGGATCAGTTTGTCTCATCTCCCCGTTATATCAAAAACTATTCAGGGTTTAATTTTTTATACGAATAATATTCTTTTTAAATAATTTTAATTTTTTTTTGTTATTTACAACAACAAAAATGAAAATATACGAAACAACGCAGGGCGCCCCGCACGTTCAAACATTCACCAAAGTTAAAGCGAGAACCGTATTACAAAAATTTAGACTCAATACTCTGATTGGTGAGGTGAGTCGTTTGGTGAGGTGAGAACCATAATAGCAACAATTATAGAGATACAAAGATATTGCATGCAATTGAAAATGCAAGTAAAAAAATTGGGGTATGATCAATTCCTCGTTGGGTACGATCGCGATAAAGAATCGTTGCTAATATTAATATTCTCTCTGCTATTATTCTCTTGACTCGTATACAAAACAAATATGCACAACATTTTGTTATTTTTTATTGGGAAACGATAGGACATAGTAATAATTCATCAGAAGAAAGAGGGCAACGCAAAAAATTAATTTTCATAATTTCAAAAATAGCTGTTATTTGTAATCATTATAAACAATTTTGCTCCGAGTACAAGTGCTTTTTCAGTTGCAATATAGATCTTGAAGAGTTAACATCTTTATTAAGTTGGTGGTCCCGGGTACTGCGCATTTTCGTATAAGGCCCATAATATCGTACATTTGAGCGAGGGTATCACAATATTCAACTTAATAAAATATATAGTGGTTCCTGGTACTGCGTATTATCGTATAAGGGAATTTTACCTCACTTATCCTGATTTAAAGGTCGATAATGAAGTCCCGTTTCGATATCAAGGCATTACCACTTATGGAAACTCAAAAAAAAAAAAATGCGAGAACTTTCACAAAATGAGTCAAATAGTTCGCTAGATTTCTCAGTCGATCTTACCCCAGAAAATACAGATTCATCCGCGGAGCACCCTGGACCTTGTAAAAATTGTTTGACTCAATTTAAAAATTCATTCCATTATCAACATAAATTTAATCAAGCATTAAGCGTATTGATTTATTACGCAATACAATTAGAGTTTTAAATAGGCGATTATTAAACATAAAAAAATAATTTAATTTGCATAAAAAGAATAAACTAAATGTTATAACATCAAGGAAAGATATTTCAATTTGTAGAGCAATTGAATAGCAAATGCTAAGGTGAAAATGTTGGTCTATAGAAAGAAGCAGTGGCCGCAAGAACACAGAAATATTGCACAAAAAATGTATTTTAAATCCCCGACTTGCTTCAATTTTCTTAGAGATAATTTACAATTAAATATGCCTTCAGAATCTTCGTTGTATCGTTGGGCCCCTATCAAAAACTTAAAACCCGGTTTCAATGCTTTTATTTTGATAGGACTTAAGGAGAAAGTAGATCAATTAAGCAATAGTGGAAAGGTAATAATTCTAATGTTTGACGAAATGTATATTAAACCAGATTTGGAGTACGATAGGGTAAATGACGAAATTGATGGGTTTTCGCAAATAAATAAAACATGAACACAAAATATTGCCAAATATGTAACAGTTTTTCTAATTCGCGGACTTATAAAACAGTTTAAATACGTAATTTCTTATCATGCGGATGAAAATAATATATGTAGATAGTGCAAATTTAAAAGAAATTTTGTTGGATACCTTAGCGGTGTTGCAGAGAATTGGTCTAACCACGAATACGGTAGTTTGCCATCAGGGGCCAAATAATTGGAAATGCTACAGCATACTTAATGTGTGTAAAGAACGTCCTTTTTTTTATTTAAATGAATTAAAATTTTTTGTGTTATATGATGTGCCGTATTTGATTAACTTTGTTTCCAAAGTTAACCAATCGTCACATTTATCCAAATTTTTTTGAAAAAATGCGAGTGAAATTTACGACACAAATATTTAGCAGAACAGTGGCAGCAGGTGTAAGAACTATGTCCAATTTTAACAATTTTTCAACAGAAACTAAACCATTCGCGTCAGAAACTGCTAATTTTATTGAAAAAATATTGATAGACTTTTTGACATCTTAACAGTAAAGTTTTATTCGACCGAAACCCTCACAAATACGTTTTAAAAATCTAAAAACCATGATAAATTATTTTACTGAAATTGCACTACAAACAAAAAAAGCAAAAAAATCTCCAATCTATAAATGGGATTTTATCTCTAATTGACAATTTACCACAATCTAATTTTGAAATACATTTTATTTTAACCGCTCGATTAAATTAAGATCTTTTGGAAAACTTGTTCGGCATTATTAGACAACAAGGTGGTTGCAGTACCAATCCATCGATTTATGAATTTAATCATACAGTGGGAAAAATAATGACAATCAAATTATTAGAAAACTCGACTTTGACTAGGTAATTGTGAAATGGATGTAGACGAAATGTTGGTAACAGACCTTTTGGCAAATTCTTCTAATGAGTGTACCGATAATAGTTTACAATACTCGGTGGATGGCACACCTGAATGTCTCGGATAAATGTGAAGGCGAGGACACGGATTTAGTAATTGTAGAGGCAGACATTCAGTACGAAGACAGTTTTGATGATTCATCTATAACGTATTTCATCGGGAACGTTGTATACAAGTTTTTAAAACGCAATTGTTACAAATCTGAAGATATTTTAGAAGCTAAAAGTGAACGCTTTTTAATATATAAAAACTACACAAATAATACTAATTTTGGCTCGCTTCCAAATTGATATTTTTGCGAACATTTTTAAAACTGCCTCATCTGACGAATATCAAAAGCCACATTCGAAATGTTTGTGTGACACATACAAACAGCGAAGAAGAGTTCGCTCATTGGTACAGTAAGGATAACCCCTGCCACCAGTACAATTGAGAATTACTGGACTCTATCTTATTGATACTAATTCGAAAGCATGTAAAATGGAGCGCAAATACATTTCAGGGGTCTAAACAAAACAAATTGAGCAATGAGAAGCAGCAATAAACATCCTGCAGGAATACCAAGCCAAATCGGAAATTAAAAATATTAAATCCTTAATTGCGAATAATAAATAAATTTAAAACTGAATCGTTTTTCCTTTCTGTATGCATACGGCAGATAGTACTTATATTATAGCTACACACCCATGCACAACTATTATAGCGAGATGAGAACTACATACTCTCTCTCTCTCTCTCTCTGTCTTTCACTAACGAAATCATTAAAAATTACAGGACATTCATAATGAAAAAACTTTTTACTTTTGACTTACAGGCTTTGACTATATATTTTTAAATGGACTGCTAGTTGCTTACTTCATATGCGATCCAACATACAGTGGCGGTCAAGAGGCAAATCGTGGCGAATTCGCTAACTAAAAAGTTCGTTACCATTTAATTTATTAGGAATAATCGAAAAATCAACATTAAGATTAAATTTTATAAAAGAAAACATCATTAATATTTGAAATTATAAGCAGTTGCAAGCACTGAATATTAAAATAAACATTTATTTTTGTATTCACAGATGCAAAGAAACACCCTTAAGCCGCGTCCACACGGGGTGTGAAATGTACACTTATGCGTGCGTATTCGCTTATTTAGCGAATGTAGGCGGTTATGCGGGATGTGTACATTTATCACATTTCGGTATACACGATTCGTTAAATGTTCATTGATCACATGTAGGCGAATGTTAATGAACATTTCTACTCTGGTATATATTTTTAGTACCTTGATCATACAATTTTTAATGAAAATATCACATTCCTCATGTGAAAACCATCCACACGACGTTTACATTCGCTAAATGCGCGCATAAGTGTACATTTCACACCCCGTGTGGACACGGCTTTATCTGTCAATGGCAAACTGATATCACAACCAACCACGACACACTTTCTCCCAATTTTCAGTAAAAATAAAAGAAACCGAGGAAAAATTTTGTGCAAAAATCACAATTAAAATATCTCAAATCAAATTAAATTGAATTTAAAACTATAAAACGGTGACAAAATAGAAAACACACGAAAAGGAGCCAAAAATTAAATAAAAATTTATTGATGTTGACAACTTTGACAAATCTTTAGTTTTCGTTTTTGCCGCAATTTGCCTCTTGACCGCTAGTTGTATGTTGGCATCATCATTTATTTGAAAATTATATTGAACTGTCATTGTATTAGCGGTCCATTCTAATTCTATTGTCTAAGCTTACAGGTTTGTATGAATTTCTAACATAACGAGCAAAAATTTTTGTTCGTCAAGTTGAAAATTCATACAAACCTAGTAAAAGGTAAACAGTTTTTGCATTGTGAATGCGCTGTTATAGAGATACTCCGATCCATGATTCAATAAAAACCCAGGTTAGCTCGAAGTATGTAAACAAATGGCCATTTTTTTTTTGACGTCACCCAATTCTTTTACGTATAAATTACAACAACAAATAAAAAAACGAAAAGTAAAAAAAGAATAACTTATAGTGAAAATAATATGTATCTCAGCGAAATTCTGACAGCTCTCGCGCATCAAAACAAATGGCGTAAACACAGCGATGTATTTAGGCTAATTTGTTTACATTTTGAGGTTAGAATTTGTCTATTTTGAATTATGTTTTTCCTCAAATTAATTCATAATAATTAATGTAATTTTAATTTAGATAACACACTAGCACTAGAACTTTTGATAACATTTAAGATAATTTTAATGTCATTAGCTTGCCTCGAACAAATTGAAATTTAAAATCGAGTTTTTTGTTGTTTTGCTTTAACACGAAAAATAAGAGAATAGTTCGTACCTTAAATGGGTATAACGTTACATATCCAGTGGTGTTGTTAATATTTTTTATATTTTTTTAATTTCGCATGTTATTTTATAATTTACCTATAAAATAATGAGAATTTTAATTATTTTCCAATATAAATTACATTATCTAATGGAATCAAATTTCACATATCTTTATTTATAATTTTTTTGTTGTTAAAAGTATTACTCAGCCGACCCTTCTTTGAATTTTTAATTTATTTTAACTACTTCACTGTTGGCTGCGCACAACGATGTAAAAATGAGTTTCGCTGAGATATTATTTTCACTATACATGATGAATTGCATGATGTCACGAACACGTGGTTTTATAAATCGAGCTAACCTGGGTAATTTATTGAATCATGCTTCGATCCTCGATTTTAAATTAAATGCATTTTATGTCGATGTGGTATATCTTTGTATCTCTATAATTTTTGATAATAGGGTTATAAATTGAGAATATTTTACACCAAGAGCGATAACATCCTTTAGGTAATCAAACTGAAAGACACAGAAATATTTCACACCGAGGAATAATAAAACTCATGAAATAATTTGATAGTAAGTGACGGATTTTTGATATATGTATCTCTATTCAAAAGCAAGTTGGCAGAACAATTACTATCCCTAGCCCAGAATCATTTTGTTAAGAGGTATCAACCTTTCGAATTTGAATTTTTTACGAAATGTATAGAAATAATTGAACGGTTCAAAAGAAAGTTGGTACAGCCATTACGGGTCAACACATCAATTTGGAATTTTCATACATTTACGTAAACTATTTATTTATATTTAAGTTGTTTTATTTTAATTATTCTAATTTTGAAAAATGACTTAATTCGTAAAACTAGTTAATTACTCATAATAGGCGATTTATTTGTATCCATTTGCATTTAGAAAAACTACTTATATCGATTTAAGTAAATATCAAAGTGAACTGACAGAATCAAAATAACTATTTCGAGATAAGTCTTTATTTCACTAATGTATTTTGCTAAATATTCCGTATTTCAAGCTTCGACACCAAATATGACCAGTTTAGTGGTTTATAATAAATTCCAACCACCAAGTGTTGTTTTTGCTCAAAAATGGTCTGGTTTTGATTAAAAATTGAGAGGAAAGAAATACCAGAAAATACTATCGGTTGGAATAGAGTTCAACATAACCACTTATTTATCTTAACTGATTATGTTGAATCACCATAGATTTTCAGTAGGTGAAAATTAGAGAAAACAAAATGATCACTTAAAGTCAACGTTTATTATAGTAATGGTAGACAAAGACGTGCGAAATTTCCTTTGCCTCGATTTAAAATACACTACTTTATAAGGAATGAAACAAAACTAGCACATTATGCAAGTTGTCTCTATTTCTAATTTGGTTGCGAATCGGTAGGTTACACTACGTAAAAGAAAAGAAATCTAGTAGATTTTCTACATTTTCATTTTATCAGTGCAATTTTTTTATTTTGTTGACTAAAAACAAACGTTTGCTGTCAATTGCTAAAATGAATGATACAAATTAATTCGTTTGTGATTACATGCAAAAATATCCGAAAACTGGCCCGCAGCCTCAAAAATTGATTTTTTTTTTATTATGTTAATGTATTATTTGGGCAAATGTTTGACTTAAAAATATATAAATGTAAAAGGGTCCATTCTGCAATTGTGCGCAGGGCCTGGAGAGTTATGAATTTATCTCTGCCTTTAGGCCGTGAGCACGGTAATGTGATCAGATCTTTTCTCTGATTCTCTTGTGAACTAACTTAGCACTTCACGTTAGAAGCTTCATTTTAGAAAAAATCGGAGGACCAAAATCTAAAAAGTCTGTTAAAATCTAAATTCAATACTTCGTCTAGTAAGAAATAATCCTTTCATTCCACGATATCTACCCATTTCTAAGTGTTTCTCTATAAGATAATTCGCGATAATATGCGTTTTCTATCAAGATCTCAGTTCTAAATTTTCAAAGTTTATAAATTTTTTAAATACATATCTTAAACCTAAACAGCATAACAAATTTATACAACTTATGTTACTCCCACGTAAATAAATCTAAACTTGAGGTTGAGGGCCACTAAGATCGGTTTTATTGTTTTTCAAAATTTTCCCACTTGCAGTGAAGCGTTCGCGGTTAAATTTTGCAAACTGTTCGCACTGCAAACTATTTTGTGTGTTTGAATCAATATTTTAAAATCATAAAAATCAGTGCTTGAAAATATTTTTGCCTTAAATTGATAATTTTACAAAACTGTTTTTTTTAATTGCTTTGTTAGTTAATTACCAGCTGGTTTTAATTCTATTATGTCAACTGATATTTAACAAAAGGAATACAATAAAGTTTCTGTTCTGGTGCTATTTGATTGCTGACATATATTTATTTATTGTGGTTGCGACGGACACTTTAATTGGAAATTATCTGCAGCAAGATAAATCACAAGATTTTCCGTATTGTTGATGATGTCGATGGATCTGAATTCTCGAGTTTCGCCATCGTACTTCACAACGAATATTGTTGATTTTATTTTCTCCTATGCAGCTGCGTTTCGTGGTCAAACAAACAGTAACGAAACTTTTTGATGAAGTTCAAGAATGAGGACGAATTTAGATATGTTTTGATTTTCGCCCGAGTAAGATGATTGTAGCAGTTTAAAAATAGGTTAAGGTAGGGAGTTCTTAAATACTTTGTTTCGGTTGTTGTTAATCAAATCGACGGGCCTAATCTCAATAAAAATAGGACATTTTGCTATAAATATCGGAAATCGAAACAGTTGTGAAACATGAAAAATTATTTTTTTCTCTTTTGCAGCTTGCGAATCAAAAAACTCAAATAATTGGTTCATGATTGATTCAGATGAGTCTTCACACATAAGACAACTTGTTCTTGAAAGTGTAACTGACGTTATTAGTCAGGCAAAAATAAAAATAAAGGGCATGCATTCTTTGTCTTTATCGATGAACAATGAGCAATCAAAAGAGAAAATATCAAGCGTTGTGCTGGTACCTGAATTATCAACAAATTTACTGTCGATCAGTGCTGAAAATCATGCTGGTATAAAATAAATATTTTGAGAACTGACAATTGCACTAAAATTTGTAATAAGGAATTGGATGCAATTTATTTTCAAAGTTGTATTAAAGATCAGAAGGTTTGTTCGTACACCCATCAACAAAATGGATTGAGTGAATAAATGAACAAAACACGTTAATAGAGAAGGCGAGAAGCATGTTATTTGATGTTAAATTACAAAAGAGTTTTTTGGGCTGAACCGGTTTATACTGCGGCTTATAGTTCAAAACGGAAAACTCCCGAGGAATTTTGGACAGGTTAATGTGTTAATTTGAAGTTTCTTCTTGCTTTT